>JAEHOC010000056.1:0-633395 GCA_016834605.1 Chlamydomonas incerta | reverse complement strand
CATCACGGGGGCGGCGGTGCGCTCGGAGCTGGGGGCGCTGGCGGGCGAGCTGCCGGGGCTGCTGCGGGGCGTGGTGGACAGCCTGCACCAGGCGCGGCTGCAGGTGGGTGTGGCCGTGCGTGCGTGTGCGTGGATGGGTGGGTGGGTGCGTGGGTGGGTGCGTGGGTGGGTGGGTGTGAATACCAGCCCAAGCTAAACCGGGGGGCCGTCACTGGTTTTATGTAATGCATGAAATGCCGATGGGGGTGGGGAAAGTTGGGAGGCTGTGGAGAGGTGGTGGAAGAGGGCAGAGCCAAGCGCAGCGGAGGGAGGACAGGTGGAAAGGCGGTGGGCACGGCAGCACAGGGGGTCGGCGGCTCGGGGGAATGAGGGTGTTATATGGCGGGCGAGTTGCCAGCCGGTGGTGCCGCCGGCGCCCAGAGCCGCCCGCTTGAGGCAGCTGGCGGGAGGAGGCGCTGGCAGGAGGGCCAGGCAACACACGTCCCCCAGCGGAAATGCCCGCCCCGCCCTCACCGCCTTCCGCGCCATGCCACCTCATGACCGGCCGCAGGAGGCCGCTGAGTACTACGCCGCTTTCACCCGCTTCGCGCACGCGCCGCGCGCCGGCGCGCCCTCCGCGGCCAAGGGGCCAGCTTCCTCCACCTCCGCGCCGCCGGCGCTGGAACCCGAATCCATGCTGCCGGTGCTCTTTGAGATCCGGAATCGGCGGACGGCGCCGCCGGCGGCGGAGTCAGGCGCAGCAGAAGCGGGCGCGTCGGGGCAGGGCGGCGGGATAGACATCGACTGGGGGGATAGTGGCGGCGGCGACGACGCCGGCGCTGCCGCTGCCGCGACGGCGATTGACATCGATTGGGATGCAGCAGCGGCGGCGCTGGAGGGCGAGGCGGCGGCAGCGGCGGGGCCGGCGGTTGACATCAATTGGGATTTCGACATGGCGGAACTGGCGGCGGCGGCTGGCGGCGATGACGCAGGCGGCGGCGGCGGCGCCGCCGCCGCCCCGGCGGCGGACACGTCAGCGGGGCCCGCCGGCATCGACTGGGACATTGAGGTGGATGCGGTGGGCGACGCGGCGGCGGACGCCAACAACCGGGCCGGCGACGCGGCGGAGGGCGCCGACGCGGCGGCGGCGGCGGCCGCGGGCGGCGCCACCGGGAAGGGCGGGGGCAGCGGCGACCCAGATGACGTGGCGGCGGCGCGGCTGGAGAGGGATGCGGACTACCGGGCGCGGCTGGTGGACGACCTGACCGAGCTGCGGGCCTTCCTGGCGCAGGTGCGGGGCCGTGGTGTTTCGTGGTGTGTGTGCGTGTGTGTTGAAGGGCACTGCGGCGATGGTGGCGCTGTGTGCGGGGCGATGCCGTGGAGCCCCAGCAGGTGGTGCAGCGGGGAGGGGGCTGCTGCACCGGTTCCGCTGCTCTGGATACCCCACCCAAGCCAGCCACCCATCATCGCCACCTCCCCTCCTGCCCCTCGCAGCGCAAGGCGGACCTGGCGGCGGGCGGCGCCGAGCTGACGGCCACAGCGCTGCCGGACGCGGTCAGCAGCGTGGACGGAGCCGCGGTGGGTGGAACGGGTGTGTGTCTGTGCGGAGATGGGCGGAGAAGTGGGTGCATGGGGGGTTGCAAGGATGGTGGCAGGCGAGAAGAAGCGAGCGCAAGGGTGCTGGTTATGGTGGGAGCCGCTTAGCAGGGCTGCTGCAAGGTGTGAAAGTAGCAAAGATAACGAGGACGTTGTATGTCCTGTAAAGCGGTGTGGGTGACGGTCATAGTGCGGGGTCAACACCTTCCAACACCTCCAGCCCGTGCGATACGACCTGCGCTCCGTCACATGGACGGCTATCCACCCGCGCTCACACTCCCATGTGTCCCACTGCCCCACTGCCTCCAACTTCTTGGTACCGTATCATGCAACCCCCCTGGTGCCTGCAGGTGGGCTCCATGCTGGGCGCCGTGCAGGCGGTGCTGACGCAGCTCAGCACGCCCCGCTTCCGGCAGCTGCTGCTCATCGCCACCTCGCCGCGGTGAGCAGCGGCGGGGCAGCGGCGGGGGGCGCCGGGGCGGGGGGGGGGGTCTGGGATAGCGGCCGGCGGCCGGGCCGTGCACGGCGTGGCGCTGCGGGTGTCAGCGGGGGTGTGCATGGGGGGGGTGATGGGCTGGGCTGGGCTGGGCTGGGCTGGGCTGGGCTGGGCTGGGCTGGGCTGGGCTGGGCTGGGCTGGGCTGGGCAGAGTGCCGTACAGGGCCTCTGACGCTGCGGCAGGTCTTCTGCTTGGGGTGTGAACACGGCACCCATACCACTCGCCGCACCTACGGCCGCCTCCCACACTACCCCCACCCCCACCACCATCACCGCCCCTGCAGCTACCTGGACCGGCTGGAGACGCGGCTGCAGCGCCAGGCCGGCGGTGAGGCCAAGATGCTGGCGGCGGCGGCGGAGGCGGTGGCGCGGCAGCACGAGGCGCGGGCGGGCCTGGCGGCGCAGGCGCCCCGCACCGCGGCGCTGGTGGCGCGGTGCCGGCGGCTCAAGGGCGTGGTGGAGCGGGGCATCGCGGCCAGCCTGGGCGGCAAGCGGAGCGTGAACGTGCTGGGCGAGATTAATAACGTGCTGGCGTCGGCGGGGCAGTAGCAGTAGGGAGTTTGGATGGGAGCGGGAGGTGGGGGAAGGGGGAAGGCCAGGGGTTGTGTGGGTGGGGACGGGATGAGGTAGCGGGGGCGGTTTTAGTAGGGCAAGGCCGGCAACGACGCGAAAAGGAGCGGCGTGCGCTGGGCGAAGGGGCGTTGCCTGCCGCTGTGCGACTCCAGGCACGCGGCATATTGTGAATGCGCCATTGCGGATTGGGCGACGTTATGGTGCGCAGCGCCCCCAGCGGCCGGCCTGCGCCTGTGCCAGGTGTCCTCCTGGTGCACGAGCACCTGCGCGCAGCGTAGATGTTGGACTGTGTGGAACGGAGCGCTATGCCGGTGTGTAACGTCTCTGCCACTTGTATGCCCTGATCATGACCTGGGGTAGACGGTGTCTCCCAGCCAGGCGTCAGCTACCGCCACGCCAGGCAGGCTGCGGGGCGCAACGCGTCGGTCTGGGGGAGGCTGGGTGCCCCGGGCCGCGGGTAAAACCGATGACTCAGCGCTCTCGCTGCGGTTGGCGAAGGCGCGCTGGTAAAGACTGGTCGCTCGCTTGTTCGACAGCGGACGATGCCTTTTAGCAACAAGTGGAACGCAGCTTCCTTGGCGCGCGAAATTGACACTTTACCCTGACACTAGACCCCAACGGCTGCACGTTGTCAGTCGCGCTGCCTAACCTGCATTTCAGGCACGCATGATTATCAGGGTTTGATTGGCATTCAAGCAAAGGGCACGAGCATTTCAAAATCCGAGTTAGGGTTCCCTGCTCTCACAGGGCCCTCAGTCTAAGTGGGTCAACTTTAAAGTAGAATTTCATCCATTAACTACGTAAATGTAATAACATACGCCGGTGCAACCGTCCGCAGCGCAAGAAACCATTTGAACAGTTGGCGCGCACCTCGACCCGCGAGATTCAGTCATGAATCAATTTGTTTTGAGAAGCGTATTGTTGCAGCCTACGGGGATTCCTAGCTCACACCGCCCGCCCTCTCATCTTTTTTGGCGCGAAACTGCTCCGCTGGTGTCTTTGGCTCTTGAGTTTTATCCGCATGCATATGGTTTACATTTTTCATTGGAAAACCGCCACTCGGAATGGCCTGGTGAGGGTTTGCGAGCAACCGGCGCGCCGCCCGCCCCCCGCGCGAGAAGCCGGTTCGGGGCCTGTGTAAAGCCCTACCCAAGCCCGATGGCTTACATATGATTTGCGCTGTTTTATTCCGACTTCCTTGTGGTGCAGCCTCGCCGCCCGCCCTGCTGACGAGCGCATCGATCCCATCGATTGGGTCCCGAGTCGACGCCGGTCGCCGGAGCCCCGTCCCAATTGTCGCCCCGCGCCCTACCTGCCACAGCATAACATTGTGAACACCGAGACTTTCTAGCAAGCGCCATCATGCCATATCAGGTGCCCTCCTAGACTTTAGGGATACTAACTGGGAATCCTAAAATGGACGCCTGTTTTGCGCCGCGCCTGCTTGCCTTCGCGCTCGTCGTTCTAGCTGCGACAGGTAAGCTGGTCTCAATGTCATGGGCCAGGGCCTCGATTTTCAGGTTTTGGAGGAGGCGCGGCCTCAGCAATGCCCGCGAAGCAACCTCTACCCCGCGCCCTCACGTTACCCTGCACGCCCGGCTCATTCCGACGTCGCCATTTCCTGAAATGATGCTATCATACATTTGTGCAGGTGGCGCAGCCGCTGCAGAGGCCGCTAACGACGACAGGTGAGACAGCGCAAGGGTCGTCCCGCCTCGGGAATGGGGCGTACTTGCCGAAACTATAGTCTAAAGTATCGATTCTACAAATTCACGATTTTGCCGCCCCGGCCTTCAGCTCTTGTCACTCGTGCCCTTCTCGCGGGGAAGGAGAGATTCAGGGCAGGTTTCCTCGCATGCGCCAGTCACTGTTTATCAATTCAAAAGAACTGTACGCTTGGGCACCCATGGAAAGGCAGCGGGGTCTATTGGATGTAAAGGGTCGCGCGCCAAAACGGCGCGCAACACCATCAAATTGATGGTCACCGAGTTTGTGCACAGTCCGCGGACACCGTCGCACAGACCCGATACACGTCAAATGCCAACGGGTTGTCTAGCTGGTGACGGGACGGCCCGGGTTGTGCACGTCGTAGCGCGACGGCTCCATCGACACGCACACGCAAACCTGAAACATCGACACGGGGCCGGATGTACCGCCCTTGACAATCGATCGGCACGGGGCAGGCGGAGACTCTGGCGAGGGTCTGAGCCGTGCCGTAGGGCGCACCCTGCCGGTTCTTGCACCAGCGCGGTAGCCACACCTCTGCCTCTGCCCTCTGTTGTTTAGCGGGCGAGCTGGGTCTGGGAATTCACTATCGGGCAGGCAGTTTCCGCCCCTTGCACCCGTGCGGCAGCCGTGCTGGAAGGTAGAGCTACTGTCAAGGCGTTAGTCACAGCTATGGCAGGCGCATAGATGCACAGTTTAGTCGATGGAATGGTGGGAGCAGGGGAAGCAATGCCATGCCGCGGTGGGCGCTCGCGCCCGGAATGACCCTGGCCCTGCTGCCACATTCACTGCACGCAGCACCTTCCTTGGCCATCCCGTGGCGCCTCCTCCTCCGGCGCCCAGCCCTACCTACGGGAGCCCTTCCCCCTCACCCGCCTACCCCAGCGTGCCTCCCCCCTACCCGCCGCCGGGCCCCACCTATCCCCCGGCCTACCCGCCCGCCTACCCTCCCCCCTACCCTCCCTCGCCCGCCTCCTACCCGCCGCCGCCCTCCTATGGCGTGCCCTCCCCCCCACCTCCGCCTCCTCCGCGGGAACCCCTGCCCATCGGCCCCATCACGCTAGGCTTCCGGGCCTCGGCCGCGGACGCCGGCTGCAGTGTGGACATGGGCCAGCCCCGGCACGACCCGGACTCCCAGATCGACCCCTACCAGCTGCAGACCTACCCATGCACCTACGAGCCCAACACCGTCATCACGCTGTACACGCTGCCGCTCGGCGGTGAGTTGCACTTGCTAATGTGCTGATGTGCACCATTGAACCTGGACTCGGTATTTGTTGTGGTGTGGTGCCTGTGGAGGCCTGTGACGGCGCGTGCTTGTGCCTGGCCTGTGTGCGCGCCGCTGTCAAGCAGCGGCGTATGAGTTCTGACCCACCCCGCACACTGCTCACACACACACACACGCACACACACGCACACACACAAGACCCACATACATACGACCCACACACAGACACACGTCTCTCGTTTGCTGCTTGTCACGAGTACTCAACCAAGCGACCTTGGAAACCGCTGTCACACACACGATTCCCCACCCTCGCCCTCCCCTCCCTCCCCCGCACCTCCCTCACAGACCTGGCGCACACGTGGACGTACCTGGTCAGCTGGCGCGGCGCCTGCCTGACGCCGGCGGACCTGGGCACGTCGCCCGACCGCAACTACACCAGCCTGCTGGTGTGGCAGGACTGCGACGACGGTCTGCTCCCCCAGGACAACCAGCTGTTTGTGCTGGAGGCGCCGCCCGCGGCGCAAGGGGGGTGAGTTTGGAGGGGCATGGCAGGGCGGATGCCGGACGGGCGGGGATGGGCACGGGCGGGTGCTGATGCTGGTGCAGCCTGCCTGGCGGGCAGTACAGGTTCACGATCCCAGAACGTGGGCGCTTGCATGACTGCATGACTGCATGACAGGCACCTAGACCCCTTGACCCCCACTGACCTGCGCTGCTCCGGCCTCTCTGCCCTCTGGCCTCCGGCGCTGCTGCGGGTGTGTGCAGGTGGCTGCTGCGCTCCTCGGCGTCCAACCTGACGCTATGCGCGCGCGTGCTGGGCGCGGAGCCGCTGAGCGAGGTCACGCTGGCGCCCTGCGACGTCGCCGACCCGCTGCAGCTCATCAACATCACGCCCTACCCGCCCGTGCCCGGCCCCAGCCCCAGCCCCAGCCCAGGGCCGGAGGTCAGCCCGCCCCCCGCGCAGGAGCTGCCCAGCCCGCCCCCCGCGCTGCTGCCCAGCCCCTCGCCCGCGAGCCCCGCTCCCTCCCCCACTCCCTCGCCCAGCCCGAGCCCGGCCCCCGGCCCGGTGACGCTGTGGGGTCACTACCAGATGGGCATTGTGACGGCGCCGCCCGGCCGCGCCTGCTCCATCGACCCCGGTCTGTTTGAGCCGGCGCTGGTGAACGACACGCTGGTGTGGGTCACCTACCCCTGCACCTCCCCCGACACCGTGTTCAGCGTGTACCGCGTGGGAGAGGGTGAGTGGCCGGGGCGGGTGTGGGTGCGGTGCGGGCGGGTGCGGTGCTTGCTGCTGGCAACAAAGGCGGGGCAGCATGCTCGAGCCGCTGCGTGCGCTGCTTCTGGTCTGGCCTTGGCGATAGGCGTGCATCTGAGGTGGAGGGGCAAACACGCGCACGCTGAAGCTTGGTCGCGCAATGCTTCCCAATTGCTGCAGATGCCGCCGGTCGACCCATTGTGTTCATCGTCAGCGGCCGCGACTACTGTCTGGCGCCCTTCTCGCGCCGCCCCCGCACGCCCATGGTCTGGAGCGCCTGCCCGCGCGAGGGCGGGCCTGGCGGCCCCCCCGCCAACAGCACGCAGAGATTCATGCTGCAGGAAGTGGGCAAGAACGCGGGCGGAAGGTGCGCCGGCGGCTGAGGTTAAGGGAGGCAAAGGGGGGGCGGGGAAGGGGCATGGGGGCCATCGGCAGTCAAGGACGGTGGCACACCCGCACCTGGGTACCGTCATGCGGGTGCCCCCTGTCTGGCAGCCGAGGCACCTGCCGCCCACACGTCACAACGCGCCCGCCTCTTCCGCCCCCGCCGTTCGCTTCGCATTGCGCACCCCTGCTGTCTACGCCACTACCCTTCTATGTGCCATCTTTGCAACCCCCAGCTATGTCCTCCCAACCCCCCGCCGCCTCCCCGGCCTCGCCCTCTCTCCCTCTCCCCCACGCAGGCACCTGCTGCAGGCGGCTCCCACGTACCTGCTGGAGTCGACGGTGCGCCTCAACGGCAGCACCGCGTGCATGACGCTGTCCGGCACCGCCGCGCGCCTCACGCCCTGCAACGCCAGCGACGCCAACCAGTACATCACCTTCACCGCGCCGCCCTCGCCCCCGCCCCCCTCGCCATCTCCGCCCACGCCGCCGCCTGTCTACCCGCCGCCGCCGGTCTACCCCTCGCCCGACCACCCCACTCCATCCCCGCCCGTGGCCCCGCCGCCCGTGGTGCCCTCGCCGCCGCCGCCGTACCCTGGTGTGCCCAGGCCTTCACCCCCTCCGTCGCCGTCGCTCCCCAGCCCCAGCCCTGTGCCGAGCTCGCCCCCTCCCGCCTACCCGCCGCCGCCGTACCCGCCCTCACCCAGCCCGTCGCCCGCATCCAGCCCGCCACCAGCCTACCCGCCGCCGCCCTCCCCGGCCGAACACCCCACTGCGCCCCCTCCCGAGCAGCCCAGCCCCAGTCCCCCGCCGCCCTCCCCGGTGTCCATCCCCACGGCGCCGCCACCCCCGCCTCCGCCCTACCCTCCTCCGCCCTACCCTCCCCAGCCGTCGCCTTCTCCTCCCTCGCCTCCTCCTCCAAGCCCGGCGCCTCCCTATCCTCCCCCTCCTTCACCTCCGCCCCCCAGTCCTCCTCCGCCTAGCCCACCGCCGCCATCGCCCGTTCCCCCTTCGCCCCCTCCCCCCCTCGCCTCCACCCCCCTCACCTGCTCCTCCCTCGCCCCCTCCCCCATCGCCCCCTCCCCCTTCGCCTCCTCCCCCTTCGCCTCCGCCCCCTTCACCTGCTCCTCCCTCGCCCCCTCCCCCATCGCCCCCTCCTCCCTCGCCCCCTCCTCCCAGCCCGCCTCCTCCCTCGCCGCCTCCTCCCTTGCCGCCGCCTCCCAGCCCGGCGCCTCCGTATCCTCCCCCTCCTTCCCCTCCGCCGCCCAGTCCTCCTCCGCCTAGCCCACCGCCGCCATCGCCCCCTCCTCCCTCGCCCCCTCCTCCCAGCCCGCCTCCTCCCTCGCCGCCTCCTCCCTTGCCGCCGCCTCCCAGCCCGGCGCCTCCGTATCCTCCCCCTCCTTCCCCTCCGCCGCCCAGTCCTCCTCCTCCTAGCCCCCCTCCTCCCAGCCCGCCGCCGCCATCGCCCCCTCCCCCGTCCCCCCGTCCCGCTTCGCCTCCCCCCCCGTCGCCCCCTCCCCCTTCGCCCCCTCCTCCTTCGCCTCCTCCCCCTTCTCCCCCCACCTCCCTCGCCTCCGCCTCCCTCGCCTGCCCCTCAGTCTCCTCCTCCTCCGCTTTCCTCGCCCCCGGTCGCCGAGCCCCCAGTCTCGTCGCCGCCTGTTGCCGATCCCCCCACTTCCTCGCCGCCGGCCCCGCCCCCCGGCATCTCCAGCCCCTCGCCGCCGCCGGACCGCTCGCCCAAGCCGCCCCGGCCGCCGCCTCCGCCTCCGTTCGGTCGCATCCCCTTCCCCTTCGTGAGTCGTGAGGCACTACAACCTTTTTGGGCACGTATCGCCTTGCCGGGAGCGCGTGCCAGCACGATGGCACGCTTTGTCGTGGTCACAGGGAAGCGCCCACCAGCCATTGCCACCAGCCCGTGCTGCCCCGCACCCGCTTGCCTTGCCGCCAAACACCTAGGCCCTCCTCCCCAGTCCCCAGTCAGCATCGCCTCACCATAATCGTCACGACTGCAACCCCTCTCCCTCGCTCTCCCCCTCTTCCAATGCTGCAGTACACGTGCGACCGCAGCACGGAGGCCGTGCCGTACAATGTGTCGTACGTGCCGCAGCCGCAGGACGCCACCGCGCACTGCTTCCGCATCAACGTGCACTCCTGCGACCCCGAGGGGCCCTGCTGCCACATGGACCTGTACAAGATCATCTTCCGCTCCTGTGAGTACAGCCGCACGCACGCACACGCCGCCGCCAGCTAGCTAGCTCTTTAGGGGGTAACTCCAGGGGGCGCACTCCAGGGGGTACTTTGGAGGGGGCTATCACTGCATTGCCGACCGCCGCAGCGGCGGTGACCTCCCGGCTCCCGTCTTTTGCCGTGCCTCGCCCACACCAGCTTTCTTACCTTGCTGTGCTCGTGCGAATGTGCGGACGCAGACATTCACTGCAAGGGCTCGCTCACCAACTCGACCATCAACGGCGCGGACCGCGGCGTCGTGTTCGACACCTACTGGTACAGGTGAGCGCCAGCAGCCTGGGGGCAGTCGGGGCGGGTGGTCGCAAGCAGTCATGCAACTGCGAGGCTTGCGGTTTGGTGCGGTTAGGTGCTTCACAGGGATGGGCACACGGCGTCACGCCTCCTGCGACGACCCCTTTCCTGGTGTGCCACACGACCTCTCGCAACCAACCAACCGACACAACACACACGCGCAGGGGCGAGGAGCAGGCCACGTTCCGTGTCTCCAAGCTGGATAGCAACACCGCCACCGCCGACGGCCTGCTGTTCTGCTTCAACCTGGAGGGGCCGCAGTGCACCACCCTGGACGACCTGTGCTACGGCGGCGTGTGGTGAGCGGCGTGCGGCGTGTGGCTTGTGGCGCGGTGTCGTCTTCATGGAGTGGCGTCCTTAGGAGGGCAGCGCAGCTCGCGCTCAGACTCGCCCCCTGTCGGTGCAGCCCCCGGCTGCGATGCTGCCAGCGCGTGTTGGTGCCTCCTGCCCCCTGCCCTCTGCCCTGGCCCAGCAACACGCCCTTGCCCCCGCCCTCCTGGCCGCCGTGTGCCCATTCCGCCGCACCCTCCCCCGCAGCACCGCCTCGGTGGCGGGCTACCACACCGACCGCTGCTGCCCCGTCATGGACGTGCCCGGCACCGAGGAGGCCGGCGCGGGCGGCGCGGCCGACGGAAACAGCCAGGGCGGCGCCACCGACGGGAACAACCAGGGCGGGGGCGAGAACACGCCTGCCACGGGGCCTGAGGACAGCAACGGCCAGCGGCGCCGCCTGCTGAACGGCCGCAAGCAGCACCGCCTGCGCCGCCACCGCCGTTAAACAGAGCTAGACGAGCGGCAGCTGCAGCCGCCGGCGCCTTAGACACTGTGCGCGCAAGCAGCCGCATCTGCATTAGTCGTATTGTGTATTGTTTTCTGGCGCCTGGCGCCTGGCGTGCGACATCAGGACCCGCGACGGCGCAACCAGCTCCTGGTTATGTGGACCTGCTGCGCTGGAGGTGGGCTGCTCGGGGGTGTGCCGTGCAAATACGCGGAAGCCCTTGGTGCAGCCGGCACGATGGGGAGCGCGTGTGCGGTTGGGTGGACTGACGCGCGTGCAGCCACGCATTCGTGCCGTTTGCGGGTGCCTGTCATGCGAGCCTCGGGGTGCTCGCGCTCTTACCATGCATGCCGCTGCGGGCGTGTGCTGCGGGCGTGCGAGGGTTCGGAGTCCCCCGAAGAACCTTACTAGGGCACATGACGGGGGGCAGTCGGTGGGCCTGCGGCTGCAATTACGACGACTGTGTGCGTCACTCGCGGGCGCAGCCACGGAGCCCGCCTGGCGTCCGGGCGGCGCCGAGGGGCTAGCTGCCGAGCGGGTGCACGTAGGCATCATGGCAATGTGGACAGTACGCGTGCGGTGTGCACGCAGCGCCTTAGCCCATACATGTGCTGCTGACGCGGCCGGAACAGCTGTGCTTTTAGTGAGAGCTGTTGAGCTGGTGGCGGCACCTGCCGCCGTCTGCAGCACACGCATCCACAGCCAGGCCGCAACGGGCGGCCACACCCTTTAATCATGCGGGCGTGTTGGTGCTTTGCTAGGGTCAGTATACGGCTCAGTGCGTTGTCGGTGATTGTGGATGCTTTCCATTTGCACAGGGATCCTGGTGTGTCATCTTTTGAAGAGCGGTATGGGAGGTTGTGATTAGCTACTGCGCATGCAGGTTGGCGTCAAAGGTGTGATTGCAAGCATCAAGCATGGGCGAGAGAGGATCTGCGGGTCTGAGCTGAAAGGCAGGATGCCAAGGGGTGACGCCGTTAATGTGCCCCGGTGTTATCGGCGGATAGGCTGGGCAGTGTGGCCGCAAGGTCGATGCCGCACTGGCACGCGCAGGCGCGGTGATCGCCGCTGAATGGTCAACGTGTTCGCGCCTGCGCGTGTGGCCAGGCGGTCAAGGGTAGCGCTTCGCTTGACACGGTAGTGCTGAAAAGGTTCGTGCAGATATATTGTGGACATCGCAGGTCCCAGGGATGTTCTATTCTTTGCTCTCTTTCTACACCGTGCTTTCCCAATGACTTAATGCCCGATATCAACCATCACGCGTGTGGCGTGCAAGTGCCGCGTCTTTGGGGCGGGCGCGATGGCGCCAGGAGCCTGTACATGTATTGGAGGAGGGTGCCGTACTTGTGATTGAACGTCAGAACGAACGTTAAGATAGATGCTCTCTTCCCGGCCGGCATGCCGCCAACTCGCGGCTATGCATGTGCCTTCACTTTCATCTTTCCTCGCCTGCTGCTGGTGCGTGTTGGCTAAGCGGTGCTGCGATGCGGTAGTCCTTAGGGCGGCGGCAGAGATGCGTGCGGCATGGCTGCATCGTCGTGATGCGCAAGGCCACCCAGCTGATCATGATTAGACAATAACTGTTTGCAGCAATAACAGAGGTAGAGCCATGTTGTGTACCGTGTGAGGGATGCAGACAATGCTTGCGTTACCGCTTTTGTCGTGCGTGCAGACGCGCCGCCGGTATCAGATCACCAGCTCCGGTGACTGCGCGCTGCGCCTCATGCGGGCGGGTGTCACGTGCCAGCGTGTCATGCGGTATTCCAGTTTCAGTTGGAGTTGGTTGCGGCCGGTATTGTTGGCGCGTTTGCAGCAGTTTGCGATTGGATCTAAATATACGGTGGAGCGTGCGGTAGTCTCGTTTTGGGGCATTCTTTGCTGCTGGAGCAGCTCGTACTGGGGGCAAAGCTTTACTGCGTGCGCTCGGGTATCATCATGCGTCTGTGTGGGGGTAGTGCGCCGGTCGTTGAGGCATGCGCGCTAATCATGCGTGCAGGTGTGTGTGTGGGGGGGGGGGAGGGGGGCGCGGGTGCGGGGCGCGTGCGTTTACAAGTGTCGTGATCCAGCGTGCCGTGATCGTGTGGTATCTAGTGTGACATTTGAGTCAAAAAGCAGGGCAACAGGCAGTATCAAGTAGGGAGGAGCCTCCGTCCGGTGAGCAGGCCGGGCACGCGCCGAGCCGCAAACGGCGGGATGTACAGGAGCATGTGCTCAACGTGGAATAGCCACTGTAGATGTAAAGTTGTTGCATTTGACTTTTGCACCTCCCAAGTACACGGGCGGCCATCTGAGGCCGCGGGATAGTCACTGGCTCACTGCTCTCGCACATCCGCAATCTTGGGTCCCCGGGAGTGGGCGCTCTCTCATCAGGGAAGTCAGGCACCAGTCCCGCGCAGACTCGGTCCAGAGGGGCAGACTTGCGCCTGCCGACCGTGTCTACGTCTCCTCCACAAGCGGCAACGGGCTGACTGGCAGCCGTCGTGTAACACTTCAGCGTCGCCGTTCCGCGGCCTGGGATGATCAATCGCTCACCCAAGCAACACATCGCCACTCTTGGGAATGCCAGCATCCCTTGCCCTGCTTCATCGATCACCCAAGCAACACATCGCTGTACCTCATACACGCTACCGTAAGCACCGAGCCCCATGCAACGCTGCCCTGCAGCAGGACCCCCTTCACTTCTTACGACGGAACGGCAGGCAGCCGCAGCACCGCCGCGGCGCCACGACCGGAGGAGAGCCCCCGCCCCCGACGCCGACGCCCACTGCGCTTCCGGGCCGGCCGGCACCCCCAGCGCCCCCAGTGCCGACGGTGCCGCCGCCGCCGCCGTACTGCGGCCCGCCGCCTGCCGCCGGCCCCGGCAGCGTGTTGATGATCCGCTGGATGCGGTCAAACTCCTCCTCAATTTCGTCCATGTCCGCTGAGGCCAAAGAGAGAGGGACGGAGGTGAGAAAGCGGCAGCGGGATACGGTACGTCGGAATGGGGTGGTGTGCTTGCAATTCCTGTCCGGCCCTAAGGCAGTGATGAATCCAGCCATGCGTATTCGCTCCGCAGGCTGCGGCCCCCCGGCCCCCTTGCTGCACACCCACCCAGCGCCTGCTTGATGGCGGTCACCGCCGTCTGCGTGGCCTTGGCCTGCCGCTCGTGCATGCCGCTGAACTGGTCCGCCTCCTGCGGCCGGGGGCGTGCCATCGGCGCATGCCCGCCAGCGGCAGGGGTGTGTGTTGCGGTGTTGGTGTTGGCGGGGCGCACAGCAAGTTGCGGGGCGCACAGCAAGTACAACCATAAATACAGGCAGCACCCACCTGCCCGCTGTCCGGGTGCCGCAGCCCCTGCTGGCGCAGCGGCGAGGTGCTGGTGCGCACGGCCGCCACACAGCTCCGCCGTGTGGAGGCTTCCTCCTACCTACGCCCCCTAGGTCTCCCGCCCCGCGCCCCCCTCCCCCCGGCACCCATTTCTCCTAGCAGCGCTGATGTCTCTTTACGGGATTGGTTCACAGTAACCCCCGGCACCCAGATCCCCAAAATCCCAACTCCCACCCCACAACACACACGCGCACCCACCTTCTCCAGCTCTTCCAGCTCCGCCCGCAGCGCCCGGAACTCGCCGTTGCTGTCGGGCAGCATCAGCTCCAGCCGCACCACCTTGTCCTCGGCCTCGCCCAGCCGCTTGCGCAGCTGCGGACGTAGTGATGTGTGCGTGCCGGGAGTTGGGATGTGGGCGGAGGAATGCCCAAAACCGAAACCCCCCAAAAGGCAAAATAATAAAGAACGGGGGATGCGCCAGGGTGTGTGACGAGGCAGATACGGTCAGCCCGTACAGACGCAGGCAGGCTGCAAGGACAGTGTCTCCGGCAATGCTGCCCATGGTGCCGGCAGCGGCGGCTGCCCGCTCCCATATCCTGCTTTGACCGCCCCACCTACTAGCCAAGGACTCCCCAAGACCCGGCACGCCAACCCCGCGCATCCTGCGCCCCGGCCCCCAGCCCCCGTTGCGTCACGCACGTGCTCAATCTCCGCCCGCATGGCGCTGCGCTCGAGGTCGAAGGCGCGGCGCTCGCGCTGCGTGACGAAGGCGTCCACGTGCTGCCGCAGCGCCTCCACGTCACCGCGCACCTCGGCCTGCGCGTGGTGCAGGTTTGGCCGGGGCGAGCACAGGATGGTGCCGGTGCTGGTGTCGGTTGTGGCGGCGGTGGTGGTTGTGATGGCGTGCACAGGAGCCATCCATGAGCCATGCCTGCACAGCGGTATGGCGTGCCGCCCTCCCAGCTTGGGCTGGTAATCACCCCCCACCCCCCACCCCCAACCCCCGGCGGCGGCCTCGCCCCTTCTGCTCTGCAGCTCGGCCGCTGCGGCTCCCCTGCGCACCCACCTCCAGCCAGCTCCTGGAGGCGAAGCCGGTGTACGGCCCGGACTTGGTGCCCGGGCCCTTGAGCGGGGGCAAGGAGCCCTGGGGCCACGGCCCGGGCGGGGACGTCTCAGCGGGCTGCATCCCCGCGCCTGCAGCCGCAGGCACAGTCGGCGGCCCCAGCGGCGCTGCCGACCTGTGCACGCCCGAGGGCCCCACACGTGGATCGCCAGTCGAGGGCAGCAAGCCTGTCACACACGTGCTGCTCTTACTCACCATCCCTGGGGGCTATGTGGCGACGCAGTGGCACCGGGCGGGTACAGCGGTGGTGCCTGTGTAATGAGGTGGTGGAGAACGAAGCTCGTGCTCCAGCTTGCACGGACGTCTTGCGCATGCCCTGGCACATCAGGTACCCGTCCCCAGCGCCGCGCTGCCCGTCTTCCCGTTCCCTCAGCGCAACTATTTACGCGCTTCGGAGATCGAGCCGTACGCAAGTGGATAATTCAGCTTGGGTGCTCGAGGTCAGGAAGCCGCAACCCACACACCTGTTGAGCGAACTGCGGGGTTCCAGCAGGTGGCTGGGCCGCGGTCAGCGGTGGCGGGGCCGGGCCCCGCTTCACCGGGTGGGAAAGCTGGTAGCGCAGGCTATGGCTGAGTTTCAAGAGCCGCATAGGGTCATTGTTATCAGCACTGTTTTGCGTATCTTGTGTATCTGGCAAAACAAGCTGCGGTGGTTGCCCCGGTTGCGTCTGCATTTTCGTCAACTGTTTTGGGCTGGGCTATGACCCTTTCATTGCTCAATGTGTATGTGCTGCTAACAAATTCCACTGGAGCGTTTGCGGGCAGTGCAAAGGCAAGCGCACCGAAAGCTGTCGAGCGCACGGACAGCCGCGATGACGAGTTGATCCAAGTTACTTACTCGTCGCGAAAGCGTCTTGTTACAGTAGGACATCAAAATACGCACGACTTATCAAACGCGTGTCAGAGAAAACATAATCGCCAGTTGGGCCGTAATGTAGCCCCGCGTGTTGCCCTGCCAGCGTGACTTCACCTATAGTGACGCAGCATGAAGAACGCGTTTGAAGTGCTCGGCAAGGGTGGAGGCAGCTCAACCAAGAAGGCTGCCGCGGCGAACAGGACACCGGGCGCCAAGGTGGGGGCTGCTCACGCCGTCGCTCACCCGCCGCGGCGGGTGCGCAACCTCACGTCATGCCAAACGCTTGCCTGCAGGCCTACACCACCTGCCCGCTATGCCAGCGCACTGTTCCAGCCTGGGCCGCAGAGGCGCACGTGAGCCAGTGCCTGGCAACACCACGCGCATCGCAGCAGGCACCCACCCCTGCGGCGCCAGCACCAGCGTCCCCGCCGCACCTCCAGACGCCAGCGACAGCTCTTTTGCCTCAGCAGTCCTCCAAAGGGCCTGAAGGCAGCGCACACAGCACTGCGCTCCGGGAAACCCCGGACGACGCCCAGGCGCAGCGACAGCGTGCGGAGAGGAGGGAGCAGGGCCAGGCGGGGGAACTCGGGGAAACTGCAGTCGGCGGGGACCCCGGTGCATCTATCGAGCCCAGGCCTCTGCCGGCAGCGGCAGCGACAGCCGCAGCCGCCGCCACTTCTGTACAGGGCGACGCAGAACCACACACACGGATCGTTGTAGACGATGATGACGATGTGGAGGTGGTAGCGGTGGTGGAGGTGTCCGCGACGCAGCGGCCACCGTTGGTAAAGGCTCTGGAGGCTGGGGCAGCCGCGCCGGCTGGGACGGCTGGGGCCACAAAGCTGCCGAGCACAAACGCCTTTGAAGTATTGCGCCGGGTGCGTTACGCAGCTTCTTTCCGGGGCTGGGTCGGGGCCGAGGTTGGAGCCCGTTGTTGCCGCTTCTGCCTCGTGCTGCACGGCGTCCGCAGGCACGTTTGACATGCGTGTCAACCCAACAGCTGGAGCCTAAGGCGCGCCGGACCGTCGCAGCCTGCCACCTCCCACACCCACGGCCCTTTCCCCGGCACCAAACCTTTGTTCCTGCCCACCCTCCAGAGCCAGCTGCGTGTGGCCGCGCGCACCCAGAACTTCTTCCTGGAGCGCACCGCGGCGGGCGCCTGGCGGGGCCACTGGTGGGCCAAAGGTGCGGCGGCGCGCAGGGGAAGACTTCGATGGCACGCGGCGGCACGGCGCGGGTGCACTGATGCACTGCACTCGCAAGCATGGGGCTGAAGGCCGCGAAGGAAACGGAGACTGGAGAGGGAGTTTCACGGGCTTTAGGGATCTGGGTCGGGCCGCATGCCTCGATGTACTATTCCCTTGGATGCGGTTGGGCTCGCGCGTGCGACGCGGCCGCTGTCCTGCTGCGGCCTGCGCAGGCACCGGCACGCCGGCGCAGCAGCAGCTGGCGGCCAAGTGCGTGTGGACTGCGACCATGCCTGTGGGGCGCGGCGGCGGCGGCGGTGGCGGCGCGGGGCTTCTGGGGGCGGCGGGCGGCGGCAAGGAGTCCGTGTGCCTCATGACCAACGTACCGCCCGGCGATGGCGGCGAGGTCACCTGGGCCGCAGGTGAGAATGATTGGGGGATGAGGGCACTTGAAGGCGGCGGAGGGGCGGCCGCTGTGGATCCTGCTGGTCCCGCTCTCGCACCGCCCTGCCACCGCCCGGGTGCCTGGGCCTTGTAAACCTGCAGCTGCACTTACTGCGTATCTAGCTACACACCGCGTCTGACACCACGCATTACCGGTGTGTGTGCCCATGCACGCCGATACAGCCGACCTGCCCAGCAACGCCCTGCCGCCCGAGGGCCGCTGGCGCGCCGGCCCCTCCGCGCTCAAGAGCGGGCTGCAGAAGGCGGTGCGACTTGGGCGCGGCGGCTGCGCGGTGCGTGCGGCGCTGCACCTCATCAAGGACGACGACGGCGGCGGCAGCGGTAGCAGCAGCGCCGCAGGTGGCGGCGGAGGCGGCGCCGCTCAGCCCACACCCTTCTCACAGGCACAGACACAGCCAGGCGGGGGACGGGGAGGAGGACGGGGAGGAGGGCGAGGCGGAGCCGGAGCTGGAGCCGGAGCCGGCGGCGGCCGGGGTGGCGGGCGATTCAGCAGCGCGTGGGCGGCGGCGGCGGCCGGGTCGTACGGCGGCGGCGGCGGGCCTCAGCAGCTGCTGCGGCGGCTGTCCATCATCTGTGTGGAGGACAGCCTGCTGCACCCCGGGCTGCAGCTGGTCGTGTGGCTCATGGCGGCGCAGGTGCGGGGCCGTCGGGCGGGGCGGCGGAGGTCTATCAGGTTAGGGATGAGATTCATGGGGTGAGGCCGGGCACGCAGTGCAGCTGTCTGTGCGGGGCGTGCAGGCGTGCTGGGTCGCACGCAAATGTCCACGCCTGGCCGGCTTATAGCCCCGCGGCCTGACCCCCCCCCCCCCCCCGCCGCCCATGTACCGCCCTGCTCGCTCCCTCCCGCTCCCGCGTATCCCGCACTCCCGCGCGGCGCAGGCCAAGGGCTACGCGCTGGGCCGTAGCCACGTGGATGCGCTGCTGGCGCTGACCTACCAGCTGGCGGCGGTGGGCGTGCGGGACGCCCTGCCGCAGGCGCCCTGGGGCCGGCTGGCGGCGGCGGGGCCAGCAGGCGGCGGCGGAGGAGCGCGAGGGGGGGACGCGGAGGAGGAGGCGGACGGGGAGGAGGGCGGCGAGGAGGAGCTTTTCGTGGATGAGGACGAGGAGGGCGGCGAGGCGGGCGCGGCGGGAGGTTTCAAAGCCAAGGTGAGGTGTTGGAGGGCCCGCGCTTGTAGGGCAGGCGAAGGGGATGGCAATGCTTCATAATGCATGCCGGCTGCGACGCTGAGGCCGCGTCGTCGTTCGCAGATCCCGGCCTCACTCCAAGAAGTGGACGAGCTGGCGAGCGGCTCTGCGGGGGGCGCCAACGGCACTGACAGCGAAGGGGATGCGGGCGATGGCGCCGGCCGAGGTGGCGGGGGCGGGGGCGCCGGCAGCAACGACGGCAGCGGCGGCGGCGGCGGTGGCCTGGCCCCGGAGGAGGCGGGGCTGGTCAAGGCGCTGCTGCTGCGCGCGGCGTACGGCGGCATGTCGTGTGACGTGCAGCTGCTGCGCGGCTTCGCCGGCTACTGGGCGGCCCGGTTCAGGGGCTACGCAGGTGCGTGCGTGCGCGTGGGGTGTTAGTGTGCAAGTGCTGGGCGGGTGCGTCGGTCGCTAATGTCCGGGAGCAGGGCCGCCGCGCAAGATTGCCATCACGGGGCCAGCGATGCCATCTGGTTGTGTGGTTTGCCGCGCAGCCCCGCCACCCGCTGCTCCGCCGCCAGCGAGCGTGGAGCAACCTGCGGCTGCTGCACCGCCGGCCGCAACGCAGCAGCAGCAGCAGCAGCACTGCGCTGTGGCGAGCCAACCATGGGCGCTGACGCAACCGGCAGCAGCAGCACCACAACCTGCGACGACAGGGCCGTTGCTAGCTTCTGGCCGCGCGTCAGACGCCTACTTTGCGGTCCGGCTGCAGGTGCGGCGCGCATGTGCCGGTCCAGGGACGTTAGAGGTTGTATAGCACACTGCGCGTCAGCGCTCCGTGTGCTAGCAGCAACGGTGTTGCAGGCAGTCGCCTCCCACTCGTGCTTCCAACGCATCTGCCCTTGCCGGCTCCTGCCATTTTGATGTGCAGGCCGATGGCGGCCAGCCGCCACCCGCCACGGGTGCCTGTGCCGGCTTCGTGCCCGCCGCCGCGCTCATGGCGGAGCAGTGGCGCGAGCAGCGCTCGCTGCAGACCCGCCTGCAGCAGCAGCACCAGCAGCACCGGCCGCAGCACGATGCAGCAGCCACAGGGGCGGGCGAGGCGCAGCTGGCGGGCGCATCGCAGGGCTGGGGGCGGCAGCAGCACAGCACGCAGCACAGCACGCAGCCATGGCAGCAGCAGGCTCCTGCGGCCTCGCAGTGGCACGGCACTCAGTGCACTGGCCAGCCGCCCATGCAGCAGACCCAGCAGCCGCCAGCGGCGGGCGAGGCGCTCGTGCGACCCCGGTGGCGCGACCCAGTAGCAGGTGCTGTGCAGGCGCAAGACGGCGGCGGCAGTGTTAACGGCGGCGGCAGCGGCGGCGGCGGCCCCTGCAAGCCCCGCAGCCCCTGGCTGTCGTACCTGCACCAGCTGTACGACACAGGTACGGTATGGTGCGCGTCCTTCCGTGTTCGCACATGCACGCCTGCCTGCCTGCCTATTTCCTCCGCGCACCACAACCTCCAATCCTCACGCCCCTGGCTGCCGCCTACGTTATCCCCCCTCCCCTCACCATTATGCTGGACGCAGTGCCGGTGCCCGCGGCGCTGGCCAGCACGGCGGCGGTGGGCCCGCTGCGCCGCTCCGACGTGCCGCTGTCCGCGGTGGACTTCCACGTGTCCGACGTGGTGCCGCAGCTGCTGTCGCGTGCCGACGTGGCGGCTGCCGTGGCGCGGCGGCTGCTGGCCAGGCGCACGGCGCGCGCCGCGGCGGCAGCCGCCTCGGCCCCGGAGGGGCCGGAGCGGGCGGCGCAGCGCGCGGCGGCCGCGGCGGCACTGGCGGAGGTGGAGGCCATGAGTGACGAGGCGGCGGCGGCGCAGCTGGCCGGCATGGCGCCCGAGGACGCCGAGGACGGAATCAAGTCGGCCATGTGGGTTCTCGCCTTGCTTGAAGGGCAGGGCTGGAAAAGCATGCTGCGGCACGTTCCGATGTGGGGCCAAGACCCCCAGCACGCCTTGGTGGTTACGGTATTTCCGGAAGGCTTGCCAAGTTCCCCTGGCTCTGGCTGCTCCATTTGGCGGCTGCAGGTGGCTGTTCCGGAGCAGCAAGAACCCCAAGGCCTGGATCCACTCGGTCAGCCCGTGCTGCTGCCGAACCGCGGCGGCCGCGCCTGCCCTGGTGCCGTCACCGGCTGCCGCAGCTGCCATAGCCGCCGCTGTGGCTGCGACAGCGGGAGCTTCGCAGCTGGGTGGCGAATGCAGGTCCAAAGGAGAGACAGGGGACCCACCGCGGCCGGGCACCGGGTCCGTAACAGCAGCAGGCGAAGAGGCAGGCGGCGGGGACGACACGCTCTCGCAGGGCCGCCCATCTCAGGCTCAGCGCGGCATTTCCACGGGCACGGCTACAGCCCCCTTGGTGCAGCTGGCCCCGGGCTGCTACTGCGCTGAGCACCGCTGTGTGGCGGAGCAACTGGGCGAAGACCAGGCGGCACGGGAGAGCCTGGCGGCGGTGTGGGGCGTGGCGGCGCCCTGGGCGGACCGCTTCTCGGTGCAGTACATCGCGCGGCGGTTCGGGCCGCTGCCGCAATAATGAGGGGCGTGTATTTGATTCCAGTGCGCAATAGTTTGCAGGTTGACGCTGGTGCAGGCAAGGAGCACTGCAGTGCTGCCCCGGTGTTGCGCTCGTGTTTGGCTGGGTACAAGCAGCTGACGCCGGCTCCTGGAACGAACCATACATAGTAGCGAACCACGCGTCATGACAATGGCAGTAGTGGCAGGTGTTGTGCTGCAGGGATGGTACGTTCCTGGTGCACGCCGGGCGCCGCGCAGTGGCGCGCTAGGTTAGCGCCACCTTGTGAAGCGCCGTCGTGAGTGATGGGACCTGGAGATTATGTACATTACGTTTTGGCTAAACATGGGTGTCGCGTTCGAGTTAATTAAAGGCATGTGGTATCAAAGTGGTCGACCTGTCGAGCTGGGTGTCCAGCCCCGGCAGCGCCCCGCCCTCCTGGCCGTGCTTTCCCTCAATGGGTGATATGGCTGACATCCGTGGAGCCGTGGAGGCGCCCTTTCTGGCCCTTACACCCTGAGACTTTTCAACGGGAAGTGTGGGATGATAGCTGCAGCTCCTTCGTTCAGCCTCAACGACGGCGTGGCCAACCGATCCCAGTGGTTAACAGGCACGCTGCGCCAGCACCTGGCCAGGAGGCAGGTCATACCCAACATTGCTGTTTGCACATTCGCTTGGCTGTATAGCTGCAGGGCTTGGGGGCTGCCTAGCGCCCGGCCGTAGAAACACATTCGATGAGCTGCTGGACATGCGGCATGCGACCCACCAGCCGCCCGGTGCCGCACGCACTATGGAAGGCTGGTGGACCGCAGGCTCAGCCGATTGGGTGTATATACCGTGCACGCTTGGCGATCAGTGCCCCCGCTGCGCCGTCGGCACTTGGCACGCACTGAGCTTTGGATCCAAGGCCAAACGACGCGGCAGCTTCACCCAATTTGAAAAGTTAAGATGTGGGTTGCAACAAATATGCAAGGACATATTGCTGTGATTGCAGCAAGCATTGGAGCAGGCGTAATTGGTTCAGTCGCAAATGCATGCCCAGGCTCCGCCGTCCGCGTCACATCTTGCGACGCCAGAAGCCGCTGTTTAATGGCGCGATTGATGATACCGTGTGTGAGCTATCAATAGTACCTGACTGCATGTACTAGGGCGCCCTCCGCCTCCATTTGCGCCGACGATGGCGACTTCGCGTCTTAAGTTCGCTGCACACTCGCCCAAATTTGCATCGCAATGTGCGCTGCACTTGACAGCGCAAATGAAGTATTGTAAGTATGCGATGGCGGGCGGCCCTCGTGCACAAGGCCTGGCGGCGGCGCGACATCACAGCTCGGGTTGGCAACGAGGACCCCTGGTGCTTGTTTGCGGCCGCGTGAACCGGAACTGGCTCGCCATGTCTGTGACGAGTGGACGGGGTGTAACGGATGGTGCATAACGCTGCGTGCCACAGCGTGCATTGGCGGCGTGGCCTGACAGGGGCGGGGGGCCGTGTGGGTCGCCATGGGTTGAGGTGCCAGCACACCTCCCCACTTCAATTCCCCTCGCAGGCTCCGCTCATGAGGCCATTGCTGCAGGCGCTGCTCCGGTTTGTTTTTCAATGCTACCCCTGCCCCCTGTCGTGTAGTCCTCTCTTCCAACCTCTGAAGCAGTGCCGCTTTCCTGCCTTGCTAGTCCGCTGGCATCCCTGCCGTGGTGTGGTGTTCGACCGTCATGTGCGCGTGTGCGTGAAACGCCATGGTCCGCAAAATGCGTGCGTCTACCAGTTCTTGTAACGTCTGCGCGCTGAAGCACGCCCAATGTGGGGCTCGAACCCACGACCACAAGGTTAAGAGCCTTGCGCTCTACCGACTGAGCTAACCGGGCACGAGAGGGATACACACACAGCAACATACTCCCTTGAAGTTCCAGGACACACCCACCCACACTCGCTGCGGCGTGGTGCGGCGGCATCACGTCTGGCTGCTGGAGAGCCCGGACCCAATGCACACACAGCAACGCGTATGCGAGGTGGTGGCACTGGCCGCACTCAATGCGATCACTGCCCCGGAGAGAGCACGGCGTGATGTATGTGCGTGCGCGGAGGCTGTTTCACTGAGGGTGCTTGCGTTGGTACAGGCCAAGGCAGTGGCACATGGCGGCGCTGAATGCGCTGGCTGTGGCGGTATGGGGATGGCGGCTGCGGCTGCGGTGGTTGCGACTGCTGCGGCAGCAGGAGGCAGGGCCGCGCTCGCGCCGGAAGGACTGTGGTGGCGTTGGTGGTGTTGGCATGGTGCTGGCTTGTCGGACGCCGCCTGCCATGCCTTATCCCGCCGGTGCTGTGGGAGTAAGTCGGTAAGTCGGTAAGAAAGCCTCTGATGCTAGCCTGCATGCGCCACTGCCTTGGCCTGTACCAACGCAAGCACCCTCAGTGAAACAGCCTCCGCGCACGCACATACATCACGCCGTGCTCTCTCCGGGGCAGTGATCGCATTGAGTGCGGCCAGTGCCACCACCTCGCATACGCGTTGCTGTGTGTGCATTGGGTCCGGGCTCTCCAGCAGCCAGACGTGATGCCGCCGCACCACGCCGCAGCGAGTGTGGGTGGGTGTGTCCTGGAGCTTCAAGGGAGTGTGTTGCTGTGTGTGTATCCCTCTCGTGCCCGGTTAGCTCAGTCGGTAGAGCGCAAGGCTCTTAACCTTGTGGTCGTGGGTTCGAGCCCCACATTGGGCGTGCTACAGCGCGCAGACGTCACAAGAACTGGTAGACGCACGCATTTTGCGGACCATGGCGTTTCACGCACACGCGCACATGACGGTCGAACACCACACCACGGCAGGGATGCCAGCGGACTAGCAAGGCAGGAAAGCGGCACTGCTTCAGAGGTTGGAAGAGAGGACTACACGACAGGGGGCAGGGGTAGCATTGAAAAACAAACCGGAGCAGCGCCTGCAGCAATGGCCTCATGAGCGGAGCCTGCGAGGGGAATTGAAGTGGGGAGGTGTGCTGGCACCTCAACCCATGGCGACCCACACGGCCCCCCCCCTGTCAGGCCACGCCGCCCATGCACGCTGTGGCACGCAGCGTTATGCACCATCCGTTACACCCCGTCCACTCGTCACAGACATGGCGAGCCAGTTCCGGTTCACGCGGCCGCAAACAAGCACCAGGGGTCCTCGTTGCCAACCCGAGCTGTGATGTCGCGCCGCCGCCAGGCCTTGTGCACGAGGGCCGCCCGCCATCGCATACTTACAATACTTCATTTGCGCTGTCAAGTGCAGCGCACATTGCGATGCAAATTTGGGCGAGTGTGCAGCGAACTTAAGACGCGAAGTCGCCATCGTCGGCGCAAATGGAGGCGGAGGGCGCCCTAGTACATGCAGTCAGGTACTATTGATAGCCCACACACGGTATCATCAATCGCGCCATTAAACAGCGGCTTCTGGCGTCGCAAGATGTGACGAGGACGGCGGAGCCTGGGCATGCATTTGCGACTGAACCAATTACGCCTGCTCCAATGCTTGCTGCAATCAGCAATATGTCCTTGCATATTTGTTGCAACCCACATCTTAACTTTTCAAATTGGGTGAAGCTGCCGCGTCGTTTGGCCTTGGATCCAAAGCTCAGTGCGTGCCAAGTGCCGACGGCGCAGCGGGGGCACTGATCGCCAAGCGTGCACGGTATATACACCCAATCGGCTGAGCCTGCGGTCCACCAGCCTTCCATAGTGCGTGCGGCACCGGGCGGCTGGCGGGTCGCATGCCGCATGTCCAGCAGCTCATCGAATGTGTTTCTACGGCCGGGCGCTAGGCAGCCCCCAAGCCCTGCAGCTATGCAGCCAAGTGAATGTGCAAACAGCAATGTTGGGTATGACCTGCCTCCTGGCCAGGTGCTGGCGCAGCGTGCCTGTTGACCATTGGGATCGGTTGGCCACGCCGTCGTTGAGGCTGAACGAAGGAGCTGCAGCTATCATCCCACACTTCCCGTTGAAAAGTCTCAGGGTGTAAGGGCCAGAAAGGGCGCCTCCACGGCTCCACGGATGTCAGCCATATCACCCATTGAGGGAAAGCACGGCCAGGAGGGCGGGGCGCTGCCGGGGAAAAGGGCGGGGGATGGAGCTCTGGACACCAACTGCTGACCAAGCTCGACTGGTAAAACATTTTGATAGCACATGCCTTTACTTAACTCGAAAGCGACACCCATGTTTAGCCAAAATGGCATATGACAGCTGACAGAAACTGTTCTGCAAAACATGCTTAGCGGCTCGGACTCTGAGGATGGCACATTTTCCCTTGCAGTATACACTCCATCAGCAAGAGAACAATTATCGCGGCGGGGTCTGGAGCAGGGCGGGCCACGGCAGCCATGCGTCGCGAACGATAGCGACCTTGGCTTCGCCGACTGCTTTAAACCGGTGGCAATACATGGATCCAGTACTAATAGCGCAAGTCGCTCCCCGGCAACACCTGCGTCGGCCGCGACGCAGGCCACGACGAAGGTTCCTCTGAAGGTGACGCGGCGGGACTCGGGCGTGCCCCTCCGCCCGTGGCAACCTGTTCCTCCAATCCTCCCAGGCCGCGTATCGCCTGGAACTGGTGTCAGCGGTCGCAAGGATTCATGAGCGGCAGGGAAGCGCGTGGGCGTTCCTACCAGAGGAGCTGGCAAGGGAGCTGCTGAGCAGGACGCTTGGCGAAGCAGGTGCGTTTCGCCGGCCCAGGTCCCCTGGCTGGGTCAACGCATACCCCCGCCTGGCACCCTTGCCTCTTTGCAGACGCCACTCTGGCTGCATACATCGTGGACTCTATGCCAAGCCTGCCCACACCGCCACCCGCGGGCCAGCCCCGGACCGCGGCGCTGCTCTTCACAGCGCTGGCCCTCTACGCCTCCGCGGCGGGGCGGGGTGCGGCATATTTCCTTGCGTGAGTTCAAAAAGAAGGCGGTTCCTCACCATGCCTCGCTACAGTGCATGTTTGGATGCTGCAACCAGCGCCTTCAATTCGCAACGCTTTCCTGGGGGGAGGGCCACCCATTTTTGACGCCTCGCCTCCACCGCCTCTCGTGACTGCCGCCCTTCCTCTTCTGCCAGGGAGCTGCTGGCGCTGGTGCGGAGGACAGCGCGGCAGCTGGGCGCTGCCCCAGCTTCCCAAGGAGGGCCAGCGGTTGCCACGGCGGCGTCCCCCATAGAGCACTGGCGCGACCTGCTGAGGGAGGCTGTGGTGCTGTTCCGGCACGGGGAGTGCGGCGACGAGGTGCAGCCGGTGCTGGACGCCGTAGAGCAGGCGCTGCAGGTGCAGGGGGCTGCAGGTGCAGGGGGCTGCAGGTGCAGGGGGCTGCGGCGATGGATAATTGGGAAGTTGGGGCGCATGAGTGGTTGATGCAGCTGTACCCGACGCACCGGGGGCGGCCCCATACTGTGTGTGCCTCCTTGCTTTGCCGACCGCAGCTGGAGGAGCGGGACCGCCTTCGCCAGCAGCAGCAGGTGCGCGCGTGTGTGTTGGAGAAAAGGGAATGTGTATACGACCATGCGTACGCAAGTGTGTGAAGACCGCACATGTATCCCTTCCTGTCACCTTATCGCCCTTGGCGTGCAGGAGGCTGTTTGGGGTCCCGGCGGCCTGCTGCTGACTCCTGAGCAGATTTCCGCGGCTTGCCTCAGCTTTCGTGACCCCCTGACAAACGGACCTATCACGAACATGTGAGCGGGCACGGCTGGGGTCGCCGGGGCATTCGTGGCGTGAAAGGGCGCACGCCGGCGTGTGACAATCCGTTCGGCAAGCATGCATGGCGAACGGGTAGCCCAGCACAGCCGCCACCCTCGATATGGTGAACCCAAATACCCTTTGACCCATTCTACCCTGTGTCCCGTTTGCCATTTAACCTGTGACCGGCCCTCTTGTATTGCCCCATCGCCTTCTCCGTCGCCGGCCCGTCAGGCTGCAGGCCTGGGCCGGGTCGGCGAAGACCACCCAGCTGCGCACCATCACCCAGCAGCGCCGGGACGTGTACTTCCACGTGCTGTCCTATAACATCTCCACAGACGTGCGTGAGGGCCGGCGTTCGGGTTTGGCGACATGGCGGGGGCGTCGAGGCATGCAGTGACTCACTCACCAGTTGGCCGGCACGCGAGCCGACCCACTTCGACGCACGCGGAATGAAGCACGCCCGGAGCATCACCCGCCCCGGACGCATGGCCCTGCACGCAGGTCTCCAACGCGGCTTCAATGGATGTGGACCTGCGGGCCGACCACAATGGTGAGCGCCGCTGAAGCCGAGCTCGGCGACTGTCTGTGCTGCGTACGTAGACGGCTGCCCAAGTAAGAAAGAGTGGAAACATGTTTCTGCTGTGCCCGTCCCTGATCCTGCCCGCAGCCGGGAAGTGCCCTGATGTGCGTAACTTCCAGACCCTCACCACGCACGGCTTTGCCCGCGCGATACGACGACCCGAGACTAAGGCGGAGTACGTGCACCAAGCCCCTGACACTGTTACCTGCAACGTTCTGGGAGCACACCCGTCCTGCACCGTGCACCGCACAACCCATTGGGGCGTACTGTGCCAAACTGTGCTGCTGTGCGCTGTGGGAGTGGCGACGGTCGGTCGATCATTCAATCACGCCCCGTGGCGCCCGGCCGTGGTCCCATTCAGTACCAACCAACCCATAACACGCGCAGGAAGCTGAACGTGGGCGACCTGCGCACGTTCCTGGCGCAGCTCTGGGGCGCCGCCGAGAAAAAGCTCATCGCCGCCGGTGCCACCCGGGTGGTGAACGACGTGCTGGAGCGCTACATGACGAGCGCGGACGACCAGCTGGACAGCAAGCACCTGCCGCAGGACCCTCGGAGTGAGCGTGGGCGCGGTAGAAGCACGTGGCCGGTCGGGCGGGCGGGCGGGCGTGGGGCCGCGGGGCGGGACGGCGCAGGCGAGCGGCAGTACTGCTGTTGCGACGGTTTTCCAGCCGACGGTGCTGGTGATGATTCCTCTCGCGTGGGCTCGCGTCTACGGATTAACGCGCATCAGCTTCACCCGTGCATGCGGCACAAGTGCGGTAACCCCCAAGAGCGAGCGCGCCTTACCCCCAGCCCCTCGTGACGCGGCGCGCCCCCTGTCGCAGGCCTGCAGAGCATGGACGAGCAGATGAGTCGTGTCATGTGGCGGCTGCAGGGCGTGCCGGCGCGGGACATTGCCAAGAGCGGGCGCCACCCCGACTACAGCCGGCGCATGGTGGTGGAGGCGGCGCAGGCGCTGTGGCAGGAGGTCTCCAGCCGCCGCACACCCAGCGGCGGCTCCACGAGCCTGCCGCTGCCGCACAACTGCCACCTCAAGCGCTGCGCGTTGCAGCGGCTGAGGCTGGTGAGGGACAATCCATAGCCGCGCGCGCCGCACACACATCCCTGCCGCTGCGTGTCTGGCTGTCTTACTTGCGCAGACTTTGATGGGGTTTCCCCGGCGCGTGCAATTCCCTGCGCAGCCGGCCCCTCCGCCGCCGCCCTGGGGCCGCTGGGCCGACGTGGTGATCCTGGTGGACGAGGCGCAGGACCTCAACGCCGTCACCATGCAGCTGATCTTCGACCAGATGCGAGCATCTAGAGCATCCGCCCGCGCAGCCTCGGCGCGGGGCGCTTGTATTTAGCCTTTAGCGATGTATGCGGACGTGGAGTCCTGGCCTCGGCTGCCTGAACATGGGACTGCTGGATGTGGATGCAGTATGCATGCTTGACGGCTCCTGGTGTGCTCCGGGTGCCCGGTGCGCAGGGCCTGCCGGTGGTTCTGGCCGGCGACCGCTTCCAGCAGCTGTACTCCTTCAACCACGCCTGCGGGGCCATGGCGGGGCGCGTGTGAGCGCATTTGTTTTGTTGCTGCGGGCCCCGTTTGTTGGGGTGCGGCCGCAGCGGCGACGGGCTGTGTCCTGCGGGATTGCTTGCTGCCGCGCATCATCAGGAAGCCCTCGCGTCACTACTCACAAAGCCTCACTGTGGCGCCCTTCTCGTGTCCGCGCCGCAGTCCCATCCCGCAGCGGGTGGTGCACTGGGCGCTGTCGCAGACGTTCCGGTTCGGGCCCGAGATCGCGTGCCTGGTCAACAGCGTCGTGAAGACCGCGTTTGGCGCCCTGGATTACATCATCGGCCGGGTAAGCGCCCCGCAGTCGCAGCATGCATGCCCGCATACATGCCCCCGGCTCGTCGGCCCGCGTGCGGCATGCCAGCATCGCGCCTCAATCCATCGCTCGTTGTTGTGTTCCGACTGCCGCGTTGCGCTGTCTTGTTACGGTATGTTCAACTGCCGCGGGCGTTGTCATGGTGTGCTGTGTTGCGCTGCGCAGCCGGCCGGCCACACGGGCTTCCACCCTGGCGTGGTGTGCGCCATGGTGCCGGCCGGCCGCGACCTGGACTCGGTGCTGCCGGAGGAGCTGGAGCGGCCCAGCAGGCCCCGGCAGCCCGGGAGAGGCGGGGCAGGCGGGGCACCGGGCGCTGGCGGCACGCAGCGCGGCACGCAGGGCAGCACGCAGCAGTTGCTGCAGGTCCAGCAGCAGCAGCGGCCGTACACTGGCATGCGGCGGCTTCGTTTCCGGCCTGCTGCTTTTGCGCATCTCCCAAGGGCCACGCCTGCACGCCACCTGACGTTGAGGCCCTGTGCTTCACATGCACGCACACATAGGCGGCGTCGCCGTGCTGCCGGCAAGTGGCACCTCGCTGCCGCCCGTGCTGACTGCTGGCGGCTCTCGGCGGCTGCAGCTGTACTACATCGCGCGGTACAATTCCACGCTGGTGCGGGCGGCGCTGGAGCTGGTGGCGGCGGGGCGTACGGTGCACGGCAGCTTCAAAAGCAAGCTCAAGGACATTGGCTGGCGCGTGCGGGACGTCGCGGCGTTCCTGTGAGTTGCGGGCAGGCTAGGGACGTGCGGTGTAGACGACAGGGAGGTTGATTGGACGTGGCAGTTACACACGCACGCGAGCATTTGAAGGAAGCGAGGGAACTGAGCAGGCGTAATGGAGGGCAGCTGCATACGAGGGCGGGGGGCGCGAGGTTCCATGTGCCAGCGTGTATGTGCTTCACCGCCTGCCCACGCCCTGTCCCAGGCTTCATGCACACGCTGACATGATGGCACGCCGGCACGCAGGTCCGGCCGGCGGGACTTTGGCCCCGAGCATGAGCTGTACGGGCTGCAGGACGAGGCGGCGCTGCAGCAGCTGCTGGAGGTGCCGGGCGTGGAGGTGGACCTCCTCACCGCGTACGGGCTGGTGCGTGCGTGCGTGTGTGTGGGGGGGGGCTGGCTGTAGGTGCGGGGTCCGCTAGTGCACAACCGCCACAAGCCCACAACGCATGTGCTCCCGTAAGCGCTGCTGCATGCGCTTCCGCAAGCGCTGCTGCATGCAGTGAGCAAGCACGCCTGGGAACGCCCGGTAATCAATCATAATATTCATGTCTGGTGTCCCGAGTTGCGCAGGCTCGCTCTCACACAGCGCAAGAGATCAGCAACCTTGAGAGCAAGCTGGTGGGTTAGGGCCTTGCGGGTGGTTGGGCGCGTCGGCAAGGTTCGCTATCTAGGCAGGGGCTGACCATCAAGTGCATAATTACACGAGCTGGTGTTGAGCCTGCGGTGGCGTGCGTGTGTGCAGGTCGATGAGGAGGTGGCTGAGTACGTGCTGACGACGGTGCACCAGATGAAGGGCTGTGAGGCGCAGGTGGTGCAGCTGGCGGACGACTTCAGCGCCCAGCTGGTGGGTGGGTGGGTGGGTGGGTAAAGTCCGTGCCGTGTTGCATGCCGTGTCGGCCCCTGCAGACCGCAAGCGTGGAACCACTCACCTTCGCCAATGCCTTCGGGCTGTGTGCGTATGCTCCAAGCGGGAGAACGCAACAATGTGTTGTCATGTGTGTCGGCATGCGCATGCACAGGCAACGGGCACGGAGGACGGGCGGCAGCGGCTGCTGTGGCAGCGCGCCAGCGAGTCGCAGTCCGACGAGCTGAATGCCGTGTACGTGGCCGCCACGCGGCCGCAGACGGTGCTGCTGCTCAACCGCGACCTCAGCCGCCTGGCGCTGGGGCTGCACCGCCGGCACCTGCAGCTGGTGGGACCGCGGCGTGCGGCGGGGCAGGGAGGGAGGGAGGACGCCGAGTTGTGGCTGCGGAGCTAAGACTCAGTAGTAGACATCCCACAGCCTGTCAACCGGGTGCAGCAGGGCAGGGCTGCCGCGGCGACGCGACTGCCTGACAATTCGTTGCTCGTGCGGCGATGCACACAGGTCCTGCCGTCGTCATCGCAGCCTGCTGCGGGCGCTGCGTCGGCGGAAGCAGCATCGTCGCCGCCTGAGGCTGCGAGCCAGATGCAGCTGTCACCCTGCACGCCGGGGCGCCCACCGCCGCACGCACAGCCTGGCATCAGCCGCAGCATGGCCACACCACGCGCACACGGTACCCCCAGCAGCTTCGGCAGGCTAATTGCTACGTGTGCGGGGGTGGGCGCCGCGCCCAGTGCGGTGTGGATGGACGCAACGGGCGCTGGCAGAGGGTGCGGCTCAGAGGCGCGGAAGCGGGACGCTGCGTGCGGGCAGGCGGGCACCCGTCGCAGGAGCAGCAGTCGCCGTACAGCAAGCGCCCACGGCCAGACATGGTGGGTGTGCTCGCCAGCGTGTTGATGTGCCGCGCGGCGTGTTGCTGACAACGCCTTCTGCTTCAGAAGCTCCCAAGGGTACCGTTGTCGGGTCATTTTGGCCCTGGCTCCACACGCCTTCTCTGTGTGCATCCCCGCTGTTTGCGTACCCACAAACGCCACGCTTATAAGCTACAATGCAACGCAGCTGCGTCAACCATTTGGCCCCTGCTCACGACGCCCGCAGGCAGCGGACACGGGCACGCCGAGCCTCCAGCAGCCCAGCAGCAGCCCGAATCAGCAGCCCATGGCCACGGGCCCCAGCCCGGGGCCCTCCCAGGGCAACTGCTCCGGCGCGGCGCTGCAGTCACAGCTCCTGGCGGGGCGCGCCAACATGGGCCGCTGCGCCATGTGCGCTGGCACCCTCCAGTCGCGAGACTTGGTGCGCATGTGGGGAAGAGGGAGGGTGGCGTATGGGGGGGGCTCAGCTGAGTTTGGCCTCGGCCCGAACCCGGGCGTGTTCCCCGTGCGGGCGCCTCTTGGCCAGATTTGCGCATTTTCTCAACCTCTCGACCTCCCACTCCCACCACAATTTACAGGCGTCGCACCTGCCCCGTGTCACGTGGCGCGGCCGGCCCGTGTGCCGCACCTGCGGCCGCGAGCGCACCCTGTTCGGGCAGGTGCTGGATCTGGCGGAGGCGGCGGAGGCGGTTGGCAGCGCGTGAGCGCCGCGCGGTGATGTGCCGGCCGCGGGCGGAAAGGAATGTACCGTGTGTTGTCATGATGTGAAATGCGTGAATGGACGAGGCGTGCATTAGTGTGGTGATGGTGATCGTGCACTGAGTATTCGTAAGGGACTTAGCACTTCGAATGGTGAGTGCGAGGGAGGCTGCAAGGTATTGATATGCATGGACTGTATCTTGAGGAAGTAGGTAAAGAATGCGATGACTGACAAGGTCAGGTATGCGCTCGGTATGTGTGAGCTGTGCGCTATTACGAGTGGCCGGTTGTCGCTGAGGTGGCGGCATGGGGAACACTGCTGTGGTGGGATTACCGGTATCGTGCGCTATGGGAGGTTCTAGCGCCCGCAGCTTCAGCAGTGCGCCGCATGGCGGCTGCAGTCCGCCGCAGGCTGGAGCAGTCTTGCCGGAACGCCGGGTCGTGCCGGCGGGGGTGGAATGGAGGACGGCACCAAGGACGGCCGTTGGAAGGTTTAACGAACACCAACGTCAGATCCTGGCAAGCTTTGTCCCTGTCTTTCGATTTCCTGGAGTTCCAGGCCACGTCACAAGAGTCCTGAGGGTGGCGCCAACACTTGCATGCGCGTCCTGGCGTCCATAGCTCGGCGCCGCCACACACACACCGTAGCACCGGTCCAGCGTCCGTGTCAGCGCACGCTGCTGCTTAAGGTGATCACACCAGCCAAACCGCATCCCCACTGCCCCACCCCCGCCCCACCACCCACGCGCTGTCCTTCGCACGCGCGCCGCCTACTGCTACATCCAGCGCTACCCCCCTCCCCCTCCTCCTCATTGCTCACGCCGTCACGCTGCGTCACGCGCTGCCCTCCGCTGCAGCGGCCGCCGGCACCAGCAGGTCGTAGTGCGCGCCGCTCCACAGCAGGTGGATGGGGCTGGGGCCGCCCGGCTGTAGCAGCTGCTCGCCGTAGGTCACGATGGGCTCCAGCCCCCCGTCCGCCACGTGGTACACGGTGATGGGGCGGCCCAGCACGTGCATCGCCATCAGCATCTCGGGCTCGCCTGGGGTCACGTGCGCACACATTCGGTGTACGGTATACACATACACGCAGGCGGCGAAGAGGTAAGCGCCGCGTGTTTGGCGGGCTTTTTGTCCGTCTGTTTTTTGTTTTTAACACACGCAAGGGGCGAAGAGGTAAGGCTTTGCGGTGCAGGGTTCCGCCAGCATGGTTGCAGGGGCCACCACCATGCCCGCTGCCGGCCTCCCGGCCCGCAGTCCCGCACGCACCTCCCCAGGCCATTGGGTTCGACATGGTCCTGCAGTACTCATCGAAGTCGGCCGCAATGCCCGGCAGGAAGGGCTCGATCTCCCTGCACGTGCGGGGCGGGGGCATGCCGCTCATGCGCGGAATACAAATGTGTGGGATCGCCGGCATCTGAATAATCATGTACGCGTGCGGGGCGTTGCCGTCCCCTCCCCAACACACATCGCAAGCCCATTTCCACGCCAACCGGATCACGCGGGCGGCCAACGCGGCGCGTGATGCCCGCATGCCCGGATGCCTGTCGGGCTGCCACTCACTCTCTCCGCTTGCGCAGCTCCGCCACCACAGCTAGCCGCAGGTTGTGTGCGGCCGTGCCCTCCGACTCCGGCGGCATGGCTTTCCCTGTCGTCGTGGCGGTGCCGGCGCAAGTGTTACAAGAACACGCACAACGAGGCCCCGCCGCGAGCTCCTAATACGGCTATACCCCACGGCTCTGGCCTGAGCCTCACAGCCTATGACTCACCCCGTGTCGCGTACTGCGCGCCTTGCACGACCGCGCGGAACATGCACGCGCCGTCGCCACTGATGCGGTGGATAGCGAACCGGAGCTCCTTGCCCGCGCTGCTACTGCCGCTGCCACTGCTGTGGTTGCTGCTGCTGCTGGCGGCGGTGCGTGTAAGCAGCAGCGGCTTTTGCTGGGGCTGGAAGCGGCGTGCGGCAGAGGCAGCCGCGCCGGCAAAGTTCGGCGCGGCCAAATCGGAAATGCTGCCGTCGCCATAGTGGCACGAGGAGATGACGTACGGCGGTGGCACCGCTGGCGGCGTGGGCAGGTTCCCACGCACAGCTGCACAGAGGGCGTGTTCCCACGCAGGGGAATCGGCTCAGGCTGGGTGCCATCGTGGGCACGTCTGCAAACCTCTGTACTCACTCAACCTCTGCCGCTGCTCCTGACACACGGCCGCCGCTCCCACCTGCGCTCTACCTGCGTCCCTATTCCCGCACTCACAACCCGCACCTGCCACGCCACGGCGCACGCCGTGCCGTGTTGTCAGCGCTCGCCGCGAGAGAAGCATCCTTCCGGCTGCGAAGTTCAATGCTTGTTGAGGTCGCTGCAGACTTTAGTGCCAGCACACCCACAGCATGCAGGGCGGGGCAAAATAAAGGAACGCCCCGCTATAACTATCGCTCTAAGGATATGTTGCGCGAAAATAGTAGATATTTCACAACCATAAGGGAGCCAAATGCATCGCGTAGAATGATAGAAAGCAAACCAGATTGGTCACGCGCATGCACACCGCGAGTGGCTTCTAATTGCCAGTCATGCATGGAAAACATTTTTTTATATAATAACACCCGCAAAAGCATTCACCTGCACATGCAGTCGAAAACAGTTCGCATCTCTCTCTTGGACGCTAAGCTGGCCGGCCCCAGGCTGAACCCACTTTCAAACTCGTGCGCTGCCAAGTAAAGAATGCGGCGACCGCAAAAAAAGCGACGCCAGGCCCCAGCCGGACGGGCCAACGGCACCGACGCTGGGCCCCAGCCGGAGACTCCACCAGGGCAAGTTTGGGCATGCAAGTGCGGGCGGCTCCTTGAAGCGTGCTTCCTATGCGGTATCTTGTAACCCAGTGCCAGCTGTTGCGCAACGCTCGTAGCGGTGCGCTTCTTTGGCAGGCCCGTCAGGGCCCCCGCGGACTTGCCCTGTGTCCCACACGCCCAAACCTAACCACGCCGTGCTATCGCAATACCCCCGCAGCCCGCCGCGGCCATGGGCGGAGCTGCCCCCTGAGATTGTGGCCATGATCGCGCTCGCGACCTGCGACGTCCTGGAGCCCCTGCCCTTCATCTGCATCCCCGACCCCGCGGGCGACGCCTCCCTCGCCTACCACCGGCACGAGGACCGCACGTTCGGCGTGTCCCGAGGCCAGTTCGGCGCCGCGCCCGAAGTTGAGTCGGCGCCGGTCGGCGCCGCCGGCGCCAGTGGCCATGCGGGAACAGCGTCAGCAGCGGCGGCGGGACCGGAGGAGCTGCCGGAGCCCATGGGGCCGCCGGGCACTTTCCGGCCGGCGCGCATGAGCGCCGCCGCCGCCGCCATGCGCTGCGCGTGCCGCGCCTGGTGTGAGCTGCTGGGTGAGGGCGTGCGGCGGCTGGTGGTGCCGCCGCCGCAGTCGTCCGTCACGCTGTGGCCCTCGCACTTCTCGCACGTGTCGCACCTGGCGCTGGGCGGCTGCGATGACGTGGCGGTGGTGCTGCGGCCGCCGCCGGCCTTCCAGCACCCAGAGGAGGGGGAGGCGGCTGAAGAGGAGGGGGAACAGGAGGGGGAGGCGGGGCCGGAGGCGCAAGGCAGCGTGACAGGAGCAGCCGCCGGCAAGAGGCGACGTGCGGGCGAGGCGGGGCCTGCGCCGTCTCCTCCTGCTCCCATGGCGGGGCAGGCGGGCTCGGACCCAGCCGCAGGGTTGGGCGGCAGCGGCTCGGGCGCAGCCGGTGCGGCTGGCTCAGCCGGTGCAGCTGATGCAGGAGCGCCGGCGGCAGTGCCACCGCGCCGCAGGTCGACACGGGTGGCGACGCTGGCGCCCGCTGGCGGCCCTGGCGGCGCGTCAGCGGCCGCTGGGTCGCGCTCGGCGCCGCAGGGTGGCGGCGGCCCGCGCGGCCGCGGCGCCGCGGCCGCAGGCAAGAGCGGCGCGGGCCCCCAGTCCGCGGCTGAGGCGGGGCCTAGCGGGGCAGCTGCGGGCGCTAGCGCTGCGGCGGCGGCTGCGGCGGCGCGGCCGCTGAGCAGTGTGCCCACCGGCAGGACGCTGGCGCCGCTGGGCCACCTGCGGAACCTGCAGGTGGGGGGAGAGCAAGGGGCGAGGGGCACCGGGCGGAAGGCAGCGGGCGCCGTGGCCACATGAACGCTGACAACTCTGCATGGCGGAGTTTCAGGGTGCTGGGCCCTGGGGCCCTGGGGTCCTGGGGGTTATGGCCTTATGGGGGGTCCGGGGGTCCTGGGGAGCCACACGTACGGTACACTGCCAGGCTGCGCCGGCGGCCCAGGCGGCGCCGGGGCTGTGCTGGCTGACGCCGCCATGGCCTCCGTCTCACCTGCCCGGCCCGTGTAGGCCTTGCCTGTCTGCTACCAACCCATGCGCACCGGTGCCCGCGCCGTCCCCGCCGCTCACCGCTCACCGCTGCCGCTCACCGCTCACCGCTGCCGCTCACCGCTGCCGCTCACCGCTGCCCTTTCTCCCGCTCACACCCGCTCCATCATGCATGGACCCCCCCCTAATTAATCACGCATGGACCGCCCCCTTCACGTCCCCACGCGCCAGGTGTCGGACAGCACGCCGCACCTGGACCTGGCGGCCAGCGCCGGGCCCCGGCTGGAGGAGCTGGTGGTCATTGCGCGGCAGCCCGTACTGGCGCGGGGCCGCGGCTGGGCCGGCCGCCACGACCACGACAGCGACTGGGATGACGATGACCACGTGATGGGCGGAGGCGATGACGGCGGCATGAAGCCGCGAAAGAATCAGCCGCGCGGCGGCGCGGGCAAAGCCGGCCGCGGCGGCAAGGCCGCCGCGCCCGAGCTGGCGCGCCGCTCGGCGCTGGGCATCACGCTGTCGGCGCTGCCGGGGCTTCGGCGGCTGCGGCTGTCCGGTGTGGACGCCTCGGCGGCCCGGCTGGGCTCGGCGCTGATGGGTCTGAGCGGCCTGAGCAGCCTGCGGCTGATGAACTGCGCGCTGCCGACGTTCTTCGGGACCAGCGGCGGCGAGGACGGCGAGGAGGACGGGGATGGGGGCTATGCAGCAGCGATGGCGGTAATGTTTGGAATGGCTGGGGGCAGGGGCCGCGGAGGCCGGGCGGGCGGCAGGGGCGGGCGGGGGCGGGGCCAGCGCGGCGGCGGCGGCGCAACGGGAGGCAGCGGCGGCGGCAGGCGGGGCGGTGGCAAGGCCGGCGCCAGCCCCTTCGGCCTGGCGCTGCTGCAGAACCTGGGTGGCAAGCTACAGGTGCGTTGCGGCTCAGCTGCGTGCTGCTTCGGAATGCGCGCATGCCAACACTTCCGTGTGCCGTCGGACTCTCTGGTCCTACCTTCCTTGCAGCCGCGTACGCGAACGCCTCTAAGCCGTGATGAAGTCATGTACACTGCCGCGTTGGTAACCCGCCCTAAGTTAACACCGGCAGGAATGGTTATGCGAAGTGCCTCCGCATCAGGCCTTTTGAGCCAACGCCTCCCCATTGCGCCCTGCCGTTCCCTCCCCCCTTCTTTGTACCATCTTTGCAACCGCCCCCACCCCCTTGCCGCCCTGCTGCCGCCCCCAGGACCTGTCGCTGCAGGGCTGCCAGCTGGGCACGCTGCCGGCTGAGGTGCTGGCAGGCCTGCCGCTGCTGCGCCACCTGGACCTGTCCGCCAACTTCCTGGCGGTTCTGCCGCCCTCGCTCACCAGCCTGCGGCTGCTGGAGGTGAGGGGCGCGGGAAAAAGAGGAGGGGGAGGGGGAGGGGGGGAGGGGTGCGGGCGGTGAGGGAGCACGATAACGGGGCGGAAACGGGGGCTGCCGCTGCCACGCCACCATCACGTAGTGCACGCCGTGCTGGCGCCGAGTCCGCTGTTCCATGGGGCTTGGCTGCTGGTGCCCGTGGTCCTGACCCAGCCACCCCCTCCTCCTGCGCTGTATGCGACGGCCCAAACCCAACACGGACCTGTGCACATACCTTGTACCGCCCTGTGTACTGCCCCCTGTGAACCGCCCTCCTATCCGTGTGTGCCCCTGCGCCTGCCCGCGCGCCGCAGTACCTGGACCTGCAGGGCAACGACCTGGTGGCGCTGCCGTCCGGCTTCGGCGCGGGCCTGTGCCGCCGCCTGGCGGACCTGGACCTCAGCCGCAACGGCCTGACCAACCTGCCGCCCGACTTCAGCCGCCTCACAGGGTGCGCGGGGCTGGGGTTGCAAGGTCCGTGGGGTGGGGTGGGGTAGCTGTGCATCGACGGTATTCCATGGTAACAATGTGAAGGGAGGGGGGGATTCACTCAAATTCCCAAGTCAACCATTGCAAATGGGGGGGGCAGTGCCCATGCGCTCAGTGGGCGGTCGGGGTTTGGGGCAGGCGGCTGCGGCGGCGGCACGCGTGGGGCCGCCAGCCGGGACGGAAGCTGAGCCCCCGCGTCCCCCGACCCCAGTGCCGCGCCTGCCTTTCCTGCCCCCCAACCACCCCAAACCCCCCAAACCCCTCTTCCCTCCCCCTCCCCCCCCCCTTCACAGGCTGTCGTACCTGAGCCTGGGTTCCAACCTGGAGCTGGCCTGGTCGGCGGTGGCCCCCCACCTGGCGGCGCTGACCGGCCTGCACTCGCTGTGTGAGCCCAGAACGACGCAGGGCTCCGTGCCACTGCCTGCTGCGCTGCCGCTCTCCCGACCGTTACACATGATGCTCCGTAACGTGCGGCCACAATTAACGGGTCAATTACGGTAATCACGGCCACGAACATGCCTTCAGTCGGATCACTGGGATTTGGAATCTCACCCTGCAGTTTAGATGCCCGGCCTGCCCCGCCCTCACCTCCACCACGCGCAGGCATGGAGGAATTGTACATGTTCGGCGATCACATGGACGACCCGCCGCCGCCGCCGCCAGCTGCTGCTGCCGGCGGCTTCCCGCAGCCCGCGCGCCCGCCCAGCCCGCTGGAGCAGCTGGTCGCGCTGGTCAGCCCCGCCGCCGCCGCCGCCGCCACCTCCATCGGCGGCGGCGGCGGCTGCTGCCGGCTGCGCGAGCTGGTGCTCAACAGCTGCGGCACAGCGGCGCTGCCCGCGTCCTTCTCGCAGCTGACGGCGCTCAGCTACCTGTCGCTCAACTGCAACTTCCTGGGCCCGGTGCGTGTGCGGCGCGTGGCGTGGCGGCCGGTCGGCTTGGGGTGGGGCCGGCGTTGCGTACGGTCCTCCTTGCTGTTGATCGGCTATGTCGGTAATAAGCTTCCGTCCCACACACACACGGGGCTTGTGCCCTCTAACACACGGGGCTTTGTTTTTTAACACACACGCTTGGTGAACACGGCGTGTCCGGCGCAGGAGGACGGCGACTCGGTGGCGGCGCTGGAGCCACTGCGCGGCCTGGCCGGCAGCCTAGCGGTGCTGCGGCTGAGCTACCTGGACCTGGACGGGTCGCTGCCGGGCGTGCTGTGGGGGCTGACGGGGCTGCGGGAGCTGGCGCTGGAGCAGAACTTCATCGAGGTGGGTGTTTGCGCGGGTGAGGGGGTGGGGGTGGGCATGGGTGGGTAGCCGTTCATGTGACGTTATTTTGTATGTGAACTGCCGATGCCCAGTGGGGTGGAGCTGGTTGTGAATGGAGGTAGGAGCTGGTTGTGGCTCCGGCAGCAAGCGCCTGAAAGCGCTGGACTTGCACTGGGTGCAAGTGTACGCGCCGCAAGGGCCGGGGTGGTGGGGGGGGGAGGGGTGGAGCAGGGCGTGGCCTTGCCTGCCAATGCGCCTGTAAACCTCCAACTGCACCGGGCCAAGAATATTTGCTGTACAAATGTGCTTGTCGCAACCCGTGCTGTGGCAGGTGCTGTCACCGGAGATCAGCCGTCTTACCAATCTGCAGGTGCGGCCTAAATGTTGTGCTTTGGCAACGAATTCTTCCGGTTTCGCTGCGTGTGCCAACACTCACACGCTGCTGGCAACAGGCGCCTTTCTGCCACGCCGTCCCTTGCGTGGCGCAGCATATGCATCGGCACGCATCGCCTGTATTGGTGTATGCCTTGCTGAGCCTGCGGAATCCCCGCTCTCTGTGCTGTTCCCCCTGACCCTGTTCTGCGGTGCGGCAGGTGTTGAATCTGGCGGACGTGTTCTCGCCGACAACACAGCACCCCCGCACGGCCATGCCGTGGCGCTCCGTGTACCGCCTCACGAAGCTGCGGGAGCTCAAGGTGGGCAAGCAGCGCGCTGGGGCGGGGCTGGGCGGTGGTGCGGTTACCAGCCCAAGCTGAGCGGGCGGGGTTTGTGAACGCGGGGGGCCGGGGCCGGGCAGGGTAGGAGCTGCGAGTCATGTGATGGCTGGGTGTCTAGCTGCACCAGTTGCGCGGCAGTGTGAGAAGCTCAAGGGTGAAAACCTTGCGTGCCTCGCGCGGCTCACGTCCCCATATCTTTGGGCCCCATGCCCACCGTGATGTGTTCCGGACCTGGGTGATGCCCTGATGGTGGCGCAGGTGTCCGGTTTCGACAAGGCGCCGTCGCTGCCGCTCGGCATTGGCGCGCTGCATCAGCTGGAGGTGGGTCGGCTGGGGCGCCTCGACTGCAGCAACCCTGTTGCGATCCGGTAGACACCTGTAGCCGCCCCCAGCACCCGCCCCACCATCCATCCTGCGCTGGCAGCATTGCCGGCTGCAGCTGTCCGCCTCCCTCCGCTGTCTCACGTCGCTATGGCACGGTAGCGTCCTGTGGCCTCTTGGCCTCAAGGCTGCCACCCCAGAACCGCGCTGCCACATCTCATCACCGCGATTGACGACCACTCCAAACCCCACACACCCGCCTGTCGTCATCGCCCTGCACGCCATCCTCAACCCCGCCACGCCTGCTGTCTACGCTACTACACGTTTATGTACCATCTTTGCACCCACCCCCCACCCCCCACACACACGCCCGTGGGCAGGTGCTGATGCTGAACAGCTTCCCCATGTCGTACGCCGTGCTTGAGGAGCTGGCGAGCAGCTGCGGGCGGCTGTGCGGCCTGGAGCTGCGGCGCGCCTGCATCAAGACGCTGCCGCCCGCCTTCACGCGGCTGGAGCGGCTGACGGGTGAGCGCTGTGGGCCCCACGCCGGCGCAAACAATGCAGGCGCAGGCACGGGCGCGGGCGCGGGCGCGGGCGCGGGCGCGGGCGCGGGCGCGGGCGCGGGCGCGGGCGCGGGCGCAGCAGTGCTGCTGCGAGTGCGGTGGGCGGCTGTTTGGGGCTGGGTGGTGCACTGGTGCTTGCTGCAGGCGGCGCTGTGAGGTGCTGCGGCGCTCCGCGGTTCCGCTGCTTTCGGCCCGCGCATGGCGCCAGCCGCACCGCAGCGGGCCTCGCTGGCCGCCCCCCTCACGCCCTCGGCCCTGTCAACATCATCTCGTCCGAATTACTCATGCATGGAACCCACGTGGTTTCCCCGTGCCCCCCACCTGCCACGTCACGGCCTCCTGCAGAGCTGGATCTGGAGCACAACAGCCTCAAGGCGTTGCCGCCCGGCTTGTGCGCCGGCCTGGGCCGGCTCAATGAGCTGGCCCTGGCTGCCAACACGCAGCTCGTCACCCTGCCGGCTGAAGTCACGGCCCTCACCCGCCTCACCCGCTTCACGTGGAGCGTGCGGTGCAAGAGCACGCGCGAGCCCAGCGCGGCTCAGCTGGCCTGGCTGGCGGGAGTGCGCAGCCTGACGCTGAGTGGCGCCTGGGACCACACAGCCGTGGCGGGGCAGTACGGCATCAAGACGACGGCGCAGATGCCGCGGCAACCCTGTCGGATGCGTGTTGTCTGATTGTGTGGGCGGAGTCCAGGAATTTGCCCCCCCTTGCAGCACAGTGATGGAGGTGTTGAGCGTGGTGAGAAGGGGCGTGGCGTGGAGCCACTGCAGGCAGTCCCCGGCGCAGGGGGCTGGGGCGTGGGCCACTCGTGGGCCACTCGCGTTTTCACATTTGCTCTCGCAACGTTTGGTGACGTGTGTAATCTGTGTTGGGGAAGCCCTGGAAACACGGTGGGACGAGAGAAGCGTCAGCGGCAGCTTCTGCGTCTGCGTCTGCAGAGGTGCCGAGGGGTTCCTGGCTTTGAGCACTGGTCTATGCAGTTTGGGTATGATGGCGCAGTGGCGCACGACGCGGTTGACGCGGGCATCGGCCATCCATGGCCCATGCTACGCTGGGGGGCACCACCGAATGGCCGCATTGGCTGCGCCGGGGTACCCGCAGGACTGCAGGCGCGTGCCCGGCCATATTGACACATGCGTGCCCGGCCATATTGACACATGCGTGCCCGGCCATATTGACACATGCGTGCCCGGCCATATTGACACATGCGTGCCCGGCCATATTGACACATGCGTGCCCGGCCATATTGACACATGCGTGCCGTCCTGCACCGTACGGTTGGGGCAGGCAGTTGGGGCAGGTCTGGGGCAGCCGGGCAGGCGCTGGCAGGTTGAGCTGTTGCGCTTAGTTGAGCTGTCCGTCGTGTGCCGCGGTTGGCAGGCGGTTGCATGCATAGGCGGAGCCACCAGAGCACGGGCGCGTCCTCACCTAACTGAAGGAACATTCGCCAGGATCATTTGGTGCAAGCCTATCTGCTACATCTGTGTTACACGCAGGGTCAAGTCCGACACGACCCTTGCCATGCATCCTTCCAAGGCCGTGACACCTTCCCGCCTCGCTCAACAACACAGCTACCCGACCGCTCTCTCACATCTCTCGTGCTCTCTGACTTCCCTGGTGCCCTGTAGCCACAGGATTCTGTGACCACACACGTAAAAGCCCCCCAGACACCCTCGTTGCACCTCGACGTGCACTATGCCGGGCGTGGGAGCGCTGTGGCGCTACAACGTTATATGGTAGCTACGCGTATGAAAGCCCGACTTTGCCCTCCCGCACATGTAACCATTAAACTCTATCGCGCAGGGCTGCCTGCGATGCCGCGTCTGCAGTGACACACCCTACCGCCTAAGCGCGCCTGTACCCAATCAAAGCCGCCCCCGGAAACGCAGGCGCACCATCATCCCGCCTGCTCCACACAAAGTCGAATGCGCAGTGCCAGCGCGCTGGCGCCTATCCGCCCGAGCTCAGCAACAGCGCCGCTCCCACAGCTTCCACGCGGCCTCCACACGCGCTGGAGCCTGGCTGCTGGTCGTTGCGCCCTCCACGGCTGCGCCCTCCTCCATGGCGGCAGCACTGGCGCCCGCCCGTGCTCGAACGGTGCAGCACCTGTACCAGGCCGCCCCTGACCCTGACCACCCTGCCAGCAGAGCCTCTGGCCGCGGCCTGACCCGCCCATCGCCGCCGGCACCCATCACCCCGCCGCAGTGACGTGCCGCCCCTCACCCAGCTGCGTTCGCGCCCGGCAGGCGATGCTGCCATTAGCACGAGCACGTGGCGGGCGGCGGCGGCGGCTTTGAGTCTAGCGTGACGGTGGAGGTGGTCAGCTTGACCTCCTCCATCTGCTCCTGCTTGGTTTGCGTCACCGACTCCATGCCTGGCAGCGCCGCCGCGATTTTCCGGAACAGCGCCTGTTGGTGTTGGAAGACAGTGCAAGAGTGATTAGTCTGGGTAGCGTACGCAGGAGGGAGTGGCCTAAGGGAGACGGCAACAGGTTGAATCCGCATGGGGCGCCGAGGAACCCGCTGGCTTCGGCGCAGGGCCAAAAAGGCAAAGACACATGCAACCCACTGCCTGCGCGCATGCAGCCACGTACACCTCCTCAGGCACTGGCTGAGCCCCAGCAAGTCCGCCCACCTTGATGTTGAGGCCAGCCTTCGCGCTGGTCTCAATGAAGTTCACGTTCAGCTCCCGCGCCTTCGCGTCGCCCTCCTCGATGGACACTTGCCTGCACAAGTCGTGTGAAAAATCTCCCCCGTTCAGTGCCACACTCGCATGTGAAGCCGGGTCTTTGCTTGTATTCCGTGTGCGGCATATTCCCACCGGAGGACCCTCCAGTTTAGATTGGGATGTTATATAACCCCACCGCACAGCTGCGCCGCGGCTGGCCTTCGCAGCAACCCCCAGACCTGCGGATGTGCACCAGCCCTACTGAGTCTGCCTCAGAAGCGCTCCCACCCACCTCTTATCAATCAAGTCCGTCTTGTTGCCCACGAGGAAGATGATGACGTCGTTGCCGCGCTCGGTGCGCACCTCCTGGATCCACCGCGCCGTGTTGAGGAAGGACTGCCGGTCTGTGGGCCGTGGCCACGTGCGCAACAGCGTCAGCGTCAGGTGTGTCAGCTCGGGCTGGCCTGCTTGCCCCCTCCTGTGCCTGCCCGTGGTGCCTTGCAGTCGTTCACATGCCATCCCTGGCCCCGGCACTCACTCGTGATGTCGTAGACGACCACCGCGACCGAGGAGTCGCGGATATAGCTAGGTATCAAGGACCGGAAGCGCTCCTGCCCGGCCGTGTCCCTGCACACAGCACCAAGCCAGCACACGTTAGGTCAGGCCCCAGCGTGCGAGGCACCGAGAGCCCCGTTTCCCCACTTGTGGGCGTGCTCACCAGAGCTGCAGGCGCACGGTGCGGTCCTCCAGGTACATGGTCTTTGACAGAAAGTCAATACCGATTGTGGCCTGCGACCGTCACAGCACTTCAGGCCCTGTTAAACCAAGAAATTACCCAGAGCACGCACCTGGTACGTGTTATCGAACTTGTCATACATGAAGCGGGTGATGATGGAGGTCTTGCCCACCGACTGGTCTCCCAGGAAGACCTGCACGAGCCGCGTCCATCACTAGTAAGCGCCTGAGTGATCGGAGTCGCAAGCTGCTGCGCCGAGCCCCGGGAGCAACAGAACGGACACACCAGCTTGTATTTAGCGAGCGGGCTCGTAGTGGCGCCGCTCATTCTGGCAAGTGCTTTCTAGATATGAAGTGGTAAACGGTGGCGCCCTGACGGGCCTCAGTTCAGGCTTTGAAGCGACGGCAGTTGCGAAGATCGAGCGAGAGCGTCCAAAACGAAGCAAAACTAGTGAAGAGAGGCTACAGCTACGTGCTGCGCAGTAATTACATTACTGTAAGTTGGCCGCTTGGGCATGCCCTGGGTTCCCGCGCTCGGGCCCATCCTGGCTGAGACCCCCCTCCCGCCCTGGTCCGCACCCCCCTGGTTGAGGGTTCTCCTCGCCTCCCGCTCGGGCGCATGTGGTGGTATCGCCTCGCCGGGCAGGGCATTTGCAAAATCCAGGTCGCCACTGTTATTAAGAACGCGCATAATTCTGACTCGCATTCAGCGACGTGCACAGCTAGCAGCTGGGCCTCACTGCCAGCACATCAGCACGTGTGCAAGCCGTCCCACAATCCCTGCGCCTATCCCCACGCAGCAGTGGCATCTGGCCCTCACCACAGGCATGCGCATGTGCCCACATTTGATGGGGGTTTCCAAGCGACACGAGCTGTCACCCCTCGCCGGGACACCATCATTGTCTTTGGCTGTGGGTCCTGTCCACACCCATTCCGTGGCCCTGGCATTTCACAAGAAACGACCCCTCCCCTGTCCCCGCCTGCAACCGTCAGCAAACTGCAAATTGGACTCATTGCAATGCAATCGGCAGCAGCCTGGCAGACCTCAGACCTCCTCACGCACGCCCACTCGTCATCAGCTCAGGGCAAAGCCCGCACAACGCTGCCGAAACCTCAAAGTACCAAGCATCCTTTATGAGGGTAGCTCACATACGGTACACACCAGACGGAGCCTGCCCGAAGTAGCGAAACTGGCGTCCGCACACCGGAGCGCCCAAACAAACTTGACCCGCAGCCCCATCCCAGTACCGTATGAGGAAGTTTCCGTGTGTTCCGCGTGGGCCCATCCCCACCGGACTCTCTCCCAGCTAGCTCCTCTGCGCCTCCGCCTACTCCGGGTAGTGCATGCGCTTGGTGACGCCGCCGTCGGCCACAAAGTGCTGGCCGGTGATGTAGCCGCTCAGCCGCTCGTCCGCGAGGAAGGCCACCAGCTCGGAGATGTCGGTGGGGCGGCCCACGCGGCCTGGGGGGTGGGGATGTGGGGCAGGGGCGCGTTGGACCAGAGCAGGATCGTGAAATGCTGCCATGTATTACGCAGTTGAGGCCGGGGCATGCGGCACATCTGTATCGAGGGCATGGCGCAACCATCAAGAGACAGCCCCCACCGTTCTCGCATGGCGCTGAACCCCAAGGAACACATCCGCCACGCCGCTTCTGCCGCACCCAGGCCTCGGCCCCTGGTGCCGGACCCGTGCAACCGCGTGCCCCCGAGCCCCCGAGCCCCCGACCCCTCCCCCCGAGCCCCCGAGCCCACCTGTCCACTGCCACTGGTGCTGCTCGGTGGTGATGGGGTCGGCGCCGCCCGTCACGTCGATCCAGCCCGGCAGCACGGCGTTCACGCGCGTGCGCTGCGGCGCCAGGCTGGCACTCTGGGCGTGTGTGAGGCCCAGCAGTCCGGCCTTGGCTGCGGCGTAGCCCTGCGGCCGTTCAGGTTAGGCAGGGCGCGCGATTACCGTATGTGTTCCCGAGATTTCGTCCCTCAGGGGGGGGGGGTGAATACCAGCCCAAGCTAAACCAACCTAACTAGACAAGGGGGTCATACGAATGCAGGGTTGGATGCACGCGGGTGGTATAGAAGAGGGGAGGTTCGGACCCGCTCCAGCCAGGGAGGAGGTACGAGGGTGTTGGTATTTGATATGGTGAAGACTGCAAGGACTGGCATGCGTCCGACGCGGCCCGCTGGCCCGCCGCACCTCGCAGCCCGGCTCCGACTGCAGCGCGCGGGTGCTGGAGATGTGGATGATGGAGGACGCGCCCGGCTCCAGCAGCGGCTGCAGCACGTGCGACATGAGGAACGCGCCTGTTGGAAGGGCGGGGAGGGAGGGGAATGGAGAAGCCACGGGCCAGGTCACTCGGCGTACCGTGCGAACGCCATCGGCGGGTAGGTAGCTGATGTCCACAACCCCTCCGCCACCGCGAGACCTGGAGCCGAGCGGCCCGAGCCACGGCCCCTGGCCACCCCGCACCCCCTGGCCCGAGCCGCCTCTCCCTTGCGCCACACATCGTACCCGCACTCACACACCCGCACTCACACACCCGCACACGCACCCGTGAGGTTCACGCCGATGAAGTCGTGCCAGCTGGCCACCGGGTCCGCGGCGTCCAGGTTCGGCGTGGCCAGGCCCGCGTTGTTGACCAGCACGTTCAGCTTCTGCCCCCCGCCCGTCACGTGCTCCACGTGTCGCCGTAGCGCCTCCACGTCCTCCTTGCGCCGCACGTCGACCCGTACGAAGGAGTAGGCGCCGGCAGGCGCCGCAGCGGCCTCGTCGGGCGCCTCCTCTGGGTTCACGTCGCAGCCGATGACCCGGTAGCCCTTGGACAGCAGCGTGCGCACGATGCCGCGGCCGATGCCGTGCGGGCGCGCGGTGCCAGAAACCACGGCCGTGCGCATGGTGTGTGTGGCGTCACCGTGGAAATTAGGCTACACGATTCCCCGGGTTCAATCGTGGGGTGACGCAGGGTGCACGCGTGTGGGCGGACCGGTCGTGGGCGCAGCGTGTCGCGCGCTGTGACAATTTTTTATCTGCTATTGACGTGCAGGTTGTTTATGGCAAGCACGAGGACAAATGCAGACTTTGGCAGTCCGGGATCCAACAAGACTTCGCTGCAACCCCATGCCAGGCGCATTTGGCGCATCCCAGTGGCAAATGCGCTCAATGCACACAAAGGCTTTCAAAAGGACAGTCAAGAATTCGGTTGTAACCCCTCAAACCTCCCTCCAACCCTCTCAAACCCTCAAACTGATAATTAAGCTTGCCAAAAATGGCGATACACTTGCGCGACTGGCAGCTGTTGCCAAATATCAAAACCAGTAGTTCCCGAAAAGCAGCCTCCAGCTCCTGTTTCGCGCCAAGAGGCGCCAACGTTGTGCCGGAAGAAATGGAGCACTCGCCGCTCGGGCCACAGGAACAAGCCCTGCCGCTGCTGCAGTTGCCATCACTATGCCTCACTCGGATTATGCACTTGCTGCCGTTCCAGTCCTGCCTACTATTGAGCACGGTCTGCCACGAACTTCATGAAATCGTCCAGCGCGAAATCCTTCGTGGTCAGTTTAGTCAAAATGCACTGTTCATATGACCGTGGCCTTTAAGTTGAAGGGGCCCCAGGGGTAGGCCCTGAGCGAACCCGATTTCGTCGCCACGCAGCGGGCGCGAGGACGCGCAACACCCCGTGCGCGCGGCCCCTCGCTCACCGCCAGCCCCATCCTGACCTCCCCCCTGCACCTGATTACTTCTCGCCAGGCGTGCGGAGCTTGGCGTTCGACAACCTCCCCGGCACGCACGTGGGCGATGCCCTGGCCTGGACCTTCCGCGCCTCGAACGCGCCGAACCTGCCCTTCCTGCGCTCCATCTCCGCCGGCGGCTCGGCGGCGCTGCAGCCGCTGCTGGACGCCGCCAGCAACAAGGCGCCGGTGCTGAGTCATCTGACCAGCCTGCAGCTGGACTGCGTCAAGCAGCTGCAGGAGCCGCAGCTGGAGGCGATCCTCACGGCCTGCCCCAGTGAGTGCCGTGGTGGCGGCGTTGGGGTGTGATGGTGGGGGGGGGCGAGGAGGTGGGCGAGGCCTGGTGCACGGCCGCGGGAGAATGCGCGGGGGAAAGCGCCACTCAATTCGACCGCCATTTCAAAATGCGATACGCTTGTTGCCCTGCGGCGCACACAGACCTGGAGGTCCTTAGCCTGCCGCGCTGCGGCCGCCTGGGCGACGCCGCCGCGCTCACGGCGGGCCGGCTGCTGCCGCGCCTGCGTGTGGCGAACTGCAGCGACTGGTCGTCGCTGAGCGACGCGGGCGTGTGCGGGCTGGCGCTGGGCTGCAGCGGCCTGGAGGACATCACGCTGGACGGCTGCCTGAGGGTGAGGAGGCGCGGGCAGCTGCGTGGCAGCTGGGGTTGGAAGTGGGTGGACGAGTCGAGGACGATGGTGGGGCCTTTGAGTGGGGCCTTTCTGGAGTGGGGCCAGAGAGCGGCGCCAGGCGAACGCGGGTAATTATTGATGCGTGCGGAGGGCGGTGGGCAGGGGAGCTGGGAAGCGCAGTCCACTTGGCGTCACCGCAGCAGCTTCGGCGTTGCCGGCGCCCCCTGCCGCAGGTGGGCTCGGAGTCCATTGCGCTGCTGGCGCGCGCCTGCCCCCGGCTGCGGCGGCTCTCCATCACCAAGTCCTACGCCGTCACTGACATCGCGCTGGAGGCCCTGGGCGCGGCGACGGCGGCGGCGACGGCAGCAGCCGGTGGCATCGGCAGTAGCGGGCTGGGGGCGGCAGTAGCAGGGGGCTGCGGCATTCAGGAGCTGGTGCTGCGCCAGTGCCCGCGCGTGTGCTCGGTGGGGCTGCTGGCGCGCTGCAGGGCGCTCACGTCGCTGGACTTGAGCGGCTGCCCTCGGGTGAGGCGCTGGGGTGGCGGGGGGTGGGGGCTGGGGAGGGCAGCGGCATGGGTGGGCGGTGGTGCGGGCGGGCAGTTTATGTACGGTGCCGGGGTGCAGGTGGTGCGGGGCGTGGTGGCGGTTATTTCCATGACGAATCTGTCCCTTCCTGCAACAGCGCATCTCGCCGCCCCTGAATCTTGTCCGCGGCTCCACCTCGCACCGCGCCGTCCTCTCGCCCGCCCCCCTGCCCTCTCCTATGCGCTGGGTTTAGTCTTATCTTGGGCTGGAACCTGCTCACACCCGCCCACCCTCCCCCTGCAGGTGGACACGGCTGGCCTGCGCGCCATGCTGTCGGGCTGCGGCGGCAGCCTGACCAGCCTGCAGCTCAACGGCTGCGTGGGGCTGGGCGGCGAGGTGCTGGTGGGGCTGGGCGCCGCCTGCCCGCGCCTGGCCCGCCTCAACCTGCGCGGCCTGACGCTGCTGGACTGCCACCTGCGCGACCTGGTGGGTGCGCGGGCGGGGGTGTGGTGGGTGGGTCCGGGTGTGTGGTGGGTGGGTCCGGGTGTGTGGGTGGGTGCCGCGCGGGAGTGGTGAGGCAGCTGGTTGGGGGCCGCGGAGGGCCGCGTGTGAGAAAAGAGATTTAGCTTGGTGTGTTTCGGGGCCGCCGCGGCTCAAAGGGGTGCGGCTCAAAGGGGTCTTCGCGGGCGGGCGCAACTGCTCCTGTGACCGAGTTGATGTGCAGGTGCATATGTGCAGTTAGAGATTACAAGGAAGAGTTGTGCAGTTGTGCCTCACGGCCCCTTGCTTGCGCCCTGCACACGCGCAGGCGGCGAGCTGCATCACGCTGCAGTCGCTGTCGCTGGCCTGGTGCACCAAGATCACGGACGCGGGGCTGGGGCCGCTGGTGGAGCGCAACCCGGGCCTGCAGGTGCGCGCGCGGGAGGGCGGGAGGGGGATTACATTCTTGATTAGCGTCGGCCGGGTCCCTAAGGCCGTTTGAGGCTAAGGCCGTTTGATCGGCCCAATAGTGGCTGGCGGCAGCGGCCGGCTGGCTGGCTTTGCCACCGCGTCAGCGTCCTTGACTCCACGCGCTCGCCATCGGCAGCTAACGTCCAGTCACTTTTCTTACCATCCTTGCATCTCCCTTCTCACCCTCCTGCTCCCCTGCTCCTCCCCCTCTTCCTCCCTCCCGCCTCAGGACCTGGACATGGAGGCGCTCTACCTGTGCAGCGACGACCTGCTGGGCCGCCTGGCCGCCGCCGCGCCCCGCCTGGACCGGCTGTGCATCCGCATGTGCCACCGCCTGTCCGCGGCCGCCATCGTGGCGCTGGTGACGGCCACGCGGCTGTCGGCGCTGCTGGTGAGCGCGGGGCGGGGTGGGGCTGCGGTGGGTGCGATGCGGGTGGGGAGGGCTGGCCGGGGAGGCTGCAACGGGCCCGCGGCGTGTGCCAGTCCTCCTTGACCCCCTCCTTGACCGCCTCCTTGACCCCCTCCTTGACCCCGCCTCCGCCCCCCTGCCGCCGCCGAAGGTGAGCGGCATCATGGACGAGGCCGGCACACTGGACCTGGTGGGCCGCGTGCGGGCGGCGCGGCCGGGCTGCACGCTGCACTGGTAGCGGCGGGGCCGGGCGTGTCAGGGGGAGGCAGCAGGCCCACAGCCAGCTGAGGGGCGCGTGGGGCAGTAGCAGTGGCAGCAGTAGCAGATGTGTGCGCGCGATTGGCGGTGCGATAGTGTGCGGGCGCCCCATGTGATGTTGTCTGTTGAATGCACAGGTTTTGGGATTATTTACGGCTACCGCACTTGGTGCTGTTGGGTGTTGCTTGATCGGGTGAGTGCCATTGTTTAGGCAGGACGGAGGCAGGACGGAGGCAGGACGGAGGCAGGACGGAGGCAGGTTAGCACCGGTAATGCGCGCGGTTAAGCAGCGGCGGGGCCGGAGTTAATGAGCTGATGGGTAGTTTAAAGATGGCGGTGCTGGAGTGTCGTGGTGCTGCGAGTGTCGTGGTGTAATGGGGTGGTGGTGCTGCTTCCGCTCGAAGCGTCGCTCGAAGCTCAGGACGCTTTTGGTGTGCTTGACGTGGAGCACGTGCACACGGCAAATTCCTTGCTGGCAAGGCAGCGGCTCCCCTGGCGGCTCCTCCGGGCAGCACAGCATGACAGCGGGCACCGCCATGACCCGGGCCAGCGCCTCACGAGGCCAGCACGGCAGCACCGCACCGCGCCGCTCCGTGCCCTCGGGCGTTGTGGGCGCGAATGAGATTCCTTGACGTTACCAGCCCCACCCCACTTCACCACCACGGCTCCCGTAAAATGGGCAAAAACCCTCGGAAAAATGCGAAATGGCTCGAGCTCTCCTGCAATGCGAATCCACTCTTGCGGCCATCAAGCGACCTGGGCCCTCGCGCCGTAAGACCCCGGGACCCCGCAACGCCGAACGACACGCTTTCCAAAACGTGAAAACCAGCACCCGCACACATACACACCACACATTTATCCCTCGTGTCCTCTAAAACACACACACAACCGAACCCATCATGTCCTCGCCCGTCCACCTGTGCACCGCGCGCCTGCCCCCGCTCAACCGAACATGCGCGCGTACGTGGCGCGCTCCCTCTTGCGCTCAGCCTCCACCACCGCCTTCACGCGGGCCACCTCGGCTGTGAGGGCAGGGGGCGGCAGGGGGGGGGGCGGCACGGTCAAGAGCACGGTCAGGGCGGGCGGGTCAAGGGCACGGCCACAGGCACAATCCGCTCGCCCGCTCGCTCACCCGCGATGCCCTTGTCCGCCGGCTCCAGCTCCGAGGCGCGCTTCAGCTCGGCCAGGGCGCCGCTGTAGTCCTGCGGGGAGGGAGCAGGCGGGGAGCACGGAGGCGAGGAGGAGGATGCGGCGGTGGGGAAAGGGTAGGAAAGGGTAGAGGCGGCAGGAGGGGTGCAGCAAGCGGATGGAAACAGTGGTTAGGCTTGGGCTGGTATTCACACACGCATGACGGTCCCCTTCATTCCCAGTGGGTTTGCAATGGTAGATAGGAACGAACAACCGTGGCCCCCACACGCACCTTGAGCGCCGCGCGCGCCTGACCCGCCCGGAACAGAGCCTTGACGTTGTCGGGCGCCTGCTCCAGCACCGCGCCCGCGTCCGCCAGCGCCGCCTCGGCCTTGCCCAGCTTCAGGCGGCAGGCGGCCCTGTGTGGGTGCGAGAGCGTGTGCGTGCCGGAAGGGACGTGGCAGGACGTGTCAGGGGTGTAATGGCAGGGGCTTGCGAGGGTGGCCGCGCGCGAACGTGGAATAGGGCGCGCGGACGTGGCATGCAGCTGGCAAAACGTCTCTTGTGGCAGTGAGTGATCTTAACGACGTCTGCGTGTGCCTGCGAGCCCATCAACTCCCATCAACTCCTGCGAACCTGTCGAACCGCCAGCCCGCGCCCCAGCCCCACCTGTTGAGCAGGCAGCTCACGACCGCCTGCTCCAGCGCCGCCTGCTGCTCCTCGCCCACCTCCTCGGCGGCCTGCGGGTCGGCGAACCCGGAGCGGCCCACGTAGCGCAGCGCCGAGCTGTAGCGCGCCACCGCCTCGCCGTATTTGCCCGCCTGTTTGCGGGTGGTGGCGGTGGCGGTGCGGTGTGAGGTGTCGGGGGAAAATTGCAAGGATGGCAAGAGAAGAATAGCAGGGGGGTGGGGGTTGCCTGTGTTGTGGGCCAGCATGGGCTGCCACGCGCGCCGCTGCCTACCGCAACCAACCTGCAGGGGACTTCAGGACACCAACCCACCACCCTTGTTCAACCTACCTCCCCCAACTCGCACCAAACCGCTCCCCCCGACAACATCAGTCCCACTGCGATGGTTGATTTAGGGGTTGCAATGAACTAGCTCACTCCGCTCCCATTAAACCGCCCCTTCCCCCACCTTGAACAGCTCGTTGCCCTCCAGGCGGATGGCCTCGCCCGCGCGCAGCCGCCAGGCCGCCTCCGCCTCGCCCTCCGGCCGGTCCACGTCCTCCGGGTAGGCCGGCCAGGCGCCCGCGCCGGCCGCGCCTGGTGGGGGTGGGTGGAGGCGGGAGGTAGGGAGGTGGGGAAGGGCGGCGGCGCCGTCGGGCGTGCTGGGTACAAGTCAAGTTTGCGGCACTCGCGTGTGACAGCATGAGCGGCCGTTGCTGCCGCCGTGTGGGGCTTCCCGCTGCGGTGCGCTCTCATACCCAGCCGCACCACCTGCACCCAGCCGCCACATCCCGGTGCTCTGCCGGCAACCGGTCAACCGTCTGGTCTCTACCCTGCATTCTTGGCTCGCGCGCCAGCTGCAGCTCACGACACCCGAAGCCTATGGCCCCAAACGCCCAACAACACAACCCCCAACTCCCGCGCCTCACCCGCCCCCGCCGCCGCCGCCTCCTGCTGCTGCTCCTCGCTGAGCTCGCCGCAGTCCGTGATCTCCACTGGCTGGACGGGCTGTGGTAAGCAACACGCATTGAAGGCAGTTCCAGGTGTCGACAGTTTTCGTTCATAGGCGGGGTTAGTTTATTCCGAGCAGCCCCAAGCAACTGACCGAGCGAACTCAAGGGGGTGAGCCGTCCATGCAAGTCCAAGCCGGCTCAAGCGGCCGTGCACCACCCACGTACCCGGTCGTTCTCGCCCGTCTCCGTCTGCTCGATCTCGCGCACGATGCCCATGCCCTGCATTCCACAAGGCAGTCGAGATGTCGTTGCCAGGTCGTTGCAGCGTACCGTCGTTGCACGGCGTGTCAACTGCCGCAGCCCGGCCATCGAGCGTGCAAGTGATGTGTGATGCAACAGGAAATGCGATCCGACCCGCCCCCGCCGCTCTCCACCGCACCCGTCCCCCATCGCCACCAGCTTTGCTGGCCCAAGCCCCACAGTCGCTCCGCTCGCTTCCTTCTTCTATCCTCATTACCCAGCCACCAACATCGGCAACAGGCTTACAAGCGGCCGCCATCAGCGGCCACTCGCAGCAGCCATGCACACGCACACGCACACCGGCACACGCACCTTGAGCACGCGGCCGAACACGACGTGCTTGTTGTCCAGGTGCGGGGTGGGCACCGTGGTCACGAAGAACCTGCGGCCCGCGGGCGTACACGCGTTTGAGTACCGTATACAGCACGATGAGTTGGCCCCACATGCGTGCACGAGCACCTGTTACTCAAATTATCTGGGCACCAAGCTCCCGACCATTAACAACCAACAACAAGCTTCCAGGCGCGCCGTTCGCCGCCGCCGCCGCCACACACACACACGCGTTGTTGTCGTTTTTCCTTGTGATGTCTAACACACACACACGCCACGTTTTCCCTGGTGATCTCTAACACACACTCCACAGTCCCCACTCACTGCGAGCCATTGGTGTTGAGCCCGGCGTTGGCCATGGACAGCAGGCCGGGCACGTCGTGCTGCAGCACAAAGCCCTCGTCCTCGAAGCGTTCGCCGTAGATGGACTCGCCGCCGCGGCCGTCGCCGTTGGTGAAGTCGCCGCCCTGGATCATGAAGTCTGGGGCGCAGGGTGCAGGCGAGGCAGGGCGCAGGCGGCAGGGGGGCAGGGGGCAGGCGGCAGGGATGGGCGGCGTTTAGCCTTTTGCTCACTTGTCGTGCCCTCCCAATGGCTACAGGCTGACGCCGGCAGCTCACACAGTAACTTTCATACTCCCCGGCCCCGAGCTGTCTTCTCGCCGCGCACCTGGGATGACGCGGTGGAAGGCGGACCCCTTGTAATGCAGCGGCTTGCCCTTCTCGCCCACGCCCTTCTCGCCGGTGCACAGGGCACGGAAGTTCTCCGCGGTCTGCGCCACGTGACGGGCACATGGGGGGGTGGGGGGGGGGTGCGGACACAACACCGAGCAGCGGGATCAGCGGGTCCAGACACCCGGGGCAGTTGGGGTTAGACGCAGGCCGAGCTGCGGCGGCGGACGGCGTCGGCAGCGAGGAGCCGGTACCCGGCTGCCGCGCAGGCTGCTAGAGCACCGAGCGTAGATGACACAGCCTGGTGTAACCAAAACGAGAGAACCCAAGTCTGGTGCTGCGCGTCGGGGGTTCACCCCCCCATCCCTCCTCTCTCTCTCACACACACGCCCAGCTGCCGCACCTTTGGCACCACATCCTTATAAAGCTCCAGCACCACACGGCCAGCTGCAGGGAGGAAGAGTTGGGGGGGGGGGGCATTAGGGAGCAGCGATCGCATCCTTGCCAGCGGAAGCGGAGCCAGGCACCCCCCTTAGCACTGCCGCCGCCTGGACCGGTGCACCCCAGCTTAACACTCCGTCCAGGGCGATTGTAACCACCTCCCTCCCGTTGAGCAGGGAGCTGGCTGTCCTGCCCCATCTCTTCTTGTGTGGGACACCCATGTGGCCTGCCCCCTTCCGCGCCACCCACCCGCCTCGCCGCCGATGCTGATGTCCAGGAACACCACGGGGTTGGCGGGGTCGCGCTTGTTGAGCGGCATGTTTGCAGCAGCTAGTTTCCCCGAAATGCAGTGGGGGTCTGGGTGCCTTGAAAACCTGCGTGGAGATGGCCGCGGCGAGGAAGACGTTTTGCCACTGCGTGCAGAGCCAGATCCAGGCGGCGAATCGGAGCACACCAGACCGGAGCTAAGCACAGGGGTCGGCACGTCTTGGCACGCGTGCGCTTCCCGAGCGTGGAATCGTTGCCCCCCGGGGGCGCGACCATGCACCACATTGTGCTGGAAGTTGCTATGCCCCCGAGTACACGCAAGCTGGCTAACGGGGGCTAAGGTTCCCCAGGAAGTGTCTGGACGAATGTCACGATGAGATTCCGCTATCTCCAGCAGGTTTCGCAGCGGATCACTTGCAGCTAGTGCCAATATGACTGATTGAACAATGCAAAGCGTCTTGACAATCAAAGGCCACAACACCGTGCCCGAAGTCGTTGCGCGGGAGCGACGCGCACCTAGGAATAGACCTCAGCCTTGCGCCAGTTGATATGTCGGCTCTTAAATAAGTAAACACAGCACTCAATCTGCAAAACCCCTGAGTTTGGCGTTCTCGCCCCCTCGCTGCAATGGCCCATGCCCCGTACACTTCGCGAGCGAGGTGTTTGGGCTGTGCGCGTGCCACCTTCCTTCTCTTTGGCGTTTTACTAGGAGCCTGCCAAAATGGTCATGCAGGTATGTGTTCTGCGCAGCGTCGGCGGCGGCCAAACGCGTTGGGGAGCATCGGCGACAAAGCGACTGAACCAGCAGCCGCCCCTTCTCGCGCGTTGAGCAGCATTTTACTGATGTTGTTGTTGGGACGCTACGCGCAGGGGAACTTCAAGTTCCACCAGTACCAGGTGGTGGGCCGCCACCTGCCCACTGCCACGGAGGCCAACCCGACTGTCTACCGCATGAAGGTGTGGGCCGAGGATGACGTCAAGGCCAAGAGCAAGTTCTGGTGAGCAGCGGCGGGGCGGAGGAGCGGGCATGAGCAGCAAAATGGAGCTCGCGACGGCGCGGCAGCCTCAACACGTTCGGGGCGCTATAACTACGTGCTTGTACCGTGGGCTATACACTGGAACTGGTCTAGGCATTCCAGGCGTCGGTATGGGCTCTCCTCAGGCTTGACGGCTGAAATCGGCGGGGTCTGCTCTCTCGTTCAGGTACTTCCTGAGGAAGCTTCGCCGTGTGAAGAAGGCCAACGGTCAGATCATTGCTTGCAACGAGGTGAGCACCAGCTGGCTGAACTCGGCGACTCTGTGAGCCGGCGGGGCACGGGGTGGGCTGCAGCAGTGGCTGCCGACGTTTCCAAAATGCCACGATTTTTCACATTTGGGGGCTCAATAGTCGGGCTGGGGTCGGGTTCGGGGTTGAGCATCTCGGCGCAGCGAGGTCATCGGAGCCGGAGCGGCCCAGGATGGCGCGGCATCGCAGCGGAGCAGCATTCTGGAACAACGAAGGCACGCAAGGCAGCAGCCACGCTGGCGGCAGGGCCGCCGGCGGTCCGCAGCCTTCCGGCACACCGCTGCAGCTAGCGCTGCTGGCGCAGCGCCACAGGGTTTATGCAGCACCGGCGCTGGCAGCGAAGTGGGCAGAAAGCGGCGCCGTCCCTATTGGCGGGGTTTGCTGGCAGAGGCGCAACGGGCAGCGCAGGCACCGGGGCCGAGGGGCGGGGGGGCCGGCGCCGGAAGCCTACCATGGCGCGCATAGGCGCAGCAGTCCCTTCAGCAGAGCATGGGAGGTGCGCGCGAGGGGAACGAGCGGGGCTAAGCTCACCAGGAGCCCGGAGCTGGCTCTATCCTGGCGTTAGCTGGCCCTATCCTGGCGTTAGCTGACTGGAGCTTGGGCGTCAGCGCGACGTGTCAGCTGCGCGCCGTCGAGCAGAGCAGGCGCTCCTGCGCCGTAGCTGTGCCGTGGCGGCGACCGCCTCTGCAGCTGCTGCGGGGCCGCAACCACAGATGCTGCAGTCAGTGGGTCGCCGTGCAGACGTGCATCTTGCAGCGCACCCGGCGCAGCCTGACGCGCCTGCGCCACAGCAGAGCATCCGGCCTGCCGACGCACTCAGCGGCGCCACAAGCTGCAGCTCGCAGCAGCACGCGGCATGGCACCCTCACATGTACACCAGTCCGGTGGCGTTGCTGGGGTCGCGGCGTGCGGCCGCATCCGCCGCATCATCCGCCACCGGCCCGCTCGGACACACGGCGGGGGCACCGCCTGCTTCGGTCAGCAGGAGGGCGGCGGAGTGGGCAGGGGCGAGGGGCGGGGCAGCACAGTGCAGCCTGCAGCAGCCCAGGCTCAGGGAGCAGCGCCGCGCGTGGGTGAATGCCTGCCGGGCGTCGGCCGCCAGCAGTCGGGCGGGGCCGGAGGCAGCTGTTTCAGCGGCCGGGGGGCGAATGCGTGCAATCCGGATGCCTGGTCAGAGAGGTGCACCAGTGTGCGGGTGGGGGCAGGATGTGGTGGCGTTTATTGCCGTTCAGGTGTTTCGTATGAGGTTGAGGATGGTCGATCGGTTGGAGGTGCATGCATGCTGATGGGGCGCGCACCTGGGTCGTGTTGGCATTGGCACGGAGTGTCCTCGGGGAGGGCGCTTAGGAGTCCTGACTGGCATGGCGCCGCCATGCTTGCCTTGCAACCCCGCCTTCATGCACTTTGCCGCATGCGCCCCGCCACGCCGCACCCCGCCCTTCCCTGCCCGCCTCACCAACCACGCTCTCGCCCGCCCGCCCGCCTCCCCGCGCTCTCTCGCCCTCTCTCGCGCGCACAGATCTTCGAGCGCAAGCCCACCCTGGCCAAGAACTACGGCATCTGGGTCCGCTACCAGTCGCGCACTGGCGTGCACAACATGTACAAGGAGTACCGCGACGTGACCCTCAACGGCTCCGTCTCGCAGATGTACCAGGAGATGGCGTCGCGCCACCGCGTGCGCCCCTCGTGCATCCAGATCATCAAGACCGCCTCCGTGGACTACCACAGCTGCAAGCGTGCCAACACCAAGCAGTTCCACAACGAGAAGATCAGCTTCCCGGTCACCCAGAAGCTGGCCCGCCCCTCGTCGGCCACCTACCGCACCCTGTTCAAGGCCAACCGCCCCAACGTGGCCATGTTCTAAGCGGCCACCTCGGTCCGAGCTTAGGCGTGTGCCAACGGGTGCAGGAGTGGGAGCAGGAGCGGCGGCGGCAGCAGCAGCGGCGGGCGGCGGCGTCCGTGGAGGAGGGGCCCCAGCGGCTCCTGGCTTGCGGGCGCTGGCGCTGGCGAGCGGCTGCTGTTGGCGGCTGGTGTGGTGCAGCAGCGGAGGGCGCTGCGGCCGCGCGGGCGTTGCTGCCCGAGCGGCTTGGGGAGGGCGGCAGCAGCAGCGGCGGCGGCGGCAGCTGCGCCGGCGGCGCCCGGTGCAGTGCGCGCCGCCGTTGCGGCCGCCCGTGGTTCGTGCGTTGGTGTAGGTTACGGTGGCAGCGGCCGTACCAGGGGCAGTTTGGGCAGCGGCGGCGTGCCGGCTGTCGCTGGGAGCGGGGCGGTGGCTGCTGCTGGTGGCCAAAGGATGTAACGTGAAAAGCATCCGCGGTCCTTATGTCCAGTCGAGTGACGGAGCGTGGCTGGACGGTTGGCAGCTGAGGGTGCCGGGCAGCCAGAGAGCACAGAGAGCTTCTTTGGAACGGCAGCAGGGGCGGGGCCAGCGGAAGCCAGTTTGGGTGGGCTGGGCTTTGACAGGAGCGCTGCAGCACAGGGCTTCGGAAGTAAGCAGCGGGGCGGGGTTTACGTCCTCAGTGGCCAGCAAAAGCCCTACAGCACGCTTTGAGGGCCCAAGCACGGTGCGTTTGAGAGGAGGGTTGCTGTGCGGCCTTGCCGCGCCCTGTTTTCGCCCTTGCTTGCCACACTGTCGCCCGGCCACTGTCTTGCTGCACTCCGTTCGCATTATCCTGGTGTCTCTCGTCGGCGCTCATCCGTGGACGCTGGTCGCCTGCTCGCAGGTGCGCTACGTCGATGCGTCTCACGCGGTGTGGCGTCGCATGTGTCTGTCTGGTGCTATAGCCTGGCCGGGCGCCCGGAGTGTGAGGACCGCGTATCAGCAAACTGTGGCAGCCAGCCAGCGCGCATCATCGGTACAGTAACCGCGAGTCTCACAGCCACAACTTGCCTCCACTATTGCGCACGGGCCTGCTGGGTATGGGATATCATCTGCCACAGCTGGGTATGTCACTTCTTATCCCCATACCCTGGTCCTACCACAGCACGCTTTGAGGGCACAAGCACGGTGCGTTTGAGAGGAGGGTTGCTGTGCGGCCAGCAGTGAGGCCTTTGCCAACATGTACGTAAGCAAGTCATCTCACTACTAGTCGTCAAAAAGAACTTCGAATCCAAAGGCGCACCGCCGATGCACCAGCTGCCAGGGGCGTTTGGCAGGTCCTTAGCCCTGACTCACGCCCAGACTGGTCCTCCTCCCCGGTGCGCGTAGGCCAGCATGCGTGCCAGCACACAGCCGCCCGCCCGCACGCTCCTGGCTTGTTCATTGGCGGGATTGCGAGGTGCGGGCAAGCGCCTTGGATTCGCTGGATGTGGGCGTGAGGAGGGGCGACAGAAGGGCGAGGAGGGGCGACAAAGCCGACTCTGGAAGGGGCTCCCCGAGGCTCCCCTGAAGGGTCCGTGCATGGGGAAAACCGCGACCCTTCTGCGGACTCACCCACAATTCCCAACCTATCGCAATTGTCTGTCGAGTACTATAATTTTGCCTGGCACGATGCAGACGCTTAGCAAGAACGCTGTTAAGGCCTCGCCGCGCCCTGCGGCGCGCATGCCCGCAAGCGTGCGCCCTTTCACTTTCTCGGCTAAGCCCGTTGTCTCTCGTGTCTCTGTAATTTCCCATGCTTCGCTTGCGGAGACCAAGGCGGTCCCTGTGATGGAGAAGGGCGAGCTGAACCAGTTCCCTGGCTCGGCTGGTGTGTACGCCGTTTACGATAAGAACGGCACGCTACAGTACATTGGCCTGTCGCGCAAGGTAATTCTGGGCTTGTAGGCCTCGATCCAGCTTGTCGCTGAACCGGCTTGCACACATCAATCCTCGCACCATCACCCGGCGACCGCCGACCCCCTTCGCGCCCCTTGCTCGCTCGCTTGCAGGTCTCCACCAGCGTTGCGACGCACATGCAGGAGCTGCCCGACCTGACCGGGTCCATTAAGTACAACATCGTCGACGACGCCAGCCGGGAGGGCCTGACGGCCGCATGGAAGTCCTGGGTGGAGGAGACCGGTGAGCAGCTGGGCTGAAGAGGCGTGGGGCAGCAGGGGCAAGCCTGGAGGCGTAGCATTAAGCGCTGCCTGGTGCCTATGCGCTGCGCACGCGCAACCAATGTGGCATGTGGAGTACGCAAGAGGGCCGGCTGGGCGGCGTCAAATCGGATGCACTGCGCCCCCGTGCTGCGCCCCTGGTGTCAGGGCTGGCGCATCTGGGTACTGCCGTACACCACCTGGCGCCTCCAACGTGCCGCATTCCCACCCGCTATCCAATGTTACAATGTAGCATCAGCGTGCCGCAGCCCTGTGCTACTTTGCCCCGCCCCACCCTTACGCCGCACTAAACGCGCCCCTGGCCGGCCCTCACACGCCGCGCAGTCGCCGAGGCCGGCGTCATCCCGCCCGGCAACGCGCCCGGCGAGACCAAGTGGCAGTCGCGCAGTGTGGCGCGCGCCACCAAGCCCGAGATCCGCCTCACGGCCGGCAAGCCCATCCAGGGCCTCACCATTGAGGACCTGGTCGACCGGATAGTCAAGGAGAACCCGGTGCGTCCGGGGCTGCGCCGGGCTTGGGCGGGGACGGAGCGGGCGGATATAAGATACGATTATAAGTGCGTTGTAAACTGCAAAGGACGGTGTGTGCACCGGTGCTCTTAGAAGTGCAGGGGTGTCGTAGGCGGCTGTGGGATCGCGCACCGCTGACGCATGCACAATGCTGGGCCGCTGAACCGTGCTGCGCCGGTCTGCCTGCCTGGCTGTCCGTCCTCCTGCTCCGCCCTGCTGGCTGCAGATTGTGGTGTTCGTCAAGGGCACCCGGCAGCAGCCCCAGTGCGGCTTCAGCTTCCGCATGCTCAACATGCTCAACACGCTCAAGGTGAGGTGGGAACAAGCCGGCGGCGCTTGGCCACGCTGGAGGGCGGGAGTACTGGGGTGTCGTAGCCTGCGATATCAAGCCACACACATGCGCGCGCGCACACACAGCGCTTCGTTCGATTTTCTTAACACACCACACATGTTGTTGGCGGGTTAAAGGTGCTGGTTGCTTAAATAGGCGTCAACGGCGACCGGCATGACAGGGTTGGGAGCATTCTGACGAGAGCCGTGCGCGTGCCACTCATCTGAGCCGCTCCCACGCCCACCAGCTTGCATCGCACGCTCGCGCGCTCAGACCCGCTCACCTCGGACTCGTCCTTGCCGCGCAGGCCGACTACGAGGTGGTGAATGTTCTGGACGAGTTCCACAACCCGGGCCTGCGGGACGCCATCAAGAACTACAGCCAGTGGCCCACCATCCCCCAGGTGCGCGCGTGCATTTGGGGTGCTGAAGAGGCAGGGTGTAGCCGGTTGTACAAGAGTACACCTACTACAAGCGTACAATATACAATCCCTGTTCGGGACAGGGCTGGCCCAGCTTTGTTCCGAACATGGAGTGTATATTGTACTTTTGTGCAACTGGCCGGAACACTGGGCGTTGTGATGGCTTATCGGCCGTATCTCTCAGCCTCTCAGCGTGCCTGGATGTCGTGTGGGTACCTCCCACACACAGGGAGGCTGTGGACAATGGGCGGGCACGAGTGCCACACACACGGGGTCGGGCGGACAGGCATGCGCACAGCGCTTGACGGGCGTCCGTGCACGCCTTCAGGTGGTTTGGTGTCAGCAATCTCCCCAGCCTCGTCTCCAACTACAATAAGCATCTCAAAGTGCGAGAACGAAACCCCGACCTGACAGCGCCCTCGCCACCCACCCTTGGCACGCATCCTTGCAACTCACTCAACCACCCTCACCAACTGTCCGTGGCGGTGCCCCCCTCGGCCCCCCTCCCCCTTCCCCTCCTCCTCCCCCCCCCCGCGCAGCTGTACATCAGCGGCGAGTTCGTGGGCGGCGCCGACATCGCGGAGCAGATGGTGGGCACCGGCGAGCTGCAGACGCTTGTGCGCAGCGCCGTGGCCAAGGACCCCAACTAAATTGGCGCGCGGTGGTTTGCGGACCCCGCAGCCTTGAACACTGGGATCGGAGTGCGTTCACGTGGTTTGGCTGTCGGGCGTGTGTGGCTGACTGACTGTAATGCATAGCGACTGGCGTTGGTGTGGCCATGGCGGGGGCATCACTGGAAGACGCAGCAGAGGTTGTGTGACGAAGCAGAAGAGGGAGCATTGGAGAATGGGCGGCGCGGGGTTGGACCTGCGCGGATGTATACCGGTATGTGGGATGCTGAGTGGTGAATGATGGGAATCAGGAGTGGAGCTGATAAGTATCGGCAACGGTAAATACGACGCTGTACGGACAGTACGGATTGTGATGGTACGCAGCACAAGTGCGGCATGGGGTTGCCCAATTTTGGTGTGGCGTGGGGACCAGTGGGGACTTGCAGTGGCTGTAACACCGTGCTGCCACGAGTGCCATCATTGGGCCTTGCGCCTCATGTTCATCACCTGATCTTCACTTCCTTAGCCCGCGGCAAAGGTGCATCTGTGCACGCATCCGTGCACCCTGGAACCACCTCAGCCCGCTATCCGCTTGCCAAGCTAGTACCGGCTACCCTCGCGCCTGCCACGCGTGGGCTGCTTGTCGCCCGCCACCTCTACCAGGGCATCAGCTCAACAGCAGCCGCGATTGCTCCCTGGGGCCATCTGCAGCGCCGCCGCAAACAACCAGCCAACCGCCCTGCAGCGCCTTGCTGAAACCCCTCGCGCACCCCTACTTGCCCGCCTCCTTCTGCAGCCACGCCCTGAGCACCTCCAGGCACTGCGGCAGGTCGCGGCGGCCCAGGCCGATGCGGAAATGCCCCCGCGCTGCGGAGGGGCGGTGGTCGTACACTGAGGCGGGCAGCAGCAGCACGCCGCAGCCGGTCACCACGCGGTCACAGAATGCCTCCACGTCCTCCTGCGCCGCCGCCTCGGGTGCCAGCCTGGGCACCGAGAGTGGGCAGACAGGAGGGGCCAAGGGAGCTGACGTCAGCGAGGAGTGGTCACGAGAGCTGCTGCCAGGCTGCTGCCAGGCTGACGGAGAATGGAATGTGCCCTCGACTGCCTCCCCTGCGCGCCTCCCCTGGCCACAAGTCCCCCAGCCAGCGGACCCTTACCCCCCTCCCCCCGTGTCAGCAGCCGAACCCACATTAACACCACAAGCCCACCGAGGAGCCGCCCCGCCGGCTCCCGCGCATGGAACACCCCTCCCAACTAGTACACGCCAGCCCCTGCGCCAAACCTGTACGTCGCGGATACCTGTATAACACTTCGCCTTGCAACCGCCCCATCCTTGCGACCGCCCCCTACGTCGGCACTTAAGAAATCCTCAAAATTCTATTAAGGAAGGCTACCCCCTATCCCACCCCAACCCCACCCACCCAAACCCTGCCCACCTCGGGAAGGCCACGGAGCCGGCCTGCGGCTGGCGGTATGTGAAGACGTGCGGGAAGTCGTCCATGAAGTCCCGCAGCACCGCGCAGTTGGCGCGCACCAGGCGCAGGTTGCGGTCCAGGATGGAGGCCCGCCCGCGCAGCGCCATCACAGCCAGCGCCTGGCGGCAGGCGGTGCGTCACAGAGCACGAGGCAAGCAGGAGTACAGAATTGCATGTCATGCGGTGTGACGGCGGCGGTACAGGTATGTGTTTGCGACCGTGGTCAGCCTGCGCCCCGGCACGGACAGGGGTTTGCACGCGTGGGCGCTCACGGAATGCGTATCCGGCAATGTCCCGTGACGACACGCACGCTGCGTATTGCGTCCGCACAGAGGGAGCCGCAGCACACATTCGCCTGGGCATCCATCCCTAGCCCCAAGCCCATACCTCGTTCCCGCACAAGGGCAGAGATAGGGCCATCACCTCGACCCACACGCTGCGGGGCTCAGCCCTTTCCCAGCTGGTGCAAAGCCGATGCCCTGTTCCCCGGCCCCCCCCTCACCTCGCTGGGCTGGGAGTTGCAGATGGTGGTGTAGTCCTTGAGCTCGGCCACGCGGCCCATCAGCCCCCGCAGCGCCGGCTGCACCGCCAGCCAGCCGATGCGCAGGCCCGGCAGCCCGTACGCCTGCGCGGCGCCCCAGCGCCCGAACGCCCGCGTCAAAGACGACTGTGGCACCGCACCCCCGGGAGAAGGCGGCTGTGCGCATACGTGATTCATTTCCACGCACATGCACGCTCGCACGCACGCGCACGCACAGCCGCACGTGCCCCTGCCCCCTGCTTTGGGTTCCGGAATGAACTACCCCCCCGCCCACCTTGGACAGGCCGCTGAGGGTGATGGCCTTGTCGTACAGGTCCACGGCACTGGGCAGCCGGGCCGACTCGTCGAACTCTGCGCGCACGTGTGCACGTGGCGGAGAGCACAGGGACATGAGGTCACGCCAGGGTGCCGCCGTGTGCGTGCGTGTGTGAAATTACGTGTGTATTTGAGTGTTCAGTGAGCGGGCAGGGCTTGCCTGTCAGGAACCCAGCAACACCAGCTCCGCCCACACGCGCTATGCATCGCCCGCGACCCGCACGCCCCACTCGCCGCACACTCTGCCGCACATCATCCGGCACAGCAGCCTGCACCCCCAGGGGCACCAGCACGCATTCAACCCATCCGCACGCACCCACCAGCACGCACGCATCAGCACGCGCCCAACCCACCCGCACGCACCCAACCCTACCCGCACGCACCCACCAGCACGCACCCAACCAACCCTACCCACACACACACACCCGCGCGCGTGTTCGGCGGGCTTTGAAGTCCGTCTTGCTGTTGCTGTCAATAACACACCCCACTACCCGCACGCACCCATCAGTCGGTACATCTCGTCGCTGAACAGCACCGCGCCCGCCTCCCGGCACCCCGCCACCAGCCGCCCCCACTCGTCGCGGCTGGGCAGGAAGCCGGTGGGGTTGTGCGGGAAGTTGACCACCGCCAGGCGCGTGGTGGGCCGCAGCAGCGCCTGCGGGGTCGGGTGTGGGCGCAGGTTGCCGGGTTTGGTTCGCTGTGGGTCGTAGTCCCCAGATACACCGTTGGGCATTGGCATGTATGCGTGGGGTGGGTGAGTGCGATGTGGTTACCAGTCCAAGCTAATCCAAAGATCCAAACCAACCCAACCCAATTGATGCGTGTGTGTCAGTGCATATGTATGAGAGCGAGGAGGAGAGCGGCGCCTAACACGCGACGGCGGGTGTGTAGATGCGGGTCACGCCGGATGGCTTGCGCGGTGGTCTCCGGTCGGGGCTCGGTCGCTCGGGGCATCAGTGTCCGAGGCGGAGCACGTATTGGCCTTAAGAGCAGAGCCCAGGCTACCGCATGGCCCACAACAACCCACGCCCCGGGTATGCGTGGTGGTGCGTGCCAGCCATCGCACCTGGAACTTGTCGACGTCAAAGGACGCGCTGCCGTCTTCCGCCAGGTCCACCTCCCACATGGACACCTCGCAGCCCATGGAGGCAGCCACCTGGCACAGCGCGGAGGGACGGGGGTTGGGGGTCAAGGCGGTGCCCATTGCCACGCCTGCAATCCCCAGCTGGTACGCACACGCACATGCATCAGCGCTCGCGTTTCGAAAGCACTTCGCTAACGCACCTGGAACAGAGACTGATACCCAGGATACGTCACCACCTGCACGTGGCAACACGGTGTGTGTGGTGACTGCCGTACTGAGGCAGGTGCCCACGTCTTCAGAGCACGCAGCGGACATCACGCCGAATGTTCGTACCTAAACCCGGGTCGGCAATCTGTGTCCCGTGCGAGCCGGCTGGCCTCATCCCCCCCCGGGTTCCAGTAGGCAGGTTTGGTTTAGCTTGGGCTGGCGTTCACGATCCCCCCCCCGGCGCCATCGCGCGCCACACGCACCACGTGGTCCCCCGGCCTGAGCAGCGCCGTCATCGCCAAGTACACACCTGCGTGTAAGTATGCGTGAGCGTGAGCGGTGGTAGGACCAAGGCAAGGGACGAGAGTTGGCATGCGTGAGCGTGAGCGTATGCCAGTGTCATTGTGGCTTGCAAGCCAGGACTATACGTTTCAGTGTCTGCACCGTTGAACCAGTAAACACTCGGGCGGTCTTCCCGTGCACAACCACCTCCAAACCTCACATTCCTGTGGCGCGGCCACAATGACTCCCTCCGGAGACACGCTCTCGTACAGCCCACAAATCTCCTTGACCAGCTCCTGAGAGATTCGGGCAGTAGCTGCCCCATAGTTAACAACCGCAGCATTGCCGTGTGAGGCTCCCTCGCGGCTAAGTCTTGCATTGCAGCACCTCCATTGCAGGCCCTGCATGCCCCATTATTTTTCAATCCGCCCTTACCCCGCAGCACCCACCGGCGAGCCGCGCGTCTCGCCATACCCCAACCGCAGGTTCTCCCACTGCCCCAGGCTCTCCGCGTTTGCAAGCGCCAGCACCTCCGGCAGCCGCAGTGGCTCGCAGTCGGAGCAGCACAGCAGGTGGGGCGCCTTGAACTCCCATTTCGCGAAGTAGCGCTGGGGTGTCAGGGTGTTGCGGGCGGGTATGACACTGGGGTCAACAAAGTTGACGTGGAGGGGCTGCAGCAGCGACTATGTGAGGCGCTGCAGCCGCTACGCTCAGAGCTACGCAAACTCAGAGTGGGGACACGTGCGCAGCGCCTGCCGGCCCATGGGGTGATGCCCCCCAAACGAACTAGACAGGCACATGCACCTTACCTCTAGCTTAAAGGCTGGGAGCTGACGGGCCAGAGCCATTGAGAAATGATAACAAGGAGGCGGATGGCGGGGGGGGGGGGGGGGGGGCGGAGGGGGGCGGCGGGGGGCCGGGACGGTTCAGGGGTCGCGGTCCTCCCGGTTGTGTTGACGTTGACAGAGATACGTTGTGCGGCATACCTGATTGTCCTGCGCGCCGCCCGAGCCCGACGTGCTGGGTTGCGCCGCTGCATCGCCATGTCCAGCAGTAGCTGCTCCTGCGCCTTCTCCAAGCATTGCAAAAAATTGGTGCACCAATGCAGAGGCCCTTTGATAGCAATGCGTTATGCGTGGCGAAGGCTAAAATCCAAAGCTGTCACAGTCAGGCCCTCGTGCTATGAGAGTGGCCGGTGCTGTAACAATAATTATTTACAACCAAATAGCTTGTCGCGTCTCCAGGCAGTGCCGTGTGCGGCACTCTCACCTGTCGTGCCGAGTACCCCCGTGGAGTGACCAGCGGCTGCACCATGCTGTCCTGGCTTGGGGACTTTGGCTTTGCGCAAAGCGTCAAAGCGGCTCGGGTCGCGTTTGTCTCTCTTCTTTTTCCGTTCCGGGGGGGGGCGCTTGTGTCCAGTGCTCTTTGTATGGCACGCTCAAATACAGCGTCGAGATTTGTTTGCCGGCCCATTTGTTATTTGTTGTGATCATGCAAACAATTTCAGGCAAGGGTCATGAAGGGTCGGAAGGGGGGGGGGTGCGTTGGTAGGACCATGGCAAGGGACCTCCCGGTGTCCCGTGTGCCCACGGATCCTGGTGCCGCAGCTGGTAGCGGTCGCGGCGCGCGCAGATGCAGAGTTGTTACGGGCGGGCGCTCTGGGAGCGGCCCGTTTAGTGTGCTGACCCGGTTTGGCGGCGTGTTGGTGCGTGTGTGTCTGCGTTTGGTCGTGCGCCGGCGGTGGTTCATGTGCGGTAGTCTGCTTTGTTGTGGAGTCCGTGACTTCGTGAGCGCGGCCGCTCGGTCCGGTGCGCGTGTGTGGCGGGCGGTTAGCTGCTGCCTGTGTGCCCCGGCTTGAGTGGGGCCCGTGAACCGGTTTGCTGTGAGGTGGTGCGTGTGTGCCTGCAACCGACGCCAGGCTAGTGACAACTTTTGGCCTGACCGGCTGACCTTACGCGTCGCTCGCGCGAAGGGCTGCTCGCGCTGGAAAGGCGAATACAAATCGGGGCCTGCTTGCCCGGCATTAACAATGGCTAGATGTATTGTGAAGTACTCGCCCAGGTCACCAGTCGCATGCAGCGGTGCGCCAGGCCGTGCCGTGGACGCGCGGCAGTCACCTTCCCGCCTGCAGGGCAACCCAAGGGCCCGCTGGGCCCCTCCGCCGCGCGCAGACGCGTCCCCCGACCTCCGCACCGTTCACTCTACATGACCAGCAGCCAACTGTCTGGTCCCATCAGCAAGCATAGAGCACACAGGAGTCCAGAGTGCTGCGCGGGCGGTGCGCTGCCATGCGTGCGGGTGTGCTAGCGCCGACTTTCATCTCCAGGAGCCGCTCTAGTGACTGTGACGCCCACCGTCCTCCCGCGCATGCCTCCTCTCATTCGCGCTATTGCCCACTGCATCAGTCACAGGCTCGGCGGCATCTCTTTTGAGCTAGCAGCTCCAGGGTCCAGCCCACTGCCTCAATGCACCAACCAGGCCCAGCTCCAGCTCCTAACCTTCACTCTCCAGCCACCGCCGGCTTCTGCGCACCGCGCCCGCCGCCGTTGCCTCTCGCCAGCCAGCCTCAGCTGCCTCCGGAGTCGTCGTCCTGGTGCATGAGGTTCTCGCGGTAGTTGTAGTCGTAGAACTGCTTCACGTCGCTCAGCATGGAGAAGAAGATGCCGCTCATGCCGCTGGCCGCCAGGTCCTCGGGCGCAATGCGCGCCGTCACCTGGCAGTGGCGCGGGAGTAAGCCAGTTCAAAAGCCACCAGGCGGAGGAGAGACGCGAGTCGACATGCGCCGAGCCGCACGAGTCGCGGTGGTTCCCAAACCCCGACACTGTCCGACCTCTCCGCCTTCCGTTCCCAGTCCCCTCCCCACATGCGCTGCCTTCCTCCTGCATTCGCACGTTCGTTCTGGTGCCCTGGAGGTCCTCAGCCAGCTGGCCAAGCCCTCACATGCCCCACTCCTCCTCTGCCCGCACCTTGGGCTTGACCATGTCCAGGATCTCGTCCACCACATCGTAGATGGACAGGTCGGCGTACTCGTGCATGACGTGCACCCACATGTAGTGGATCTCCTTGAAGAAGATGTACAGCTCCACGGGCGTGATCACGCCCTGGGGCGGGTGGGTGGGGAGGGGGGCATGGGCACGGGCAGGATGCGGTGGGTGGGTGGGGCCGTGGGGGCGGGTGGACAGGGCAGCACGGAGAGTCGCTTTGGTGCTGGCTACCGGGATTTGGAGCTGGGCGCCAGCCATCGCATCGCCCGTGGACCCCTTGGACCCGTTGAGGCACCCACGCCCACGCCCACGCCCACGCCCACGCCCACGCCCACGCCCACGCCCACGCCCACGCCCACGCCCACATGCACACGCCCACACAGCAGAGGGGGTGACCGCCCTGGTGTCGCGCCCACGCCAGCGCACCTGCTTCTTGAGGTCGAACAGGTCGAAGAAGTACTTGATGGCGGCGGGGTGGGTGCGGTGGTCCCACGCCAGCACAAAGTCCGTGAAGGCCATCAAGTCCATCTCGTCCCTGCAGCGGGTGGGTGGTGGGCGAGCGTGGTCGCGCCCGCTGTCGACCAATGGACTCATACCAGCCCGGCCACCACCACCCCCGACGCACGTACCTCCCTGCTTTAGGTTCGCCATGGTTGGCTTTGGGTTTGAAATGATTGAGTTCCCATGGTTGTTGTGTAAGGGAAAATACAACCCCCCCCACACACACACGCACGCGCGCACACCCACACACCTGTGCACGGTGCGGCCCTGCACGACGCGCATGCGCATGACGTGCTCCTCGAAGATGCGGCTGATGAAGAGCGGGCTCATGGTGCCGTTGCTGATGGCGCTGAACTCGGCGCGGCTCAGCAGGCCGTTCATGTCCTCGTCCAGCGCCAGGAAGGTCTTGTACACGCGCTGGGTGGACTGCAGAGGTGCGGCGGGGCGCGGGGGACGAGGTCGGTGCGGCGGGAGTGGGGGTTGCAAGCGGGTTGGGGAAAGGGGTGGGGGTGGGTGGTGCGTGGTGCGCCGCGGCAGGGCCGCCGGGTGGCCAGCACGTCTAGGTAACGGCAGAGGTGGCGCGCACAGAGTACAGGCAGACGGGCACTGCCGCGAGGGCCAGGCGCCGCGCACCTGGAACGAGAACCAGTTGGATATGAGCTGGTGCTCCTGCAGCTGGTTGTTCTTCAGCTCGTTCAGCTCCTGGCCGGGACGCCATGCACATGGGCGGGATGACACAGCGCGGAACGTGGTGTGCGCGTGAGAGCCGCGTGGCACGGCGGAAGGCAGAAGCTGGGGACAGGTTCGAATCCCGGCCTTCGGCGCAGAGCGCCTGCGCCCCCCCCCAGGCACCTGGGCGCCGCTGCTCCATCCCGCCTCCCGCTGTCAGCCGCCTGCCCACCTGCAGCACGATGCTGTTGACCAGGTCCCGGATGCGCACGGCGCCGTTCTTGCCGTGGAAGAACAGCAGCTTACGCACCGCGATGCGGCCGTAGTCCTTGAGGAAGGAGGGCTGGGCAGGCGGGGGCAGGGGCAGGGGGGGGGGGTGAGGCGGTGGCCGGCGTGCCCAGAAAGCAGAGAAACAGGAGCTGAAGACGCTGGCGATGCCAGCTCAGGATCTCAGCCGCCCGACCCATCCACTTGTGCCCCCCACTTGTGCTGCAGCCATTCCAAGACAGCCCCGCGCCACCCTGTCCTTGATTACGCGGCCCCGTACAACCCGCTTTGGACCTCAACCCCTCACCTGCATGTCGGACAGCGCCGACACCTGCGGCACCAGGCTCTTGACGTACTCCTCCAGCTGCTCCGTGGTCAGGCTGCCCGTGTTGTCCGGGTCGAACGCCGACAGCTCAAGCCGCTGTGCGGCGTGGGAATGATGCAAAACACAAAAAGTTAGGTTGCGTGGTGAGAGCTCAGTAGCCAGTTGGGTCCGAGCGCGCACGGCATCATGCAGTCCCCCAGTGGTACGCCACTGCTCATGCCTATTTTGCGAGTCTCAGCACCCAGCGCCGCCCTACGAGCTCCTGCTCACGTTCTGGTGCATGGTGGTGCGCAGGTTGAGGTAGTTGAGGAACTGGTTGGCGGAGATGCAGCCGTTGCCGTCCCGCTCGAACTTGAGGAACACGGGCGCCTTGAAGTAGGGCTCGATCTGGGGGCCGAAGCACTCGCGGCACCGCGTCAGCACCTGCGGCGGCAGCGGCGCGGGTGCAGGCCGTGTGATTGCGGGCAAGCCCCGTCAGCGGCTGGGCTGGCAGTTGATGGGTAATAATTGCAAGTTTGAGCGGCGCGCAGTCGGAATCAAATCCAGACTCCTGCTCTTGCCCAGAAGCCAGCATGGAGCTGCCCGCACCCAGGCCTTGAGAACACGCCTTCCTCCCGGCACCGGGAATCCATCGAAACACCCTGCCCACCGAGCGCCTCCCGAGCTGCACCCACACACCTGCGAGAAGCCGTCGTAGTTGATGCGCACCTCGTCGCCGCTGTCGTTGTAGCTGCCCAGCTCCTCCATCATGTACCAGATCTGCCGGAGCTCGTCCTCCGACAGCAGCAGCGTCTCCTGACGCAGCCACAGACGGAGCAGCAACAGAGGCTTGATGCTACGTATCATGATTAAGGCGCCTAACTGTGCAGCTACGGAGCTACGGGTGCCTCCAGGCCGCGTGTGTATACGCGGCGGAGGCTCGGACCCGGGGTCGAGAACAGGTGCCAACCTCTCCCCCCTGCGCATTGCGCCACGCTGGCTCATCATCACCGATGGTTGCAAACTCATCCACGGTGGCACATTGGCATTGCGTGTGAGCAAGTGCGGGGGTTTCCTGCAGAGAAACCTGCCGTGCCAAGGACGGCTGCACCGCACGCCCGCGTCTGCTGCCCCCAGGCCCCCCACCTGCTCTTTCCGCCGCTTCGCCTCACGCTTCACCAGCTTTGCTATCGAGTCCGCCTTCGCCTTCTGCAGGTGGCATAACACGCACGTGGCATGTGCAACGCTCAAAGTCGCACCAAACCCAGTACTGTGGGTGGAGGTGCACGCACGAAACCCAGTACTGTGGGCACACACTTCTCCCCCACCCTACCCCCCTGGGTACTCACCGGCTTGTAGAAGCTGGGTATGGACGGCGCGACCTTCCGCTTGCTCGCCTCATACTGTTCGAGTATGCTGCAGAACTCCTGCTGCACCTCTTGCTCTGCACGTTGACAAGCCGGCAAGCGGCCATGCAGTCAGCTCAACTGGTTTCTGCCAGGCACAACGCTGGCAAGCGCCTCACCGATATCCTCAGGCTCGCGGTCAGGCTCTGGAGAGTCCTTAACAAAGCTATTTAACGCCGACAGCAACATTCTAGTCAAGAAAATGATTGACGACGCGTCAGTCAACGCGAAAGCTCAGTGCCTATTAGAACGAACGAGCCGCCTGAGCCGGTGTCGCCCAGGCGGCTCAAATGGCTGATGTATTATTTCCAACGCAAGTCCAGAACCTAGCGCTCGAGGTGAGCATGCGCAGTCTCAAAGCGCTGCGTGCAGCCAGCTCTCTAACAGTGGATATGTGTGTTACTCTATATGCACATGTAGCAATCGGCAACAGGTGGTCGGGACCGTCGCCAAAGTGCCATGCAACCCTGGGTACCGTGCCACCGTGCGCGCGACCACCCGCGAAGCAATCCGCAGCCCCAACCGCCCGACTGCGGTTGTAGAAGCAGGAGGTACTCTAAAACAGTCAAGGATATCAGAGCCGGCTCAGATGGCAGGAGCTGATGGCGGGAAAGTTTGTAGTGGTGATGCACGGGCAGAATGCGTGGCAGGATGGCGGACAAAGCCGTTGGCTAACGCTCCCGTGGGACGCTCCGTGCATTCGTCATCCAGAATGATGCTACACAGTTTGTTCAGCCTGATTCTTCCGTCCAATCTTATCGCAAGCCACGGGTGGCCTGGGTGCCCCACCCCCCGGGCTTGCCACATTCGCGGCGCCACCTTGGGCGCCACTGCCTCCGTAAGTTGCTTATAAATCGCCGTAGAGACAGATATCGTGCAAGAATACGCTTTTCTGGGATGGACGGGGCTGCATACGTGCCAAGGGGGAGCCCGGTGCGGAGGGTCGGGGGGCGCGGTCGCCATGCCGTGGTCCATGCCGCAGCGGCTTCCTTTGACCCGCCACCTCCCTCAACGCTATTTTCGTGACCGAGCAGCTTCACATTCGTTATAGGAACTCTAAACCTTCATCTCTGTGCCGCTTTAAAGTCAAAGAGGATGGTGAAGAAGGAAGTGAAGCCCATCGATATCACCGCAACGCTAAGATGCAAAGTAGCAGTAGTCGGTAAGCAGCATGTAATGACGTCCATGTACGCGGCGCTGTGCTGAGACGAATTTCTGCGGGGACGCGCAGGCGAAGCAACTGTGGGCAAGAGCGCGCTTATCTCTATGTTCACGAGTAAAGGCAGCAAGTTCCCAAAGGACTATCTGATGGTAAGCCTGCAGGGGCGAGGTTCGAAAGCAAGCATGTCGAGGGGGCTGCATGTTGTGTGTTTCTAACGCACCCGCGCGATCCCTCGCCCGAAACCTCGCTCTTGCAGACGAGTGGGGTGGAGGTGGTGGTCGCCCCGGTGACCATTCCGGACACGACGGTATCGGTGGAGCTCTTCCTGCTGGACACGGCAGGAAGCGACCTGTACAAGGAGCAGATATCGCAGTACTGGAACGGCGTGTACTACGCCATTCTCGTGTTTGACGTGAGCTCTATGGAGTCGTTCGAGTCGTGCAAGGCGTGGTTTGAGCTGCTCAAATCGGCACGGTGCGTTGGGGTGGGGTGGGGTTGCAGTGGAGTCGGGTGAAGAGAGACCGGTGCCGCGATGCAGGGCCGGCTCCTCGGTTAACACTCGCAATGAGCTCACATGGGACTTCCGCTCGCCGGCTTCCTGTGCAGCCCCGACCGCGAGCGGCCGCTGCGCGCCGTACTGGTGGCGAACAAGACGGACCTGCCGCCGCAGCGGCACCAGGTGCGGCTGGACATGGCGCAGGACTGGGCCACCAACAACACCCTCGACTTCTTCGACGTGTCGGCGGTGAGCGGGCCGGGATGTGGAGTGGGGAAGGGTGGTGGTGAAGCTTCCGTGAATTACGAGAGCTGAGCATGGAAGCGATAGGTTGGAGTGCATGCGCAGGATGAAGGGCGGAGCCGTGCGGCAGCTGAGGCCATGTGGCAACGGGTCTGCCCGTGCTTTCATGGTGTGATGCCCACGGTGTTCCATACCGTGATTGCACTGTGCATGCCGGTTGCATTGCCGTGTGCTCTGCCCCATGCTTGACAAAAGCAATCCTGCACCGCAGAACCCGCCCGGCAAGGACGTGGACGCGCCGTTCGTCTCCATCGCCACCACCTTCTACCGCAACTACGAGGACAAGGTGGCGGCGTTCCAGGACGCCTGCCGCAACTACTAAGAGTGGAGAAGCGCGCGGGCGAGGAGCGCCCTGGTTGGCCTTTTTTATGGATTTAGGCCTGCGTGATTGGTTTGTTGGTTGAAAGGGTCCCAGTGGAGTCAGTCTTAGGACTTGCCACGAGGCTAGCGCTAGGGGCTGGTGTACAGCGGAAGAAGAAGGTTGAGGGTGCCTTGTGACGCAAGCAGGGCAACCTCAAAGTCTGAACGTACATATGATAAGGAAGGCAGTCAGACATGCGCTGACAGTGGTTACAGCTCTGCGGCTACGGCCGGTTCAACTATTGCTGCACGGCGCTGAAATGCGTCGGCACATCTGCTTCGTAATGGTGACAAAGGCTTGAAGGCGAACGCCTGTCCGACTTCCGCGGCTGACTAGTTGAGGTGCACATGCTTTCAGCAGTGTGCTGGAGTCAGTATGTACGTACTGGCCTGTATAGCCTGGCCTTGCCTTGCCCGTCCACCCGTGGAGGCCACTGTACACCATAGGACGACGCCTTCACAGTTCGAAGCAAAGCAGCCACCTACCAGGCCTACACAGCTGCCTTCACTCCCGCCTTCCACACGCTGTATCAAGAGCATCCATCGGACCGTGCAATTCTACGTCTGTCCTCCTTCAATGGCCCGGGAGGCGTATGCTGACCTTGACCGGCGAGGGCAATTGGATGTACGCAACGGGCCCGCCGGCTTCGGGCGGCGGCAGCGCTGCCCCTCCCGTGCTGGCTGCCGGCTGCAGCGCAAAGGTCGCCTCCAGAGCTGCAGTCGCGCCTGTGGTGGCAGCGCCCTCGCCGTCGCCTGCCATCAGCACTAAGGGGCCCTTCTGCCCGGGAGGCGGAGGGGTCATGCGCTCGAAGCGGACGACCTTGCCTTGCTTGGCCGCGGGCTGCAGCGCGGCCCCCAGTCCCGCCTGCTGCTGCTGCAGAAGCGCCGCCAGCTCCTGCGCCGCGTTGCTGGTCGGCACCGGCGTTGTGAGTGCACCCGGCGCAGAGGGTACGTAGGGCGGCAGGGGTTCAGTCCACTCCTCCCCACGCCGCCGCATCTGCTCCGAAGGGTTGATGGTAGCGCCGGCGGCACCAGGCATGCTTCCGGCGGGTACGTGCGGCCACACGGCATGGACAGGCGCCTGGTCTGCGGCTGGGTAGACGCGCACGGTATGTCCGTCCGGCAAGGTGGTCACGCCGCCTGCATGTGGGCAACAAAAGCAGAGGGTCACTCAAGACTATTGCCCAGACGCCTAGCTGGTATGCGGTACGCGCCTAGCTGGTATGCGGTATGTTGCATATTCGAGCAGCGAGGTGGTTTTGCAATTAGCACCATGCAATGGCACCCCTAACATCCACGTGAGGCGTTGCACGCACCTGTCTGCCGCTCCACCTGCAGCGTGGTGACGGGCCCGGGCACGTCGTTGCGCGGCGGCAGCAGCATGCCAATGGGCGCCGCGGGCGCGGTCAGAAGCGGCGGAGTGGGCAGCCGTGTCAAGTTGGCGGCGCCGCGCTCCGAGTCGCCGCCGTTGAGCCGCTTCTTGGCAATCGTGCTCACCTGCAAGCCATGAAAGGCCGGCCCAGGGTTGGTGGCATGTGATCCGGATAAGAGACGCTGGGGGAGCTGCGCGTGGCGCGGTTAACGGGTTGCTACCTTTAGCCCGGACCTGTACGACGCCAACGAGAATGGCACGGTCTCTGCTCACCGTCTCTTCGTGCAGGCGGCTGCCCACGTGCGCATACGTACGCGACGACCCTTGCGACTGCTGCTGCTGTTGCTGCGCTCCGCCGCCAGCTCCCCAAGCTGGCGGCACGGCGCGCGTGAGCGGACGCGGCTCCTCACGGATGGGCCGGTTGCGGCCTGCAAGCAGCGCATGCAACGGACATGCATCAGATCAAACGTACTGCGCGCAGCCAATGTTCTGGATGCAAGCGTGATACGGTACGGTGGAGCTTGCGGGGCCTTAGTACCGCATCGCACCTGGGAGGCGACTGAGCAGCACTTGGACGCTGTTGGTCCCGGCCGCAATGCCGCCGCCTGGTGCCGCTGCAACAGCCCCCGAGCCCGAGGTGCGGGCAGAACGTACGCGCGCCTGCGCGGCACCGCTTTGTGCCCCCGCAAGCGCTGGCGGGGCGGACTGCTGGGGCTGGCGCAGGCAATCCGAGGTGTGCGCGGCGTGGCCCAGCGAGGGTACAGGCGCCGACATGGTGGCACCAGGTGCAGGTGCATAGCCACCGCCGCTAGTCGCCGCAGTGAAACCGCCACCACTGAGCGGTCGAGCGCGCGAGGGACTGCCAGGCGGGCTTGACATCGCGCCGCCGTCGGACGCCTGCACCGCAGCCATGCGAGAGGACGTGATTTGCCGCCTGGTAGAGGGCTACTGCTGCCCGCGTTGGGACAATGGTCGCCATGCACAAAAGGTTTCGGTAGGGATTGTGCAAGCCTGTTGCAGCTTGGGCCCTCACCTGGTTGAGGTACTCAATCGCCACGGTGCCGTCCGTCTGGATGCGGCGTGTGGGCGAGATGGGCGGCGGCCGCTCTACCAAGTCATCCATGGCGGTGCCTGCGCCCGGGCAACACCACGGTGCGGTATGAGCCAGAGGACGCCCAAACTGCAGCGTGCTGACAAAGTCGATCGTCCCATTTGTTATTTGTGAGATGTAGGTTGCTCGCCCCGCCTGCAGTCGCCAGGGACTTACCCAGCTCGGGTGCCGAGTTGCCCGCCTGTAGCACCTTGGTCCGCGGGCTCAGCAGCGCTGCCGTGTCAGCCACACCCGCCCCGATGGCATCCACCGCCCGCACCAGCCGCTCCGCGCGCTCCGTCAGGCCTCCCACCGCGGACATGCCTGTTGGGAGGTGGGCACGTGCAACGTGCAAGGAGGTGTAAGGAGCACTGCGCTGAAGGAGTGTCCGCTGGCATTTGATGCAATACCGTAACTTGTGTCGCAACCAGACACCAAGACCCGCACCTGATGACGAGCGGCGGTTGAGCCCGCTGCCATCACCCGATGGCCGGCCGCTGCCTGTCGCGCGGCGGCTGTGCGGGCCCGCTGGCGGCAGGCGCCCACTCGGGCCGCCGCGCCGGCCGTAGCCCCTGCCGTACAGCTCCTCCTGGTCGCTGCCGTACTGCCCGCCGGGCGCCGTGATGCGGCGCTGTGCGATGAGGGCGGCCTCGGAGGGCCCGGCCACGGGCGGCATGGCGCCTCCGGCGGTGGTCAGGTCGCCCCACCTAGCCACATTGACGCCGCCCGAGGCGTCCGTGTGTGCGCCACCCTGTGACGCAGCAGGGAAGGCGCGTAGGTCAGCGAGCCGCGAATGCGGAACGTAATGAAGATCAGGGAGTGCAGGGCAGGTCTCGACACGTACCAGGGACATGTAGCCGCCGCCGGCACCTCCGTCTGACAGGTACTGGATGGCCGAGTTGATGGGCACCGCGGAGACGCCCAGACCCGCCGCCGCGGCCGCTGCCACCGCGTCCTCCGCCGCGCTGTGTGCTGGTGCTGCTCCGCCGGCACTGAGCACCGTGTGCACATTGGGCAGGTACTGCGTGCCGACTGCGTGTCAGCAAACGCAGTTCACGCGCAAAGGAAGGAAAGACAGGTGTGAGTATAGCGGGCAGGAGGAAGTCGACGGATCAATAGCGGTTGACGGTTGAGGCGGTTGCTTCACATGCGCGGAGTGCACCCGTACCTTCTGTGCCGTGCATCATGCCGCCGCCGTACATGCCGCCCCCAGGCCCCACGCCCATGTCATGGCCCATGGCCATGAGGCCGCCCGCCTGGGCCGCAGCGTCCGCAGCGGCAAACTCGCTGCAAGCACATAGAACAGGGCCCGAGGCGTGAGCAACTTCTGTAGCACCAGCACCAGGCGAACCCTCAACCCGCTCGAACCGGTTTCCACAGTACTCTAGTTTTGTGCCTCGCCACTCACGCCTGCTCCTGCTCGTCGCGCAGCTGCACCAGCGCGCTCTCCGCAGCTGTCTTGGCTGCATCCGCCTCAGCGGCCGCGTTCTCGTAGTCGCGGATGGCCTCGTGCGCGCGCTTGGTGGCGCAGCCCGCCGTCCACAGGCGCAGCGCCAGCCAGGCGCGCTCCAGGCGGCGGCGGTTGCCGATGTTCTCGATGAAGTCGGGCAGCGCCTCCGTGAGCGCGTCCACCTGAGCAAGAGGCGCAGCAATGCAGCAGCGAGGGCGAGGGCAAGTGGTGGGGTATTAATGCAAACACAGGAGGCCCCCGAGGCTCTGCAGCAGCAGCACGCAGCGAGTATACACCATGGCAGCAGCAGCTGTCCGACCCTGGCACGCAGCCGCAACCCACCTTGTGCAATTGGCGCTTCATGTAGGCCCAGCCGCGCCAAGCCTGCAGCCATCAAACCACGCCCATGTCAGTCCGCGACAGGCCTTGCCAATCAAGCACAGGTCCCGACACAGCGCTGCATGTCGTGCCCGTGCGCATGGGGCGCACCTTGAGCACCATGCGCGCCACGTCGGCGCCGGTGCGCGCGTGCGGCGTGAGCAGGTCGCTCAGGTCGCGGCGGCGGATGGCGAGGCGGCGGGCGATTGTCAGCCGGGGCCCGTACAGGATGTCGCGGTACGTGGGGTTGTCCGGCTCCTCCAGGGCACGCAGCCGGTCCGACCACTTGCGCCAGCGCTGCCGTGCCTCCACCTGCGGTTGCGGGGATGGGGGGGAAGGGCCGCATGCGGCCGCGTCAAGTCCATGCCGCACTGAGAATGCCGGGGCGGTTGCGCACGGTGCCCCAGGCTCACCTGTCGCCGCACACGGTGGCGCCAGTGGTACAGGACCGAGTACGCCATCAGCTCGCGCCACCGCGCTGCCTGCCGGGGGCCGGGTCCGGGTGAGGTAAGGTCAGCGGTCTGGTTGCACGACAGCTGTCTTGGAGCATGCACATGGTGTAGGTGTAGCTGGTCGCAGGGCACCGGCCACCAGCACGACCGCGTCATCCGCTGCCGTGCCATGATCACCCCCACGGGCCCCACAGCCCTGTTTTGACATCCGTACCTTCTCCTTCATGACCAACCGCAGCACCTTGACGCGCGTCTCGGCAGCCTGCAGGCGTTGAAATGGAAAGTGGATGGCAAGTTGAACGGCCGAGGACACTGACTTGAGCCTTCACTTGCCCTACACAGTGCACGACCCCGGGAGTTCCTCCGGTTGCCTCCCTGCACTTGCCTGCAGCGCCTGCTCGCGGGTGATGCGGCGCTCCTCCGCGTGGGCCGTCGTGAGGGCCGTCACCTCCGCGATGTGCTTGGTGGTGAGCTCGGTCACCTCCGCCTCGTGCGCGGTGTTGAGGGAGGCTACCTCCGCGGCGTGGGCGGTGCGCATCGCCTCCGCCTCCGCCTATGCACAGCAAGGAAAGCTCGTCAATGTGAGATAAGGTGCGGCAAGACGGTTGGATGCTCTCCAGCAAGAGGCAAGACACAGCCACTATTGCCAACCAGACGTCCAGACTCCAGCTCACCTCCATGCGGGCCTTCTCCTCCGCTGCCTCCTTCTCCACGCGCGCCTGCTCCTCCTGGGCCGCCACCATCTCCTCGTAGCAGCGCTCCGCCTTGGGGTACCATCACGGACACAAGGCAACACGTGTCAAGTGTCGGTTTGAACTACTGTGAAAGAAGCGACGGCCGAGTCCCCATGGCACCCGCATCTCGCATGCCCGCACCTTGATGACAGCCGCCGCGGTGCGCCACTTGTAGAACACCTCGGCCGTCTCGCAGGCGATGCGCAGCGAGGCCATGTAGTTGACCAGGCGGTGCCGCGCAGCCACGAGCCGCACGCGCTGGTCCACCATGCGCGTCTGCAGCGCCGCCTTCTCGCCCGCCACCGCGTCGCGCGCCGCCTCCGCCGCGTGCAGCGCCTCCAGCGGCACCATCTTGAGCGCGCGCTTGGTGGGCGAGCCCGTGCTGCGGGGAGCCGAGACGGGACGCAGGGACTGAGGACCCATAAGGAAGTGGTCCAGCGCCACAGTCGCTGCCACAATCCCAGCTAGTGACCCCCTATGGGCACCTCTGCAATGCCGAGGAACACACGGGCTCACCGTATGCCCGTGCCCACCGCCTCAAGCGACTGGATGGTGAGGTCCTTGGTGCGGACCAGCCCCCGCAGCATGAGCACCTCGCCCTGCAGCGCCACCACGTCCACCGTCGGCGCCTTGCCCGCAGCCAGGTAGTGCTGCACGCAGCGCAGCATCTCCTGCAGTGCAGTGCGTCGCGGGGCGGGGCCGATCGGGGCGGTTAAATCAGCAGTCAGACACTCAACGTGTGCGCGCAAAGCAGATTTGGTGGAAACTTCCCGCCACTGCTCATGGTGCCAGCCGAGCCTCGCCGTGCTCGCCACACCTCGATGGCGGGCCCCATGCACTGCACGTCGGGGATGATGGCCGTGAGCCGCTCCACCATGTCCGCGATCTCGCCGGGCGCCGCCGCCAGCACCTCCCGGAAGCGGGTCAGCACGCCGGCGCGGTCCAGCAGCAACGCTTCGGTGGCCAGCACCCGCGTGCGCGTGGCGGGCGCGTCCACCAGCCTGCATTGCGTGCGTGTGAGCATTTGCATTGCTCTCTGCCAGTACACGATTGGCTTAGACGCCTGGCTGCACCCGACTTGCATCAGCATCAGCCACGCCTGTGTCACCGTGTCATTCCCGGCACAAGCCCCCAGCCAACATGTTGTCGCGCCTCTCTCCGGCCGCACCTGTCTCCCAGCGTGAGCGCCAGCTCCATCATGGCGTTGCTGGCCTCGCGCATGGCCACCTGCGCGCCCGCGTACCCTGGGTCGCCGCCCAGCAGCGCGGGCGCGGTGGCGGCCAGGTCCAGCAGCGCACGGTGCAGCGAGTCCTCCCGCGTCTGGGGGAGGGCGGCAGCGGGCAGCAGGCAGCGGGCAGCGGTGGGGCAGCAGGGCGGGGTGGGGTGCTTGCGTCACGCAGCGGCGCGTTGACTAGGTCGCTGTGCGTGTGCCGGAGAGGCAGACAGCCACACGCGCTGACGCACCTTGAGCTCCTCCCGCAGGCCCAGGCGCACGTCCGGCTCAAGCCGGCCGTCCTCTGCCGCCGCCACCTCGGCCAGCAGCCCGTGCCAACCCTGCCAACAGTTTGAACAACGCATGCTTGTTAGCATTTGCATGTCTGCAGACGCCATCGCGCCCCGCAGCATAGGTACTCTGCATGTGAGCAGCAGAGCTCGCGCTACATGCGTGCCATGTGCGAGAGGTGCGCGGCACTCACCTGCAGCAGTGACGAGCCGGCGCGCAGGGCGGACTCGGCCTGCAGCACGCGCGCCTCCAGCCCCACGGCGTGCACCTGCTTGAGCGACAGGTCCTCGCGGGAGGCCACCATGCACGACTCCGTCTTGGCCAGCCGGTCCTACGACAGCGGAAGGGGTGGGCCAAGGTGGGCGCAACGGTCTGGATGTGCACATGGATGCAACCCGGCGATATCAGAGTTGTCCGCAACGTGCATTTATGGCAGCGCTTCGGTGTGCGAACGCATGGTGCTGCTTAATCACGCAGCCACCTCCAAGCCCAGCGGCCCCATGCCCGCTCGCCTCACCTGCAGCTGCGGCAGCTTGCGCGCCAGCTCCTCGCCCTCGAAGGGCCGCGTCGCCAGCAGCGAGCTGACGTCCTCCACCTCCGCGCGCAGGTGCTCCGCCAGTGCACGGCACTCGCCCAGCTGCGCCCGTACAGACTGCGCAGGACAGTGACGCCAGGCTTGTGAGAGAGGGGCTCCAGATTCTCAGCTCCGCGCTACATGGATGCTGGTGTCGAGCCTCTTAATGCGCAGTATTTGACAGCGCACCTGCACAGACCCCGGCTTGGCGGCGATGGCGTGTATGAGTGCGCCCAGCCCAAACGCCTTGTCCGCCAGGATGACCCGCACAGCCGTGGATTGCGCCTCCAGCTGCGACACAGCGGGCGCCGTGGCGGACGGCGGCACCGGCATCGGCGACTTCTGCGGCACCAGCTGCAGAGGGGCAACAACGGGGCGGTGCAAAAGAGTCCTCAGTATAAACAATGGCACCGCGCACGCATGATAAATAGGTGGCACATGCAGGCGCATGTGATGTGACCGGTCCCAGCAGCCAGCCCCGACCCCAGCTGCTTCTCACGTTGCCGTCCTTGTCCAGCACCAGGATGGGCCCCAGCGCCGCCTCCGCCGCCAGCCGCTGGAGCTCCGCCGCCAGCTCGGCGTTGATGCGGTGCTGCTCGTCGCGGTGCTCGCGGCTCTCGCGCAGCAGCAGCTCCTTCTGAGCGCACTCCTCCGTCAGCCGCCTGCAGATGGGTCAACTCATGAATGTGTGTTTGCGTGGAGCCATGCAGCCGCAATCAGCGTCCGCGCCCTTTGCTACGCAACTCTGCGCGCACGCAAGACCCCGCATTGCAGTCGCCTCGGTTGCCTCACAAGCCCGCACTCGCCTGAGCGCGCCCTGCTGCTGCGCGATGACCGCCTCTGAGGAGGTCAGGCGCTCCGCCAGGTCTGTGTTGTTGGTCAGCGCCAGGTCCAGCTCGCTGGACAGGCGCGTCGTGGCCTGCAGCATGTGGCTCTCGTTGCTGTCGCGCGTCAGCTCGCGGCCCACAGTGGTGATGGCCTGCGCGCGTAGGAGTGTGCAGGGTACAAGTGGGTTAGCACAACACCGGGGGCAAAAAGAGGGGGTGCCGGCAACGTTGCAGGCACTCACATCGATGATGTCCTCCCGCATGGTGGCCGCCACCGCCTGGCGCTTCAGCCGCTGCTCCGCCGCCGTTAGCTTAGCCATGACCCCCTCCAGGGAGGCACGCAGCTCGTCCCTAGGCGTCGGAAAATCGAGTATTATGTGTAACCAGACAGCCGGCAAAACATGGAGGGGCCGCGCCCAAGGCTGCTAAGCAGCGCCTGCATCCGGCATAGTCGTGGCTACTGTATTCCCGAACACGAGCACATACGTACGCACCTGGCTGCTACGAGCGAGTCGTTGGTGCCCTGCAGGCTGTCCATGCGCTCACGCATGCGCGAGACCTCAGCGGCACCGATTCGTGCTGCCTGCATGTCAAAGTAGCCGCACACAGGTGTGCTCAGGCACTGTCCACCCTGCAGCGTATCCAGCACCCACCTCAGTCCAAAGTCCAACCCCCGGTCCATGCATCTCACCTTGAGCTCCGACAGCTCCGAGTGGTACCGCTCCCGCAGCGTGTTGAGCTCCGAGTACAGCTTGTTGATCTGGTCATTGCGCGCCGCCGCCTGCGCCTCGGCTGCCGCCGCGCGCTCGCCGGTAGCGCGGGCAATCGCCTCAAGCCGCTCAACCTCCTCCTGCTCGGGGCAATTTGAGTTATAGAGAAAACCGGGAAGCGCGCACTGCCCATGTGGCCAAGTCCCTGTCGCTGCCCTGTCACCCACCTGCAGCCGCGCCGCATTACGCTTGTGGTGCAGCGCCTCTGAGCTGGAGTCGGCCACCTGCATCAGTGCGTTGGGCCACGAGACGTGAATGCGGCTCTGCCATGCTGAACTCAACGGTGAAGCCTGCTCCTCCTCTTCAATGCGTCCACAAGCCAGTTCCGAACTGCTCCCTGCCATACTTCACACGGTTCCGCCGCACCTCCTTATCCCGGGTGGCCAGCTGCTCCAGCAGCACCTGCTGCTGTGCCACCAGGATTGCGTTCTGCTCATTGGCCGACTCCAGCTCCAGCGCGGCCCGTTTGGACTCATCCTGTACACAATAGAATTCGGGCGTTTGGGACACGTGTGTGCGACGTGTGCTCACGCTGAGCAGCAGCACCATCAATCCTCCGCATACGGTATGCAGATGTTCCTGGCCTGCAGAATCAAGTCGCACCTGCCGCCGCTTTGCCTCCTCTTTGTGCATGATGCTGGCGGCCCGCGCCTGCTCCGCATGCGTCCTGCGCAGTGACCAGCACACGCTGAATGGCTGTAGCGTGGACCCTGCAGCCCCCAGATACCGCTGCCGCATCGTGAAGATAATCCACGCAACTGCCCCGCGCTGGCTAACAATGCACCAACCCGTCGTCCCCAGCCCTTGCCGCTATATGGGGATTAACTCATAGGCACCATCCAATACACTGCCCACAGGTTATAGCCACCCAACTGCCCCCTCTGGGCGCGCACCTGGATGCGCCCTCTGCCGCCTCCAGTGCTTTGAACAGCTCGTCGTTCTGGATCCGCAGCTGGTCAATATGCACCATAGCCAGGCGGTGATCATTGGTCACCTTTGACACCGCCTGCGTGGCCTCCTCTAGCCTGCACACGGGCCAGACAGCAGAACCAGCGCTAAGTCGCCTGGAGCGATTGCCTTTGATAGAGACGGAGTCCTTCGGGCGGATAGCGGCCGTACCCCGGCTGCCCTCTCCCTCCCACACCCACTCCCCAGATACCTCTCTTGGGTCCGCTGAAGCTGCTTCTGCACGCGCTGAGATGTCTCCTCCTCCTGCGCCACCTCCTCCAGGATGCCCTCCAGCTCCCGCCGGAAGTTGGCCTGCAGGCGGCGTGTGACTCTCACATGTCGGCATGCTCGAGCCAGGGGGGGCTAGGCCTGCAGCATCCGGGCCACGCCCTTCCACCGCACCTTGAGCGCTGCTTGACGCCATTTGAAGAATGCTGTTGCGGCCGCGAGCAGGTCGTGCTCGCCAGGGCCCCCAGCGTTCACTGGGCCAGCAACCCCCGTCTCCAGCAGCGCCTCCATGCTGGCCATGCTCAATAACCTATTGTGTTAACATGTAAAGCCATGAGTCAGTCATTCTGACGCGGTGCGGTCAACGGCGTGCCAGGTCAAAGACCGAATTTCAACTCGTGCAAGCTTTTCTACTTTGGAGCTTCATGCTTTGGTGTGGCTAATATAGTCTAATAGCATTTACAAGTAACAAACTAGACTTCCTGCGCGGAACGGTGCGCCCGTTGACCGCGATGAGACCCTGGCATTTCGAGGAAGCCGACAGATTGACGATTTGACACATTCTTGCAGTATCCCCCGACGGAACAAACCACATTACATCAATCATCGGTCAGGGCCTTCGCTTGCCAAGGTTTTCGAGCGTCGCTGCGAGTTCGCTGCCTTGTTCAATAGATATATCGCATTTGTACGCAAAGCTATCAATCCATGAAAGGCGACGGCAACATCGGCGACCAGGAGGTCTCAACCTCGGATGCAGTTGAGGCGTTCCTCGCCGACAGCCCCGTTTCGGGAGAAGCGGTCGCGGACTCGGTAGGGGCCTTCATTGAACGCCACAAGAGCAGCGGTAACGCAACCTCCAGCGGGCGTGCGACTGGGCCCGGGCTCGGCAGGCCCATCGTGGTGGTGACCTCGGGCGGCACCACCGTGCCCCTCGAGCGGCGCTGCGTACGCTTCATCGACAACTTCAGCGCGGGCACCCGCGGTGCCCTATCTACGGAGCGCTTTCTGGAGGTGGGGATTTCAGAGGGCCCTAGGGGCCGCGTTGCGCGTGACGCCGGCGTGCCCACACCGCGGGCCCCGCCCACCCTCGATGGGCCCGGTCCCGCAGCCCCCGGCAGCTGCACCAGCGTCTAACAGCCAGCTGGCTTCCTAGCAGCAGAGCAGAGCAAGCTCTTATATCTTCTCCTGGTAGCGCTTGCGAAACATACATGTGCACACGCCCACCCTCGATGGGCCCGGTCCCGCAGCCCCCGGCAGCTGCACCAGCGTCTAACAGCCAGCTGGCTTCCTAGCAGCAGAGCAGAGCAAGCTCTTATATCTTCTCCTGGTAGCGCTTGCGAAACATACATGTGCACACGCGGCATAGTGCAGGCCGCCCCGTGTGTTGGGTTGTCTGAAACAGCTACACAGTGCGCCGCCCGAAGCCTAGGCCCTGCAGCCTGAAAGCCTGATGCCGCCTTGGCCCGCTACTCGTGTCCTCAACCCCGACAGGCTGGCTACGCGGTCATCTTCCTCACCCGCAGCGGCTCCCTCCAGCCCTTCTCCCAAATGCTGCCCGCCGCCGACCCGCCCGAAATCATCGACCGCGTCGCCATGCTACAGCCGCCGTCGGCAGCAGCTGCTGCAGGAAGCCCGGGCCCGGCCGGAGCTGATGGTGACAGCGTGGTGATTCGACCGGAGCATATGGCGGCGGTGGCGCGCGTGCTGCGGGCGCGGCAGGCCTGCCGGGAGCAGGGCACTCTGCTGACCATCAAGTATGAGACCATCTTCGAGTACTTGACGGTGAGGGGTGTACTGCTCAAAGACGCATGCCTTAGCGCTAAGAACCTGACGTCAAGGACTAGACCCCAGCGCCTGCAGCACATTTATCATCTCACGCAGTCACGCTGCTGCTTCACCATGCCCTCCACAGTACCTGCGCTTGACGTCGGAGCTCCTGCGCCCGCTGGGACCCGACGTCATGTTCTACCTGGCGGCGGCCGTGAGCGATTTCTACATCCCCTGGAGCGAGCTGGTGGGTGCGGCGACGGGGCGGGCGGCATGTTCTCGGCAGCGGCGAAAGGCGGGTGGAGCAGAGCTTGGGGGTGGCGCAATGACGGAGGACTGATGAGCCGGAGTCCTCCAACCATGCACGTGAGACAAAAGCCGTACTTACTGAGCGTCCAGCTGCCCGCCTGACTTCATGCCGTGCAGGCGGAGCACAAGATCCAAAGTGCTGATGGACCCCTGGAGCTGAGCCTGCAGCGGGTGGGTATTGGAGAGCCAGTAAGGGGTTTACTGCTGAAGGGCGAGCGAATGGGGGTAAGCATCCGACGGCCAACGAGGGAGGCGCCGCGGTGTATTGGTCAACCGTCGCCCAAACGCCTGCTTCCAACACGCCGGCTGCAGGTGCCCAAGATGCTGGGTGAGCTGGTGAACAAGTGGGCGCCGCAGGCCTTCACGGTCAGCTTCAAGCTGGAGACCGACCAGCGCATCCTGGTGCACAAGGTGGGGGCGGCTGCGGGGAGGGGTGCGCGGCACAGCCAGCCCCACTGTTGAGTTCTGCCGATGGGCAGATGCCCACATGGGCACCGTGCCACGCAAGGTTGGGCGTTCGCAGCAGCGCCAGCTCAGGCTTTGATGCGCATCCTGCGCTCGCCCCTCCTCCCCTGTGACTGCCCCAGGCCTTCACGGCGCTGCACCGCTACGGTGTGCACCTGGTGGTTGCAAACCTGCTGCACAACCGCAAGGACGTCGTCACGCTGGTGGAGCCGCTGGCGGCGGCGGCAGCAGCAGGGGCGGCGGCAGCAGATTACCCGGCTGGGGACAGCGCAGCGGCGGCGGCCGAGGACGCGGCGGAGGGCGTGCGCACCGTGGTGTTGCAGCGGCCGTCTGCGGAGCCGGACATTGAGCGGCTGCTGATTAAGGAGGTGGCGGCGCGGCACCAGGCGTTCGTTTCGGAGGCTGCACGATGATGAGGGCGGCGCGTGGCGTGGCGTGGCGTTGGGTGGGTTCCGCAGGTTGTGGGTGCTGATGCATGATACGGCACTGCGCAGGATGGTGCAAGATGCAGGCAATGATGTGCGTAGGTGTATGATGCACGGAAGTTTGCGCAAGGAGGCTGTGCGGTATGCTGGGGCCGGGGCCGGGCTGTGGGTCAGCCGCTGCCGGTTAGCAAATACTGTACGGCTGAGTGCTGTGTATCAACTGGGGGGGAGGGGTTGTTCCTGGCTTCCTGCGGCGAAGTATGAGGCTTGTCCACTTGCGCAGACACAGTTTGCTATACGTTGGTGGGGCTTTGGCGGGCGTCAGCGTGGCTTCGACTCACGGTATGCAGCTGAGACTCGTACGTTTTGTGCATGTTGGCGGACAACTGGGGAAAGGGCGGTTTCCGGAGATGGTCCCTCTGCCCATCCGCTTCGAGTGCGACCCCTTGACAACGTGAAAGCAACGCCGAACGGTCCAGCTGGGCGTGTCCATGGAAGCGAGATCGCACGTGACAAATTTGGATGGCCCCGGTTTTCAGGTGTCGCAGCCACAGGTTCATAGCACACATAGGCGGCTGGCGGCGATCAGGTGATATGGAGTAAGAGAGGACCAGGACTTACAAGACCATTGGAGCAGCCACCCAAACAGCCCAGCCGATCAGGCCGGCTGAGGCACGCATGGTCAAAGAAGCCTGGGCGACCAGGCCCCGCGTATACGTCTGTCTTGATGAGCATTGGCCTATCGCCGAGCAAACAACGCCACATGTACCGTATACCGGTATGCACCCAGCCCAATGGCTTCGCCTCTGCCCGTCGTCCGCCACAGGCCACTAAATGTCGCGCATTTACAGAGTCGCCTTCCCCATGACACCGGTCACGCATGGGCATTCAGCCCGTCATTCTTCATACGGCAAACACGCTGGAAGCAACCGCTCGCATTCCTATGCTTCCCTTGTCAGCCCTCAATTTAATGCAATCCTGGGTCGGCAATGCGGTGGTGCCGCTGCGGCCATTGAAGCCGCCGCGGCAGTCGTAACCGTCACATCACATTCGGCACCTGCGACGAGGCCGTTGGAAGAACGGGGGAAAGATTTGGTACGTAGCATGCATGCCAGCGCGATGCAGACAGGTGCGTCATGTTTTGCATGTGCAGTCGTCATGTGTCGGAAGACGCAGTGCTGTTGCGCCCCCGTGTGTTACCAACTGCCCAAAGCCAGCCCCGCTCCCACCGAGCTGCTGCTGCTGCCGCCGCACGCGCCCCTGGAGGCCGGCGTGTGCCATTCTCACAGGAGGCAGCAGCGGCAGCAGCGCCGCTCGACGGCAACAGAGACCAACGGTTGCTGTGGGCCTCCACTCTATCCCGGACCAACCGCTCACGGCCCGGGACCGCCTGAAGGAAATGGCCCATTATGCGTAGCTTCCAGTTCCAGTGCTACCCGTATCCTCCAACCCGATCTTCGGACTGACAGTACGCCACTGGCCAACTCCCATACACATCCCCGCTCACACTGGTGCACTTACGCTAGCCTGGCATGTCGCCCAGTGCTCACATCCCGCCTCCTCCGCCGTAGTACTGTTGCTGCTGCTGCGGCTGCTGCTGCTGCGAGCCCGGCGGCATGGGACGGTACTGCTGCTGCTGTTGGTGCTGCTGTGGCTGCTGTGGCTGCAGCTGCTGTGCACCACCATGCTGTTGGAACATGGGCAGCGATGCCGGGCCACCGGCCAGCACCGCCTGTAGCCCCGGTGGGTACTGCTGCTGTTGGTGCTGCTGTGGGTGCTGCTGTTGGTGCTGTGGCTGGTGGCCGCCAGAGGGCGCAGCAAACTGTGGAGGGTAGCCGCCTTGCGCATGTTGGTGCTGTTGGTGGTGCTGCTGCTGTTGAGGCTGCTGTTGAGGCTGCTGGTGTTGCGGCTGTTGCGGGTGCTGCTGTTGGTGCTGCTGTTGATGCTGCTGTTGGTGAAAGGGCAGAGAGGCCGGCCCGCCAGACCTGGGGGCGACTGGGGCCGCGCCGCGAGGACCCGGCGCCGAGCTTCCCCCCGGCCTGATCCACTCATCCGAGTCCATGGTCGTCCGGCCCATGGACCCGTGTGGCCCTGCGTGAGCGCCCTGAGGAGGAGCGCCACCAAAGGACGGCAGCGATGCAGGCCCGCCGGGCACCGGACCGCCGCTCGGGTGGGACGGCAGGCCAGACGGGCCGCCAGGCGCGGGAAAGCGAGGCAGGCCGCTTGGGCCGCCGCCACCGCCGCCGCCGCCACCAGAAGCGGCCGCTGCCGCAGCCATGTTCGCCATGCTCGCCATGAGAATGCCGCCCCCGCCACCTCCGTTGCTGAGCCTCGGCGCCGGCTGCTGCTGCGAGTGCTGGTGCTGCTGCTGATGCAGCTGCTGGTGTTGCTGCTGGCCCGGCAGGTGACCTGGGGCTTGGCCCGTGGCGCCGCCGCTGCCGGATATCCTGCGGCCCGTAGCCGGGTCGAAGCCACGAGACCCGGCCATGCCAGCTGCGCCCTCCTCACTGACGCGTGGGCGTTTGAGCTGCTGCTGCTGTTGTTGTTGCTGCTGCTGCAGCTGGTACTGTTGCTGCTGCATATGTGCCGCGGCAGCGGGACCCGGAGCCGCCATGGGCGGGCCGCCCATACCCCCGTACGAAAGGGCGCCTGCCGGGCCGCCGGGCCCTGGCCTGAACCCCTGAGCCTGCTGCTGCTGGTGCATGTGCTGCTGCTTCGGGTGCACCCCGCCAGGAGGCTGGCCTGCCGGCGCCCTTGCCGCAAGCCCGTTCGGCGCCAGCACCGCCCTGGCCTGCGCAGCCGCCGCCTCGTCCTCTGAGTCTGACTGGCCCACAGGGCAGACGGCGCCACGCCGCAGCAGCCGGGTCAGCTGCGGCATGCCGGCGTCGGCCTCGCCGCGCCGCTGCCCCTTGGCTTGCTTCTTCGGCAGATGGTAGCGCTCCTACGGCCAACAACCCCACAAACAGGTGAGTCCAAGTGAGGTGGCGTTGTTGTTCAGCAGACATCACCCAAGCCCTCGACAGCCGTTTCCCTTGACCCTTCCCTTCCCGACGCCGCTGGAGTCCCACCCACCCGGATGCGGCGGCGCTCTGCGTGCCGCTGCCGCCGCAGCTCTTGCAGGCGCTTGCTGAATGCGCCTGTGGTGGTGCACAGGTCCTCCGCCACGCCCAGCAGCAGCTCCACGTCCTCCACCCCCAGCAGCTGGGGCAGGCGGATGGACATGCGCGGCCACCTGCACACGCACAGACACGTGTAAGGCCGCGCGTACACCCTTCACACGTCACCCCCAGCTTGCCATGTTCAGCAAGGCCATCACCGTTAGACAAGCTGTGTGCTGGCGGCACACGCCCAAGCCGTGTGATCCACGAGGGATCCCGGCCGCCAACGAGGCACGACGAGGCACAACGAGGCCGCCGGACCCCGCCACCCACCTGAGCGTGGGCAGGTGCAGCACCGCCAGCGACGCGCGGATGTCCTGCCCGCCGCTGGGGCACACCGGCTGCAGCAGCGACAGCACCGCCGCCAGGTTGACCGCCACGCGCTCCACCGCAGCGTACAGCGCCAGCTCCCCCGGCGGCACCAGCGGCTTGGCGTCCAGCGACGCCAGCGACGCCTCGCCCTCGCCGGCGCCGGCCTGCTGCTGCTGCTGGTCCGGCTGCTGCTGCTGGGGTCGGGGCGGCTCCGCCGCCTTGAGGTAGCGGTCCTCCAGCATGCGGCGGAAGGCGGAGGCCAGCGGCAGCAGGTGCAGGTCCTGCGGCCCCGCCCCTGGCTTAGCAGCCCCGGCCTTCACCTCCGCCGCGCCCGGCTCCGCCTTCACCTCCACCGCGCCCGCCCCGCCGTCCTGCTTGGGCTCCTGCTGCGGCGCTTGTTGCTCGCCGTCCGCCGCCGCTTCCGCGCTCCCGGACCCCGGCTCCGCTGCTTCCGCGGCCGGCTGGTCGGCTTTGCCCGCGGACCCCTCGTCGTCCACGGCCACGGGCGGCGCGCCTATGCTGGCGTTCGCGAGCAGCTTGCACATCAGCACCGCGTACTCGAGCGACGTGGCCATGGCGGCCGTGACCAGCCCCACGGCGTCGCAGTCCACACCGTGCGCCTCGGGGTTCAGCACCTGTGATCACGGTATGCATCAGAAGCAGCACGTCACGCAAGGCAGCACGCACCGGACTCTGTCCCATAAAGGGCGGCCTCAGAAGGCAAGCACGCATGCCGCTTGCGGCCTCAAACTCGCGTGCATGCCGTCTACGGACATTCCTCCCCCACCACTGCAGGCGCCGCGACAGCCCCCGACAACCCCCGCCTCCTCACCCGCGTCTTCTTGTACCCGCGGCCCCTGCCGCCCACGTACAGCTCCTCCCGCTCGTCGCCGGTGCCCACGGCCATGAAGCGCTCGGTGCGGAAGTTCTCGCCGAACGCCGACCAGTTGAACGGCAGCGGGCCCGGCTGCTGGCCCGGCTGCAGCAGCAGCTGCTGCTGCTGCTGCTGGGGAAAGTGGCCGCCCTGATAGCCCGGGACCTGGAAGGACTGCGGAGCTGAGGGCGGCGGCAAGCCCAGGGAGGCGGCTGCGCCGCCGGGACCCGGCAGCCGCACGCAGCCCAACAGCAGCGGCATGCAGGTGCTGCGCGAGGCGGGGTTCTTCAGCAGCATGCCCACCGCGCACGTGGTCAGCTTCACCTCGTGGTTGCTGGGGCAGGCGGGCGGCAGCATGGACGACCCGGTGCCAGGACCCGACCCCGCGCCCGCCTCAGCGCCTGCCCCGGCCTCCGCCTCCGCAGGCGGCGGCGACGCCCCCGCCGCCGGCGGAGCCGGCGCCGGCGCCGCAGGCGCCAGCACAGCCGGCGGCCCGCCGCCCAGCGGCACTGCCTGCGCGAGCTCGGGCTGCTGCAGCGAGGACAGGACCGCGGGGCGGCCGCAGCCCCACCAGTCCACGCAGCGGCGCGGCTCCGCCAGCAGCGCCTCGCACATGGCGGGCAGCAGCGCCCGCTTCGCCTCCAGCTGCGTGTTGCCGTCGTCCGTGAGCAGCTCCGCGAAGCGCAGCGCCACCAGCTGCAGCTGCCGCACCTGGAACGACACGCCGCCGCTGGTGGCGGTTGGGTCCCCCCTGCTGCCGCCGGGGGCCGTGCCGCTGCCGGTGCCGTTGGGCAGAGCACCGCCGCTGCTGCTGCCGGCGTGGCCGCTGCTCAGGGCGCTGTCGCAGTAGGCGGTTTCCGTGATGCGCACCGCCGCCAGCTCCAGCGCGGCCGAGGTGACATGCTGCATGCGCTGCGCTCCGCCAGGCTGCTTGAGCACCGAGTCCTGTGCGCGGGACGGACAGGCGAGGTAGGTGCGTCAGGTCATGTGTCAGGCTACGTCGCGGCTCTAGAGACTCCACCTCGCGCCGGCGCACGCGGTACAGGCTGCATTGCATCGCACCCGCCATGCAGCCGTTTGCCCCATTCCGTGGCCCTCACCAGCAAGCTCTCCGGCTGCTGCTCGCAGGCCACCAGCAACAACGAGTAGCCGTGCGACGCCAGCAAGCAGCACACATCCGGCGGCTGCCTCGGCGCGACCCAGACCCCAGTCGCGGCCGCCCCCTCCGACGCCGCTGGCTGCTGCTCCTGCTTTGTCTTTGCGCCCGCCTTCGTCTCCGCCTCCGCCTCCGGCTTCACGCCCGAGCCGCCGCTGGCCTCTGCCATTTCCACGTCGGCCCCTTCTTTACCCGCTGCGTCTGCGGCCTGCGCCTCGCCCTCCGCCTTGACCTTCACGCCGGGCCCCTGCTCCGCAGCCCCGCCCTCAACCTTGGTGGGAGGCGCGGCTCCGGCCGGCACGTCTATCAACAGGCCGCCCGGCACGAGCACCGCCGCCTCCTCGCCGCCGCGCTCCTCCATCTGCCGCCGCGCCTCCAGCGTCATCGCTGCAGCCGCCAGCGAGGCCCGCCGCATGACCGTGGCCGCAAGCTCGCCGATGCTGAGCAGCGCGTCGCAGGAGGGGTCGGAGGAGGTGTAGGCGAGGTAGGTGGCGGGCGCCGCCAGCAGGCGGGAGGCGTCCTGCAGCGCGGTGGCCACGTTGATCGCGCAGCGCCACAGCTGTGCCGTCGCGGGGTTCGAGGGGGCAGCAGACGCCGCTGCGGCCGCAGCCGTCGCCGCGTCCTGCAGTGGCGATTCGGGTAGGGGCGGGATAGCAGCAGTTTGAGGCCCCAGAATGGCTTGGTACCGCGATATCGCACAGCAATGCCATGCGCGACAGCCGCTGTGAACCAAGGGCCTACAGCGGGGCTGAATCCGCGCACACGCCGCGCACCTCGCCGGCCTTGCCACCAGCCTGCTGTGGCTCGGGCTTTTCGCTGCTGGCGTCGGCGTTGCGGTCCTGCTGCTCCTGGCCGTTGGCTGTCTCAAGCACGGCCCGCATGCCCATGTGGCAGGCGTCGAGCAGCGTGGCCACGGCCTTGGCGGACTGCATGGGGCAGCGGGAGTGGCGCCAGTGCACAAGGGAAGTCAGGTGGCGTGTAGGGTTGGGCAGGGGCGGCTGGGGCGGTGTAGCGGGCCGGCGGTTGAGGGGGCGGAGCCCTGAGGGCCGGAACGCGTGGCGACTTCAAGCGGCGGCGGTTGCCTGTTGGGCGGCCCAGACCAACCTGCTGTGCGTTGAGGCGGTTGGCAGTGTCGACAGCCGGCTGGTACCCATACTGTTCCTCCTGCGGCTCCTCCGGCTTGACCATCTCAGCCGTCCTAGCCGAGCCTTGCGCGAGCTTGGCGCAAGACTCCACGAGCTTGCGCGACCTGCGGCGAGTGCACCCGAAAGCCCCGCCAAAATTGAATGCGCCACATCACCACCCGGCTGTACGCGGGGCTAGTACGCGTTGCGATCTGCGTCTGCCACTGTGTGGCTGCGCAGCTTACCCATCTGAAGAGCCGCTGTCTTGCAGCTGAACCACGGCGAGGGCATCGCGCTTGGCATCGCCTAACAACCGCAGCAGCTGCTGGAACGGGTCCAGCGGCTGCCTGTCAGCTTGTCCATTTCCTCCGCCCGCGAACAAGCTGCGGGTGACGCGCTCAGGGTCGCGTTGCCGTTCCCCGCGCTTCGGCTTCATTCTCTAGCACCCTGCTTAAATATTCAGATCATTTTGATGGTGCGAAAATAAGAAATCGTCTTATCCTAACACAGCGGTGCTAGAGGTGCGCGTAAGACCGGTTCTTGACCGCGACTGCAAGTGCAAGCCCGGGCATAATCTACTAGTGCCTACTTGCGATTCATGTATAGGCCGATGAATAACGACGGCGGTCAACGCCAGTATTACAGGTCGGCCGGGCGCGATCACACGCGTGGCACACCGTGACGGTGGCAGTGACGATGGCGCCAACTTGAGCCTCCCCCACTTCGGCGTGCCTGGGTTTTATGACCGCAGGCTGGCGCCTTCTACCGCCCCTCTTGTAAACCAGCACTGATGTCACACCAGTACACTGTCCGCTCAGTCTCGTCTGCTCAGGGGCTCCGCGTTACAACCTTTCAAATGTCGGACTTCTGTGTGCTTGTGCGCACGACCCTCGCCTCTTGGTCCACACAAGTCCGCCGCACTGCCTCCCTCGGTCCCTCCGCCAACCCTGTCTCAACTCGGCCACCTGCGAGCCCTCCGGCCCTCCCTCCCGCGGCTCATCGCGACATCGCCATCCATCGGTCCGGGTCCTGGCCCCACGCCCGCAGCGCCCACCGCAGGGACGCCACACCTTGCGGGCCGCCCAGCACGCTCTCCCATTTCCTCGCCACCGCATCTTTACCCTCCGGCCGCCGCGCCCGCAGGCCACGGATGCTCACGCCCTCCACTGGCGCCACCTCTGCCCCTCCAGCATCCGTCAGCTTCATCCCGCCATCACCGCTGCTGCTGCCGCTACTGCCATGGCTGCTACTGCTGCTGCCGTCGTGCAGCCAGGCGTGAGCTTCGAAGCCCGCCAGGGCGTCTCCCTGTGCGGCCAGCGGGCGGTACGGATCCAACCGCCCGCCGCCCAGCACGCCCGAGGCCATCCCGCCGGTAGCCGCCAGAAACTGCAGCGCCTGCATCACTCTGTCGGGTTGAGGGCGCGGGAGGAGGACGGGAAGCAAGGCTCAGGACGGGAGCAGCGAGGTGAACGGTGGTTGCTGGCACGCAGCCGCACCCCCAGTGCTATCTTTCTGCACTCGGGGACGCTTGTCAAGCAGATGCAGCGCGGTCCCAAGCTCATTCAGCACCTGCTTGCGTACTCGTCCACGTCCGCCGCGGCGTCCAGGAGCTTCTGCCCCCGCACACGCTTCTCAGCCGCCAGGTCCGACGGCACGTAGGCGCCGGCTGTAGCAGCCGCAGCTCCGGCAGCAGCAGCCGAGTGCGTGCCGACGCCCCAGGCCACGCCGGGGTGTGCCAGCAGGTGGGCGTGTGTGGGGCAGGCCAGCATGTCCAGCACGGTGTCGGCCGCCCCATCGCCCGCCATCCAGCCCAGCGGCCGCTCCTCCAGCTCCTGCGGGGCCACACGAGGGTGTACGGCGTGTGTGTATGCGGGCGTGGGCAAGATGCGGTGTGGCGCGGTGCGCTGTCATGCCATTGGCGAGGGGCGGGGGTGTGAGCACAAGCGAGTTCGCCATGCATCAGGCAGCGAAGCCGGAGCCCCCGGCACGCGGCTGCCACAGGGCACACATGCTCTGTCTCCGCTAGCTCCCTCCGCTCCTGGGCACCTGCTGCCCACCACCACCGCCATCACCGCCATCAGCACCGCCTCAGTGCCCCACCTCCGCCTCCTTGAGCGCCACCAGCGCGCACAGCACGTACAGCAGCTCGGCGGCGCTGAAGCGGGCCAAGCTGGCGGCGTCACCCCGATACCAGTCCCCCTGCATTTTAAAGATGGAGCACAAGTAAGACATGCGCTTGGTGAGCTCGGGCCCAACCGTGCGCCCCGCCCGTGGGCCCGCGAATCCAACGAACACATTAGCAAACCCTACAGCGCCACAGCCCACCTGCCACATGAGCGCCAGCAGTGTCTGCACCGGCTCGGCCTGCTGTCGCGCCAGCAGCAGCTCCAGGCGGCACACGGGCGGCAGCACCGGCCGCACCGCGCTGGGCGGCGTGTGCGCGGGGATCAGCACCAGCGGCAGCGCCGCGGATGCGGAGGCGGGGGAGTCCCTGAGCACGGCGCGGGCCGGCGCAGAGGCCGGCCGCCCGGTGAGCCCGAGCTGAGCCGCTGCGGGCACCACCCGAGCCAGCTGCACGTCCCCTGCCGCCGCCATCCACTGCGCCCACCGCCCGCCCACATCATCTGCACCCGAACCACCAGCGGCAGATCCCTCTCCCGCAGCTTGCAGCCGTTGGCGCAGCCCCGCATCCCGGTCAGCCACGTGCAGCAGCCACATCTCGTCCGCCCGCAGCCAACCCGGCCACACTGCCCGCGTCAGCGCCGCCGCCAGGGCCGCAACATCAGCGTCCGGCAGCCGCAGCCGCCGCGGGCGCGACCCCGGCGGCACCACCGTGATTGACTGGGACGTGCCAGCCGCTGCTTTGTGGGGAGTGCTGGCATCTCCACTGTCGGTCTCGGACGCGTCAAGGACCGCGTGCGTGAGAGCCACGAGCATGCCGGGCGTAAGCCCGCCACATGAGGCCGCACCCACGGAGCTGACGCAGCCATCATCGCCTTGTGTTGGCCGTGCGAGCAGCGTTGCCCCGCCGTCCAGGTCGCTGCTGCTGCGGCCATCCTGCCAGCGGTGAAGATGCCGCTGGACTTGCTGCAGCTGGGTGTGCGCGAGCGGCGGCAGCGTGGGCAGGTTGCCGGTGGGAGGGTAGGGCCGGGCCACGTGATAGCGCGCGGCGCCGCTGCCACTACTCCCTGGCCTTGGCGCACCGCCGCCGCCGCCGCCGCCGGCCATCGCCAGAGTCCGGATACCAAGCCGCTCCGCTGTGTAGGGAGCTCGTGTTGGGGCAGCCGGGGCAGCTGGAGCACCTGGCTGGTCCCGGTCAGGGCCTTCCGGCGCTGTCGTTGCCGCGGCACCCTCCGTACTCCCCGGCAGTGGCAACGGCAGTGGCAGCGGGTAGTGCAGTCGCGCCAAGCAGCGGCCCCAGGCGCCCTCCACATCCGCATCACCACCCTCTGGGTGGTCGAGCTCGTGGTTGCTAGGGGCGCGGCGGCGGCTGGCGGCCTGGCGGCTGCAGGCGTCGTGCAGTGCGGCCGCCACCGGCGGCGTGAGGTCAGGCGCCCAGCTGCGATACGCCTGCCCCAGCACCAGAGAGGGCAGCAGCCGCACCAGCCCCGCTGCAGCCGCGCTACTGCCAGCATCATCAGCACTGCTGTGGTTGCTACTGATGCTACTGCCGCTGCCGCAGTCGCTGTCGGCGTCCAGGCCGTATGCGGAGAGTGCAGCGGCCACCCAGGCCACGTGTCTGCTGTGCAGCACGGTCCGCAACGCGACCGACTCCGCCGCCGGCAAGCCACATCCCGACCCCGAACCCGACCCCGACACCTCCCCGGAGCCGGCTTCTGCCGCCGAGCTGCTACAGCGGCGCAGCGCCGCCGCCACCTGCTCCAGCTGGCATGGCCCCGCCGCGCACGTGCGCAGTTGCAGCTGCAGGACCGCCAGCAGGTTGAGCACAAGCCCCACCGGCAGTAGCAGCCGATGTTGTTCGTGCTGCTGCCCTTGCTGCAGGCCGCCGCTGCCCTGAGCATTTGGGCTCGGCTCCCCGGCGGCTCCAGCGCCCAAGTCCAAGCGGCCCACAGCTGCCGCCAGGTCCACTGCCTGCCCCAGCAGCAGCCCCGCCTGCTCAAAGCTGGGGAACTCGGGCTCCCGGGGCAGCGGCCGCCGCAGCAGGCCCCCAGGCCCCCTGCCGCTGCTACTGCCGCTGCTACTGCTGCTGGCGCCGCCTGCAGTAGCCGCTGTTGCCACGGCCTCCTCCCCACCATATCCTGACTTGTGCAGCCGCGCCGCCAGTTTGTGCCGCCACCGCGCCGCCGCTTGCGGCAGCTCCACGGCCGTCCACACCGCCACCCAGCTGTCCCCATCCCCAGCTGTCTCTTCGCCACCATCGTTGCCGCCGCTGCTGCCGCCCTCCGCTGCCGTCTTAGCGGCCGCCGCCAGCTGCCCCATATCCAGGAGCGCGTCCCCGATGTTTATGAGGTCGGCGTAGATGCGGTTGCCGTTCCACAGCGGCGTGACTGCAAGACAGCAGCGCGCAGCCAGCTCCGTGGCGCGGGCCGCGCACCTGGGCAAGCAGGCGTGACGCAACCGTGAAGGTCAGACAGCGACAAAGAGCGTGCGCGCGCAAAACATTGATCAGAACCACGAAACAACATTCGCGGCGGTGTTCAACAGCGGGCATTGTTCTTACAACATCTGACGTGATGCCGGCGGCACTCACTCACCGGGTCCAGCTGGGCTCAACAGTGGCCAGCGCCGCCAGCCGGGCCGCCAGCGCCGCCAGCTCCCAGGCCGACGCAGCCGCCAGTGCGCACATGACGCGGTCCTCCAGCCAGGGCCAACAGTGCTGCGTCGGCTGCTGAGCAGCCACACTGCCACTGCCGCCGCCGGTGCTGATGCCCGTGGTGGTGCCACGACTGCGGGCGGCTGTGCTCGCGCTGTCGCGATCCTGTGCGCGCAGGCTGCGTGGCGCAGGGGCGATGCCGTGTGCGGCCAGAGCCGTTAGCCACTCGTTGAGGCTGCGTGGCGTGATCCAAGACGCTGCCGTAGCAACGTCTCCACCATCGCTGCTACTGCCGCCGTCCTGCGCCGCTGGATCTGGCAGTAGCAGCAGCGCTGGCAGCGCCGCGGCAGGCAGTCGGTAGCCAAGCGCGGAACACGTGCACAGCACCTGGACTGCTGGGGGAAAGGGATTGCTGCTGTCAGCTGAAGCCCTGCCAGCAGCGCCGATTGCTCCAACCCCCGCTGTATTTCCGGCAGCCTCCGACCCAGCCGCCTGCGCCAGTGAACCAGCAATGGCTTCCAGGGCGGCAAGTGATGGCAGCAGCCCAGAGCGGCTGTAGCCGTGCAGCAGCTCCACCGCGGCTGCGGCTACAGCCGCAGCTGTGGCGGAGGTTGCCGGAGCTGCTGGGGCAATTGCTGCAGCCGGCGCAGTTTGGCTGCGGCCGCCATCCTCCCCTGTCGCGGCAGCTGCCATCTCCGCCTGCACCGCCAGCAAGGCCTGCAGCAGCGCACACGACGCCTGGCAGATGTTGTTGATGGCTATCTTACGTATGTGTGTGCGCCCAGGCCCCCGTCTGTCGCTTCGCACTAGCTTCGATCCCCAAACCGCCCAAACCAGGCGACGCTTCTGTCCCCCCACACCCAAAAGCATGCGCCCTCACCCGACGCCCGTACGCACCCGGTGGCATGCGGCGCCGGGCAGCACCGCGTACAGCTCCAGGGCCGCCTGCGCGGGCGGGTGGGTGGCGAAGCCGCTGCGGAAGCGGTGCAGGCAGCCGTCCGTGAGCAGCGCCGCAGCCACGTGGGCGGGGCGCACCGCTGGTGCACCTGCGCGCCGGGGGTGGGGGAGAAACCGGGGTGACACGACTGCGTTACATGCCACCAAGTAGGGAGGGGCGGGGAGGGGCACCCGGGCGTGTGCATCAGCGCGTGCTTGACTGGCGCACGGCGTAGTGATGGATCGAGAGCGGTGAGAGGCACGCATGACCGCAGCAGGAGCAGGGACTGTGACACGGTAACCTTCACGGTGTAGCACACATGCAGACTTGGCTGATTAAGCATTGTGCTCGCATGCACGCGCACCGGTCCGCAGGGCCCAGCGGTACGCCTGCAGCAGCACCCGCTGGGCCGCGGCCGTGGCCGCCAGCCCGCACGCTGCCAGGTCCGCAGTGCGTTGCTCCAAGCCCTGTGGGGCGGGCGAGTTGCGTGGCCCCGTATGGCACATGAGTGACATGACACATGGCTCGTCGTGCACTGCTGCAACAGCCTGCCTGTATCGGTGACGGCGAGGCAGCTGGCGGCTGGGCGGCGCTGCGCGCCTTGGCGGCTTTGCCACCTCTCAATCATTTCACGTGTGATGCCGTCACGGCTGCATTGCCTGCCAGCCCGCGGTCGCGTCCCAAATCGCCCACATCGCCCAACTCGTGGCTCCTTCCTCACACACGCACACACACACGCACGCACCTCCATGGCTGAGTCCAAGCCGCGCCAGGCGCTGACGCTGGCGGCACCCAGTATCTCATCATCGCCGCCGCCGGCCTCCGGCCCCGCGCTACCGCCGCCAGCCCCGGCCGTGCCGCCAGCAGCCAACCCCGCCGGGGAGGCGCCGCCTGCCAGCAGCGGCACGGATCGCTGCGGCGGCGGCGCCCTACCCGTCAGGTAGTCCACCACCGCCCCCACATCCACGCCTGCTGCTTTCAGAGCCGCGTGCAGGCCGGGGCAGTGCTCCCGCCTCTGCAGCAGCGCCGCCAGCAGGTGCTTGGGCTCGATGGCGGCAGTAGCCGCCGCTTCTGCCTCAGGGTCATCAGCGGAGCCCGCCCCGGCGTCATCCTCCTCCACCTCGCCGAAAATTGCTGTGCATTGAGGTGTTGTAGTTCATGGGGTGCGGTGGCGCACGTCAGTAACAGAAGGTTGGGGCTTCCATGGTACCACCGTGGGCCGGCGGCGGAGGCCTGCGCCGCATCTAAGACCACGTGCGGAGTGTTCCACCCAATCTCGCCCTTCACATGTATGATCGAGATCATCCCAAACCAACATTCCCACAGCAGGACCGCAAGGCACGCATGGCAGACACGCATGGCTGATCCACTCACATTGCCGGGCAGAGGAACCCCGCTCCGCGTCAGCGCTGGGGCTACTGCCGACCCCGCCCTCCGAAGATGCACATTCGGCTGCATGCTGCAGCAATGCCTCGAGAGAGGCGTGTCCAAGCGAAGAGCTCAGCAGAGCCCGCAGGGGCGAAATGTGCTGGCCAAAGGGCTCGGCGTCGGGCGAAACAGCTCGCCACGCCCACTGTGCCGCACCGCCGCTCTGACGGGGGGCAGCCACACAATGCAGCTGCGCCTGCGCGGTCGCCCTCGCCACCGCTGTGTCGGCACGCCGACTTCCCGCGCGTAGCGCACATTTCCGCTGCAAGCTGACACAGTTTGGAAGTGCTGAAGCCCGATGCCTGCTCGTGAGTCGCATTTTGTGCGCCTTGAATTGTTTCAGTAGTTACAGCATATCCTTGAATGTTTCTACAATAAATTAGGAATTGTTTGGGTCGCTTTCTCGAGCTATCCTTGCATAAAACTAACTTTCTGCTCGCGATTGCATCATTTCATCCTGCTGACTGCCTGAACTAAATAAATTGCTTGAATGCACACAAAACTGGTCGGTCGTGCGTGTCCACTCGCCAAAACCACGCCCCGACCCCATCAGTGCTCCATCAGTACCAGGTGCCCCGGCCAAGGTGCGCAGCACCATACAAGCGCCGCAAGCTCATCCCGCGCAACCCTCCACCCGCACGCCATCACAACCTCTCCACCACCATTCTCTTCCACCCCGACGCCAGCCCCCTACTGCGACGACTTGCGCCAGCCGGCTGCCGTGGCCTCGCTCTCGGTGCAAAAGAAGCGCTCGCCGTCCTTCAGGTCGATGCGCACGCTGTCGTAGTACTTGCCGCCGGCCACGTGGAAGATCTTCTCGCCGCTGGAGCTGATGTTCCCCTTGATGGCGGGGCCCGTGGCGCAGTTGGGCGTGGGGTCGCCGCCGGCCTTCTTGGGCGCGGTGGGGTTGGGCGAAAAGGCCACGGCCGGCTGCACCGGCCCCGACTCGCCGCGTTTGTTCTGCTTGCGCCACTCGCTGCGGGGTGGCAGGGAGGGGTTTTCGATACGCATACGGTCAGCTAAAACACTTGACCAGGGTAACGAGGGCAATGCGGCGGGTGGATGAAAGGAGTGCAGGTGGAGACATGGTGCGGTTGCGGTTGCAGATGCAGGGCGGAAAGGAACGCACCCGGCGCACAGCGCCACGCCATGGGTGAGTGCAGGAGAAAGCCACCGACCCAGCCCACGGTGCCAAGCCAGCCCAAGCTGCCAACCCAGACCAAGCCGTCACCACTCGCCACGCGCGAGCCTACAACCCCGTGTGCCCCAGCAGGGCAGCCGGCCGGCTGCTCACCTGGGGACCTGGAACTCGCCGGCCCAGATGCCCTTGCGCGCCGCGTGCGCCGCGTCCTCCGCCGGGATGTAGTCCTTGCTGTACTGCCTGCGGCCGGAACAGCAGGTGCAGGAGCAGTCGGTGCGGCGTGATGGAGCGAGTGAGACGGGGGGGCACGGTCGGGGCGTGCGCGGGCAGCCCGGCTCGTCCGTCGTCCACGGGCGTGAGCCCCCGTCCACACACACGACACCCCCACACCACCACACACGCGCGCACACACGCAAGCCCACCTGTACGACACAGCGTAGCCGTTGTTGACCAGCCAGCCGTTCAGGTCCTCCGACCCCAGCCGGCACACCGACACGTTGCGGCCGTACTGGTCCTTGTCCTTGACCTGCAGGCGCCGCCGGGCGTGACAGCGACAGCGAGTGAGGTGAGGGGTGAGCGGTCCGGCGGGGGTGTGCGTGGTGGGCGGCGGGGTGAAGGGGAGTGGCTGCGCATGCAGCCAGCCAGAAGATGGCCGCGCTGGTCTGCGGCCGCGCTCCTATACGCTGTGCGTTGACTAGCGCTATGCGCTCACTGGGCCCCGCCCCCCCCCTCCGATGGATGCATTCCCTTGCCCCCACATTCGCATCCAGCCAGCCCCTTGCCGTAACTTTAGGCAGAGCTCCTGTGATGTGTGCTGCTGCCCAGAACCCCAACTTGGATGAGTTCCGCGGTCGGCCCCACCTCGCACGCCACAGGCGCCTTGCCGATCTTCTTGTCCAGCGCGTCCTTGCTGACCAGGCCACACGCGTACGGCGCCCCCTTCGCGTCCTTGCACTGCTGGGCGCTCTCAGGTGCATCCACACCGTAGAGCCGAATGCGCTCGCCGTTGATTACCTGGACAGTTGACGGTGGGGAGGGCCGCAAAGGAGAGGGGGCGGGGGTGTCATCGGACGCAAGGATAGGCCGAGCGGCGGGCGAGCGGCGGGCCGGTGTATTAGGTGCGGCCACTGAGCGAGCCCTCGCACGCACCAGGGTGTCGCCGTCCACCACTCGCGCTTGACCAGAAATCACGCCCAGGGCTGTCGCGTTGGCGCTGGAAGCCAGAACCAGGCACGATGCGACGCCAGCGAGGACGGCCCGGCCCAACGTCGCAGCTCCCGAGCCGCTGCGCAATTGGATTGCATTTTACACAATTCATATGGCATAAACGCGGCCAGCGAACGTTCACCGATTCGTTTCCCCATGCTTGCAAAATTTCCGACTGCGCGGTCGTCCGCGTTAGGCGATGAATTACTCAACATACCAACCTTCCACTCCTCTCCATGCTTGCATGGCACACGGGCTTGAAAGCGCAGGAGCGCCCACGGCGAGTCGGCAGCGCGGCGGTGCGCGAGGCGCAAGGTGCACGCAGTAGCGCCATCCTAGCGGGAGGTCGGACAAGGTGGCCGTGGACTGTGCGGCGTGCCTAAGAGCAATGCAATGCGAGGACCAAGCGTAAATTGTTTATGTATGCGAGGGAGGGGCAGGCATTGACTGGGAGTACGGCGTGTGGTAGTACCCATGCAGCAGCGGGTCTGGCAGGAACCTTGCCAGCTGTTCTGCGTTGACGGCACCGGGCACCCCCCTACACACACACACCGCTATCGATGTGCCCACTTAGTGGCATCGATGCTTGCATTGAATGATCCTGGAGAACGCTTTAGCAATTAGAAGACGGCACCCCTGTAATGGCCAATGTAATAACCTCGTGCAGACGAGCGGCACCACGCCGCTGCTCGCGCGAGCCCAGCTGCCCCGCCCACCTCCCCACCTCCCCACCTCCCCACCTCCCCACCTCCCCACCTCCCCACCTCCCCACCTCCCCACCTCCCCACCTCCCCACCTCCCCACCTGCACTCTGTAAACCGCGTTCATCGGGTGATGGAACAGGGCAAGGGATGAAAGGTGGTGATTCATTGTGTCGTGGGTTCTCGTGTGGGGAACAAGGCCGGTCCTGGGCGGGCAGTCTACTAGCCATCAAACTCAAGGCGCTCGCACGACTGCACTTGGGGTACTTGGGGTGCGTGTCTCAAGGGGCCACGATCCCATGACGTGTATAAGGCTATAGGCGCGTTGCTGTTATGCCAGTTCCGCCTTGTCACCGCAGGCCCAGCACCGCATCATGCAGCAGCCGGTTGCAAAGGCTCGTTGGGAGCGGTGAGGCCCTGGTGAGGCCGGTGCGAGAGTGGCCTCTGGTGCGTCCCCCTGGATGCAACCGCCATGGCTGGCACCTAGCAGTCCGTACGTAAGTGTTGGCGCTTGAGGCCGGGCGGGCAGGTCGGCAGGAACATCTGCCTGCGTGTCCTGCGCGCGCGTTGCCAGCCGCCAGCGTGTGCACATTAGGCGACGCTGGTTGGAGGGAATGGAAGCTGGGGGCAGCGGCAAGAGCCGCTGGGTGCGCCGGGGGCCGGCGGTTGGCGCGAGGGCGTATGGCGCGGGTTTGGGTGCTGGTGCGGTGTGGCCGGTGCCTCGGTGTGTGGCAGTGCTGGGAGCAGCAGTGGTCACAGCAATGCAAGGCGGGTTGGGTCCCGCAGGAAGGACTTAGTGGCGGCAGTGGCCTACAATTTCTACGTGGAGACGCCTGCTGCGGCGCAATGGCATTGCGGTAGCTGCAAGCGCCGCACGTGCCGCTCCGCTCCGCTGCCAGGCCAGCGCCTCACATCCGAATGGCAGATTGTGGCATCCATGGCGGCGTGGTGCGGTGGTCCCGAGTGATTTGCTGTGGGGCTTGGCCAGGCGCATAACACCACACACCTGCCTCGATGTGTGGGGGGGGCCGGGGGGTGAGTATCGCTATCAGCTAAGCCCCCACCACTACTCTGCATATGACCAGGGCTGCTGGCTGGGGGCCTGGGGCAACGAGCGCATTGGTGCGGGTGGGCTAAAGCCTAACGGAATGCATCGCTTTGTAAGGAACACCTACTAGCACGACGCCCTGACGCGCCGCGCCGCCGGAGAGTCACGCATGGCGAGTGCAGCTGGTGTCCCTGGATTGGGCAGCAGAGTGCGGGCGTGGGCTGGCGTAGGCTGGTGTGGGCTGGCGTGGGCTGGCGTGGGCTGGCGTGGGCTGGCGTGGGCTGCGTGGGCTGGCGTGGGCTGGCGTGGGCTGGCGCGGGCTGGCGTGGGCTGGCGCGGGCTGGCGTGGGCTGGCGCGGCCGAGGGCGGGCTGGTTGGGGCCTGCGACATGGGTTGGGATGAGTCACGGCGGCGGCGGCGGCGGCGGCTGATGCAGCCGTGCGCGCCGTGATTAAACTTTCAGCAGACGCCAGGGCCGTGATGACGATGATGAGTGAGTGTTACAGTGAGTGAGTGGTGTTACAGGTGGTCCCTTCTCGGGTTCTCGGGTCACTCCCCTGACCATCACACCTGGCAGAGTTTGCTAGTCGTACGCATGTCACTGAGCGCAGAGATGAGTTTCATAGGCAGGTTAGGCAGGTTTGATGTCAATTCAGTAGCAGGACTAGCAGGCGCATCACCTAATCAGAACGGTGGCGCCCAATGCTGTTCAACAGGCAGAAAAGTAGGCACATACAGAGGAACCCGTTAAAACCAGCGCCCCAACTAGCCTGAATTGCGATCGGCCCCTCATTCCTGCCCACGGTTGCATGCAACCCCACCCCATCTCAAACGCACAAAAGTGGCTATAACACTACTCGCATTTCCGTGTTTGGTCAATCAAGTCAGATAGTCGTAAGCGCAGCATCACAGACTGTTAGTGTTTGGTCTCAGACAGTTCAGGAATCACATGTCGTCAAGGTCACACACATCCGGAATGGCCACTTCCATCCGGTCACCACACACACGCAGGAAGGGGGGTGTGTCGGACACTTTCAGCCAGGCCTTATCCCGCCGGCGCCGTGGCAATCCAAGCGAAGCGAAGTCAGCTAGCAAGCCTCTGATGCTAGCTAGTGCTACCGCCTTGGCCCGGGCCAGAGCCCCCTCAGTGAACGGCTTTCGTGCGCGCATGTACCGCCGTGCACTCTCCATCGCATTAAGTGCGGCCAGGGCCACCACCTCCCATACGCATTGCTGTATCTGCGTTGGGTCCGGGCTCTCCAGCAGCCAGACGTGATGCCGCCGGACAGGGCAGCCCGCGTCGGTGCGGCCAGCATTGATGGTGTCCTGTAGCAGCTCCACCACACTCTGCGCGATGGGGCACTCCCAAAAGTGATGCAGTCGAGGCGAGGGCGGCATCACCGCCGGTAACGGGGGAGAGGCGTATGCGCCACATACGCACGGCTCCGGCGAGCTGCCATGGATGTGCGTATTTCCCAGCATGCCCACACCGTCAACCGCCAACCGCCACAGCACCTCCTTGTGCTTCAGTTCCCATCGTACTTGCCACACCGAGGCCATGTGTCGCCGGAACTGGACCAGGCGCTGGCGCCCAGGGGCAGGAGGCAGGGTGACGCCCAGGGCTTCAGCCACATAAGCATGGTGAAGACGTGTGCGGTCCTCATTGACGCCAGTTAGCTGCATTGCTGTGCCGTCGCGGACAGCCAAGGCCGTCAAGGGAACGGGGCGTTGGTGCCCCTGGATGAACCATCCCATGCGGCTGACAATCATCGCCACGACCTGGTCCTCGGTGGGCAATGCTGGGGCAGGGGTGGCTGCGTGGGTAGGCGGGTGGACGGGGGCGGGGGCTTGCTGGGCGGCGGCGGGACCTAGGGGGTCGGTCGCTGGGGCGGGGGGACGCGCTGACGGCGTTGGTGCGAGACGCGGCGGCGCTGGGGGCGCAGGGGGCGCAGGAAGGTGCAGGCGCGCAGCAGCAGCCCAGGAGGGGTTGATGTCCAAGAGCAGGGCATTAATGGCAGCGATGGCCTGCACGCGATCCGCAAAAGCGCCCGCCACGGCGCTAGATGGCTGTAGCTGTTCCCGCACCAGCTGCGCCCATTCAGTGGCCAGCAAGGTGAAGATGTGGATGCCCGGAGTCGATGCCAGGCGGTGACGCCATGATGTTTCATACGCAGCAAATGCATCGTAGACACGCACGGCGTCACCCAGCGTGCGCAGGCGGCGGCATTCCAGGACGCCCCAACGCGTGTGGGTGTGGTCCGGCCTGGTCTGTGGTGCGTGTGTGTGTCTCTGTGTGTACCCCTTCTCGTGCCCGGTTAGCTCAGTCGGTAGAGCGCAAGGCTCTTAACCTTGTGGTCGTGGGTTCGAGCCCCACATTGGGCGCGCAACTGCGCGCAGACGTCACAAGAACTGGTAGACGCACGCGTTTTGCGTTCCTTGCCGCTTCCTGCACCGCTGGGCGCTTGCCACGAGCGGCACTGCGCGTGCGCTGGGTGCCGAGTGCAGAGAGGGATGGGTACGGGGCAGGGGGAGGCAGGGAGGCGAGCAGGATGGAAAGGGAAATAGCAGGTGAGGAGGGGCACGGCAGGGAAGCTCGCCCATTGCGCCAAGGCTTATGCAGCGTGCTTTCCATGATACCACGCTGACTGCTGGTGGTTTGGCTCGGCTGGGCTTGGGCACTCAAGCACTGGACCTCCCTGCAATCCCAGCCCCCTGCCCGGTGCACCCTGGCATGCGTCCCCAATACGCCCAGGAGCCTCCCCTGTGTACGCTTGCCTACACTGCTGGCCACGTCACAAGCGCAAGACGTGCCGATTGATGGGCACATCCAGGGTGTTTGCTCGCTGTGTTGCGGTGAGCAAACCGAGCAATGCTCACGGCGAGACCAGGGTTTTGCGTCACATCGGACATGCTGCCACTTGCATACCAGTCTATATAGCGTTTGTGACGCAAATAGCGCCCCCTGTTGCAGCGCTGGGTGCGAGTCGTTGTGGGCATTTTGTGACAGTCGCGATTACTGGCGGCGCGGCCGCCGGCACTTTTTCAGCGCTAACGCTTCGGCGTAGTGTCTCCACCATGATGTTTACCTCAAATACGATTTCGTATGCGGCGCGATGACCGGCCGTTCAGTGTCATCGGCTCCGGAGCGCATTTTGGATCGCTGAGCACTGCAGAAGGCTGAGCTTTGGTACAAATTTTTTCCTGATAGCGACTAGGCTCGACTGACGCAAATCAGCTGACGATGATGGATCTGAATCCAGCCCGTTTGAACTTCATCCCCCTTCCCCGACTTTCTCTGCCAGCATCAGGACGAACATACCGTAGTCACACTCTACGCGCCAGGTTGCGACCAGGACCTCGCATCTCTCCTGCGTACTGCACACAAACCATTTCTCTCCGCGCGGCACCTCCCCCTCCGGTTGAACTTTCCCCTTCACGTGCTTCACAACCCAGGCCTGCAGAAACCGCTCCGCGGTCTAGATGTCATCAAAGAGTTCGTCATCCTCATCATCGCCCGGCGGGTGTGCTGGGCCGGGCTCCCAGCGTCCATCGGCAGAATGCATGCTGCCGCAGTCCCCGCCAGCACTGAAAGCTCGCTGCTGCTGCTGCTGCTGCTGCTGCTGCTGCTGCTGCAGCGGCGGGCGGTGGCGCTGCTGCTGGATGTGGCTGTGTTGCTGACCTGGCATCATGAAGTGCGCGCCTGCGTGCCCAGGCCCCTCGCCTCGAGCCTGGTGGTCCGAATGCGCGCGCTGCGCTGTCTGCTCCCACGGCATGCCGTCGCGCCGGCTTCCTCCTCCGCCGCTGCCCGAGTGCGCCAGCGGCCCCATCGCGCCTCCGCCTCCCGCGCCGCACGCGGGCTGCATGCCGCCCGACGGCTGCTGGTCGCCGGCCGGCCCCTCCAGCAGCCGAAGCAGCCCAGCGCCGGACACGTACAGGGCATCGCCGCTTCCACCGCCACCGCAACCGCCACCCGGGAAGCCTGCGGCCGAGTACTGGTGCGGGTGCTGCGCTGCTGCTGCTGCTCCTGGCGGCGGCGCCGGCCGCCGCATGGACTGCTGGCAGGTGCGGATGATGCCCTCGAACACGGGCGACGTCTGGCACAGCGCGCCCGGGCAGCCCACCACCAGCAGGTGCCGCCGGCCTGGGCACGGATGTGCAGATGAAGGGTGGATTGTATACAGGCGGCGCGGGTTGCACAACATGGCCGAGCGTGCGCATGGGGTGAGCACTGACCAGCCAGGGCTCACAAATGACATGATCTGCAGATCCACGGCAGCCTTGATGCGCCTTGCAGCCTGTGATGCGGCTTCAGCTGCTGCTGGGCCTCGCGCCAAACCCCCTCCCTCCCCCGCTCCAATGCCGCACCTCTGGTGAGCGCCACGTTGAGGCGCTTGGCGTCCGAGGCGAAGTCCGCGGCCCGGCTGACTGTGGTGGCCAAGATGACCACCTCCTTCTCGGCGCCCTGCGGCGTGTGCGCGCGACCCACGTGGAGCACAGGATCGCAAACGTCCCGGAGAATGAAAACAGGGAACCCGGGCCGCTGCGTTACTATTTTTGCAATATTGTGGTTGTGTCAGTGCTTGCGCCGCCGCCCAGACACCAGGCCACCCACCTGGAAGGAATCCACGGTCGCCACCTGCACTGTGCTGCCGTCCCGGCCGCCGCCGCCGCCGCCGCCATCGCCCGCCTCGCCGGCCGGCGCGTTCTGGTCTCCGTGACCTGCACCACCGGTCACGGCTCCACCCCTGCCTGCTCCTCCAGGGCCGGCCGGCCGCCCGACCGCATCAGCGGCCGCAGGGCCAGCCTGCTGCAGGAGGCGGCGGATGGCGCCGACCTGCGCCCGGTAGAAGCAGATGACGCCCACCTGTGGAAGAGCAGTGGCAGTTTGAGGCAGTCCATGTTGCGGGATGTGGCCATGTGGGCACTAATCAGGATGATTGGCGGGCTGCGCTGCACTTGCCGCAGCCAGCGGTGCAGGTCAGGCACGCGCCGGGGTGCCCGCTCACCCACCTCCTCCGCCGGCACGCCCTGGCCCAGCAGCGCCGCCACCACTCGGGACACCAGCTGGGCCTGCGGTGCATGCAGCGGCGCACACGGCCATGGGCGGTTGCGACAGTCAGCCGGGTTGGGTTAGGCGGTTGCGGCACGTGAACGTGGCACAGCCAGGCAGCTGCAACATGGCTCGTGTCCAATGCCGTGCCTCGACCGGGAGTGGCCGTCGCCAGCCACGCTGGTGTGCCCACCTCCTGCGTGTTGTAGCTGCTGCGCGTGTAGGCGTCCACAGCCGCCTGGCCGCCGCTCTCCACGAACACCAGCGGCGGCAGCGCGGCCAGCAGCGGCGGCCGGTCGGCAGGCCTGACGCCGTCGCGCAGCCGGCCGCCGTAGAAGGCGGCGTTGGCGATGGACGACAGGCGCGGGTGGCAGCTGCGGGGCGGGGCGCGCAGGGGCGCAAGACGACGAACCCGGTCAAGAAACCGCGGCGGCTAGAGCAGGGTAGGCAAGTGTCCCACAGAGCGTGCGTTCCAGATCTCTAACGGCTCTGGCCGCAGCCACCAGCGGCCTGGCCGCGCAGGTGGGCGGGTGCGCTCACCGGTACTGGTAGCTGAGCAGGTGCGGCACGTGGCCCAGTTGGGACAGCCGCACGAAAAGCGGCCGGAGTAGGCTGTCCGCGGCAGCCCCCGGGTGGCCCAGCGTCCCGCCCGCCGCCGCCCCGGGCCCCCGCTGCTGCAGGTGGTGTGCAGGGCCCGCGGGGTGCTGCGGGTGCTGCGGCGCCGTGAGGGTGGCGGGGCTGGCGATGACGGGCGGCAGCTGCTGCGGGTCGCCGGCGGCCACCAGGAACCTGCGCAGCAGGACGCATGCGGGGGGGGGGCGGATGGGAGGCGGAGCGCATGTTGTGAGGACCAGATGCAAGAGCTAGTGGCAAGGAGCCTAGCCGCGAGCCTAGGACTGCATGCACCGGGAATACGCGTCGGGCCTCCCCCCACCCACCCACCCACCCACACCACACACGTTACGTTGTTTTAGTAACATACACAAATCGCAGCCGCTCGCACCTGGCCTTGGCCCGCAGCAGCGGCACCAGGCACAGCGGCTCCGTCATCTGGCTGCACTCGTCCAGCACCACCACACTGAAGCCGCCGCCCACGTGGTCCTGCGCGCAGCAGCACAGGTGGACACTTGGTGGGCACGGGCCCCGCCTCACATGCGTGCCGCCGTACATGCAGGCACACGTACAGCGCAAGATGTGCACTTCATTAGTCAGTAAGTCTAAGGCCACCACGCGGCGGCGAGCCGTACGCGCGGCTGCGAAGGTCGCCCGCGCTCACCGCACCTCCGAAGACGGCTGCAGCAGGGAGCAGATGGTGGCGCCCACCACGGGGCAGGTGCGCAACGCCCGCCGCCGCTGCTTCTCCGCGCCGGCCGCCAGCGCCGCCAGCTCGGCATTGATGTAGGCGGCATCGGAGGGCGAGGCGTCCTGGGGTAGCGCGGGCGTGGAGATTGCAAGGATGGAATGGTGAATTGCGGAAGTGGTCTACTCCACTCGTGGTGCGCGGAGCTGCGACTGCTGGTCAGTGATAGCGGACTCTGGTCCACAAGGGGCGGAGGCGTGCAAGTGCATGTGGCCGCCGGGGCTTCGGTTCGGAGTCGCCATGTCATGTTGCACGCTGCACACTCGCGCGCTCTTGCTCCGCACCTTGAGCGCGCGGCGAAGCTCCGCGGCCGCGTCGCCCCTGCCGCCGTCGTCGCCGCCCGACCGCAGCGACCGGTGCAGCACGGGCTTGGCGATGCGGTCCACAGCGCCCAGCCGCAGGAAGTCGCGGAAGCCCGCGTCCTGCCGGGTGCGCGTGCGTGGGTTGCCGGGGTGTGTGTGTGGGTGGGGGGGTGCCGGTGTGTGTTGTGTGTGCGGCGCGTGTGCGGCGTGTGTACGGCGTGTGTGGGTTGTCGGTGAGTATCGGCGAGGCTGGGCAGACGGCAGGGAGCAGCCGGCAGCGGTGCGGTGCGGAAACGCGGAATGCACACCAGGCTCGTTCTTCGGAGCACGCAGTCCGCCATGCGGCCTACTAGCGGGACACCGCACCTGCAGCCCGATGAGCACCCGGTCCACCGCCACGTTGGTGTGAGACGCCAGCAGCACCCGCACCAGCGGCGCGCCGCCGGCTGCGCCTGCGGCGCCGGGCTTGCGCCCGGCCGCCGCCCGCTTGCGCCCGGCCGCGGCCCGCTGCTGCAGCGCCTCCGCCTGCGCGGCGCCCAGCTGCACCAGCATGAGGATCAGCGCCACAAGCAGGCTGCTCTTGCCTGGGGCGTGGGAGTGGCGTGCGGTGAGGGCCGGCGTAATGCAGAAGCTGTGGAGGGGCGCCGCAGGCGGTGCCGTTGCAACAAGGTAGGTGGTCAACGCAGGCTGCACGCCAGACACGCCAGGCGCGGCAGTTGCAATCCCCATTGACGAGCGCGCTGCCCACACCTGAGCCGAAGGGTCCGTGCACCAGGCACACCGGCGCCTGCACCTCCATGGCGGGCTCAGCCGCCGCCGCGGTGTCCGTCAGCGCAGCGCCGCCCGCGGCTGCACCGCCCGCCTCCTCGCCGTCCTCCTCGTCGTCCTCCTCATCATCGTCATCTTTGAGCACACATCGGCGACCAGCGCGGCGGGCCCCCGCAGGCTTCTTGCCGCCGCCGCCGCCACCACCACCTGCTGCCGCAACGAAGTCATCCTCGCTGTCGGTGCTGTCGCCCAGTGCCGGCACGTCGCCGCCGTCCTCGTACAGCTCCACCTCCTGACCGTCGCCCTCGCCCGTGCCGCCTGCCTTGGCCGCGGCGCCGGCGGCGGCAGACTTGCCCGCCCGCTTGCCGCCGCGGCCCCGCTCACTGCTGGTGCCGCTGCCGCCGCTGCCGGGGTGCGGCAGGAACCAAGAGGCGCAGTGCAGCAGCACATGCGCCTGGTCGCTGTTCAGGCCGAAGCGGGAGATGTGCTCGCGCGCGATGGCCACCGGGTCAAAGCCTCCTGCGCAGCTGCCACCGCCGCCCGCCTGCTGCCGCTTCGCAACGCCGTCCCCCTCATCGTCTTCGTCGTCATCTGCACCGGCTGCTCCCTCGGCTTCCATGGCATCGGGGTCCGCCACCTGGACGCGGGGCTTCTTGAAGGCGCGCCCCGGCGCCGCCCCTGCCGCGGCCGCCGCCGCTCCAGCTGCAGCTGCCAGGTCCAGTGCCTTCCCCGGCGGCTGCAGCGCCAGCAGGTGGCGCAGCAGCGGCAGCAGCTGCTGGTGTTGCTGCTGCTGCGCGCCGCCGGTGCGTGCAGCTGCGGCTGCGGTGGCGGCAATGCCCGCGCCGATGGCGGCGGGCGGTGGCCCCATGGTCTCCAGCATCTGCATGTGCGCGCAGCCACGTGGTGCGGAAGCCAGGACATTGGGCTGTGCAGTCAGCGGACGCCGACCAGTATGCGCACAAGCCCCGGCAGGTGTCGCTGCCCCTCCCAGCCCCCCCCCCTGCCCGTGCACCTGCGGCAGCCCTACCTGCACCATGAGCACCTCCGACTGCACCTCGGGGCCGCGCAGCGCGTACACCGCCTGGGACCTGCGGACGCAGGCCAGGCGAACAGGGCCACCCAGGCGCCGGTGGTTGCCACTTCTGTAAAGTTGGGCCGTCTCCAAGACATTTGGTGCTGCGTCGACCTCCTGGCCCCACCCCGACGCTGTCAAGCACCTGCGATGAGCCTTGACCGCACCTGGTGCAGCCGGGCGGCGGCGCGGTGAGCATCTCGACCTCAAACTTGCCGTCCCGGTCCGGCCCGTGCCACACGCTGCGGCAGATTACCCGCCAGCCGCCTGCGGTGCCCGGCAGGGCGCCGCCGCTGCCGGCGCCGCCGCCGGCAGCGCCCAGTCCGCCGCCCTGCAGCAGCGGGTTGGAGCTGAGGACCCACAGGTCGTGGCGCCTGCGCATCGGCAAGGGCCGCTTCGTTACCAGTGCAGCCCGTGCGCCGGCTTTACAAGAGACAAAGAGGCAGGACCTGTCCATGGTTTGTCCATTACATGGTGTGCACTACGTATGTGCCTGCTTGCCTCAGCCCCCCTGCACCAACCTGCTGTGCTTGACCCGGTTGCGCAAGTTGGGCACGATGAGGTAGTACGACAACTTGGGCGCGGAGGCGGGCTGCCCCTCGTCGCCGTCGTCCCCGCCGTCCGAGTCGCCACCGCCCTTGCCCCAGCCTTTGCGGCCCCCACCCCCAACCCCACCGCCGCCCTTCCGCTTCTTGCCGAAGCCTCCGCCGCCGCCGCCGCCGCCGTCAGGCCGGCTGACCCACGTGTTCAGCGTGCATGAGGCGAAGTACGGCACGTGGCTGTGGCTGCACGCCTTCTCCAGCTCCGCGGCCTGCTGCATCGGCGGCAGCCGGGCGAAGCCGCCGCCGCCGCCTCCGGCACCGGCCCCCGAGGCCGGCATCCCTGGGCCCCTGCCCGGCATGCCCCTGCCCTGCTGATGGCCGCTGAGACCCCGTCCGCCGGGCCCTCCGCGCCCTGCGCTACAGCCTGCGTTGCCGGAGCCGCTGCCCCCGCCGCCGCCTCCCGCGCCCGCCGCCGCGGCCAGCAGGCGCCGCACGATGCCGAAGAAGTGCTGCGCCGACTCGCCCAGGCGCAGATTGATCTCCTCCACCAGCGCGGCGATGAGCGTGGACCTGCCCAAGGTGCAGAGCATCCAGTGCAGGCGGCGTGACGCGCAAATGACGGCCGTGGCGGGGCCGAGAGGAAGTCTAACCAACAAGTCACAACCAGCCTGCTGAGTTGATACGGCAACCCTGTACACGCAGCCCACCTGTAGTGCTGCAGGCCGCTGAATGCGGCGGGGATGGCCACCAGGCGCTGCGGCACCGCCGGGCTGTGCAGCGGCGGCAGCGCCAGCGCCGCGAAGCCGCTCATGCCCACCCCTGAGAGCAGTCGCAGGGAGCACACACAGCAGCGGCACGTCAGCATGGCCGATGGGCGCGTCAAGCAGCGCCAGGGCGTAGGTATGGTTGCGTTATATTGCCCTGTCTTCGCAGAGGATTCACAACCCACCAATGCTGCCGCCACCGCCAGCAGCCAGGGCCGAGCCGCGCGCCTGGGCGACAGCCACAGCTGATGCAGCTTGAAGGTTGGGCTGCGGTGGCTTCCAAGGCGCTGACGCAGCTCTTGCGCCGTCTGTGCCCGCCCTCACGTCGCCTGCCTGATCAGGGGGCATGTTGCCGTGCTGTGCGTGCTGCTGCTGCTGCTGCTGCTGCTGCTGCTGCTGCGGCGGCGGCTTGGGTTGCGGATCCTGCCACCGTGTCTTGGCTGCAGCCTGACCCGCCCCGGCGGTTGCGGGCACCGCTGCCGGGTGGCCCCACGCGCCAGCCTTTGCGCCAGTGGCAGAAGTCATCAAGCCCGTCCCATGCTCACGCGGCTGCTCGCCATCGGTGCCGTCCATGCCGGCAAAGAGCTCCTCCCAAGCGGCAGCCCGATCCACCGGCACTGCAGGCGCGCTCTTAACACGTGCCGTAGGTGCTGCCGGCAAGGCAGAACCCGGCCCCTGCGCTAGCTGGCTTGGCTGGCTAGGCTGGCTCCACCGCTGCTGGGGCGCCTGCTGGGGCTGGTGGGGCTGGTGGGCAAGGTGAAAGTCCCGCTGTTGGCTTGCGTGCGCACCCCAAGGGGTCAATGCAGCGGCAGGCGGGGCGACACCACAATCAGCTGGTGGCACGCTTGATGGCGCCGGCGTGGGCTCTGGGTCCGCGCCCCAGCGGCGTCGTGCCGCAGCTATTGAGGCCGCCTGCGCACTCACCGCGGGCGCCGGCCCCCCGCCAGCGCCGGCCCAGGCACCGCGAGCACTGCTGTCGCCGCGATGTGGGTCGGCACCGCCGCGCACGCCCCATGCTGCATCTGGGTCAGCACTGCCCTCCACGCCAACCTCGTCATCCTGTCCGTCACCGTCGCCGCCCAGCTCTCCTGCTTGCTGCGAGGCGAAATCCGCCCACATGTCCGCACGTGGCCGCTTTGCCGGCATGTGTTGTAGAAAAGCTGCATGACCCGAAGCCGCCGGCTGCACGCCGGAGCAGCTGCTGGCACGAACGGTAGCGTCGCCCCCATGCTTGCTTTGGCGGTTGGCGCCGGGGCAGCCCTGACCCAGATGGCTGTCGCGGCTGTCAGGCACTGCTGTGGCCATGCCACGGGGACAGAGTAGGGGCGTTGGCGCAACAGGCCAGTGGCTGGGAGGTGGCGACGCCTGCTGTTGTGCCCGCGGCGGAAGCTGCGGCTGCGGAGCAGGCGCAGCGGGTGCCAGGCCCAGCAGAGCCAGGATGTCGTCTTCTGCGGAAGCGGTGACAAGCATTGTTGGCGGCGGCCATGGAATCAAGCACCGCCATCCGGGGAAAGCTAGACACAGTGGTGCGCGTCCAGGCTGATGCCTCCACGGCGAACTGTCCGTCGGAGACCCCAGCTACCCACCTTCAGTCGTTGCTGCACCAGTGTTGCAGTTCGGCCCTGACGCTCCAACAGAGGCGGCGGCGGGCCGCCGCTGTGTGTTGTGCTGCTGCGAAGGCTGCACGCTGCGCTGCCAACCCGGCTGCGCTCCAGCCGCAGGCTGCCTCTCCACCTCCTGCCCGTCATCCGCGTGGCTCAAGTCGCCCCAGCCACTAGCAGTCTCGGGCCGCTGCACCGTGTCCAACGGATGCGCGGGAGGCTGCCACTGCTGGGCAGCTGCCTGGATGGGCCGGCTGCCGCCTCCCCATCCCGGCATGACCCGTGCAGGGGCCCCTGCTGCCAACGTCGCACCGCCGGTGCCTGCTGCCGTTGAAGCCGACTCGGAAGGCGCCGGGCGACGGGGCTGGGCGACCTGGTTCAGCTGAGCGCCGACTTGGGGCAGCGCGACGGCGCCTGTTGGCGCAGTCGCGGGTGCCCCCAGCGGCCTGGGGGGCTCGAACTTGCGGGCAAAGTTTGCGCGCCGACCCAACATCGGCACCGAGCGCGGAGCTGAGGGCGCTGGCGCTGACAGGGTCCCACGGCAAGTCGCTGCGGCCAAACCCGTCAGGGGCGCAGCTCCGGACGGCGCGCCTCGGAGGTTCGCTGGAAGCTCCGAAGGCTCGCAGGGCGCGTCCACCGTGACGAGCAGCCCCGCAAAGTCCTTGATGTGCTCGCCATCGCTGAGGTGGCTCTGAGCGAGTCGCACGCCGCTTTGCAGGATTTTCCCGGACTCGTCATAAAGACTGTATGCGCCATCTTTTCCGAAGAGAAAGCCATCGACCCAAGTCTTCTTCTTTTTGACAAGGTGCGCGGTATACAGGCACCGATAGCGGTGCTCGTTCATCGTTTCAGCTCGCTCATGTATAATAGGATGAAGAAATGCCTATGCTGTCCGTGTTTGAGGACGCTGTCGCAAGCTGTCACAGCGCTCGACGCGAAACTCGTATTTGTCCTCGTAATCACGCCCAGCCTAGAAACAGCTAACACATATAGTGCGGTAAAAAAACAATCAAAGCATAAATATGCATCGAACCGACTGCGGCCCAGCACGACTCGGCCCTCATTCGGCTCACTGTGACCCATTCGGCCCTGTGCGGATGAGACCCTCCTCCGCCCCCTGATAACTCACGCTCCCGGCTCGACCACCTATTCGCCGCCACCAAGCAAGAAGGCCCTTGCAGGCCCTAAGATGTTGAGTTCATCAAGCCGCACCACCACCAATCATGGGTAGAACGGCTTGGATGTTTGCGCCGGTGACTGTGGTGGCGGAGGCATACCCGGGATGCGGGGCGGCGTCCGCTGCAGCTGCAGCAGCAGGCTGGGGTTCTTGACCTTAACCTGCATGTATCCAGAAGCAGCATGGAATGGGACAGGATGCCTGTTGGATGGAAAGCTTGCTAGCTGTGCGTGCCAGGCGTGCCCACCCTGTGCCAACGACCCGCAGTACAGTGCATCCGCTCGGCCGGGCGCTCCTTTCCCCGTCATCCTCACAACATTCGGTACTGGGAGCTGCCATCCAGCCACTGTGCCCAAGCACCCACAGGCCCCGCCCCGCCCCCCGCGGCACTGCGCCCGCGCTGCACCCACCATGGCGTTGATGTCCGCCAGCCGCGCCGTCATGAGCTGCAGCCGCGCCTTCACCACGTTGTAGCGGTAGCTCACGTGCGCGCGCACCAGGTCCTCGCCCGCCGCCATGAAGCGCACGCTCAGCAGCTCCACGAACTTGTACTCCATGTTCTGTGCGCAGAATGGCGTTGAGGAAGGAGGCTTTGAGTGCCGTGATGATCCTAGCATTGGCGGGCACCTGCCCCGCATGCGCCCGCTCGAAACTTTCGCCCTCAAACCCAGCGCCGGCTTTCCCTGCTTCAAGCGGTTGCCTCCTTCCTTGCACGGCACGGCACCCACCTGGATGAAGTCTAGCCGGCCCTCGCCGGTGGGCTGCATGATGAACACGGCCAGGTAGATGTGCGGCTCGCGAATGCATTGGTTCAGCATGCGCATGAGCACCGTGGGGTAGTCGGGGAACTCAATCATCAGCCGCTGTGTCTCCTGTTTGGCACAAGGAGAACCAGGTGGGCGTTTGAGTGCAGGTCGAGCTTCTTGGCGGAAGTGCGGCAACTCAACATCGCACCGCATCGCTCTCTCCACTTGGCCAGAACATCCCAATGTCCATGTTGCCCACCCGTACGCCCGCGTCGCACTCCTCACGGCAGGCGCCGGATCGTGTCTGGCAATGTACCGCACGCGGCCTCGCACGCAAGCATCCGCCCTCATCACCGCATACTTCATCCCGGGCCTAACATACCTGCATCTGCTTGAAGGTGGCATCCGTGAGGTCGTGCATGTACAGGAAGAACAGGTTGGACTCGCTGGTCAACTCCACCTGCGGCGTGCAGTCGAATGCAGGCAGTACGCAGCGTGTGGCGTTGAGACATGCATCAGCAACGGCTCTCCATAGCGAAGCGAAGCTTGCCGCCCAGCGGCGTGCAGCGCAGTCCAGCCAGCCCAGCCACCACGAACCACAGGCCCAGCCATTCAGCAGTGCCCTCACTCGTATGGTCTTGGGCTGGCCCCCTTCTGACTTGATGAGAATCTTGACGCGGATTGCCTCCAGAGCCCCGACCTGCGCACGGCAGAAGCGGCAGATTTTTCCGATGATCCGAATGCGCAGCCTCCCCAGGTGTAGCTCGAAAATTCCCCTGGTGCATGCATACTGCCGTGTGTAGTGCTCGAGTTGGCCTGCAGTGGTCGACTCAATCGACCGTACGTGCGCACAAGGGCAGCGCGGACGGCAGACAGGCATCATCGCCTACTCCCATGCAACGCGTATGCTAAATTGAGGGAAAGCCTCGGTCCTGAATCGCCCATAGAGCCCCATGTCCATTAATATCGTGCCGTCGACATGCTCACAACACAGCACCCCCACACAGTGGCGCACCTCTGTCGGCAGGTCGACCCCAACCGCGGAGCGCAGCTCGAATGGCACTTCTCGCTCATAGAAGAGGTGGAACCCGTCCACTGTAACGGGTGCATAAGTTGGCCAATGTGGGGCGGGCGGAGGGTTCCCGCTGGGGCGTCGACGGATGGGTTGTCTGGTGCCCTGGCACGCTCGTGCCGCGGCCAGTCGCCGACAGCTCGCAGCAAACCCCAACCGGGCAGACGCCCGCCACCGGCTTCCCCTTTGGCGATTCCACACCCCGCTTGCAAACATACCGAGGCTTGGGTCCAGCTCCTCCAACGCCGGGTAGTCGAACGCTGCTTGCAGCGCCGGGTCTTCCATGTGCCGTCCGACGAGAGCTGGGCGCGGCCGCAACCAGAATTAGCGCGCTGTTTGCACTTAAAATATGTGTCTAGTTGTTCTTATCTTTTTGACCAGCCAGTCCGTGTGCTGGCGAGGCGAGTCAACGGGGTCGAAACGCAAAATGGCACTCGTTCCGGTCAGTGACTATCCAAACGTATGTATTGCGCGCTATGAGATTTTAGAACATGGATTATAGTAACAAAAGGTCCGTGGAAGAAGGAATGAGGTGCGATGGATTGCCATTCGAGCGCAACCTGCAAAATGGGTTTGTGCAATGTGCAATTATGGTGCCATTATATTCTCGTTCATGGAGCTGAAGCATGAATCCAGCATAAACAACTGTAATTTGGCGCGAATAGATCGCTCCCCCGGCCAGGAAAATGACAACCCAGGACGATGGTTTGGTAATGGGCGAAGGGATGATCGATCTTCTAGACGCGGTCACCTCCGCTGATGATGGCGCCCAGCGCGCCTTTGTCGCTGCGCTTCCGATTTCCGCGAGGCACGCGCTGCGTCTGGTGTCAAAGTCGATGCGGCAGTTCGTCAACTCCCATGTGAGGGCCTGTCCGGGGTGTCTGACGATGTGTCTGGGCATCCGCCGCTGGCGGTTGCCACCCACGCCACGCGGCCTTTCGAGGCCATGCATCCCTGCTGCACGGCTAACCCCCGCTTTCGCCCAACCTCCTCTGCGCAGGTCTACAAGGTCCGCATCAGCGTGGACACTAACACCAGCACCTGGGCGCGCACGCTGGAGGGGCTGTCCGGCCTGCACCAGCGCTTCCCCCGCGTCGCCACCCTGGACCTCACCATGGGCGCGGATGCCGCCGGGCCCGCGCCCCTCTGGGACGCGCTACGGGGGATTGGCGCAACTGGCGCCTTCAGCCACGTGCACCAGCTGCGCCTAACCAGCATCGGCATCCGTCGCGCGCGGCCCAAGCCGCAGCCGCTCGCTGCTAAGGACGGCGGCGAATACGGTGGCAACCGGCACCGGCGGCGCCGCCGCCGCATCCGTTGCGGCTATGATTACGACGACGACGGGTATGACCTGTACGACGACGACGGATCGGAGGGGCATGGCACGTCGGACGACGAGTACAGCTATTCGGATGGCTACGAGTACTCGCTGGAAGACGACGTGAATTCGCTCTATTCGCGCAGCTTCAGCCTGGACGGCTTCCACTTTGACCGCTACGGCTGGGACGAGGAGCAGGGCATGCACATAGATGAGCTGCCCGAGTTCGTGCGCGGCCCGCTGCCGCTGGACGAGCAGGCGGCCGCCGCCATCGTCGCCACGTGGCCGTCGCTAACGGACCTGGAGGTCAGTGGGGGGGCGCCCTCGCGGGAAGCTGGGGTGGGCGCTGGTCGAGCCGGTGTGGTTAGCGCACTGTGCAATCTGTGTTGCTGGTTGATCCTGCGCTTCCGCTGGCCTGGCCCGCAGTTTGCTGGCGACTGGGAGCTGACAGGCGCGACGGCTGTGTACCAGACGCTGGCGTGCGCGGGCGGCCAGCGCGGGGCTGCCGGGGCCGGCGCCTACTCGGGGCCGCCTGGGGGCGCGCTGCGGCAGCTGAGCCTGCCGCTGCGCCTGTACCACGACCGGGCGATACGGCTGCTGCGCGGGCTGACGCACCTGACCCTCAGCGCAGCCGGGGACCACGACTCGGCCGACTTCGAGGAGCCCTTTGAGCCCGGCCCCGACGCTGGCGGTGGCTCGGACAGCGAGGGCGATGGGGCCAGACCCCGCGGGGCGGGCGCACAGGAGGCCGCGGGTGGAGTAGGTGCAGCCGGCGGCGCAGCCGCCGCTACCGGCGACGATGACCGGGCGGGGGAGCGCCAGGCTCTGGAGGACATGTTGGCGGACATTGTGCTGGAGGGGGAGGATGACATCCAAGACATGCTGGATTACCCCATGGAGTACGGCCTGTCGCTGGAAGAGGTGATGGTGCTGGGGGCGGCGCGGGCGGAGGCAATCATGGAGGAGGCGCTGCGCCGGGGCCTGGCGGGGCCCGAGGCGGCGGCGGCCATGCAGGGCCGCAGCACGCGCCACCCGGAGCGGCGGTGCAACCAGGAGGGCAGGCGCAAGCTGGCGGGTCTGGCGCGGCTGGAGGCCCTGCGCGAGGTGACGCTGAGCGGCCTGTCGCGGCACCTGCTGCCGGCGGCCCGCACGCCGCGCGAGGTGGTGGAGGCGCTGCCGCGGCAGCTGGCGGTGGTGCGCATGCGCAACCGGGACTGGAAGGTGCAGTGCCTGGTCGCGCAGGAGCTGCCGACGTGGTCGCGCCACGGTGCCGGCCTGGGCGGCTTCGGCATCTTCGGCGACATGCTGGCGGGCGGCCGCAACGACCTGCCGCAGCAGCTGCGCGAGGAGCTGGTGGTGGACGTGGCCGGCGCGGCCGTGACGCTGCGCGGCAAGGTGCGCTCCATGGTGGACCTGGCGGAGCTGGTGCACGCGCTGGTGGGCGACGCCGCGGACGGCCCCGTGCGGCGCGTGGTCGTGCCGGAGCTCAACCTGACGCCGCCGCGCATGATCCGCGAGCCGCGCGAGCCGGGGCTGCTGGGGCTCGGCGGCGGCGGCGCCGGCGGCGGCGGCGGCGCTGTGCCGTTCCAGGAGCGGCTGCCGCCGCAGCACACGGCCGCGGCGCGGTACCTGTCCGGCTTCGCGGCCGCGGGGGGCCGGCTTGAGGTGGAGCTGGCGGTGGCTGGGTACAAGGCGGCGCCGGCGCTGTTGGCGTGGCTGCGCGAGGGCGCGCCGCTGCCGCGGCGGCTGGTGCTGCATGCGCACGGCAGCTACGACGGCGGCCGCTACATGGGATTCGTGGAGTCGCTCGGGCGCGTGCTGGCGCCGGACGTGAGTGCTGGGGTAGTGAGATTGGGCGTTGGGTGCGGGTGGCGACACGGGGGACTGGCAGCGCGGCGGGGTTTTACTCGGCGTGGCCGCACGGTGGTTGTGCAGCCCGCGCGTTTCCGGTCGGCCTGCGGTCATGTCACACTCATCCTCCTCCGCCCTCCTGCCCACCAAAATGTTCTCTACCTCTGCAGTACGTCCCGCAGCAGCTGTGCCTGTCGGGCTACGTGCCCAGCCCCGCCGCGCTGGAGGCGGCGCTGCAGCCCTTCCCGGCGCTGCCCTGCCTGGTGGCGCAGGTGCACCTCGAGGCGCGCGGCGGCGCAGACTCGGCGGCAGCACCAGGCGGCAGGGGTGCCGGCGCGGGGCGCGGAGGCGGGCGCGGCCGCTTCGGCCGGAACAATAATTCATACGGCGGACGGGGCGGCGGCAGGGGGTTTGCAGGTAATCAACAGCAGGAGGCGGTCGCAGCCGCGCCGCCCAAGGACCCGGTGCCTGAGGAGTACGCGGCGGTGCTGCGGGCGGTGGCGAAGAAGGTGCGGCCCGTGGAGGCTGCGACTGCTGGGGCCAGCAGGGCCGGGCAATCGACCGGCAGGGCTGCGGCGGCTACTGGCGCCAGCAGTAACAGCGGAACCGGCGGGTGGTGCGCGGTGCCGTGCCGGCTGCTGCCTGGGTTCCAGAAGGCCATGTTGGCGGCGCTGGGGCGAGAGATGGGGCCGGATGGGGCTGCAGGATCGGGGGGCGCTCCTGGTGCAGCGGGCAGCGGTGGCGGCGCGGCAGCTTGCATGGACGCAGCAGGCGGCGCGATGTGGGTGCAGGTGGCGGAGGCGAAAGGCGGCAAGCGCTGGTTGTGCGCGGCGAGCAGCGCTGAGGGGGTGCGGGCCGCACGCCGCCTCATAGGCAGCTTCACGCAGTAGCTGAAATCGGACAACCCTGACACAAGGTAGATGGACAGGTCGGACCGGCGGTTGTTGAAGTTGAGGGTTGATTTTTGAACCCGGGCTCTGCTTGGTACATGTTGGGGGCATTCCACAGCTGCGCGGCGCAACTCCTGGGGTGCCATGAGGTTTGCTAGCGGGGGGGCATGAGTTCCCGTTCGATAGCGGTGGGCATTTGAAAGTCCAGGCCCAGCAACAGACTTGCGGCATCAGGGCGCCGGAAAGCGCATATGTACATGGAACTATCGGCCCTTGTTGAACCATCGGCTCCTTGTCCTGTCCACCAATAATGCCCACCTAATACCATGGGGGCATGTCGCACCCGTGGAGGGCACGTACCAATTCTGTACCACTGAACCGGCCTAGTACCTGCGCTTGGCCCCCGCCCCCCCCCCCCCCCAGTCCTGCTTCCAACCAACCAGCGCGCGCTGTCACCTCTGAGTCCCTCACCGCCTCACGCCTCAAAGTGCAAAACATTAGAACACCAGCACACCGCAACCTCCTGCAAAACCATCCACTTGGGCTGCCACCATTAGTGGCGCCCTTGTAGTGGCCTCTAGCGTATACACTACACAGGCTCACACACCACCGTCAACCGGGCTGACTTAGCCTCGCCCCCGCCGCCCAAACGACAGGCCGCACCACCACCAGCCGCCCTTGCTGCGCCGCGCCGTCCCAGCCGCCATCGATCCCTTCTCGTTGCCCCCAGCGCCGCCAGTCCGCGCCACTACTGCCGTCGGGCCCACCAGGCACAGCCGCTTCATGACCGCGCCGTACTGCCGCAGGGCCTCCACCGCCGGCTCGTCTTGCTGATTGCAGTTGCCGCTGTAGCTGTACTGGCTGTAGTGCAAGACCTGCTGCATCTGCTGCAGGCTGCGGGTCGCCTGTGCGGCTGTAGCGCTGCTGCCTGCTGACGCGGCGCCGACGCGCCGCACGTCGGTGTCCGCACCGCTGCTGATGTGCCCGCCGCCCTGCTTGATGCCTATCGGGGCCCCCCGGTGCTGGTCCTGGTCTTTCTCGTGTGCCTGCTCCGCCTCCGCCTCCTCTGTGCCCTCGTGCGCCGACTCTGCAATGTCGCGCAGCGGCCCCGTGTCTCGCCCCAGGTCCAGGCGGCCGCTGCCCCACTCGGCCTCCCCCGCAGGCGACGATGCCGCAACACCGTTCCGGGCGGCGCGCGCCGCCGCCTCCTCGCTGCTGCGGCGGGCGGCGCCGAAGGAGGTGGCGCTGGCGGCCACAGCCGCGGCCGGCGGCCCAAGCTTGAGCGTGTAGCCGTCATAATCTGTGCGGAGCGGGACAGGTGCAAGTAAGAGAGCACAGCAGCGATGCGGCGCGAGTGCCGAAGCACCATGACGAGGCAAGCAATGACAGGTATCCTGGCGGCTGCCGGCAGACGTGATATCAAGCCCTAGACCGCTTACTGCGCCAACCACTCGCCTGGGTACTGCCGCGCCGCCAGCATCCAGGCGCACACTCCCGCCAGCGGGCCGCCGGCCATGGCGAGCCCCATGCAGCAGTCCAGCACCTGATTGGGCGCGCGCGTTTGGAGTTTAGGTCAAGGCCGCAGGGGTTTTCAACCGAAGGCAGTGATGGAAGGTAGCGACGCAACGCAAGCTCACGCACCTCCTTGAACGCATCCGTGCGGTTGAGGTGGTGCGAGCAGTCGCGGCCATGGTAGCTCCCGGGGTCCCGCTTGCCGAATTCTGTTGCAGGGCAGGGGTTTCATGGCATCACGCAAATATCCACGGACGTGGCAAACTCGAAGCTGTCGGCCCAACATAGAATCTACCGGTATGACAGCCAGCCGCTCTGTTTTGCCGTGCGCACCCGACAACACCAGCGGCTTGTTGAGCCGCCCCGCGCACAGCGTTGCGTGACTGCGTATCCAGCTCTGCATGAAGCTCCTGTAAGTGCGTGAGGGGCAGGTGTGGTCACACCTTAGCCTACGGCCATGCTCCATCCCGATCCAGGCGCGCAGCCCTCCTATCTACATTGCGCTGGGCAAGGGGCCGGCACGCACTCACTTGAGCTCCGCCCGCGGCGTGTCCAGCGGGCACCACTGGTCGGGGTACAGGTGCATGCAAGCGAAGTCCAGTGCGGGGTGGGACAGCACGGCCTGCCAGTCCGTGCCGTGCGCGGCGGCGGAGCGGTACGGGTTGTGGTGCAGCAGCTCTGCCGCGGGTGTGTGTGTTTGGGTGGGTGGGGAGAGCGGCGCGTTGATGGGAGTGAGCAGCATCCAGAGCAGCATCCCATACTCTCACCACCGGGCGCCGCGAGTCGCATACCGGTGGTGCGTCGTTCAGCCGCACGCCCAGACACGCAATGCCCGGCTATGGGCAGGGATTGTATGTGGAGCGGAGCGCGAAGAGCGAATGTGTGTGTGGAGGTGTGTGGAGGTGTGGGTGTCATTCTTTACCCACCCGGCGTGCTGGCCCCGAAGAAGCCCTCCAGCCCCACCGTCACCAGCTGCCGCGGCGCCAGGCGCTTCACGAACTCGGCGGTGGAGCCCACAAAGTCCTGAGACGCGAGAGGGTGGGTATGATCAGCGCGTACATCCATGTGCGTGATTAACGGCGGCGTTTGCAGGGCTACAGCTGAGATGGCCAGCCGGTGCCGGCACAGGCAGGCGGCGGTGCAACCGGGCTGCGGATGTGAGACAACCCCGGGAAACCCCAAGCCTGATCCCGCCGGTTGTACCAGGCGCGCCGCAGCCTAGCGAGTCAGCAGCTTCTATGCCGCGCACGGCAGTCTCGAACTTACCCGGACCACGTCCGCCCCGCCCGGTCCCTCGCATCGTGGCTCGTTGGCGACATCCCAGCCCAGGATGGTGGGGTCGGCGGTGTAAGCCAGCCCCGTGCGGCGGTTCACTCGCGCCAGCAGCGCCGCCGTGGCCCGCCGGAACGTGGCCTGGCACTGCGGGTCCGTGTAGAACAGCGAGGTGGGGTGCGTCCTGTGCATGCAGCCGTACACACAACTGGGTTGCGCTCACGGCGCCATGTGTCATTGCGCCGGATCTCGCGGGAGGGACGCGAACGGGCGCCTTCCCACTGGTTGGAGTCAAGGTAAGTTGCGCAGATGCATGTTGCCCGCCGTCCCGCATGTGAAGTGCGGGTAGAGATGCTATCTACTAGTCAGACCCGTTCACTCACTGGGGGTTGTGACTGCTGCGGTCGGGGATACCGAACCTCCACCTGCACAAACAATAAGGGAGACACAGCATGCAAAGTTACTTGCTGCACCACTACGGGCTTTTCACCACTCCCGGGTTGCGCTCCAATGTGCGCCTCAGTCGCCGCCGTGCATCCCAACACACACACACCTGACGTAGGCGGGCATGCCGCCGTAGTCGGGCCAGTAGTTCGTGAGCACCAGCAGCAGCCTGTGGCAGTCACGCATGTACTCGCTCAGCTTGCAATTGCAAAGAGGTGTAGTGATAACGGGTGCCGTTGGAATTGCAAATGTTGTGCCGTGCGGGCATGCAGCACAACTTGTCACCAACCTGAGTCCCCGCCGGCCCGCCTCCTCGATCAGCCAGTCGAGGCCTTCCAGCACATGCTCGCTCAGCTGGCCTGAAGTTGGAAACACAAAAGGCACGAGTTTCGGGAGCCATGCTGTGCGTGCAGGTGCAGCGTGTAAGACTGAAGACTGAAGACTTGCACGCGCTTGCTGAGCAGGCACAAGGCCGCCCCAGGACATGGATGTTTGCGGCAGGGGCGGGTATATAAACAGGCGGGCGATGTACCTGGCTCGCGCTGCAGTGCGTTCCACTCATCCGGGCCGTCGCAGAAGGCCTGCGGGGTCAGGACGCGGGTAACTTCACAACTTCCCGGGCGCGGCCCAGGCGGGGTCCTTCCGCACGAAACACACGCACCCAGATTCGAAGCACAGTCAGGTTGAGTCGCTGGGCGTCATCCAGGACCTCCAGCACAAGCGGACGCTGGTCCTCGTTTGCGGCGTGCGTCTGTGCAGTGGCACGATTTGTGGAGACCGGCAGGGCTCAGGGCACAGCAAGTGGAGGATGCGCAGCTTGCGGGATGCCGAGGATGGCGAGCGAAGCTGCAAGCTGGACTTGAAGGCGCCCGCTTGTCGCCAGCGTTCCGGCAATCGGCATTACCCAGCCCCTTAATGCCTAATCGCAGCTGGGGCGCGGATTAACGCGCCGGTGCGACGACTCGTGCCTCGGACCTGCCGACCCCGAGGTCGCGGCCCGCCTCCCAGCGACTCCAGCACCCGCGCGTGCAATCGCGCCTTACCAGCAGATAGTGACAATTAGCGCCCGCAAAGTAGAAAGCATCGTTGCCCAGCGCCAGGGAGGACCCGTTTCGCTGCACGAAGCCCTTGTGAGATGGCATTCCTGTCTCTTTAGCTATACGTTATGTGACCAAATGCATTATATACTTGAAATTTATAGGGCGTTGCGTATTTAACCTGATAGCCATTCATTGAACTTTTCGTCTCAGCTCGAGGTCTTTGGTTGCCGCTGCATGGCCCGGCCCTTGCGCCCCTGCTTGGGGCATAAACCATGACTGCTAGGTAGCGCTCCCCTCGACCTAGGGGCGCTTGGCGCTAGGTCCCAGAGCTTCCACGTTCTGGGAAATTGACCAAGCCACTTCGGAACTCTTGACAGCTCGTGGCGCTGCCAGCACAGACAATTAAGATGACCACGACATTTCCACGCACAATGGCGAGCGGCCTGGGCACCAGCTTCCAGCGCGGAACAGCTGCGTTCGGGCCCTGGGTAGGCGACCCGTATGTCGACCACACCGGGCTGCGCGACCAGATGGCGACCATGACCACAGCACCAACTTTTCCGCCGTTTAAGTTTGAGCCGCGTCGGGCCCGAATCGATTGGCGACTCTTGCACGGCATCGACATCAACTCCATGGTGCGCAGAGCGCTACCACCGCTGGCTACTCCTTAGCGGGGAAGGGGACAGCGGACGTAGCTCGCTGCCGCTGTTGTCCTGAGTGGGTGGCAGCTACTGCCTCGCAAGTGGGGTTGTGCCGACGTGCAACCCACACACTCCGTGCGGCTGCGTGGCTGGCTTGCAGATGCGGGACGTGGACCTGGACACGCTGGAGAAGATCGTCAACATCGTGGCGTTTGGTGATATCGAGGCGGAGGACACACGCCACCTCACAGAGCTCAACTTCATCAAAATCTTCAGGCTGTCGCAGATGATGATTGAGTACCTGCTATATGTGCAGGAGTGCCTGCAGGGCAGCAACGGATGGCTGCAGCAGGACAGGTGCGGGAGAGGGTGGTTGCGTGAGTTCTTGCGCGCAGGGGCGGCGGAGGGGAGCGGGACTGGCGAGCTGGGCATCCGTGTCGACACGCTGCGTGAAGTACGTTAGCTTGAGATGGGCCAGAATTCCTGCGGGTGGCGCATGCACGCAGGTCCAATATGGACAAGTACATCCAGGCGGCGCGCCTGCGGATCCGGGAGATGGAGGCCAACCTGAAGATGAACAAGCGGGAGTTGAGGCGGGCCCGCAAAACCATCAAGACGTACGAGTTGCTGGCCGTGCTGAATGAGGGCAAGGGGCTGAAGACGGCCACGGGCGTGCCCACGGCGACCGTTATGGTGGCGCCGCCCTCGCCTCCCCCGGCCCAGCAGGTGGGGCTCCGCGCGCGCACTGGGCTCCACAGCACATAGAAGCAAACGGAGTGCCGTGTCTCGCCCAGAACGAGCCTTGACTCCCTGCATTGTGTGGAAAAGTTATTCACGTCCTCGCGGAGCCTGCTGCCAATTTCGCAGCTGATTCACCACCCTCGACCACCTGTTTCCTCTCACACTGCAGACGGCGCGCTCGGAGCAGCCCAACCCGGCGAACGCGGCCATGGAGGCGCTCCTGCGCAAGGAGTTGTCTGCGTTGGCGGAGCGGCTGAGCCGGGCCACTGTGGAGGCGCAGACACTGCGATCGGAGCGGGATGAGATGTACCAGGTGGGGTGCAGGCGGCTGTGCTGGACAGCAGGGGGCTTTGGGCGAGGGTGGTTGGTAAAAGACATGCAGTGCCGGCGGGAAGGGAGGGTACGGCGACGAAGAGCCATGTACGGAGGGGCGCTGCCTGTGATGGGATGAGGCATGGGCTCAGGCTGGCTGGCGGCCTCGGCCGCGGGCATACTGCTGGGGATAGCTGCCAGGTGCGTGCTGGGACAAGGGGTAAATGGCGCCTGGTCACGCAACTGCGCAACTCAACCACAAAATGCACGCCGTGAACACCCACAGGCGGTCAAAGAGCTGGAGTCCGTCGTCCGGACACGCCGTAAGTGTGCGCTTCTTGGTAGCACATGGCGTGGGGTTCGCACTGGCGCCTTCTGACCTCTGCCTGTGCCCCTTGCACTGCAGAGTTCAGCGGACCGTCCAGCCCTCCCGGGTCGGCGCGCACCACGTGAGTTGTGGTGCATCACAGCGCGCGCCTCTGTTGCGCGTCAGGACTATGCCGGCAGCAGCGCGCTGGCACCGTCGTGCCAGATGCGTTCGTGATGTTTCCAACATTCCAACGATGCCCATGCAGACCGGAGCAGGCGCAGTTCATCCAGTCACTGCAGGACCAGCTGAACCGCGCCACGATGGAGATCACGTGAGTCCGGTGTGCACATGCACTATGCTTCAGCAGCAACCGCACGTATGACTGGGATGGACACGTGGGCCACTCGAAGCATGCGCACCTAAAGGATCACACGGTTACGCAACTTGCGCTGTGCTCTGCCCGCCTGCTGCTTTCGCAGCAAGCTGCGCAACGAGAAGGGCGACCTGGTGGATGAGCTGGACCGCGTCAATGGCGACAAGCGCCAGCTGCAGGACGAGAAGGCGCGCCTGCTCACAGAGATCGCATCCAGGTTCGCTCCAGCTGGCGGGGATGGCCTAGTCGGGGTCGGCTGGTTGAGAATGTACTTCTATAGTATCAGATCCTGCAGAGGCTTGCAATGCGGATCCTGCTTGTAAGCTTGTTGGTGTTGCATCTCCTGCGGTGTGGCCCAGGCCGGCCGACGCCAGCGGCACCCAGACCTCGCCACGCGACGGCGGAGACAACCTGGGCAGCATGCTGCTGGACGCGGAGCGGCAGAAGGCGAATCTGCAGGTACGAGGTCGCCATGCGCGGAGTGCCGCGGGTCCGGTTGGTGGGATGGTGTCTGCATCTCCTCGCGCACGCACTCCTAGCGTCTCCCTGTGGAACCTGGGTCAGGGTAGGGGCGTTTACTGACTCGGTGTGCGCACCACGCGGGCGTTGGCACCACAGGAGCAGCTGGACGAGGCGCGGGCGGAGATCACGGCGCTGCAGAAGCAGCTGATGAAGGCCATGAAGGCCACTGCATTCGCGCCCCTGGGGTGAGTCGCGGGCAGCTGCTTCGGGACAGGCGCTGCAGGCTGTGCTGCAGGAGTGAGTCTGTGTGTGAACCCCTCCATCTCCTGACTTGTCAACGGGTGCACGCAACCGGTGGTATTCACCTCCTGGTGCCCAACCTTCCTGCCTACAGCGGCCCGCTGCAGTCTCAGAGCTCGGACGAGACGGTCCAGCGCGTGATGCGGGACATGGAGGCGGCCAAGTCGCAGCTGGAGCGCGAGCTGGCAGACCTGCGGAAGACCTACAACGACGACATCCGCACGCTGCAGGGTGGGGCGCAGGGGCGGGGCGTATATGCGGCGTGCCGGGCAGGGGCCCGGGCAGGGAGGGCCCCGCTGCCTGGCGGTCGTCGGTGGTCATAGCTTTCCAGAGCCGGCTGTGAAGCTGCTGAAGTCCTGATTCCTTCCGCTCGGCTGCGCTGTCGTTGCCCCCTGTGCAGAGGAGCTGGAGATCACGCAGGCCAAGGCGGTGGACGCGGACCGCAAGTGAGTGACTCCCTGTGCTATGCTTCTCAACATCCGCAGATGCACAATGCCAGACAAACCCCGAAAATGCCGCTGCGCGGCCTCTTGAAAATGTGCAGGCTTGCGGACCTTCGCTCCGGCGGGGACGTGCACCAGGCCACGGTGCGCCTGACGCCGGGCGCCGGCGGCCTGGTCAAGGTGGTGGAAGAGCGGCGGTACATGCCGGAGGAGCCCGAGGACGACAGCAGCGTTGCCGCGTCAGCCATGCGGCGCCAGGTGCGTGGGCGGCTTCGTGGGAATGTCACGGGAAGTTTATTCAGCCCTTGCGCACCTGCATGCCAAAGCACCTTGAGGCCATTGCTATTGAAACATCCGCGTGCTGGACCGCCATGCAGAAGGAAATGCTTGCGGAGACTGAAGCCATGAACGAGCGCCTCAACACGCAGCTGTCTCAGCTGAAGGTGAGAGGGGATATGCGGCAGCGCCTGGCTTGCATGAGGTGCTTGCGCTGAAATCGCGAGGTTGTAGAAAGACTTGCAGGCTGAGCATGGGTGACCTCGCCGGCACGTGCAAACTACCGTATCCCGGCCCTTGCTCAATGGCGGTTGCAGGAGGAGCGCAATGCTCTGGCTTCTGACGTGGATCGCCTGCGTGCGCAGCTGGAGGGCCGCTCGCCCCAGGCACCAGGTGAGTGTGGGCAGTGTCAGCACAGCCATACTGATGAGGCGTTGCCGGCTGGGCCAGCGGTAGTGTCGCAGTTTCGTTGGGACCAGTGCTGAGCCTCAAGGTGCACTGAGGTCAGCATGGCCCTTTTGTGTGTGACTGTTTTAGGTGATCCAAGCATCGGAAGGGACTGGCGTACGGAAGAGCTGGAGCGGCTGAAGCAGGAGGTAAGGACGTGGCCAGGCGTCATGGGGTGGGCGTGCCGTCAAACAGTTGTGCGAGGCGAGATATGGACACTCAGCACTTTTCTCTAACCTCCGCACTGCCCCACAACGAACAGTTGGACGGCTCACGGCAGCGCTGCTCGGAACTCGAGGACGGGCTGCGTGACCGCGACGCGCACATCGAGCGCCTGCGCACAACCATCCGCGATTTGCAGGTACGCTGCTAGCTTTCATGAAAGGTGGCGCGCCTAAGGGACCTCTAGCTGTCAGCGCGCCTCTGTGGCCATCCATGAGTGGCACCTGGGTGCAAGCAGAGGGCTTGGGGCAGATGGGGGCTAGGTGCGGGCGCATGGCTTGCGGCTGACTGCCTGCGCCGCCCGGCGCCCTGCAGATGGAGCTGGACGAGCGCAACCGGCGCGCGGAGCTGGAGGCGGCACAGCTGGCGGCGGAGGGCCGCGTGCGGCACCAGGTCAAGGAGTACGAGCGCCTGGCGGGGCCGGGCAGCCAGCACTTCAAGACCAGTTCCTTCTCCTTCGTGCCCGACGACATGCAGCCGGAGCTGCCCGCAGCTGGCGCGGGCGGCAGCGGCCTCGCGTCCATGCCGTCTGTGGAGACGCCCACATCCGTGCGCGGCGGCCCCGGCGGCTTGCCGCCAACCTCGCCGCAGCAGGTGCAACCACGGCAGTCGCCGGAGGCGGGCGGGTCACCGGAGCTGCAGCCAGCGCGGATATCGCCACAGGCGCAGCGGCCACCGGTGCTCTCTCCCAACGGCAGCAGGTGGCTGCAGCGAATCCCGCGTCCGGCGCCATCGGATGCCTAGTGAGTAGGCGGGGACAGTATCACCCAGTGGAAATATGAGGCGCGCTCTTGTCCCGCTTGCACCCAGCGCTGCCCCCTTATCTTTGCCCTAACCCCCACCTCCCAAATCTCGTGCACTCCCCCGCCCCCGCCCCCACAGCGACATCTTGCAAGGCGTGCTGCAGCACGTGCAGGGCAAGCAGCCGGAGCAGATCCAGATGCAGCTGCAGGAGGAGATCCGGCCGCAGACGCTCAACCCCTACGAGTTCGAGAACGACGACGAGGCGCGCTTCCGCGCCATGATGCCGCACGAGGTGCCGGAGCGCCGCGGCGTGCTGAGCGTGGAGCCGCACGAGCTGCAGGTGCGGCGCGGGCTCGGCCGGCCTGTGCTGGCAGGCAACATTGCCTGTTCGGGGGGGGGGGGGCAGGCGTTCGCCCTTGCGCTGACCTATGAAGGCGGCACCCATTCTCCTTTACCCCACCTGTCCTGTGGTGCCGCCGACATCGCCTGCAACACCAAGCACCGTCCGCACCAGCCCGCTCGACCCTGCCGCCGCACCAACCCTCTCGACCTCTTGCACCGCACCGAACCCCTGGACCTCACAGGACCTGGCGGTGGCCCGCAGCATGCTGACGGACACGCTGCTGGAGGTGGTGGACGACCAGCTGGCGCAGTTCGGGCTGGACCCGCGCGTGCAGGCGCTCAGCGACAAGACCTACGCCGCCTGCATGGTGGAGCTGGAGCGCCGCCGCAGGTGCGCCGGAGGGGCCGCGGGGCGCGACCGCACAGTGGGTTGGCGTGGGGGTGCTGCAAGACGGTTGCACGAATGCTCTGCCGCGAGGATTACGAGCATGCATGTTCTCATTTGTACCTTGCTGCGCAGCCTCATGCTGGAGCGCGTGTCACCCGCAATGGCCAAGCGGGCCACCGACCTGCGCGACGGCATGCTCACGCACCTGGAGCTGATCAAGCGTGAGATGCAGAAGGAGCAGCAGGCGGTGGCGCAGAAGCGCCTGCAGGAACAGGCGCTCAAGCACGCCGAGGACAAGGCCACCGCGGAGGCCTCGGCTGCGGCTGCAGCAGCCGCCCAGGCAGCGGAGGTGGCGGTGGCGCAACAGGCAGCTGCCGCCGCCGCCGCGGCAACACAGCCGCTGGGTGGGATATCTGCCAGCGGCAGCGCTGGTCCCTCGTCAGAGCTCCTGCCGTCCGCGTCTGGCTCGCAACCGGTCCGCAGCGGCAGCGCCAGCGGCCTTCGCACCGGGTCTACCAGTCTGGCGACGCCGGCCGTGCCGGCGCCCGGGTCTGCGTTTGCAGCCCCAACGGCAGTGGCGGCGGGGGCGCTCGCCAGCGGCGCGCACTCTTCGGCTGCGACCAGCCACACGGAGTCTCCAACCGTGGCGGTGACGGCGGCCAAGCCGCAGTTGCCTGCCTTCCCGGCGCGCCAGTCCAGCATCGGACGCAGCGCGCCCAGCGAGACGAACACGGATGACCTTCGCAATATGCTGCCTGGAGGCGGCTTCAGGTAAAGGAACACGCAGCGCACCATATGTGCCAACGGATACTTTGTGGGACCGGTAGAAAAGGTTGTGGTTTAGGCGCGGGCAATCCCAAGGCACGGCGCCTCGAGGGCGGTGTGGTTGTCAGCTTTGCTTTATTAGCCCCACCAACCGTCCTGCCGCACAGCCGCAGCTCTGACGCGATCTCCGTCCCCCCGCACCCTTGTACAGCCGGCCAGCTGCGGAGGCTGCTCCCAGTGCTGCCCCATCAGCAGCCACGGCGGCGGCAACTGCAACGGCCGCGAGCAGCGTGCGGGCCAGCCCCATCCCGTCGCCGCTCAACCAGTCGCTAGCGCGGGAGGCCGCGGCTGCCGGCGAGCGGCCGCGCTCCAGCAACCTCAACGCCTCAATCAGCTCCGTGACCTCGCTCAACAGCAGCATCCGCACGGGGCCCGGGCGGAGCTCGGCAGCCGTATCCGGGCCGTCAGGTGCAGGGGGAGCGGCCGCCGCGGGTGGAGCTTTCCCGGTGGCGTTCCAGGGGCTGACTAAGGAGGCGGCGGCAGCGGGGCCGACGGAGATGGTCAGTGGGTTTTCACGTCCGGCGGCCGCAGCAGCGTCGCAACCGCAGCTGCCGCAGCCGCAGAAGATTACACCCGGTGCGGCGGCGGCCGCGGCGGCCACGGCTCCCAGTGGCAACATGAACATGTCAATTCGGTGAGTGTGGTGCGTGCAGTAGTGATGCAGAGCCGCTCACAATGCGTGGCCTGTAACCCCTTCGGAGACTTAGCCCTCCTTTGCTCATTTTGCAGGTCCGTGCGGCAGTACGAAGAGTCGGAATACGACGAAGAAGAGGACGTGGCGCCTCCACAGCCCAAAGCACGTGAGCACTGCCTTCTCACCACGCCGCGCTTTTGCACAGCGCCCATCACCCTTACCATCGCTTTTCACCCTTGTGGCGTGCTTTTGCTCTTACGCCTGTTTTTGCTTGACCTCCCTCCTCGCGAATGCGCAGTGGCTCGTGTGACCAAGGAGGAGGATGACGAGTATGCGGTGACGGAGGACGAGGAGGGGCAGGAGGACCAGGGCATCGAAGACGACGAGGAGGGCTTCAGCCCCATCGGGCACGGTAAGCCGCACGCAACGGAGGCGCGATCCGGTGCTGGCAGCGCGGGCGTGTGCAAGGGAAATCCTTGCAGTGAGCGACGTGTCAGCTTCCTTCTCATTTATAGCTGCAAGTGTGTCGTGGTGTGTTCCGGGCGCAGGCCTCGGCTCGGCGCCGCGCATCCTGTCGCGGGTGCAGTCCCCGCCGCGTGCATCCGCCGTGCAGCCCAGCCGGCTCGGGCCGCAGCGCACCTCCGCGGTCGCCGGAAGCAGGCAAGTAGCAGCGCGTGCGCACATGTGTGGTGTCGCAGGCCTGGCACACGTGTCTGGGAATTTGGGCACACGTATTCCACCTTAGCAGTATCGCACTCTCACTTGGCTCTCACCGTCCTGCACTGCCGGACCCACGTTGCCAACCTGCAGGGGCTGGGGCATGGACGAGCCGCTGCAGCTCGCGCCGCCGCCGCCCGCACCCGCTGCGGCCGCGGCCGGCGGGCGGCCCAGCGAGACCGCCGACACGGGCGAGCTCGAGTCGCTGCAGTCCTTCAACGGGCTCAGCACCTCGCTGCCGCGCGGCAACCCCGGCGCCTGGGGCAGCCCCGGCGGCACCATGCGCAAGCAGTCCGCCACCGTCCAGCAGCCGCGCGAGCTGTCGAAGCAGGTGGGGTGGGCATGGTAGAGTTGGGACTGTGCTAAGGGGTGGAGATGGGTATGCACAGGCTGTGAACGCTGGAAGCAAGGGCACTGTGGTGGCGGGGGTGTTACGGTAGTGTTCTCATCCCTGCCCATCATGCTGTTGCCGCCCACAGCTCAGCACCACCAGCAAGCAGTCCGGCTGGAACGAGACCATCAAGAGTTTCGGCGCCACGAGCGTCGGCGGCGACGAGATCCAGATGGTGCAAGTGAGTGCCGTGGCAATGAGCATCTAGTGGGGCAGCCATGCATCAACGGGCGTGTCGGGCCTCATTTGATGAGGCCAGAGTGCTCAGGCAGCCTCTATACTCCACCCCATCCGCTGACATGCTGGCGTGTTGCAATGCTGCCGCGCTGCTGCACGCACAGGACGTGACTGCCATGGAGTCATTCACGGGCACCGAGAGCATCCGCCCAGCGCGAGCCATGGCCCCGCCGGCGCGCGGCTCCGTGCAGGTAGGCCTTTTTTGCGTGTGACTTCGTACGCGGTGTGGGATGACTGCTGCAATGCTGCAAACTTCAGCATTGCCCAGCCCCGTACGCAGACCTTATCCTGCCTCTGCAACTGTCCCGCTTGACCCGCGCCCTGTCTTCTGCCCTTCACAACATTCATGTCGCAGCCCGCCCAGCCCGCCCCGCTGAAGAAGCCGGTGCAGTACGACGATGATGACTTCTCGGACGTGGAGGAGCTGTAGAGGGCGGGACGGAGCACCCAACGGGAGGGCTGTGGCCTCCTGGTGGCTTGATGATGCCCCCGGCACAGCAGCCTGGCTGGGACGACATGGCTGCAAGGATCGCTTGATACGGAAGGCATTGTAACTCGAGGCGTTTTCCCGTGTCGCAAGTGGCCCACATCTTTTGCCACATAAAGGGGCATCAGCCTTGGGGTACTGCAGTCTTGTCCGAACGGCTGTACAGAGCAGGCTGCGTAGCAGCAGAACTCGTCTCCTAGCCACACACACCCCTTACTTGCCTCCTGCAACCAATGCAATCTACTATGTACTTACTCAGTACTAGCTGCTGGGTACGGCAGATATAGCCATCCCGACCAAGAATTGTGTTCATAGGTGAACTCACGGTGCGGTTTCACCAAGTATTTCACAGAGACACAAGAAATTCACAGAGACACAGGCACACAGCCACTCCATACGTGAACGCATCACACTGCCAAGTGCCAACGCCAGGATGACCACCGCCGTAATGCCCTAGTCCGCGCTCCCAACGCCGCTCGCATTGCCTCACTCTCTTGATGTTTCTACTATTCCGAGGCCTCGCCTCGCTGCTTATTGCTGCTACTGCTGCTGCCTTGGCTGCTGCAGCCGCTGTTGCTCCTGCAGCACCGCTAGGATGGTTTGCAGTTGCTCCGGCGGCAGCCTGCCCAGCAGCGCGGGCAGCTCGGCCGCAGGCAGCACCGAGAGCACCGCGTGCAGCTGCGCCGGCTGCAGCGCCGTGAGCACGGCCTGGAGCTGCGCCGGCTGCAGCGCCTTGAACAGCTGCTGCACCTGCGCCGGGGACAGAGACTGCAGCAGCGCCTGCAGCTGCGCCGGCTGGAGCATAGCCACCAGGCCTTGCAGCTGCTCCGGCTGTAGCATGCCCAGGAAGCCCTGGAGGAAGGCCGGCTGTAGCAGCGGCAGCGGCAACGCCCCGGCTGCGGCTGCAGGAGCAGCAGCAGCCACAGGCGCGGTGGCCACAGCGGGAACGGCCGTGATGGCGCAGGGCGGCATGACTGGAGCCGCTCCGGCTGCGGTCACGGCAACCGCGGGCGCGGTAGCCACCGTCCATGCTGCCAGCTGTGGCAGGTGGCACACCAGCAGCCCCGCTAGCGTGGGGAAGGTCTGCTGGGAACCCGCCAGGGCTGCTGCAGGCCGAGGTGCAGCCGCCGCTGCAGCCGTGTGTAGCGGTGCCCAGGTTGGCGCGGCGACTGCTCCGGCCGCGGCAGCCGCGGCTCTGTGCTGTTCCAGCTGCTGCAGCTGCTCTTTCTGCTGCTGCTCCTGCTTGAGCTGCTCGCTGAGGATCTTGAAGGCGTGGAGCATCGCCACCCCGTCGGGGATGTGCGGGAAGCACACCGTGAGCGCCTTGGCCACTTGGAAGCGCGTCAGCACACTGCGTGTGTGTGGAGACCAGTCGCACACGCACCGCTTGTGGAAACAGGCCACGACAGACCGCCCCTGACGGCGGTCACAGCAGGGCGGGTGCTGCCAATCGCACCGCCCGGCTGCTGCGGCCGACCCTTCCCCTGGACACCCACCCACGCACCTGGAGCACAGGAAGTCGCCTATGTCCCAGTGCGCCTGGTGCTCCTTCAGCACGTTGCGCTGCAGCTGCTCCGCCAGCGCGTCCACCTCGGACAGGGCCTTGGGGTGGGTGGCAGGCGGTTTGTGGAAGGACACATGTTCGTTCAGAGTCAGCGTACCCGTATACGTACCGCTCCGAATGCCAATGTCACACATCTTGGTCACAAGCGCAGTGCACACCCCACAGCTCACGCGGTCAGGCCCAGGCGTCGGCGCCTGCACCGCTCACCGTGAGCGTCTCGCCACCCGTCGCGGGCGCCGCCGTTGCCGCCGCTAGCGTGTCGCTCAGCCGCGCCGCCAGCTGCAGCCGCTGCTGCACCACCGGCACCACGTTCTGCTCGTACACGGAGGCCAGGGACGTCACCTCCGCCAGCTGGGCCGGCGTCAGCTGCAGTGCGCGGGCTGCAATGGGAAGGCGGTGGGAACGAACGCACGCGGCAGGGCTGGGCCACACACATACCGGGGGAGGGCAGGCGCATGCTATTGAAAGCAAATTCAAAACCAAGGCAGGCTCGAACCCATGGCGCGAACATGCGCAACGCGTGGTGCTCCCTCCTTCCCTCAGCGCTTGCGCTGCTCACCGCATGTCATCCAGAACGAGTCAGGCGGGCGCTCCGGCTGCCCCGTCTCGATGTTCATGTACCTGCGCCAGCACACGTGCACGCGCAGCACCCGGGCGGCCGTGAGCGCAACGAACAGCAGCGCAGCCTGAAGGAGCAAGCAGGAGTGTCCCTGCCCCTGGCTCCGCGGTACTTGCTCTACGGCGGCGTGGCGGCGCACTCCCTGAACGGAGGCGAGCTGGTCCGGCCCGCCGGCCACGCACTGCCACTCCCGCCCCCGCCCCCGAACACCCCGCCCCCGCGGCCCCGCACCCCCGCAGACCCTGCCCCCGCACGCACATGCTGTGCACGAAGCAGGCGGGCGCCAGCAGGCTGATCTTGTCCACGTAGGCCAGGCAGCGCTCCAGGAAGCGCTCCAGCCGCCCGAACGGCGCCGAGCCGGGGCCGTGCACCTCGGCGCCCGCCACCAGCACGCCGAGCTGCGCGCCGCGCAATGGACAGGCACCGGGGGTGTTGGCAGCCTGGCCTTCTGCCCGACATCCGGCCCGCCAGCCCGACTGATTTTGGCCCGCCGTCGTGCTATGGACAGCCCAAAGCCGGCGGGGCCCTGACCCACACAAAAGCGCCGGCGCGCGCTTACCTGCATGCAAATGTGTTTCCACAGCAGCCGGAACTGCTCCGGCGTCACCCGCCGCAGCTCCTCCACGTCGCCCGCCGTGAGCTCGGGCGGCTCGCCGTCGGGGGCGGGGCACAGCGCCAGCACCGCCACCTGCTGCCTCGGCTGCTGCGGCGTCGACGACGTCGCCTGCTGCTGCGTCTGCTGCTGCGAGGATTGGAGCTGGCGTGCGGTGCGTGCAGACGCTGAGGACTGCTGCTGGTGCTGTTGATTCTGCCCAGGATCCGGTTTGAGCTGGGCCGTGCGTGACGGTCTGGAACCGGCTGGGCGCGGGGGTAGCTGCGGCGCGCGCGCGGAGGGCCCCTGGCTGGCGCCATCACCGCCGCCGCTGCTGCGGCCACGCGACTTGCCAACTGTAGAATTCGCGCCGGGTGGCGGTCCTCGGTAGCTATCGCTGCTGCCACTGCAGGCTGGCAGGCTGCTGCCTTGAGGCCCTGGCGACGCCCCCGCCATCGCAGTAGCCATGTCCGCCTCGTGCTCCGCCACCTCATGCCAAGCTGCCGCCGCCACCGCCACCACCTGAGGCGGCGCCAGGGCCGCCGCTGGTCCCCCAGCAGGTCCTGCTGCAGGCGCGCCGTCCACCGTGTCTCCCAGCACCGAAGCATGCACGTCCCGACGCCACTCGCCGCAGCAATTCTCACTGCTGTCCAGTGTCTCATCCCCCTCCTCCGAGTCATAGTCAGATTCAGAGCCCTCCGACTCGCTATAAGATGAATCTTCGCAGGCACCAGCCGCCGCCGCCGCGTTCTGTTCAGCCGCAGCCTGGGCTGCTGCTGCCGCTGCCGCCATTAGCTGTGTCAGGGCGGCGGCGCTCTCGTCCCGGTACGGCACCACCCGCTCCAGGACCTACGTGCACCTCAGTCCCGCAGATGATGGGAGTTAAAACCAGTTCCACAACTCATTTCCGGTCACAGCAACGTAAAGCGTTGCTGCCCACTGCCCCGCCCCGCCACGCCACGCCACGCCGCGCCCGCCCGCCCGACAGCTGCAGCGCTCGCACCTTGAGCTTGTTCTTCAGGAACTCGTTCTCCTGATGCAGCCTGGAGAACTGCGCCGTGAGCGCCTCCAGGTGCGCCTGCAGCTCCGGCATGCGCGGCTTGCGCTTGCGGCCTCGCTTGCTGCGGGGCTGGGCCGGCAGCCCCGCGTCGCCACCGGCACTGGCGGCGGCGGCGGCCTCGCCAGCGCCATTGAGCTGGGCTGCCTCTGACTCCAGTGCGGCGTCGCTCATGACCATGTTGGCGGCGACGTGGGCGCGCCGCGGCGACGCGGTGGCAGGAGGGGCGACAGCGGCGCCTGCTGCGTCACCGTGCGCTGTGTCTGCGCCCGCAACACCCTCCCAGAGCATTTGCGACGGCTGGGCGTGGGCATCGCCCCAGGCGTTGGCGGCAATCCCTCCTCCAGCATTTGGGATAATTACCGCGTTGGCTGGAGCTGCGGCAGCTGCGAGCTGGTGCTGGCCATCAATCCCCACCCCGCGCTGGGCATCATAGTTTGATGTTGCATCATCCGGAATGTCTAACTCGACATCGTTTAGGAGAAATGTGAGCCCGTGACTCGGAGAAGGGTGGCCGTTTATCGCGCCCAACCAGAATTCGTCCTCTGGCTCCTCTGGATCCATTTCATAGAGTTTAATAACATTAAGGACGAATATAGACACTACTGAATTATGGGCGAGCCTTCGAAAGCGCCCTTGCTGCTTGCGGGGCGTGAGCGTAAACCGAGTACTCGATTATGCGGCTTGTGCGGAGTGCGAGTTCAATTATCAATCCTAAAATGTCAATGGCCCTCGCGCCTGGTCCTTGAAGCGCGGCTGCGCTGCGCGCGGCGGTACCGAACAACTGCTTCGCGCGCGAATGAGCCTGCCCGTGTCTAAGCCCCCGCCTCGCCTGGCCCCCCACCTCCGCCAGCCTACCCTGCCGTGCCCCTCCTCGGCACGGGCACCCCTCGCATCTGTGAATAAGAACAGAACAATATCACGAGTATTACGATCCAGACATTTTCACGCCTTCACGCTTTCACGCAGGGAAAATTCGGGCACGCCTTCTTTGCAATGCCTGTCAACCGCCTCCTGTGCGCTGTGCCGCCACAGTGGACGCCATGAACCCCCTGCCCGGGATGGAACCCCTGACCGCCCTCCGTGATGCACGTGGACTTTCTGTGCCATAGCTCTGTGTGCCATAGTAATCATACGTCCGGGACATCATCACTAGTACTATATTGAGGGGAACTCACCAGCTGCACTTGCACTAAGACTGGCGTCAAAAGCTTGGGTCACGGGATCCGGAGCACCGCAGCTCGCGGCCAGTCGCTACCGTCCACACGCAACCGATTAAATGCAGCACGTTCCAGACATCAGAATCGAGCCGAACCGAACCTAAAACGAGGCATGGAATACATCGGCAGGGCCAGACGGCCAGTCCCGCGGTCCGAGTCCATAATGGAGGCGATCAGCAGCCCTCTACGGCTCTACCCTTCACCTGCTCACGGAGTTGTACGCCACGCTAACAACTATTTTAAAACTGAAATGCCACCCCAGCCACCCCAGCCGGGGCGTCCGCTTCTGGACAGGCGCCGGCCAAGCGCTCACTGGCTCTGCTGTTGCTGCTGTTGCTGCTGGAACTGCTGGAACTGCGCCTGCGCCGTCTTTTGCTGCAGCTGCTGCTCCGCGGCCTGCCGGTACAGCGCCCGGCAGGCGTGCATGATCGCCACGCCGTCGGGGATGTAGGGGTAGGAGGCGGCCATGATCCGCGACACCTGCACCGGCGTCAGCACCGACCAGCACAGGAAGTCGGTGGAATCCAGGTGCGACTGGTGCTCCTTCAGCACATTGCGCTGCAGCTGCTCCGTCAGCGTGTCCACAGCGGAGAGGGCCTGGGTGGAGGCGGCGGCAGGCGCCATGGGCATGGGAGGGGGTGGAGGTGGGGTGAGAGCAGAGCGCTGCAAGCTTGGTGGAGGTGCGCGCGTGCATCTGCGCGCCTTCACATGTGCACGGAACTTCATTGGTTTTGAGTAGAATCAGCATCAGCAGGTGCATCGACTCTGTCCTATGCCACGTTTGCACTGTGCAACAAACAAGGCTCACCGAAATGCCGTGCGCGCTTTCTACCACCGCCGGGCCCGTCATGGTTGTGGAGATGTGGGTGGACAGCTCCGATGCCAGCCGCGCGCGCTCCTGCAATTCACAGCAGCGAGCAGACAGCCACAATTCAGGCCTGAGGAACTAGACGCTCAAGGGCACGCAGTTGGCACCGACGGCGCACAGCGCAGTGTCCGCGCGCACGGGGGTACGGCCGAGCCTGTGCGCAGCCCCCCTCGATGTCCCGCCAGTACTGAAGGCGCCTATCTAGGACACATGCTCCGGGCCCCCATGCACCCACCAGCACCACCGGCGCCACGGTCGCGTCGTGAGCCTTGGCCAGGTTCTCAATCTCCTCCAGCTGGTCCAATGAGAAATTTGCGTACTTGCCTGCGCAGCAGCACCAGGCGCGTGGCAGTGCGGCAGGCGGGGGTGGCGGGGAGTGGCGGCGCGGGGACAGGTCGGTTGCTGTGGGCGTGCGGAATGCAGGTTGCGCGTGCAAGCTGGTGGGGCGGTGGCTCGCTGCTGACCCACAGCAGTCGCACGTGGGGAGTCGGCATTGGTGGTGCTGCCGGGTGGATGACGCTGCCCCAAAGTGGTATGTTACTGGCCAGTGGCCACGTAGAGAAGCTGCCCCTGGTCGCTCCGCAAGAGCGCCACGCACTACAGTCCCAAGGACGGGCAACCCGCCCGCCCGCCACCGCTCGCCGCCGCACCTATGGCCATCCAGAAGTCGTCAGTGGGCCGCTCCTCCGCCAGGGTCTCCGCGTTGATGTACCTGCAGGTGATGCAAGGTGGCACACAAGCCCTTGATCAGTGACATGCCATGCCGCCAATGCAGACTCTGCAGACTTGCCAGACCTGAACGACCCATCCCCACCAAAAGCACAGCCGCACGGGCGGCAGCTGCTGGCGCCCGCCTGCCCGTGACCACAATACAATCCGTACACGCGCCGTACACACGCGCCGTGCACGCGCCCCGGTCACGCCGCACCCACAGGCTCTGGAACCAGCAGTGCGGCGCGAGCAGCGTGATGCGGTCCATGTAGTCCATCAGCCGCCCCACGTAGCGGTCCAGGCGCGCGGCGTGCGCGCTGCCGGGGCCCAGCGCCTCCGCGGCCGCCACCAGCACACTCGTCTGCAGCAGGTGCGGGTGCAGGCGCAGGCGCGGCGGGTCGTGGTGAGGAGGCGTGCTTCAGGCGCGGGTGTTGCAATGGCACCGGGGCGCACGCCGGACACGGTGCTCAGGGTTCAGTGGTTAGAGTCAGAAGTGCGCTAAGCCCGTGTCGTGTGGGCGCGTCTCTCTCTCTCTACCTTTAGCGTCGCGTGCTTCCACAGCTCCAGGAACTCCTTGACGCCCGTGCGCCGCAGCTCCTCAATCGCGGCCGGCGACATGGTCGGGATCTCGCCGTCCGGCCCCGGGCACAGCTCCAGGATCAGCAGCTGCGACGGCGCCGTCCCCACCCAGCCGGCACCGCTTGGCCCCGCCGCGGCTGCTGCAAGCGCTGAGGCCGAAGCTGCAGAGGCCAGCGCCGCGCCGCCTGGCTGGCCTGCGGGTGCAGGCGCCGTCGCGGCAGCGCTGGCAGGCGTGACCGACGCAGAGGCCTGCGTGCCGCTGATGCCCAAGGCGGCCTCCGCCGCTGCTGGGCCTGCACTGCTGCTGCCGGAAGGGCTGGGGACGGCGCCGTCCGACGGCACGCCTGGCTGCGCCTGGGCCTGCCCTGCCGCCGCAGCAGCGGCTGTTGAAGCAGCCTGTTGCTGCTGCTGCTGTTGCTGCTGCTGCGGCGGCTGCTGGCCGCTGGACTTGACTGACGCCAGGAAGTCCAAGCTGACTTGGCGGGACGGGACAACCTTCTCCAGCGCCTGCGCGCAAACAGCACCGGCCACGCAGGCGTTGAACAGGCGGAGGGAAGGTGGCGGAGAAGCGCCCCTGAACATTGCGGCCTCCAAAGCCTTTGGCGACAGGCCTAACATTGCAAAGCCCGGTTCTCCTTACCTTCAGTTTGGATTTGAGGAAGACATTCTCAGAGCTCAGCCGTTCGAACTGTTGGCTTAGGGCATCGAGCTGAGACTGCAGGTCAGGGAGCCGGGGCTTGGGCTTGCGCCCGCGCCGGCTGCCGCCGGCGGCGCTTCCAACAAGCGCCGGAGGCTGCGCTCCCATGACCCATCCGTGGGCGCCGCCGGGAAAGGCCTGCTGAGCGGCGCCGCCAGAGGTGCCCACACCGCCACCAGCGACCGAGTCGCTGATTCGCGCGAATGCAGCTGCGTCACTTGGGCCTTGCCCGTTCGTGCTGGTCTGGACGTGCGCTGAGGCCGTTCCGCCACTGCTGACGCGGTGGAGGTACGGCTGGGTCGTGAGCACGGGTGCTCCGCTGTTGAAAGCCCCGGCAGCGGCTCCGGCTTGGATGTGAGAGTGTGTTGGGGCCGACGGCTGTGGCACACCTCCAGCGCCAGGTCCGTTCACGAACTGCTGCGGATAGCCCGAGCCGTGGAGCCCCTGGCCGGATGCACTAGTCACATTCATGGCTGCACCCCCTGGCCCAAGCCGTGCGTGCATCTGCGACGCGGCCGCCTGCGAGCCGCGGTGGCCCAGGGGGTCCGTGCCGCTTGCCGCTCGGCCCAGAGTTGCAGTCCCCGCCGACGAAGTCTCCCCGCACTGCATCGCGCTGCTTCCGCTGGTGCAGGTGTCTGCGCATTTGCTGGAGTCTTCGTTGCAGAGTTCCTCCAGAAATAAGGTGATTCCGGACCCGTTCGGCGAAACTGCGCGTGCAACGTTGTGCGTGCCGTCAACTTCCATGCTGGTGAGCTGCTGTTAAAACATCGCGACTAGGCTTGTTAAAGTTTGCGGCGAATGTGGCTCTGTATCAAAAACTGCACGTAGAGCCAGCCCTTAAGTATGGGTTTGGTGGCGGATAGCAGTCCTTTTACACAATAAAATGTAACTGAGATTGGTGGGAAGAAATTGGTGCCCACTGCACTGTTCGCAGCGAAGGACTGTCAACTCCCCAGGAGTTTACTCGAAAAACCTGGTGTAGCGCAAAAGCTGGGGGCGTCAATCCTTTCAGTTGATCCGTGAATTAACTGTGCAAATGCGCCCTAGCCCTGGCCCAGGCGGCACAGTTACCCCTAAATCTACCCTTGACACAATGGCACGCCGCACTCCGACCACCTCCGACGCAGCTGGACGTCCCCACGTTATGCACGTCCTGCCACCAGCCGTTCGTGCAGCTTCTCCACCGCAGGCGCCAGGCGCCCCGGCCCTGGCGCAAAGCCCATCACCTCCTTCTGCGCACACGCCAGCAACAGGGCACACACCTCTTCCGCGCGCCGACGCACCTCCTCCCGCCCCGCCGCATCCGCCTCGCCCGCGCCTACCACACCGGGCTCCCCCTCCGCCCACACCTGCACCAGCAGCAGGTGCCGCCACAGCGTGGCCGCGTGTGCCGGCACCCGCGGCCACGTGGCGCGCAACACCGCGCCCAGCAGCGCCAGCGCCTGTGCGCGGGTGGCGTCGTCGTGCGCGTGTAGCCACTCGAGCAGCAGCGGCATGAGCCGGGACAGGTACCGGCAGGCGGTGAGGCCCATGCACGTGACCAGGCAGGCGGCGGGCGGCATGAAGGACAGCCGCCGGGCAGCCACGTGCGCGCCGCGCTCCGCCTCGGTCAGCAGGGTGCAGGCCAGCGCGTGGTAGCCGGGCGCTCGGGGGTCCTTGCCCTGGGTCGTGGGGGAAGCGGCCATGCCAGGAAGTGCTTTCCAATGTGGGGTACGACATGTAGCAACCGTACGAGTCGTGAAAAGCAGGGGCAGCTGAACGAGCCAGGGTGGGAACTTGGCTGTGGGCGGCACAAAGCTGGCACGCTCACCTCGATGCGGTGCGTGAGCGCCACCGCGGCGGGGCAGGCCAGCGGCCACAGCTGCTCGCTGCAGCCCGTCACCAGGCGCCGCGCCGCGTCCAGCAGCAGGTCGCGCTGCCACTGCAGGTCTGCGTGCGCGTGTGTGTGCGTCAGAGAGCGCACAAGGAAGAATTACATGCACAATGACAGCGTGTGTGATGCAAGCCTGTTTTTGTGTGGTGTGTTGGCGTTGGCACGAGCGGCCGCCCGCATCACGCCACACGCCACTTGTGACCAGCAAATCGTACAAATGTGCCGTACGGTCCCGTAACCCAGGACAGTGGCCGCACAGCCGCGAGGACCTACCCGCCGCCAGGCACTCCACCGCCACGGCATGCAGCGCCGCCACGCCGTACGCCGCCACGCCCGGCGAGGGGTCGTCGCTGGCGGCCAGCAGCAGCGGCAGCGCCAGTCGCAGCGCCTCACTGGAGAAGGGGTGGCGGCAGCGCAGCAGCATCCACGCCAGCCGCCGCGTCGCCAGCGCGCGGGTAAACGTGTCTGCGCAGTATTCCAATGAAGGACAGATCAAGTTGAGGTTTGGTTTCAACAGCGTGATGAGTCGGTGACTCGTAAGGGTCAGAGATGCGCCTGCACTTGCATTCGCAAATAGCATTTCAGTGATGCATACGATGCGGCAGCATGTCTTGTTCTTCTCGGGCAACGTCTTACCCGGCCCCGAGTACGGCTTGATGGGACCTTCCTCCAGCGCCTGCGTTACGACGAGGTTGGTTTGTCAGCCGACCAGCTGCTCCTAGATCTCATGTTTCAACGCTCCCTGCAAGGCGTGGTTCGCCCCGGGGTCTCGCCCACACCACCTTCGCGTGGACGGCTATCTCACACTCAAACACGCACACAACCCTCCTGTATCACCTGCACGTGCTTCTGCACCACCACCGGCCGTATGACGTCCCGCATCAGCGCCGCGCCGCAGCCCAGCAGCAGCTCCTGCTGCAGCACCGCCTCCGCAGGCAGCAGCCCCAGCGAGCCACCACCCAAGCCGCCTGCGGCGCCGCCAGCGCCCATGCCCCCAGCGGGCGAGGTAGCACGCAGCGCACGAGTCGGCGAGGGCAGGACGCGCGTGCTGCGCGACAGCAACACGAACAGCAGCGATGCAGCCGCGGCCGCGGGGCCAGCCGGCGCCGCCCACGGCGTGTCTACTTCCGTCGGCGGCGGCGGCAGGCCCGGGTCCGGGGCGTTACTGCTGCCCGCCGCAGCGCCCCCGGGCGCGCAGGGCGCGTACGTTGCGATCAGCAGCAGCAGGTCGGACACTAGCGGCGCCTGTTGTTCCCGCCAAGCCTCCAACGCCTGCGCCAGAGGGACACGTGGGCGCGCGGATGAGTGATGAGCCCGGGCGGCGCAGCACGTGTGAACGACCTGGCATAGCGCCGCACCAGGGTCCTCAACATGATTATGTGTGACCATCACGTAATAGAGCAGGCAGTCAGGGAGGGCTCGCGTTGCGCACCCGCCTGACCTGATGGTGGGGTGCGGGCGCAGCAGCCGGTGTGGGCGAGGCGGGCTCCTCGCTGACCTCCTCGATGAACACCTGTTGCACGGCACAGGCGTTCGTGCTCACGGCCATGCATGAGCAATCATGCATTCCAGGGTGAAGCCCGCGGGTGCCAAGATAGTCGGATCTCCCATGTGCGATCGATCTGAAAGTGCACCACACCTGTGGCTTCCGATGGCCCGAGCCAAACGGCGCGTTGTTGCGCCCGGCGGCCCCTGACTCCTCCCGTCGTCGCGTCGTCGACTGCCACGGCTGCGGATCAAGCGCGGCGACTGCGGCGCCGCCGGCACTGGCGTCCGCGGGCCCTCTCGCGCCCTCCTCGGGGTCCCCAGCCCCAGACGAGGCAGCGACCGAGTACACAAGCGGCGAAGGTAGGGCTTGCAGCAGCGCCGCCAGCGCCGCCAGACCTGCCGCGACCGCAAGCTCCGACTGCCGCGCCAGCGCGGCGTTGGAGCCTGCGGAGTGCGGGTGTGCGCGGCAGGGCACCGTAAGCTTTAAACGGGTACAGGTTCGCGCCGCTTCGGAGCTCCATGTTGTGTACCTGCGCACGCCACGTCACATGCCCTGCACCCTGCTGTGGCCCGCGAAAAATCACCTGTGGGGGCCACGGGCGCACCACCCGCCTCCGCGAACAGGTGCTGGTCGGGATCCTGCACCCAACCGACGCGCGCTTCAGAAATGCATTTGCCCTGATAACCTGCAAGCCTGCTTAGCAGCACACTGCACACAAACCCTCAGGTCGTTGCCGCGGCACCAGCTGACTCCTCCCCCTTTCCCACGGCTGTCCCCCCCTCCCCCGCCCACCTGCAGCAGCGCGCCCAGCCGCCGCATGAGCCGCGACAGCCGCACCGCCGCCGCCAGCGCCTCCACCGACAGGTCGGCACCTCCTGCCGCGCGGATGCGCCCTGACGCGCCGGCCGCCACCGCCGCCGCCACCAGCAGCACACTGGCCCGACTAGGGACCAGGGCAGCGGCCGCTGCGGCCGGCGACGAGGATGACGGCAGCCTGGGCGCGAGGGGTGCAGACTCTGCCTTGCTTGCAAGCGCCTGCGGGACGAACGGAAAGCGGGGGGCGACAGCTCAGTGGACAGCGGGGCTGCAGTCCGTCCCCGCCAGCCTACCCGCCCCGACGTTCTGCACGGATAACAGCCGCAACTCAGCGAACGCGCAGCACGAGAACCCCACAGCCGCCCTGACCCACCTCCAGTACTGACAGCGCGTCGCCAGCACTCAGCGTCCGCGCGACTGCCTCGCACATCGACCTCATGCTACGGGTTACTGCGACGGCCTCCACCGCCGCCTCTGCCTCCGCCGCGGCCTCCGCCTCCCCACCAGACGTGCAAGGCTCGGGCCCCGGTGCCAGCGCCGCCATCTGATCCTGCCCGCTGCAGGTTCCAGGCAGCAGCATGGAGTACCAACGCTGCTGCGACCCCTCTGCGTCAGCAGCAGCGCCGACGGCGGCTGCACCCCGACCGCAGCCCGGCCCGTACCGGCCGACGGCGTCGGTGATGCAGGCGGCGGCCACCGCCAGCAGCCGCTGCGCCACCTCCCGCCGCCCAACCGTCGCCCCAGCGGGCGTGCCTGCAGCCCCAGCGGCGCCCGACGCGGCCGCAGTGTCCTCATTCGCCGGAGCGCTAGCCCCTTCCCCATCGCCGCATGCGCCCTCAGCTGTGCCGTCCGGCAAGAGCCCAATGGAGCCCCCAAGCGCCGCCTCAAGCGCCGCCGCGCCCGCCACCGCACGCGCCACGTCAGCAATGCCGTACGCGGCCAGGGGCCCCTCCGGGTCGTCCTCGCAGGCAGCTGCCCGCACCAGCTGCGACGCCAGGTGGCGCACAGCGCCGCGCCAGCCCAGCTGCCGGCAGTGGTGCCGCGCGAACTCCAGGGCAGCCTGCCAGACCTGCAACACGCATGGGGTCGGCAGGCGATCAGACTCCTCCAGGCCGTGCGAAGCACTTTTAGCTATAGACCCTTAGCGACCTGCTTGCTTGCGCAAAAGAAGCCTCTAGCGTTGCTGCTCTTGCAGGTTGCAGTACCTCTGGGCAGCTTGCAGGTGAGTCAGCCGTGGCCGTGGCCGACGCCGACCGGGGCTCGGGGGCGGCCTTGGCTGCTGCGGTCAGCACGCCCTCGACCACACGCCGCCACTCCTTGGCAGCCACCCGCTCACCAACAGCACCGCCAATGCTGCGGGGCCGCGCCCCACCAGTGCCGTCCACGCACGCCGCCGCCAGCAGCGCATCCGCGCCATGCAGCGCCGCCGCCCTCACGTCCGCATGCGCATCCCACGGCGCCACGTTGCCGGCGAGCTCCTGCACCACCGCCCACATGCCCACGTCCGCCGGAGCCGTCGCGCTTGTCCTGTCCGCCGGCGCCCGGTGCTGTGCCAACTGGTGCTGCAGCAGCAGCAGGTCTACGAGCAGGCGCACCGCGGCCCTTCTCACGGCGTCCGACCGAGACCTTAGGCCGGAGGGACCCTGGCGGCGTCGGATGTGCGCACAGAAATGCGCGAACATCACAAGTTGGACAGGTTGGGCAGGAAAGAAACGAGGTGCGTGCGAGCCTACTTTGCGGCACGCGCGGCAGCAGCTGCGACATCATTATGTACCATGTCGTATTCCCTCGGACACCCGCCGTTATGGCTCAACCCCTTGACCCGTGCACCCGCCGTTGTGGCTCAACCCCTTGACCCGTGCACCCGCCGTTGTGGCTCAACCCCTTGACCATTGTGCCCATTCCGCCGGCGATCCTCACCCTGAGGCTGAGCCACAGCGGCATCAGTGGCGGCAGGGTGCATGCGCCCGCCCCGTCGCTCCGTCCCCAGCTGGCCAGCCCCCGCACCGCCTCAACCACCCGCTGCTGTGCCGTTAGCCACCTGAGGTCTGCATCTGGTTGCTCAGAAAGGTGGTGGCTGCATGCTGCGCCGCCGGGGCCCAGCGCCAACCGCGCCGCCGCTGCTACTGCTGTGGAGCAAGCGGCTGTCAGCGCGCCATCTTCAGAAGCACCCTCGGCGCCGTCTGCACAGCCGCCTGGCGCGCGGGCAGCCCCCGCTGTGGGCGCCCCGGCTACCACGCTTACCACCGCCTTCAGCAGCTGCGCGGCATCGACTGCCAGCTGGCTCAGCTGCCCCAGCAGGACGGCCTGCGTCTCGGCGCCACCCAGCGCGTCGACGAGCTGCGCCCAGAGAGGGCCAAGCAGCTCCAGCGCCTGCTCAGTAGCTGGGCGTGACTGGCTTTGTAAGATGCCCTCGCCGCTTGCTTCAACGGCTGCAAGCTGAGCGAGAAGCGCAGCGATCCGAGCCAATGTTTCAGCAGCAGCATCGGCACGCGCATCGGTGTCACTCCTGGTGCAAATTGATGCTTGCATCTTGCCAAATGATTAAATCGACCAGGGCTAGCAAGGGTGTTGCATCGCGCGCCTTCAGGAGTTTACTGCTTTGTCCATTCGCCTCAGGCAGCGTTGTTAAGCATATGTACCAGTCACGATGTACAATGGAAAAGCACTTGTTTGGCAAACGCTTCCCGCAAACCCTTCCCTGCATGAGGCAAAGTAACCCTTTCCTGGCACACGGCCGCCGCCCTGAGGAACAGCGTGATGGCAACGATCAAATGCGCACATCTCATCGAAGCCCTAGCGAGCCGACGCGCGCGCCTGCCCGCATTTCTCGGCCCCTAATGACGTCAGCAAGACGTCGGCATGTGAAATGTCGTCTGCGCTTTAGGCTGGCAGCGCCCTGGCTGCCCACGCCCATAACGGATGTGATCGCAGTGCTTCGTTAATCAGCCACACGCATCGTGGGCGGCCAACTCCGCACAGGCGGCAAACACACCAGCACGCCACCTTGGCAACTTAGAGGCGGCTTTTCCCCTGATTGCCACCTTGCATCACGCCAACATGTCATCTTACTTGTGAGGACATGCGTTAGCGACAGGGTAGTAGTCTGCAGTGGCCCGGGTTTTGCGATATTCTGGCCAAAAGGCGCCCAGCGTACGAAGGTACGACGCCGGGTTGGCTCACGCGCCACTTCGTCATGCGCCCCTCATTCAGCATATCGCCCGCGCCGCTTTAACTTTCAATCACATACATTTACACTATAACACACACACATTTAGAGCCAATCCTTCGATCCCCAAGACTACTAGCCTTAGCGACTTGACCCTACAACAGAATTGCGAAGCGATGTCAACTCGACTTACACTGCGAGTAAAGTCGGCCCACAGCGCCGCACGAGGGCTGCATCACCTGCTTCCATCAGTGCACGCAGTATGCAGCGCACCGCACTCGCCTCGCGGGAGCAGCTGCGGCCCGCTTAACGCGGCTGCTTCGGCTTCCTTCTCGGCTTCCTTCTCGGCTTCCTTCACGCAGACGGTAGAAGCAGCACCTGCATCGCCAGCAGAGACCTTCCTCAGTCGATACGCGCTGGGCAGGGCGCTGGGCCAGGTAAGGCGATTCCCTTCGGCTTGGACACGAACTTGAACCCTTGGGGCGGAGTCGGCTCGATTATGCTTTCAAACGTGTCCCTTGAAAGCTGATCATATCGACCCACCTCGCTGCGGCCTTATATTCCGGCCTTCCTCGCAGGGCGCTTATGGCAGCGTGCACACGGCCATCCACAAAGCGACAGGTGAGCGGCTATGGAAACTCAGGACGACCAGCTTGCAATCTGGGGAGCCTGCGGCGCCAATGGCAGCACTTGAAGCGCTATGGCTCATTGACAGCCCCATCGGGCCATGTTTCCGCAGGCGAGGAGGTGGCGGTCAAGGTTGTCTCGAAACAGCGCAATGCCGGCCGCAACCAGCGTGGAGCACTGCACCGCGAGGTGCGCCGGCGCGGTAGCAATAGGGCTCTTCATGGGAGACCTAGACTGGGAGTTGCGGCCGGTTTCTCCCCCTTCTGGCCGGAATTTGTGACACCAGTGCCCTTTAATTGTGCAGGCGCAACTCTGGAAGCGGGCATGTGCGGCCTCCAGGCAGGCCTGCCGATTCATGGCCATCGAGGAGGACGCCTCTAACTATTACATCATCTCGGAGAAGTGCGACGGTGGCAGCTTGCAGCAGATGCTGGATGCACGCGGATTTCTGAAGGAGGAAGAGCTGTCGCAGGTCGCATGGTGAGCCGACGAACGCTTTTGGGCCGCGCGGGACGTGGGCGTCCTGGCGCGGAGCCTTTGTGGGATGGCTTTCGGAAGGACTGGGACGGTTGTCAACAATCGCCTCCGTCGCGCACGCTTCTGGGGCTTGCTCTGACCTTTCGTCTCCCTGACGTCAGCGCACACTCAGGCGCACACTGCTTCGAAGCGACCCAGCTCGAGCTATCGAACCCTGTTGGCATTCCAGCTCGGCTCGTTGGCATGGTTGCATCTGGAGCGGCGCCTGCGCACACAGCTCGAGCCTTGGTTGGACGTGCCGCGTGGGCACCCGTGCCCGTTGCTCTCCACACACGCCGTGCCTCCACCCAGCCCCGCATCACTTTTGTCACCAATTCTCACACGCCACCTCCGACCTTTTTCCTTCGCGCGCGCATAGGTGTGTGGTATCCTTCCTGGGCGACCTGCACAAGTCGGGCATCTACTACGGCGACCTGAAGCCCGGCAACGTCATCCTCAAGGACGAGTACCCCTGCGCGCCGGGGTCGGCGGGCGGCTGCCTGAACGTGCGAGTGGTGGACTTCGGCTGCAGCCAGCTGGTGTCGACCTCGGAGGCGGCACCGCTGCGCGCGCTGGCGGGCTCGCCGCTGTTCCTGGCGCCCGAGATCATCAAGGGCAGCTACGGCCTGCCGGCGGACATGTGGTGCGTGGCGTGCGGCCGGGAGGGTGCAGTCCGGGGTCGTGGTCGCGTTGAGCAACCCACCCGGGACCGTCCACCTCTCACTCGCTGACGCTGCCGGCCACCGCCTCCCCCCCGTCGCATATTCGGCCCCGCTCTTCTCCTCGCTCCTATCCATATGCACTGACGCACACGCATTGGTTTGGTTTGGTTGGATTTAGCTTGGGATGGTATTCACAACCCCCACCCCCCACCACCTCCCCCACCCTGCGCAGGGCCCTGGGCGTGAGCATGTACATGCTGCTGTGCGGTCGGCTGCCGTTCTGGCTGGAGGGCGTGCCGCAGCTGGAGCAGCTGGACATGGACAGCATCAACCTGGGCATCATGTACAACCCGGTGCTGTTTGCGGGCGCGCAGTGGAAGGGCGTCAGCGAGCCGCTGAAGGACCTCATCTGCAGCCTGCTGGAGAAGGACCCCGCGCGGCGCCTCACCGCGGCGCAGGCCATGGAGCACCCCTGGTTCGCGGCGGCCAAGGAGACGTGCGCCGTGGACGTCTAAGGCGGGCCGGGCCGGGGCGGGGCGCCGCACGCCGGCGGGCCAACAGCAGCCACAGCAGGCGGGATGGGGCGTGGCGGAGGCGGCGCCTGGCGCTGCAACACGAACTGGGGCCGCGCACGCGCAGCGGCTCGTCGGTGTCAGCAGCAGCTGCGCGGCGGCAGCAGCCGCGCTGCGCAGCCGCGTGTAATCGGAGCGAGAGCGACCGAGTGCAGATGCAGTGAGGGACATGAGCGGTGGCTCAACGCCACGAAGCGGCATCCAAAGTGCCGGCATCGCCCTGCCTTTGCATCGAGTGGGGCGCTGACAGCGACTGCATCGTATCGTATCGGGAGCGGGTGTGGAGTGAGGTACGTGAATTGAGACGACCTATCTTGAGCGGCTGCAAATTATTTCGGACTCTGCCTTATGCCGTGTGTGGGTCTTCACCGCATTCTTCATCTCCCGACAACTACCTCATGGGGGTGGGCGGGCGCAACCGGGTGGTGGCCCAGCGACAGCCGTGTCCACCACGGTGCGGCTATCACCATCATTGGCATGCGGTGGGCGGGGGCGGGGGAGGCGGGAAGGGACGAGCGGGAGAGAGCGACAGCGACTGGCCGGGGCGGCGGTTGGGCCGCCCCGAGGCTGGGCGAGTGGTGGCAGATTGCCGCGCTCCAGTGGAGGCAATGGTGTGAGAGTGGTTGAGCTTCTTGCATGTAGTTTAGTCCGGCGGCAGTACCGCCCCCGGTGTGTGCATATGGCTTTGGCAGCGCTCTTACTCCTGGAGCGCATATGCCAAGCCATGGCGAGAGTCTCGTATGCGACCGAGACGAGGTGATGATTCCGAACCTGTGTACCCTATGTACTATTTCCCAGCCCTGTCAATCGGATGACGACGGCGTTGAGTGAAGCGTTAAATCTTTACGCGATGCAATTGTCGCTGCCAGAGTGATTGGCTTGTGGAGTCGGAGACGGCTATACGATGAATGCGCCCGTTGTTGTCCGGGCTCAGCCATCGTTGTGATTTGAGGAGAGGGACGCAAAGCGGCGAATCCTAATGCGATGTGAGATGACATTGCAATGCGTGTGGTGTGGGGGGGGGGGGCGGGAGGGGGCTGACCCCCGGATCTTGTCGAAAGTATCCAGGGGCGACGCGAGGGGGGGGGGTACAGAAACCGAGGCCATCAACATGCCCGCCAGAGCGTGTAGAAAGGGACCGGACGCGAAGAGACGATAAGTTATATTGGACCCATGGCCAGTTGCTGAGAGTTCGTAACACTTGCTTTTTTCAAACAGTTGTGAAGCAAATGTGTAGAAGAACTCGTAAGCTGCTGCGCTGGGCCAAATCTGCCATGCCATCTTTTTATCTTATAGCCTTCGCCGGAACCCAACACCTATGGGGGCCGGCGTGTTCTGTATTGGCAGTTCTGTGTGTCCAGATTGCCAACTGAAGGCTGATGGTTGGGCGCTTGGGCCAGCGCGCACGGTGTGTGACGCGTGCCCGGTACGTACCCAGTACCGGTATGAAGGATAACCGCTTGCTTTGGATGGGGTGTGGACCTGGACTTTTACAGTGAATTACACGGTGCGATGGCGCAGTAGACGCTAACGGACCGTGGTGGCGAAGGGCTGGCAAAACTGCCGGAAGAAGAGTGCCTACGGACAAACAACCATCGCGTCAGAAGACGCACTTTATTCATCGGTTTCGAGACGAGCGTTTGCAAACGGAAGGTGTGTAGCAAAGCTTGGGTTGTGCGCGGAGATAGTACCAGACGTTGAGACTGCGGAAGATCTCCTTAATACTGTACGGTAGATGCCGCGGCCGCGTCGTGCCGGCCGTGATACCTCTGTTGTTGCACGACTGTATGTCGTTTGAACATGATGGTGATGATCAGGAGCGCAGGCGACGGAATTGGCGGAGATTGCATTGGTTACAGGAGGGACCTGCTGACGCAGCTCACGAGCCAGCGAGCACGTACTAGTACGGACGCCCTGCTCTAGACCTCAGGGGCGCGCCACCTGCAGCGCCGACAGCCTACTCGGCGCCTTGGGCTAATAGGCCTTGCTCCCATGGGAGCGCCACCATCTTCTAAACTCAATCTCCTTCCTCTTCAACTGAAATGAAAGTCGGCTTATTGATCCACATACTCCCGTCTTCCCTTCTTTCAATCCAAGGGTGGCCTGGTGGGATTTCGTCCCACCCCCTTGGCTTGATGCCCAGGCTCACATACATCTGCAAACGCTCCCAAAAGTCTGCTATAACTTGCGTTTTAATCCTGCTAATCGCTGTTTCTTCTACCTTGCCTTGTTCCCCTCTGGAGGCAAACAATAGCCTCCTACCGTACTCCATGGCAGAGATCGCAGCCAGGCATACAACGTCCCAGATGGGTTGCTGGATAGCCTCGTGTGGCGGTATTACTAGCCACAGATTCTTACGCTCCACTATCAACTCAATTATGTGATCCTCGTCACCTATGTCTGTCGCTTCCTGAATATGCAGCCGTAGCGTGCTAGCAATTGTGCACGTGCTGAAATGGTGTGCGCGGTCAGACTGTGCATCCGTCACCCCACATGGGCATTTATGACCTTGCCCTCTGTGCATCGAGAAGCCTGGGAATCCATCCACTGCTAGCCTCCAGAAGGCTTCTTTCTGCTCTGCTTCCCATTTAAGCTTCGGAGCTGCCGCCATGCGGAGCTGCCGCCATGCGGTTGTAATACGATATTGCAAACATGATGAGCATGAGCATGTTACATGGCTTGAAGTCCATGCGGCCCCACTAACTCCTTTGAGTCCGGAGGCGCGATGATAACTAAACAAAGGGGAATCAGCTAGCGGTTGCGCAATTCACTAGACCGAAGCGTTGTCACCGCGTGCAAGTAAGCAGCTAGCTTTTGAACGTCCGTGCCAAGCATAGCTCTTTTCATATCACTACCTGTAATACCCACTGCTTCCCTCAAGCTCGCGTACTTCGTGCATTCCAGCAAGACGTGCTTTTCGTCTTCCACGCCTCCATTCCCGCACAGCTTGGCATTGTGCCTCGAGTCCCCTGCAGTCCTGCCAACCTGCCGCCAGAACACCTCCCGCTCAGCACGGCTCACCGCACAGCAGCGCATTCAGTAAACGACTGATTCTGCAAACCGCAGCTGGCGTCGTGCTACCCTACTGGACGCCAGGCACACGTGTCGCTCCTGGTGCAAGGGACTCACCGCGGCACCGCCTGCACGGCACGCAGGCGACGCACCACCATCGTCGTGGTGTCACACGCATTCGCGTTCGCGTTTCGAAAGCACATCGTCACCTCAGCCAGCCAGCCTCCCGAACCCCACCATCGTCACCACCACGCCACCGGCTCCCCGTACCCATTCCAACCCGCCCTTACACAACACGCATCCCCGCGCATCTACGGAATGACGGAATCTCTCTCACGTCTCGCCAGAGCCCGACCCTGCTTTCGCCGCCGCACTCCGCCGACGGCGGCACAGGCGGCCGTTGGGCCCACCCCGGCCCGCCCCATAAACCGTTCGCACCGCGCCACTGCCGGCGGCGTCCCTGCTGTGCAAACAAACACCCCCATGCCGCCGCTGTCAGCGCGCTTGTGCCCATGCACATGCACGTGGGTGGCCACGGGACACCGCGCAACCGGAAGCTGCCTCGCACTCCGCGTGCCGGGCTGGGCTTATTCATCACCGATGACGAGGTGGTGGTGCTGGCCAGCGCCACTCGTGCGGCCCGGTACCGCCGCGTCCGCCGGAGCAGCTTTGGGAGCCGGAGGGCCGGCGGCAGCAGCTGATGCGGCGATGCCCGCCGCGGCGGATTCTGCGCCTGCCCTCGCGCCCCCTGCCCTGCTGCGCTGCGGCCGCCGCGCCGCGCCGACCGCCGCGCGCAGCGCCAGCAGCACACCTGCCACCGCCGCGGCGGGCAGCAGCACCCGCCGGCGCAGTCCGTCGCCACCGCCCCGCCGGCGCCTGCCAGCACCCGGGTCCGTGCCCCAGGCCGAAGACACCTGTGGGCGGTCAAAGAGCGACAGGCCAAGTACAGCATTGCGGTTTTTCACTTTGACTGGCGCGCCCAGCCTGCGCGCTGGGGTCGAGCGGCGAGGCCATGATGCGGCGGAGGCGCTACAAGCCATGATGAGGATGCGACACCGTATGGTCAAAAGCGCCATCAGCCATTGCCGCTGTCACAAACGCACCGGCGTCCCACCAGCAGCCCGACCCACCAGCGCCCACTCCCACTGCCGGCCACCCGTCCTTTGACAATGGCATTCCCTGTCCGTGCACGCTGCCTCTGCCAGCCCCGCAGCTCCGAACCGCCCCCTTTATATTGGGATTGGAATGAATTATCCCCCACCCCCACCCCGTGCCCCCACCCCCATGCACAGGGCTGCCCGCCCACCCCACCGCCGCCTCACCTGCGGCAGATCCTGGCTGCGCCACAGCCCCGTGGATGTCATGGCCCGGCCCAGAGACCACCAGGCGTCCGCCACAGCCCCCTCGCCCCCGCCGCCCGCAGCCGCCCCCGGCGCCGCGCCGTCCGCCGCCGCGCCCTGAGCACCACCGTGCACCTGCAGCCCCGGGCGCCGCGCGGAGCCGCTGCTGCCAGCGGTCGCCTCCTCGTGGTCCGCTGCTTGCTCCGCCGCGACGCCGCCGTCCATTGTCACCTGCGCCAGGCTGAAGCGCGGAACGCCGCCCTTGCTGCGCACGTAGCCCCCGCCGCCCCCGCTACCGGCCGCGCCTGCCGTGTCGGTAGGCGACTGGTAGGGTTCGCCGGGTGAGAAGGCGAGGTGCGGCCTCCACAGCGCGCGCGCGGGGCCCGTAGGCGTGGACGCGGCGGAGAAAGCCGAGGAGCCGCCGCCACCGCCACTGCTGGTGCTGCTGGGTGTGGCGGTGAGAGGCGTCCAGGACTGCGACGCCGCGGAGGCGGGCGTGCCTGCCGCGCTGGAGGTCTGCGCGGCTGCGCGGGGTGCTTGGGCGTGATGCAGCGGGTGCGGCGTGGCGGGCCCGGTGGGCGATAGCGGCGACCCCAGCTCCGCGCCGGCTGGCGACACGGCAGTGCCTAGCGGTCGGTGCGGCTTGGCCGCGCCCATCACAGCGGATGAGCCGCCGGGCTTGGGCGCCGCCGCCGCCGCCTCGTGCTCCTCCGCCGCCCGCGCCGCGGCGGCCCGGGCGGAGCGGCCGTACACGTGGTGGTGGTGCCCGTACGCCTGGCGTGGGTGTGTGCGTGTGAGGAGGAGGGAGGGGTTATGAATGCCCGCCCAGGCTAACCCAAACCCAAATCATGCATGCGCCCTCCCCAGACGCACTGTAGGTCACGTGACGCGGCAACTAACGCACGCCGCGACGCGCCCTCCCCAGTCCCCACCGCACCACGCATCCACCCGGCGCACCTGCGGGTCGAGCTGTGTGGGCGCCATGCCGCGGCCGCGCCGCTCCGCCACGAAGCCCGGCACAGCGGCGGCCATGGTGGACACGAACTTGGTCATGCCCATGGCGATGGCCATGCTGTGAGGGGTTGGGGTGGGGGGGTGGGGGGGTGGAAGTCATGTCCAATTCCCGAGGCGGGGATGTAAACACCAGCCCAATCTAAGGAGGGGGGCATGATGAGCGGGGCGAGGGAGGAAGGCAGGAAGCGGGCGTGTTGGTTTGGGCTGGGTAGCAAGCAGTTGAGGCGGTAGGAGGAGGGCGTTTGCTGCATTCGGCTTCGTGCCCAATTGTGCCCAACTCGTGCATGACTCCATTCGCAGTCCGACCTGCTCAAACGCAGGTGGTACCTAGTTGGCACCTGCAACCCGCAACGCCCCTGTGCAACGCGCATCTCCACAGCCGCCACAGGGGCACGCCACTCACCCCCAAGACCCCAAACCACCCACCCGCCCACCCGACCCCACCCACCGCGCCAGTCGCTCCGGGATGCGCATGTCCTCGCTGTGCAGCAGCACCACCTCCACCGCCGGCCGCGAGCCGCCCCAGGGGCACGCCACCGTCCTGCCGCCGTGTGCGGGTGTGCGTGCGGTGTTGCAAATGTGCCGGCGAGACCACCAGCGGGATGATACCGTAAGCAGATTTGTGCAGGAGGCGGGAGAGCTTTGACTAACCTGTGCATCACTGCATCCCATCCAGCCCCCCGTTGCCCGTTTAGTTCGGCTTGGGCTGGCGTTCACCTCCCCCTCTCCCCACCCACCCATCCACCCCACTCCCCGCCGCCGCCTGCCCACCTGCAGCGCCACATGCTGTAGTACTGGGGGATGGCCACCACCCTGCCGCCGTGCTGCCCGTCCGCCGCGCCCGGGTGCCCAATGCTCTTGGTCACCACGTACAGGTCCGCCACCTGTTTTGTGATTCCGGCACGTGAAATGTGCGGTGCAGCGCAGCAGCATCAGAAAGTGGGCCCCCGGTTGGGGAGCACGTCCGCTGAGGCGGGAGCGGCGAACAGAGGTAAAGGCCCCAAGTGTAAAGCTCTGTGTGCGGCCCTGCGCCTCGCCCACCCGGCGCCGCGCCTCGCCCACCAGACCACCTGGCACACCCAGCCCCCGCACCGGCATGGCCGACACGCTGGCGGCCGGCCCGGCGGGGTGGCCCACCAGTCGGGCGGGCGGCGGTAGGCCGGCGTGCACGGCGCCGTCGGGCGTGACCGCGAACAGCGCGCGCGCGATGACGTACTGGCGGTCGCTGATGAAGCCGAAGGGGAAGGTGCGGATCCAGCGCACCACCTTGGGGGCGAGGAGGGGTGGGGCGCGTGCGGATACCGGTACGGTGTGAGGGGCGGAGAGCGATGCCAATGGTTGGCGTGCGCCTGCGGACCTTGTCATTGCTGCCCAACCACGGCGTCTGGACATCCCGCGCGCCGCGCACCCATTGCACCGCGACTGCCAAGCTATACCTCACACCTGTACGCACCTTCGCACGCCTGCACGCTACCCACGCACACGCACACTGCACTCGCACTCGCGCACACGCACACCTGCTGGCGCTGGCGCTGGTCACCCGCCTCCAGCACCTCCGCACTGACCATGAAGCCCTCCCAGCGGCACCTGCATGCGGCGGCGGCGGCGGCCGGCGGGTAGGGGCAGGCGCCAGTGGGGTAAGGGCAGGTGCCAGTGGGATACGGCGGTGGTCCACTTGGTACGTATGCATAAAGACTAAATACACCAGCGCCTCACCGCCGTCACCCCACCAGGCCCACACGACCGCCGCACACGCGCGCACACACGCGTAAGGCAATGGTCTGTTAGGTGGCGGCGTCAAGAGGAACCCACGCCACACCGCTCGGCACCACCTCACACCACCAGGCCCAACCCAAACCACACCACCAGCACACCACCAGGCCCAACCCAAACCACACAACCACGCCGCACGTTGTTTTCCTTGTGCTCTCGTGTTCCCTCTCTCATTTCATCTAATACGCACGCGTACGCCGCCGCGCTCGCCTGCAGGCGTCGTCCAGCGAGAAGTCCACATACTCGAGCGGGCTGGTGTCGGGGATGACCGTCACGGAGCGGTACTCGGTCAGGCCGTTGGGCAGCGACCGGCGGTGCGCGGTGTACCTGCAGCAGGGGCCGGGGGTCCGGGGCGGGCGCGGGGCGGCAGAGTGAGTGGGTTGTGGACACCATCCCAAGCTAACTGGACAGGGGCCAATACAGGAGACACCAGTACAGCACCAGCGTGTGTGCATGTGCAGCACCTGTAGGCGCGGGCCGCCTCCTTGTCCATCAGGTGCGTCCACGGCCCCGCGCCGGGTACCGGCACGTCCTGTCCGCGCAGTGGGGCGAGATGGGGCGGCGGGAGAGCAGAGGTGAGGTGGGGTGAGGTAAGGTGAGGTAAAGGCCCGTTAGCCGAGTGACTCAGATCACGACATGGTGACGGGCCGTACGACGAGTGGCGCGCTATTGTTAAGGGTGGTCTCTGCACACGACATGCCCACGCATATGCGGCTGCCCTCCGTGTTAGAGAGCACAGGGAACACAAGACAAAGACTGCCCCTGTCTGCGCATGTGCGTGCGTGCGTGCGTGTACATATGTTTGTGTGCGTGTGTGACTCGCCGCCGCCGCCCGCCGCACCTGCTCCGCCCGCAACCGGAAGTAGTGCAGGTCCTGCTCGCCCACGTACCACACGTGGCGCGGGTGCTCCAGGTGCGTGGCGGCATCGGGCACAGCGGCGGCAGCAGTAGCGGCAGTATCAGCTAAAGAGGGGGCGCGTGAGGGCGCGGGTGAGGGACCGGGGATCGAAAGGGCGCGGCCGGTGGCCGGCGTGGAAGGCGTGGCAGCCGGCACTGCCGCGGCTACCACGTGCGGGTGCCGCGGCGTGACCGGGCCGCCGCCGGCTATGAAGCACTGGGTGCCGGTGCTGGTCCCGCCGGCGGTGGCGGCGGCGGCTGCAAAAGCGCTGGCGGACGTGGCTGCTGAAGACAGCGGCCCCGCGCCGCCGCCGCCGTCACCGCCGCCGCTAGCACTGACGGCTACGCGCCGATCCTGCTCTTTGCCGCCGCGGCCGCCGATGGGAATGATGCCCAGCAGCCTCCACCTGCGCTGTTGCTGTGGCGGCGGGGGCGCCACGGCTTGCAGCCCAGCGTGCGCCGCCGCGAGCTCCGGCGCGGGTGCCGTGCTGTCTCCCGCCGCAGGCTCGGCTGTGGGCTCTGGCGGCTCCGTCTGCAGGAAGCTGTCCGAGTGCGTGAGCGGGTGCACGCGGCGGGTGTGGCGCGGGGAGTGCAGATGCGCGGGATGGAGCTGGAGCTCGGGTGGCGTCGGCGGCTGCGCCGCGCCGGCGTCCACTGCTGCTGCCGCCGCCGCCGCCTCGTCCTCCGCCAGCCGCCGCGCGCTGCCGTCATCCCCGGCGCGGCGGCGCTGCTGCCGGCGCTCCAGCATGCGACCCGCAACCACGCCCGACAGAAACACCGCCACCGCTATGGGCGCCATAGCGAGGTGCGACACCGGCACGGTTAGGGCGCCTGGATGCTGGCGCTGCCAGGCGTCTTTCAGCTGCTGCTGCGGCAGGCCCGCGGTGCGTCGGTTGCGCTGGGTCGCAGCGGCGGGCTGTAGCTGCGGCGCGCTCTGGGCTGCAGCAAGTGGTCCGTGGGTCGGCGACGGCCCCAGTTCCGCGCGCTGCGAAATAGAGACCTCCAGCTCCGCGGCTTTGCCAAATGGCAGCGAGACTTGTTGCGAGGTGGCGCGAAGCCACTCGAGCCAGCCGCTGAACGGGGTCGTCGGCGTGCTCGCGCCAAAAGTTTCGGAGCCGCACTGGTCGTGTGCGCGCTGTCCAAACCACCACTCCTGCACCGGCGCAGGGGAATGCTGTGATAGCGCGCAGCGAGAGGCTTTATCGCTGCTGTGGAAGGTGCTAGCGGGTGTCGGCGGCGGCTCCGAAAGTGCGTCGACGCTGACGCGGCCGCCTACGCGTGGGGCCGCAGTCGAGTTGGCTAATGTGAGAGGGGCTAGAGCAGAAAAGCTAGGTTTCAGGGTTGCCGACAAGAGTGCTAGGAGACAACGGAGCGCGGCGGCTGCCACGCGCGGGCTCATCAGCGGCTGCGCGGGAAGCTGATGCGGATGCTAAACCTCAAACGAAAGGTGTGTCACGCGTTTGGGAAGTGGACAGCAAACCGAGCGGCATGCGATTCAAGGGGCTTGCATGCCAGCGGGCCGTGCGGCTGAGGTCACTGAGGAAGGCCTGACAAAACGCCGGCCCCGCCCCCGGCCCCGCCCCCTGACCCCCGCACCGCATCTCCGCGCACGGCAGTTCTTTTTGCATACCGTAGCAGGTTTCACTGCCTCTTCCTGACCCAAATGCGCCTCACGCCGGGCGCAGGCTGCCCTTCGTCGAGACAGGCCGCCACCTCGGCAAACAAGCACGGCGCTGGGCCCTGTGAGTGATTCACCACGCCCGAGGCGTCCCCCCCTGCAGGCTCCGCCCCTCCCTCTTCAGCCATTGGACTGTCTCCCCTTCGCACGCCAGCAATCAGCCTTGAAACAGGCCGGCAAACCCACCGCCTCCCAGCAGCCACCGCGCCATGCCCCACGCACACCCCACAACCGTCACCATACCGCTTGCTCCCGACCTCCGTACACGCCACCCCCATCCCCACCCCGCCCGCCGCCTCGGCCTCGGCCTCCTGGCCACCCCGCCTCCTCCCGGCCTCCCCACAGCACTGCTCCCGCTCACAGCGCTCACAGCAGCGTCTTGCGCAGGTAGCTGCGCAGCACGCGGCGCCGCGCCACCACCTCCTCCGTGAACTCGTCCGGCTCCACGCCGTCGGCGGCCATGCGGTCGATGATGTCCTGCCCGCGGTCGATGTCGCTGGTGCGGCAGCACACCTCCAGCAGCGCGTTGAAGGACACTGCGGGGGCCGGGGGCGGGTGGGATGGGTAGTTATTTCCAATTCCCGTGGGGTGAATAGCACGCGCCCAACCCCTGACAGCGCACCTGTGCAATGGCCACGCGCCGCCCCGCTACCAGCCATCGGCTCTCCGTTCCACCCGTTCCAACCCGTTCCACAACCACCCAATGACGCAAGCCCGCCCAGCCCTCCCCTGGGTGCGTCAGGCCACCCCTGCACGCGCCGCCACGTCTGCTGGGACTCACGTGCGGTGGGCTCTATCCCGTACTTGACGCGCATGGTGGTCAGCGTGGTGTCGATGCGCGGCCAGTCGGGCGGCGAGGTGGCGCCATAGCCGCGCAGCAGCACCGCGAAGGTGACCTCGTCCGGCTGCAGGAACTCGCCTGGAGGGGTGGGAGGGAGGGGAGGGGAGGGGAGAGCAGGCGCGGGCGCGCGGGAGGGCGAGAACAAGGTGAGGAGCTCTGTGTGGGCATGTGCGGGCTTGCGGCGCGCGCCAGGCAAGGCTGCGCTGCAGGCGGCTTGTCATGCCCCAACCCCGCCGGCCCCGCGCCGCCCCGCGTCCATAACTCCCTGTCGCCATGCCCAGAGCTCTCGCGCCCTGCTCCCCCTCTGTCTCTCACCGAACATCTCGTCAAAGATGCTCTGCGCCAGCTCCATGTCGCGTGTGCACGCCTGCACCAGCGCCGTCGCGGCGCGCGTGTCGGGCTGGATGCCCAGGTTGGCCAGGCCCGCCAGCGCCGAGATGGCGTCCTTCACTTTCCCCTGGGCGCCCAGCGCCTTTATCCGCTTGGTGACTTCCGCGCGCGCCGAGGAGATGCGCTCCTCCTCCGTCTGCGGGGCGGCGCGCGCAGGCGGGCAGGGCGTAAAGCGTGGGAGTTGCACGGGCGGCCACACAACACGGGGCAGGGTTTCCCCCAGAGCCCCCGCCATTGTCGATTTCATGCATTACGGTATCCCTCATACGACTTCACTTTCCCTTTCCCCGGCCGAACCACCGCCACGAGGCATCCCGAACTCGCGGACCTGCTGGTCTCCTTGCACCCGAGCCCGGCATATTTGTCGTGGAGCAAACCCAGTTCTCCTAGAGGAAAGTGCAACTGGAGCAGTTGTCAATTGGCAGCGGACTGTGCGAGCGCAAGCGCCGACTGGCGGCCGTTGGATTGCCTGCATTCTCTTGGCAATTATTCTGTTTCGACTCGATTATATTGTTTGGCACAGCTGAAACGTCGGTTGTGTGGTCGGAACTTGCAGCACAAGTACTCGGCGCTGAACAGTCGCGTGCTCAGCTGTGGTCTTGTATTCGTGAATTCCCTAATCGATATGATAGTGAACGTGTCTCGCTTGCCTCCTTTTAACGGCGGGCCTCACTCATCTCGCGCGCCTTCGCGTGCGCTCTAACCACAGCGACCCGGCCTCAATCGCTGCCACGTCCGCCTCCTCCCAATACTCCTGCGAAGGCCCATGCACGCCATCATGCCACGCCGCCAACTAGCACAGTTCAGATCCAGCGCAACCCTACGCGGCGGCGTGAAGTAATCGCCGAAAGAGAAGCAGCCGCCGGGGCTTCCCGACACGCCCCTTCTCCGCGTCCAGCTCCCAGCGCGTGTCTACCCAGGCCTCCGCCTCCTCGTACCCATTCCGCTCATACAGCCTGCAGATCGGTTGGAAAAGAAAGCCGGCAAGGTAACCAACGTGGTATCATGGTCGAGCCTGCACGTCAGACTTTGGCCGCTGGCCCCTTGCTGCCCCTGTACTCCCGTGCTCACCTCCTTCCCGCGACGTTCAGTTTGGACACCAGCAGCGCCAGCAGCGCCGGCAGCCGGCGCCGTGCCGTGCCTGGTCCCCGCCACGCCTCCTGCTCCGCCGCCTTGAGCAGTGCTGATGCCACGCCACGCCGGCGCTGCGGCGGCGCAACCGCCAGGCCCGTGAGCAGCGCGTACTCGCAGCCCTCCGGCGCCCCGGTGGCCTCCACAACGTCGGATGGAGCCGCATCCAGCGTCAGCCCGCAGCAGCCGATCACCTGCAGCCCAGGCAATGCGCCAGGTGTTGACGCGGCACAGGCAGGCGCAAATGTGGTCGTGCAGCACAGCGCCCGTCAACAAGGATTCAAGGACCGCCCAGTCGCCCCGTGTCCCTGAAGCACGGCATTTGCTCAGTACCGTGCGGCGCTGCGGCCCCCCTGTCCTCTGCCAGCGCACCTCTCCTGACTCCCGCGACTCCGCAAGCAGCGTCACGTGCCTCCCACCGTACGTCGCGTGCTGGATCAGGATGGCCAGGAGCGAGGACGCACCGAACAGCAGAGCGGCGCTCGACAATGTCCGACTGGAGGTTATTGCTACATTTCCGCTGCTGACGCTGCTGGTGCTGGTGCTGCTGGTACGGCTGCTGCTATTGCTGTTGTGAGCGGCGTCGCTCGCGGACAACCCCTTGCGTTTCGCGTCCGGGCTTGCAGCAGCGGCGCTTGCCGCCTGAGGCTGGGAGCTGTCAAGCTGCCATGACTCGCCATCCTCATAGAACGATGAGGCCAGGAGGAAGGTCACCTGGTGAGCCGTGAGAGCAGGAGTCATGCGGCGGCGGAACACACCGGTCCACGGGCGTGCTGGTGGACACCCACCGGTGCGCGCGCCTACCTATCCACGCGCCCCTCAATTACCCCCCCTTCATGACTGCACACATCACCAACCTGAGCGAGGTCCTGCCATCGCCAGCCGCTGAGGCGGTTCACGGAGCGAACGGAGACAACCGCACCAAGGGTTGTTTGAGCCTGCAAGCGTGCATACGTGCCAGCTTACGTATTTTCGTGTCTTGTTATCACTGCTACCACACAAGAATCATATCTAACTTGTTTCCACCAAACCTGTTTTGAGCTAGCGCAGTGTCCTCGGTTCACGCATCGTCGATTGCAACGCGCGCTCGCGGAGGCTGGCCTACGTTTCAATCTTAAGCCGCTGTGATGTTGACAGCTGCTGTGGCCTGGAAGGATCGGTGCTGTTGGTACTCGGTCTCCGCTCGCTTGAGGAGAGGTGCCGAGGCAGCGGAGCATGAGCAGGTTCAAGGAATCGCGTGTTGGTGAGTAATCAGTCTGTACACGAACAAGAGAGTGCGGCTCCGGACATAGACATATGCTGCGGCCAGCGATGTTGCTGGGCACGCCAGGCATGGGCGCCCACAGCCGCCCTACAGCCGAACCCAAGGCCTCGTGCGCTGCTCCCGGGGAGGAAAGCGATAGCGTGGTTGCGGGCAGACGTGAGACCTGCGTGCGTCCTGGCACGGTGCCGATGCTTGAGCGCTGTCGGCTGTCTGACTGCCTGCCTTTCTAGCTGGGGGTACAGCGGCAGCGAAGGGGCTCGGTGGGGCAACCTGGGTCGCAGTGGCCGCCGGCGCCACGCAGGCGCGAGCGAGAATGGTGCGTGGCTGCATGCAGCTACGGCAGATTCCTGTGGAAGGCGCTGTAGATCCAACCCCAGCCTGGGCCTCGGTTAGACTCTCCCTGTCTCCCTGCCAAAGAGGGGAGCGTAGGTGAGACTTAAGAGCGCGGAGAATTGGATTACAGACTTGATTGCAGGCTCCCGTGGAAGTCCTTATTTGTTATGTGCATCCAAGCGGCATTGCGCCCTGAACATGCAGACCGCAGCGCTCCCAGATGTCTGCACCGCGTCCAACCCGGACCGCCAGCACAGCACGCCCATCCCTTCGCCCATCCCTTCGAAGGAAGGGGAAGATTACCATCCCTTCCTGGTGCAACTGCCCTCACACTGGTGACGCCGGTCTTCGGTTGCGCGAACGTCACACAGCAAAGCCTATCGTGCACATCATCAATCATGGGTTCTTGAGGCATTCTTGAAACTCTTGAAATGCATGCTGTACTCAACGTCAGAAAGACACACGGATGTTATCCGTGTGGGCAGTGCTGATCTACCGTATCACACCCGCTGTCACGACAATCCGGGGCAACGCCCGCGACACATTCAGCCTGGGCGCCCTGACTCGCCAAACCCTCGCCTCCCCACTCATCTGGCCATCGCCTGCAGTTCACATTGTTATTGGGCAACATGGTGCAACCTATCACGTGCCCGCAACCGATGCCCACGTCTATACGGCCGCGCCTCTACGCCTTGCCACCTCTGCCATGGTGCACCACCGATCCTAAAATCATTCAATCTGCCGCCTCGTCGAATCGTCCCGCCCCTTCGCCTTCACGCATCATGAGACAACCGTCCGCCACCATTCGTCCACGGCTGGTGTCCGTGCTCCCGCCCCGCACCGCGCCCATCACCACTTCTGCCGACCGTTCCCAAGAGCCATGTGCTCCTTGTACCGGCGGCGGTTGCACGAAGCCGTCGCAGCCTCCACCATGCCACCCGAAATGCACAAGCATCCATCTAGCCCGCGCGTGCACCTGAGCACCGGGTACAAGCTAGTGCACCCACGTCTTCGTTTGGTCCCTGTCATCCCGGCGCTGCTGGCGCCGGTGGGCTGTATGCACTGGCTGGGTGCATCCGTGTATGTGTGTATGCAAAAATGTGTCTGCAAGCGTCATGGTGTCATGTCATGTCTTGGCACCCACCGCACCGCAGGCACGGCCTGTCTGCGAAGGTCGGCCGCGGCGTGTGCGCCGCAGCCGGCACGCTGGCCCTGCCACCCGCGCAGCCGTACACACACCCTTCCTCGGGCGCGTACCTCCTCAGCACACGACTCCGGCGGCGGCCGCACCGCATCGATGCTGGCCTTTCGGAGCACTCCACATGCCTCCCTGACTCGCTCTGACGACCGTCCCAACCTCGGCAATAGCGGCGAATAGCCGGGCCATGTATCATGTCGCAAAATGCCTGGAGAGTCCGCCCTTGCATGCATGCACTCTTGCACCTCTTCATGCATACGCATGCAATCATGCGCCCTGGCCAGCGGCGCGAGCCCATCAATCTCAGTCACTTTGCATGCTAGGGCCCACACCCGAGGCGTGCGCACATGCCCAGCAGCCCGCCGTTGTGTGGCATACAAATGCGATCAAAGTTCAGTGCCCCGCCATTAGCCATTGCTTCCCATGCACAGTCACGAGTCAATCACCCGCCAGGCCGCCGGGTCCCATGGGCCGGGCGGGCAACGTCACGCGCTCCACCCCTAGCGTCCAAACCATGGTGGTGCCTAGACATCCGGCGCCGCCGGCAACCCCCTGTGGTGAGGCGCGGCTCCCGTGTCGCGGCGCCTACATCGCCGGCCGCTTGACGACCGGCCCGCCGTTGAATTCGTCGAGCATGTCGTCCTCAGCGCCGCGCTTGAAGCCGCCGCCCCCGCCGCCGCCGCCTCCGCCGCCGCCTCCACCCCCGCCGCCTCCGCCGCCCATGCCCAGCGGCCCCACACCCACGCCGCCCAGGCCCAGGCCGCCCAGGCCGCCGCCGCCGCCGCGCATGAGCGACATGCCCGCGCCCAGCCCGCCGCCGCCGCCAAAGTACTCGGCGAGCAGGTTGTTGATGGTGGGGTCGTCCATGCCGCCGCCGCCGCCGCCCAGCAGGTGCTGCAGACCCGCGCCCCGGCCGCCGCCGCCCGCGCGCGACAGCCAGCCGGGGTGCAGGCCGTCCACGCCGCCGCCGCCTCCACCCCCGCCGCCCCCGCGCGCGCCCAGCAGCCGCGACGCGGCGCCGCTGCCCGCGCCGCCCGCCAGGCTGACCAGCGTCTGCTCGTCCAGCGCGCTCAGCCCGCCGCCGGCGCCCGCCCGGCTGCCTGCCAGCGCCATCAGCATGGCCTCGCGCGGGTCGCCGGACAGCGACAGACCGCCGCCGCCGCCGCCCAGCAGGCGCGACGCGGCGGAGCCGCCGCCGCCGCCAGACAACGACGACAGCAGCTGCTGCGCCGCCAAGCTGTTGGCGCCGCCGCCGCCGCCGCCCTGCAGCATCGCCAGCCCGCCCGCGCCGTCCAGCGCCAGCATGCCGCCGCCGCCTCCGCCGCCGCCCTGCAGCCCCAGCCCCGCGGCCAGCAGCAGCTGGTCGTCGTTGATGTCCAGCGGCAGCAGGGACGACCGCTGCTCGTACTGCTGCTGCCCGCCCGGGCCGCCGTTGCCGCCACTGTCGTACGACTGCCGCGACTGCAGGCCGCCGCCCTGCTGGCCCTGCTGCTGCGCCGCCGCGCCCTGCAGCAGCGCCTCCAGCCCCGCCAGCCGCCGCGCGTCGATGCCCGCGTCCCCAAAGCGCCCGCCGCCCATGCCGCCGCCGACCCCGCCCATGCCGCCGGCCGCCGCCAGATGCAGCGCGCTGAAGTTGCCCCGGCCCAGCCCGTCATAGGAGGGGCGGCCGCCACCGCCGCCGCCGCCGACGGGGTTGCTGTCGTACAGGCTGGACCTGCCGCCGCGGCCCGACCCCGCCTCATAGCCACCGCGGTCCATGCCGTCGTAGTCGAACGCGCCGCTGCCGCCGCCCATCCCGCCGCCGCCGCCGCCGCCGCCACGGCCGCCCTGCAGGCCACTGCCGCCGCCGCTGTTGCTGGTCAACTGGGCACGCACGTCGTCCGACATGGCCAGGCGCCCCCCGCCCCGACCGCCGCCGCGCTCACGATCGCGGTCCCGCTCGCGCTCAGCCCCGGCGCGCTCCGCGCGCTCCCCGCCACGCCCACCGTGCGCCCGCGGCCCGCCGCGACTGCCACCGCCTGCTGCCGCCGCCCCCGGCTCGCGTGGCGCCGCCGCCGCCGCGGCCTTGGTGGGCTTCTCCACGACGCGCTCCCCGCCGTCGCGGGCCGCGGGGCCGTCCGCGGGCAGACTGCGCTCCGAGCCGGAGGGCGTGGGCGGGTCGTTGGCAATGCCCGCGACCTCGCGCGCCTTCTCCAGCCGCTCCACGCGGAGCAGGTAGTGCTCGTACACCGACCTGGCGAGCGGGCATCGTTTTCAGAAGGTGTGCAACGCACTTGGCATCACAACAATGTGTGGGCTGCTGTGCTACCCCAGGGGTGCTCCTCGATCACAGGTCTGCCACCCGGTGCGACTTTTGACATCAGCGGCACTGCACCCCGCAGCCCGCACCCGCCGCGACCCGCACCCACACACCTGCATGCGTGTGCCGCGCCCTTGGCGGCCTTGCTGTCCTTGTCCAGCGCCAGCTCCTCCGCCACCTTGGCCCAGCCGTCCTGCGCGGCGTTGGTGGCGCCGTAGCCGCCCAGCTCCTTGACCTGTTGAGGCAGGGACGCACGCACAAGCGACACCGAGGAGGGGGCCAGGGCGTCGAATGAAGACCACGACTCCCGTGGTGTACGCGCAAGTGCCGCTGGGGGAGTGGGGCGGTGCAGCGCCCCCGGCTTGAGCGGGGCAGCAGACTCAGCCGCGTGTTGAGTCGCATCTCCCGCGTCAGCCTTGCAGTGCGAGGACCCCCGGCGTGCTACGCATGGGCGGCACGGCCCTGTGCTCAGCGCAAACCTGGTCGCCCCGGTTCAACCCCTTCTTTGTGTGCTCCGTCCGTACCTTGTCGTACATCTTGCGCAGGTCAAAGCTGTGCGAGCCCACAGTCACAGGCCCGAAGTCGCTCGCGGGCGCAGGCGCGCCAGGGCCCTGCCCGGGGTTGTCTATCCGGCCCCGCAGGAAGTCGACGAGCTGCTTGGTGTACTGTTCCCGCAGCATGGCGGCAGTCTGGGAGGGGCGTGGGGGAGGCGGTGCGCGACACAGGGCATCATCGAGGTGCAATCAATGACTGCCAGCGCCAGGCTGCATATCCGGAACGAAGAAAGGCAGTGGGCCCAGCACCTCGGTGCCACCACCGTAATGTCCCTTTGCCTGCCCTCTTACCGGTGGCGCCGCCATCGCTACGACGCCGGCGTTGCCGCCGGAAAGCAATCCAGCTGGCCCGCCGCCTCCGCCGCCACCGCCACCCTCGCCGTCGGCCCACGCAGGCCGCTGCCCCATAGCGAGCCAAGCAAACGCCTGCCGCTGGCCGTCGTTGCCGGATGTGCCCGCCGTCCCCGCCAGCCATTCGCCGAGCGACTTGCCCGCCTGGCCGTTTGAGTCCACGACGCGGATGCTCTGCCAGGTCGAAGGGGTTTCCAGGTCAGAATACGGTAAACGGAAGTCTGGGGGGAACCGCATTGCGCTGCCAACTCCAGGAAACCCAGCCCCAGGGTGGCACCCCACACCCACCTGCTTCCACTTCTTGGTCGCCTGCCGTCCCCCCAGGCGCTCAAACTCAGTAGGCGTGGCCTCCCGAATGCCTCCCATGTGGGACAGGTATAGGATTTTCGTCTTCGCCACATCGTACGTGCCGCGTAACGTGCCGCATATGACCTCCACCGTGGCCGGAATTTGTGTCGGTCCCGTTACGGCCCCCTCCATCTTGCAGACCTGTCTTGTTACTTCAATACTGCAGTTGCAGGGGGCAGCGGGGCAAATTCCGCGCGGTTATCGCCAACGCGGATTCCTGAAGCTCGTTGCGGCGCTGGTCCCCCAACAGCCTGGCCATGCTGCACCTGACTCGCATCATATGCAGCATCAATCAGCAGGCAACGCTTCCCTAGAAACCTGTCGTCGTGTTTTTGGATGCCGATTGCACGCTTCCGTTTGACCCGGCTCTCCGTCGCCTGCTCGTGGTCTTAATAGACGTACGTGCCTACGCTCCTCCTTAAAATGCCGCAGCCCGCGCCAGTTAGCGGGTGAACGCACAGCGCTGCTGCTCGCACCGTGTTCGCTGCCCGGCGCTGCAGCGGAAATGCCCGCCTAGGCTGCAGCTCTAGAAATTTATGCTGGATGCATGTTACCAACGGATTGCTACAAGCGAACTCCGGGGCAACTTTACGCGGGTGAGGCCGGCCTCTCCGCCCTGCGCACTCCCAGCACCACTTGTCCCCGGGATAGGATAAGCTAAACCCGTAAATAGCGTAAGGCTGCTCCCAGAGCGCTTAAGCGCCAGGGCTGCGGAGAGACTTCTCCAACGTCAACGCGCTCCGCCCTCCGCTAGACTGGGCACCGAGCGACCGATCGACGCTGGCCGCACGCCTCGTGTTACTACACAGTCTTTGCATGCTTGCCGCGTTCTCGGCACTGCGCGAGGCCAACACTAACCCACTAGAACCCGCAGTCCTCCCGCAACGCGCCCCCAGCACTCACCACGCTGTTCGCTTAGATTGTATGATGTCTCCTGTACCACAGACAGCTCATACTCTCCGCCGGTGATGTGTCGCCGCGTTCTTCCCAAGATGAGCGGTCATTTGCAATACACGAACGTAGGGACGTAGGTAATCGAGCGTAGTTGAATATGAATGCAAACAATATGATTTCTAATAGTATGGTGGCTGGCGAACCGGCCGGAAGGAATTCGACGATTCAGGCAGAAGGCAAACCGGGATGAGTGCGCGCCGCGGCGGTCCGCCGGGAAGCGGGGGCAGCCGCCCCTCCGTCGACAGATGACGACAGGATGCCCATGGTAAAGGGCAGGAGATGAGGGCCTCAAACTGCCCGTTTCCCTCGGCGGCGTCGAGGCAAGTTTTCGACTTTTCGGGCGGCCGTGCGGTTTCACTGCCCGTGTCACTGCCCCTTCGGGGGCGGCGGGCTGGCGCCTGTCGCGGTTGCCCTGTGATGCTGCGCGCACGGCGACCCGCCATCGCACCGCAAACAACTCGTCGCTGCCAGAGTTAAAACTTCAAATGAGCGCAGCTCTGAGCTGGATCAGACTGGGGCGCAGCCGGGCCGACTGCAACACGTACATAAAAGTCTGGACGTCATGGGGGGTCATTTGCGCAGCCTCGGTTACCCTGCGCTGCCAGGCGCTTCGCAGATGGCGATCGCACGATATGCCCTTGTCGTGACCTAGGTGTGAGCAGTGATGCAGCTCCCCCATACACGGCCTACTGCCTACAGCTTGCACATCCTCACGACCGCACCATTGCAGCGTGCAGTAGAAGGCAGCCCAGGGCAGCCTCAATCTACAAGCTGCTAAAGGACCATTGAGGCGAGACTGAACCGCCAACCCCCGGCACGCGCACTGTCAACCCCACGCGTCATTGGACGGAAGACCAGCTCAAAAACTCCGCAGCCTGCGTGACCCGTGCCGACTCACTGCCCAGTGCACACGGACTGCACGCAACGGCGCCTGGCTGCACATACACACACTGGCTGCGGCAAACAAGCACGGTTCCCTTCACCGTTCCACGCCGTTGCATAATACGGTGTTCAATTCCGCTGCTGCGGCACCGCTCCTCAGCACACAAGTGTAGCGAACAAGTGTATAATACAGCTCTTCTCAATGCTGGCCCGTCCATGCCTCGTTTCCTGGCCACCTGCAAATCGCCCTTGGACCAACCTATCACTGACATGCACACGCCTCCCCGGAACGTCAGCACCGCCGTCCGCAGAAAAGACGCCCGCATACGGTATCCCATGTGCAGCCTACATACGGTACCCCAGCGCCGCCATCCTGTCGCCGCTTGGAAGAGGAGCCCTGTCAGGAGGCTTCGCTCTTGGCCTCGGGCTTGGGCGCATCCTGCTGCCGCTGCGCCTTATCCGCCGCCTCACGCAGCTCCTCAAGAATGTCTTGAATCTGGCGAGAGGCACAGCAGGGGTGCGGCCGCGCAGCACGCTCAGGAAACACGCAGGCACGGGTTTGGGCGTGTCAGGCCAGCGGGTTGTCTGCCACCCCATCCTGGCCCGCACATCCACCCTCCCCACAGAACAGGCCCAAGCCAAGGTGTGTGTGTGTGTGCACTGTGACACGGCCGAAATTGCATCACTGCTGCATCTGCCACGGCGTTTCGGCCTCCACGCCGCCAGGCCCCAGCCCCACCACACACCTCGACTTCGTCGCTGGCCTTGGCCGCCGCCACCAGAGACATGTACGTCACGCCGATGAACTTATCGCGGTCAGCCGCCTGCGCGTGTGTGTATGCGTGTGTGCAGCGTGGCGGGCGCGGAAGTACCGAGTTGAGGGCGGTTTGCTTGGCTGGTGCAAATGCGAGTGACAGCCGCGGGGTGCGTGCGGCGCTCGCCGTGGCAAAGGCAGCCGTTTGGCACCGGACAGCAAAAGAAACATGTTTGCATCCCCTGCAGCGTGCCCCTTCAGCCTAACGTCGCGAAAGCGTGTCCAACACTGCGACCCACCTGCAGCTGCCGCAGCGCCTTCCGCACCGCGCGCGCATCCGCTGGTGGCAGCGGCACCTGCACGAGCAAGGCGTCCCCACCCACCGCATGTGTGCCAGGTTAGAGCGGCGGCAGGCGCGAGCATGCATACCCCGAGGCACGGCAGGTCGCGGACACTCTTGGGGTGCGCAAGTTGTGAGGTGTTAACAGGCCGGTGCGCGCCCCCAACTCCCACGCGCACACAGTGCAGTAGCAGCGGGTTGTATCACACTCCTAGCCCTGCCCACACCGCCCGTCACAACGCCCCTTCTTCCAACCAGCCTAGCAACCTTCCCTCATACACACCTGCTCCACAAGGTTGATGATGGCCGCGCTCATCTCCACCACGTCCTTGGGCGTCTGCGTCATGGGCTGGAAGCGGCTGTTGGCCCACGCCGCGGCGTCCACGCCCGCCGGCACCGCCGCGGCAGCCGGCGGCGCGCCGCCGCCGCCGGATGACGCCGCCGGGCCGCGCGACGTCGCCCCGGTTGCCGTCTCCGTGGCGGCGGCGGTGCCCGCCACGTGCGAGCCGCCGCCACCCCCCACCGCCAGTGCCGGCCGTGCCGGCTCCGCCGCCGCCACCGCCGCCGCCGCCGGCGGACTCGTCCACGTTCCCGTCGGCTCCAGCGACGCTGCCGTGGCCGCCGCTGCTGGCCGCCGCCGCCGCGCTCCCAAACGGCGGCGGAGGCGCGTCCGTGGCGCCGTACGCGGGCGGCTGCGGCTGCGGTGGCGCCGCCGCCGTACCGGCAGCTGCGCCGCCAGGCAGCGGGCCCGGCGCCATGGGGTTGCCGGCAGCTGCCGGGCTGCTGTCGGTCCGCTGCCGCTTCGCCGCCTGCGTTTAGATCGGGGTCAGCAGCAACGAGGGATGGGGCCGGAGCATGGGCCACCTAGCCTAGCGAAACCCACCAAGTGACACCCGCAAGAAAACGTTAGCTGAGGCACACCACGGCAGCCCATGCGAAAAGCGGTGACTCGCGCCCGCGGTACCCGTGTCGGTACCTGCGCGTCCTGGCCGCTCCCATCCGGGTGGTTGTGCTGTCCCGCCGGGGGCGGCGGCGGGTGCGGGTGGCTGTACGCATACGCCGAGCCGGGGTGCGGCGGCGGGTAGGGCTGCTGTGGGTAGGGGTGCTGCGGGTGGGGCGGCTGCGTGTAGGCAGGGTGCGAGTAGGGCGCATGCAGGTAGCCCGGGTGCGGCGGGTACGGCGGAGCGCCGGCGTACGCATGAGCCGCTGCGGTGGCCGGGGCGGGCGCCGCCGCGCCCGCCGGCGCGCTGGAGGGACCCGGCGCCATGGACCCCGGCTGCGTGTGCTGCGGCATGCCCGGGAGCGGGTGCGGGTGCGGCGCATAGAAGGGGCTCGGGTGCGGGTGCGGGTGCCCGGCGGTGGAGGCGCTGGCGGTGGAGGCGGAGGCGGCCGGCTGCGGCGCCGGGGAGGGCACGCGCGGGGGCGCCGCGGCCGGCCCAGGCGCCATCGGGTGCGAGGCCGCCGCCGCCGCCGCCGCCGCCGCCCCCGCGCGAGCCTGAGCCTGAGCCTGCCGCGCCTGCGCCTGCGGCTGGAGATCCTGGGCCGACGGCAGCGGCGGGTAGCGCCAGCAGCTCTCAAAGCCCGCCCCAGCGGCCGCGGCAGCAGCAGCGGCAGCAGCAGCGGTGCTAGTAGCAGCTGACGCGCCCGGGTGCGGGTTGATGGAGGGCAGCCCCGGCACCGCCGGCGAGCGTGTGCCCGTCGCCGCCGCCGCGCCCGCCGCCGCCGCCGCCACCGTGTCCTGCCCCACGCAGCTGGACGGCACGGCCGCCATGATGACCGAGGTGGTGGCCGCGTCCGCCAGCGGCTCGCGCCGGCTGGTGGCCCACTTGACCTTCCAGTCCCGGGCGCGGGCGGTGGCCTGCGCGTCCAGGTCCGGCCGCTCCAGCAGCGTCTGCAAGGCGGGCGCGGGGCGGTCGAGAGGAGAGTCCGGCGCGGTAAGACTCGAGGCGTCAAATCATAGCGCTGAACCCGGCCCAACGCCGCCTAGCAATTGCACATTGCCGACATACACGACGCAATCCGGCCATCGGCGCTGCGGCTGCGGCCATCGCTTGCGCCAGCGGCCTAGCAAGCTAGCTGGCAGCGCACGCCCTCGCTCGCACCTTGAGCACCTCTGACATGAGTGTGGTGCGGGTGGCCTGGCAGTTGCTGGCCTCCAGCCGCTCCCGCTGCGCCGCCGTCAGCAGCGAGCCCGCCACGCGCTGCCGGATCTGCGTGTCCACCGCGTAGCTGCGCCTGCGCGTGTGCGTGTGGGCGTGTGCGTGTGTGCGTTTTCGTTAGGGGACACGCAGGGCGTTAGGGGGACGCACATGAGGCGTTAGGGGGACACACAAGGCACTAGGGGGACACACAAGGCACTCGGGGCGGCACGGCAGAGGCACGTGGGCAGCCCCCGGGTACGGCACGGCAGGCGGGCGTTTGGGTCGGGGCAACGGTCGCACGGTCGTTCCCGCTGAGCCCGCAAATACTGAATCACTGGACACATCAGCACTTCCAAGCTGGACCAGACAAAACCATGGCGCCCTCGCATGCACGGCTCCCCGCCCCTGCGCCGCGCGCACTCACGAAATGTCTGCCAGGATGGGCGGGAACGCGCGCAGGAAGCCCAGCCGCTGGTGCGGCGCCGCGCCCGAGCCGCCCGGCGCCGCCGCCGCCGCCGCCGCCACCGCAGCAGACGCGGACGCCGCCGACGGCGCGGGCTCGCCGGCGCCGTGCGCCGCCACCTGCGAGGCCAGCGCCGCAAACTGCGCCTGCAGCTGCAGCGTCTCGGCGTCCGCGTCGTCCTCGTCGTCGTCGATCACGATGGGCTCCTCAGCCGCCGCGCTGGCGGCGGCCGCGGCGGCGGCGGCGACGGCAGCCGCGGCGGCGGCGGTGCTGTTGGCGCCGGATGAGGACATGGACCGGAGGTACGACGACGCGGCCTCGGGCCCCGAGGCGGCGGCGCGAGCCGCCGCCGCCATCGCGGACGCGGCCGCGGAGGCGGCGTTGCCGGGTGCCGGCACCGACGCAGGCGCCGGCGCGGCCGCTGGCGGCGCCTGCGGCGGCAGCGGCGGGCGCGGCGGCGGCAGCGGCCCGTCCCAGCGGTCGGGGAAGAAGTCGACGAGCTGCGGCTCAGACAGCGGCAGCCGCGGCCGGTCGCCGGCGGGCCCGGACGGCACGCCCAGAGGCGGCGGCGGCGGCGGCTGCGCGCCCCAGTGCAGGAAGCAGGCGCCCAGCTGCACCACCTCGCTGGGGCCGGTGGGGTCGGACTCGTAGCGCAGCTGCGGGGGCGTGCGGGTGGCATGGGCGCAGGCAAGAGCGCGGGTAAGGGCACGGGTTAGGTCATGGGCATGGGTATGGGCACCGACATGGGCACGCACTGTCTCGGGCACTCCGCGTTCTTGATCTTGCAACGCCCCATACACCCACCTCGTGCTCGCCGCTGTCGGCGTAGTAGGCGCTGACAGACGCCGGCAGCCAAGTGCCGTACGGCCCCTCCTCGCCTCCGCCGCCGCCGTCAGCCGCCGCCTGCCCCTGCTCCTGCTGCGGCTCCTGCTTCTGCGGGAACTCGCTGAAGTGGTACACCCAGCAGCGCCGCCCCAGCAGCGCCGCGCCGCCGGCGGCCTCCGCGCGAGAGCGCATCAGGTCCAGGAACGGGTGCTGCGCGGGGCGCGAAGGACAGCGGCGGCGTGGGTGGGGTTGCGGTTACCAGCCCAAGCTACACCATGCATGAATAATTACGACAAGATGATGTTGGGGAGCGGGGCACGAAGGCGACGACGACGACGTGCCGTACGGCCAAAGCGGGTCAAAGCCATGGCGGCGCCGGCCTCGCACCAGAGCGAGCGCGTCGGCAGCAGTCCGCCGCCGCCGCCCCAATGACTCCCCACGGGGCTCACTCTTCACTGCCACCACTGCGCACACCACCCGCCACAGCCAGCCACCCACCTCCTCCGCGCCGCCAAGGCTGCCGCCGCAGCGCAGCGAGCGCCACACGCGCCGCTTCAGTGACTCCATGTCAGCCACACGCACCGACGGCCCGCCACCTGGCGCCGCCGCCGCCGCTGCCGCCGCCGCCCCTGCGGCTCCTGCCGAGGCTGCTGCCGCCGCTGCGACGTCCTCCTCGCCCGCGCCCGGCGGCAGCGCGCCGGAGGCGGTGCAGGTGAGCACGGCGGCGGCGGCGTCGGGCGCGTCGGACAGCGCGGGGTGGGCGTGCATGAAGAAGTGGGTGAGCGGCATGTAGCCGGGCAGCTGCGAGGCGGCGCACTCGGAGCACAGGCAGCGCACCAGCAGCAGCTCCGGCTCCGAGGTGCGGCCTGGGGGAAGGGGCGCGGGGCGGGGCGCGGAGGGCGCAGCGGACAGATGGGTGGGGCGGGAAAGGTGAACGGGAAGGACAGGATTGCGCGCTAGCGGTCACATGCGCATGCATTGACACAAAGCACGCCCCTTGAACGCCGTCAGGCGGGCCCCTGCACGCACGGCACTGTGCGGCCACCAGTCCAGTCCACGCCCTGCCCCGCCCCCTTCACGCCCTTCCCCGCCCCTTTCACGCCCCGCCGGCCCCATCGCGCCGTGCTCCCCTCCAACCCCCATATGGGTTTTGGGTTTGCAATGGTTGATACGGTATGGGAATTGGAAAAAACTACCTCCCGCCCGCCCCGGCCGCCCGCCGGCGCCTCACCTCCCAGCAGCTGCGCCCGCCGGCCGCCGCAGGACAGGAAGGCGGGCTGCAGCCAGGTGGTGGCGCGCAGCAGCGAGCGCAGCAGCGGCAGCGGCGAGGCGGCCAGGTCGGGGCCGCTCAGGGGCGCGTGCTTGCCCTGCAGGGGCGGGGCGGGGCGGGTGGTGGCAAGGGTAAGGGGTTGCCGGACGAGGTGACGGGGTGGAGGGGAGAAGCAATGCCAGCCCAAGAAGGGGCGGGAGTAGCCGTACATCGACGTGTTATTGGTAGTATCGTAGAATGCGTCCAGTGGGAAATTGCGGGGCAGGGTGCGCCGGTGGTAGGAATACCCATGCAGGTGCGTGCGTGCGTGTGTGTGTTCGTGCGCCGACAGCACTGAGCACGTGACTCCCCTGCCCCCGCCCCACCCCTTTTCTCCGCACTCCATGGGTTCTGCGGCAATTGGGTTGGAGTGATACTAGCCCAATAGGGGGGTAGCCGTGCATGTGACTGGCGAGCCGCTAAATTGGAACGCTCGGTGTGGAACGGAAGGAGTGGTATGTCCATTGCGGTGCATGGTGCAGGTCTGACTGCGGAGGGATGTTTGTGGCCCGTGCGCCGCCAGCACTGAGTGTGTGTGTCCATGCCCACGCCCCCTTCCGCACTTGAGAAAAAATTAACCCGACACGCACGCACGCACCAGCAGGATGCGCACGGGCGTCAGCGGCGTGTCGTCCTCCGGCATAACCACCGGCGCCGCCGCCTCGCCCGCCAGCCGGTGCCGCGAGCCGCTGGCCTGGGCCGCCGCCGCCGCGGCGCGCTTGCGGCGGATGGCGGCCTTGCGCTTCGCGGCCGCCGCGGCCACCGCGGCGGCGTCGGGGACGGCGGGCGGGCCGCCGGCGGCGCCGTCGGCGGAGCCGGGGGGCGGCACGCTGCCGGACCGGGACCGCGCCGTGATGAGGCTGTTCAGCAGCGCCGAGTTGCCCTGCGCCGCCGCATGGTCACATTCGCATGCAGAAAGCACTCCGGTAAATGGTCATGTGCAATCGCGCCGCGTGACCCACATGCGCACATGTGCATTTGCGCGTGCATTTGCGCGGCAGACCCAAACCCGCAATCTCTGAGCCTCGGCACCAGCCCGCACCCTGGCCCCGCCGCCCGGCGCACCCACCGCCGCCGCCGCCTGCGCCGCCTCCCACAGCACGCCCACGCGCCGCGCCTCCCACTGCTCCGCCCACAGCTTCAACAGGTCGTCCGCCGCCTTGTGGACCGCGTGGCCCGCACTGTGGAGCAGGGGGGCGGTGGTGCATAGGGGTGACCGCGACAGCGCCGCGGAGGCAAAAGGTGTTGCGGACATGGGCCAGTGTGCATCCAATGGCCCCTTTTGAGCCCAACCCACAACCCTACAAGTTCGGCACCGCAGGCCGCGCTGTTGCCCCCAACACCACCAGCAACACCACCACCACCGGCCGGCCGGCGCACCTGTTGTAGGTCTGCGCGTTGTGCACCATCTGCCGCACGTCGCGGTCCACCTGCAGCGGGCTGGTGTAGTGGCGGCCGCCCTCCAGCCGCGCGCGGATGGAGCCCAGGTCCTGCGGGTTGGCGATGACGGCGTAGTAGCCCGGCGCCGAGTGCCGCGCCTCATCCACCGCCTCCTGCGAGTAGGGGCGGGGGGTTGCGTGTACGTCATGGAGTGGATGTGTGGGGTCGGGGATGTGTGGTTGTCGGGGTGTGGGGGTTATGGGATGTGCGGGGAGGAGGAGCGGGACAGGGGTGAGTGGGGAGGCGCGTGCCGTGCGCCGCAGCAGCTGCACCGGGCAGATCGCTTCGTGCAAACGAGGCTGGAAGCATCCGGCGGCGGCACGCACACGCACGCACACACAATTACGCAATCACACGCTACACACGCGTGCACTGCTCTGCGAAACCCCTTTCCCGTGTGCTCGCTAACACAAACACAAAGGGGCGTGGCGCACGCAGGGCGCGCCGTCTAGGGTTCTGCCCTGCCGGGTGCGTGACAGGCCCCAGCCATGTTCCCATCGCCGGATGGCACCACGCCCCCAACAGGCCGTGCGTATGTGTGTATGCATTGCCCGAAGCTCGCTGGCCCGCCCCTCGGGCCCCCCGCCGCCAGCGCTGCAGCTTCGCGGTGCCTCCGCCGCCGCCGCCGCCGCCACGTCACCCGCAGCAACACCCCGGCCCGCTGGTGGGACGCCAGCACAGCCCGGAGTGCTGCTGCCGCTTGCGTCCAGGGCAAGGGGAGGAGCACGAGCCCGTGGGATCCTCGCCGCGGGTCCCGATCGCACGCGGCTGGACTAGTAGCCAGGCGGCGCGTGGAGCCGCCACACAGGCGCCTCGTGTGCCGCTATCGTCTAGGGCTCGCCCCCCACGCCCCGCGATGACGCCACCGTCAGCGATCGAGTATGCGCACCTTGAAGCACCACGAGACCAGGTTCTGCTGCCACACGTAGTTGACCGCGCCCTTCAGCGCGCGCCATGAGCGGTCCTCCAATTGTGCCCGCGTGGGCAGGCCGGGCGGCCTATCTTTCGTCATATTTCTGTGCGTTTATTTCTCACGCGCTCATAACGGGCATCACTTGATTGAACTTTGGCGCACTCGCGCGGTCGACCCCACACGTTTGCGACAGCGCATGCAAATTTAGCGCTGGCAATCGTAAGGCATTCAAATTTGGTGCAGGAGGCTGCCACACACGGGGTCACGCTCAGCGGTCGCGGGTTCCAGCGTGCAATTTCCATGGCATGGACGCCCCACGCACCGACATTCTTGCAGCCTTATTGCGCTGAACGCATCCATTCCCCGTTCTTCACTGACATCAGTCGCCAGCGCGTTTGTGACACGCGCAACAGTTCGACCACAAAAGTCTCGATTCCGCGCGAGGGCATTCGCCCCCTTCATTTATGCACGGCGTCAAACCAGGCAGCCCGCAGCGTAGCTCCCGTTGCACCACATCAGCCAATTCTCCTACGCCAAGCAGGCTCCGTGCAGCGCCGTCGGCGCCGTCAGGCCTCTCGCACACCGCTGCTCCGCGTCGCAATACAATGGTGCTCGGTATTAAGACCATCGCCGGGTTCGTGTCGAAGCCGTTCCGGCGCGGCGGCAGGTCGTCGCGGCTGGAGGCGTCGTCGGTGAGCGGACCGTGTGTTTGACGCGCGCATGCCATGGCAGCGACGGGTGTCGCGCAGGCTGGGTGAGGCCATTCGCATGGGGGGGGGGGGAGCTCTGCACCGACGATCCTGTGCTCCTCCCTTGCAGCGCGACCCCATGACGCAAGCGGAGATTGAGGACCTGGTGCTGAAGCTGAACAAGATCGAGGTGGGTGGCAGGCGCACGGCATGTCGGGGCGCCGCGTGTGGCTGCCGACGCACACACACACAGTTGGCGCCAAAGCAGCCAGTGACACGGCTGACACAATTCACGCCGGGGAACCTGTCACGGCAGCATGTTGGTGCCTGGTGTATCGGCGCTTTGATGCAGGGGGCCCGGGGACTCACTTGGCCGCCCGCCCACCGATGGGTGTTGCACGGGCAGCGCCTATCGTCGGCAGCGTCCCCACGGCGGCGGCCCGATAGGCCGCGCAGCCCCTGTCATCCAACACCAGCCCTCAGCGCTCACATAGTCAAACGGCGCCTTACCTGCTCCTCTGCACGCGCTCCTCTGCACGCGCTCCGCTCCACGTGCCTCGCTCCTCTCCAGGCGGTCAAGTTCGGCGAGTTCAAGCTCAAGAGCGGCCTCATCTCGCCCGTGTACGTGGACCTGCGCGTCATCGTGTCCTACCCCGACGTGCTGGAGCAGGTGGGGGTGGGGAGGGGGGGGGGAGCCGGGGGGACAGGGCCAGGGGGGCCGCGTGGGCGGGGGCCCGCGGGAGCAGCATCAGCCCGCAGGACAGCCCGCAGAACAGCGCCTACGTGATCAGCAGGGCGCACGCGGCGAACACGGCAAGAAGAGGGGAGCAGGGCGGCTAGCCTCCGGGCGTGCAGCGGCGCAGCCGAGCCACGCGGTCAGTGAGCATGCCACGCCCCGCCACGCCCGTCCCGTTCCGCACGCCGCAGGTGTCCCGCATGATGTGGAACTCGGTGCGCGGCTGCGAGTACGACATCATCTGCGGCGTGCCGTACACCGCGCTGCCCATCGCGACCTGCATGTCGCTGGGCTTCGGCGAGGCCATGGTCATGCGCCGCAAGGCACGTCCGCGTGGTGGTGTTGCGGGGTGTGGGCACACGGGGGTATGGGGTGTGTTTAAGAGCTTGTCGGGCAGCTGTGCGCGCGCTGAGGGGCGGGACTTAGTTTCGGTGACTACGATGGGTGCTGGGCCCAGGACGTTGCAGGGGTGAGAAGCATGCTGCGCGGACATGGCCCCGCGTGCGCGAGCGGGGCGGCGCACTGTTGTCGCGTCACGGGCGTGGCCTTATCTGCCTGTGCCTCCCGCCTGTTCCTCCCGCTTGCGGCGCTGCCTGTGCCGCCGCCGCGCGCTGCAGGAGGTGAAGGACTACGGCACCAAGAAGGCCATTGAGGGCGCCTACAAGGCCGGCCAGCGCTGCCTGATCGTGGAGGACCTGGTCACCAGCGGCGCCTCGGTGCTGGAGACGCTGGAGCCGCTGCAGGTGGGGGGGGGCCCGCGGCGAGCGGCGGCGAGGGGCGGCGGAGCAGGGAGCGGGAGAGGGGGCGGGAGATTGACAATGATGATAGCAAAAGCGGTAAACCAGTACCAAGTATCGAAGCTAATATACCAAACCCACTGCACAAGAGAGAGGGGACGGGAGCGGCATAGAGAAAGCAGCAGGAGCGTGGCGGGCTTGGATGGGAGTCGGGCCGGAAAGGGAGCAGCTTCGGGAGGGCAGGCAGCGGGAGATGCAGGGGCGGTACGCAGCGTGGGCGGAGGCGGAAGAAGGGGATGCCAGCGGCAGGTGCCGCCGGAGCTGGGCGTGGCGCGCCGCGTGCGGGCTGGGGCGATGCTAGCTGGCTGCTGCGGTCGCCGCACCTCCGGCCGTCGCCCCTGCCGGCAGGGCAGGTGGCACAGGGAACGCCGGCACGGGATGAGGACCGCTGCAGCCCGCATTGGGCTGACGGAGGAGATGGGGCAAATGGCTCCGCCGACCGGGTCAGGACGGGCTGCCGGGCCGGGCCTGGGAGGCCCGACTACCGTACCTTAGGGAGATCACCACGCATGTAATTAATTAATTTATCAGAAACTCCGAAATACCACGCACCTGAGGGGGGGGCTGCGGGGTTCTGCTGGAATTGTTTCGGGAGGGGTGCGGGGTTCCACAGAAATACCCATCTGGGGCGCGCCGTGCCGCCAAAATCGCCAAATCGTCATTTTACATTTTTACCAGCGCTAGTGCTACATATTTATCAAATACAACTGTGGAGTATCCAATTCCACCTAAAGCGTCAATGTCTTAAGCCGCCTGGGGCCGGGGGCTGCGGGCTGGGGGCTTGAGGGCCGTGGTTGACGTTATCATTACAGCACGGCGCTTTAAACCACTACGTTGGCTCCAACGCGTGCCCCTTACTCCTCCACACACATGCACAATTGGGGCCACAGACCCGCAGGTGCACAGCTGCGGGGTTCTGTGAAATTGCCGCATGATGGGGTGCGTGGTGGAAAATAGTTACCCGTTTAGGGGTGCGTGGTGGAAGAATAATTGTTTTTTCTCAGGGGTGCGTGGTGATCAGATAAACGTACGGTATACATCCGCCCCACCCCTGCCTAACACGCCACCCTCGCCCCCGCCCAACGCGTCACACACTCACACCCTCCCTTGTTGTCGTTTTCCCTTGTGCTCTCTCACACACCCGCAGAACGAGGGGCTGATCGTGAAGGACGTGGTGGTGCTCATCGACCGCGAGCAGGGCGGCGAGGCGCACCTGGCCAAGAACGGGCTGGCGCTGCACGCCGCCTTCAAGCTGAGCGCCATGCTGGACGTGCTCACGCGCAACAAGCTGGTGTCGGAGGAGGTGGCGGGCAAGGTGCGGGCGGGGCGAGGGAAGGGAAGGGAAGGGAAGGGAAGGGAACAAGGTAGGCAGCGCAGGGCTGGAACGCAAAGGCACGGCCACGCTGATGGAAGTTGTGGAAGCTGTGGATGCTGGTTCACCGTACGGGCGGTCGTGAGCGCTTCGTGAGGTGCACGGCAGCATGTGATGTGGGTCCGGGGTGCATGCATGGCGCGCATACGACGGCCGTTGTTCACACCCCGCCGTACTCACTGACGCAGGTGCGCAAGTTCATTGCCGAGAACCAGACCACGCTGCCCAGCGCCGGCGCTGCGCCTGCCGCTGCCCCCGCCGCCGCGCCCGCCAAGCCCAAGCGGTGAGTTCACCTGGGGCCCCTTGCTGTCCACCTTCAGTCAGCATTGTGCACGTGCACGGTTGTTATCAACTTATCATGCATTGGGTGTGCTTTGTTTTGGATTGGATTGGGCTGGCGCTCACCACCACCCACCCACCCTTCACGCACACGCACACGCCGCGCCCGCAGCCTGCCGTACGAGCAGCGCATCCCGCTGGCCAAGAACGCCATGGCCAAGCGCTGCCTGGAGGTGATGGTGCGCAAGCAGACCAACCTGTCGGTGGCGGCGGACGTGGACACGGCGGAGGAGATGCTGGCGCTGGCGGACAAGGTGCGAGTGCGCGAAGGGGGGGCGAGCGCGGGGGTTAACAGCAGCCCAAGCTAAATTCAAATGACTGGACGGAGGCAATGCAACGTAGTACTCGTGGTGTTGGGGCCGAGGGGGTTACTGTGAACCAATCTTGGGGCCGAGGGGGGTTCCGTTGCGGTGCTTTGCGGCAGACAAGCTCTGGCGTCACAGATGACCATGTGGTGCAGCGTCCAGGAGCTGGGGTGGAAACCCATGGGGGCAGACGGTGCGGCGCAGCTTCGAAGCGTGCCACGTGCGGACGTCGCAATCAGCACGTCTCTCGTCACGCACGTATGCGCAGGTTGGACCCTACATCTGCGTGTTCAAGACGCACGTTGACATCTTCGACAAGTGGGACGTGGCCATTGCCAACAAGCTCACGGAGCTTGCCAACAAGCACGGTGAGCGGTGGCGCTGGCGCGTGCCGTGGTTGGACGCCCTGGCCGGGCGTAAGGGATCAGGGCGGCGCCGTTTGGAGGAACGTTCGGATCGAACGCCAGCCTGCGACGCGGAGGCACCGCTCCGCCGCGGGGGAATGGGGAAAAGGCCGCTAGCGCCGCGGACCAGCATCGGGGCGGGTACGTGCGTGTGCAGCTGCTGATTATTACCCCACGCTGCACCCGTTCACCACGCCCTGGCCCCCGAACCCCACCCCTGACCCCTCATTCCCGCAGACTTCCTCATCTTCGAGGACCGCAAGTTCGCGGACATCGGCAACACCGTGGTGTCGCAGTACGCCGGCGGCATCTACAAGATCGCGGACTGGAGCCACATCACCAACGCGCACCTGGTGCCGGGCCCCGGCATCATCGACGGCCTCAAGACCGTGGGCCTGCCCAAGGGCCGCGGCTGCCTGCTGCTCGCCGGTGAGTTGCCGCTGCCGCAGGCGCGCGGCCCTCCGGGTTGAACTGGGTGGGATTGTGTCGGCGAAGGCGTGTTGGGCGGCTGGTATACAGCGGGGCATGATGTGGCATTCATTGCATGAGCGACGCAGGCTGCGCTGCTCGGCCACATGGAACACGGAGCACAGAACCAGGCGCCTGACCGGTCATGCTTGTGCGCACACGCACCACGTTGTGCTCATGCAGAGATGAGCAGCAAGGGCACGCTGGCCAACGGCGCCTACACGGAGGCGGTGGCGGCGGCCGCCGAGCAGCACCAGGACTTCGTGATGGGCTTCATCTCGGTCAACCCCGCCTCCTGGAAGCACGGCCCCGGCTCCCCAGGTGCGTGCGCGTCTGTGCCGGCGGCAGGGCACGACCAGGGCGGGGATTCCGCGCATGCCCGGCTTGCCGCTCCTGTACTCGCTGCCTGCGCCCTGGCGCTGGCGGTCGGGCCCGACGGGCAAGCTGCCGGCCGCTGCCCAGGGTTACCCCGTGCGGCCTGTGGGCGCGTGCTCATGTCCGCTGCCCCTCCCTCCCTTCCCCTCCGCCTCCCCGCCAGGCCTCCTCCACATGACGCCAGGCGTGCAGATGGCTGCGGGCGGCGACGCGCTGGGCCAGCAGTACAACACGCCCGCCGACGTCATCGGCGCGCGCGGCTCGGACGTCATCATTGTGGGCCGCGGCGTCATCAAGGCCGCCGACCCCGCCGCCGCCGCCAAGCAGTACCGCGACGCGGGCTGGGCCGCCTACAAGGCCGCGCTCTAAGCTGGCCGTGTGTGTGCGTGCGTGCGTGTGCGTGTGTGTGTTGTGTGTGGCGTGAGCGTGCTTGCGTGCGTTGGCATCGTTGGGGGATTGGATGCATGTGTGAATGGGGGCTTGGGGGCCTCGAGGGCCTGGTGGGCGAGGGGCACGGGGGAGAGGAGTGGGGGCCGGGTGCAGTGGTATGGGAGGGGCACCAATGGCAGCGGCATTTTGCTGTTGGGCAACTCGCTGCGAGTTGGAGGATTGAGGATGGGCCTGACGCCACGCTGTAGACCTGCCCATTCCGAAGGAAAGTGCTGCGAGCGTGGTGACGCAGCTGGCAGAGCGTGCGACGGGATTGGGGGTTTGGGGGGAGTGCGCATGAACGAGACCACCTACATGACTGATTTGTGTGTGGGCACGCGCTGCGGACGGCTGCATGCCGCATTCAACCTGTAACGGTTCATGCAGTGACATCCTGCCGTCGCGGTTTGTGCGCCTGTGACGATTTCACGAGTAGACGCGGGCTTCGTCGCAGTTGGGGCGGGTCACAGATGTTCGCTGGCTTTGCTCAGGGGGGTAGGGGCGGGGGCGTCTGGAGCGCGGTCGTCCAGGCTGGCCCTGGCTGGCCCGAGGGTCGGCGGGGCCCTGAGGCGCAGTGCGCCTTGGCGCGTGCCGATGGCTAAATTATCAGCATCAGCAGCCACGCTTCACGCAGCGTGCCAGCGCCCGAGGCTGTGCAATCCGGTGCATCGGCAAGGATAACGTCGAGAGACTTCCAATTGCGGTCTATTTCCGCTGCCTGCGCACGCAGAAACCGCGTTGTTCAGCAATTGAGACATACCAAAATGAGTTCCTCAGTGCTTACCGCGCGCCAGGTGCGAGTCGCGAAAGAGCCAACGCTTTCATTCTCGATTTTCCGCTCGTTTAAGCCCGGACCAAAATTCATTGAGGTTCTCACTCCTTCAATTGTTCATTAAAAATGCAGGTGGGGCGCCAGGCTCGCCCGTTCACGGCGCAGCCGCCCCGTCGCTGCTCCGTCATCCGCCACAACCAGGCTGGTAACGATATTCGTGGTGGCAAGATGGAGAAGTCAATGTTTGGCGAGGTACGTTGCGTGGGTCGATTTGGGTGCCCGTTTTCGAGCGGGATTGTAATCCGTGACGTTTTGCTTGCAGAACTTCGGGGCTCGCGATCCTTTTGCTGGCGAGATTGAGACTAACTTCGGCGAGAAAGTGCTGGGGAACTACAACACGGAGCACCTCATCAAGTAAGGCTTGGGACGGGCGTGGAAGCGGGGGCGGAGTCCGTCTTGGGGGCAGCTGGCGCGTGTGTTGCACCTGCCGCCACCTCACCGCGCCTTCACCTACTGTGCAGGCCCCCGGACACCATTAAGAGTGTGATGGGTCTGTCTGCTCGCAAGTGCCAGGACAACCTGGCCAGCCTGACGTTGCTGTCGGAGGAGCAGCGCGAGCTGTTGCGCAACCAGGTAGGGCACTGATGAGCATGAGCATGTTACATGGCTTGAAGTCCATGCGGCCCCACTAACTCCTTTGAGTCCGGAGGCGCGATGATAACTAAACAAAGGGGAATCAGCTAGCGGTTGCGCAATTCACTAGACCGAAGCGTTGTCACCGCGTGCAAGTAAGCAGCTAGCTTTTGAACGTCCGTGCCAAGCATAGCTCTTTTCATATCACTACCTGTAATACCCACTGCTTCCCTCAAGCTCGCGTACTTCGTGCATTCCAGCAAGACGTGCTTTTCGTCTTCCACGCCTCCATTCCCGCACAGCCTACACACCCGTTGCGCCCTAGCCCGGTACTGTCCCCCCGCCTGGGGGCGGTTCACTTCCAGGTCCCAGCAGCCCAAACGAAAGCGCATTAGGGCTATCAAATGCTTATGCGCCACGTACTGCCTCATATGGGCTAGTCTGCCTTGCTCAATCGATGCATCTTTTAGTGGCACTCCCATCCACTGCAGATACCTGCACATTTTCACCCCTGGCGCGCCGCCCACAGAGCGCCGCCCCCCACTTTCAGCAAACAATCGCGGGTCAGTGTGAAGACTAGCAGCGTCCCATTCGTGCATAAGTTTGCTGGAAAGCTCAGCTAGGAGCGTCCCAACCGGCAGCTCAGTTCGAAGCAACCATGCACCCAGCGCAGCCTGGCCTTGCGGTCCTTTTTCGAACCAGTCGTAACCTAGCTTCCTACATACCTTATACAGCTTGCTTACCCAGCACATCCCCTGGAAAGCACTTGCTACTGCCGTGTTCACAGCATCCTCCAAGAACGTGTGCGCGAGTGACTTTTCTTGCTTGACTATGCGGTTCCAAAAACCAAAGACTAGACGCGCCCAATGCAGATGCATTGGGTACGCCGCGAATTCAGCATAAAGCAGCCTGTGTGTTGGCTTCCGCACCCCAGCCGCTCTCGCAAGGAAAGACGTCTGCAGCGCAACCATTGGGTCAACCAAGGCCTTCTCGAACAGCGTGCTGGTCTTCCGCCATTTGCCACGTATGGCCCCTTCCTGTGCGCGATCATAGCCACCGTAGCTGACCCCCTCGAAGAGAGAGTACAACGCGTCCGGCCCCCATATCTCTACACCATAGGACAATACCGATCTCACTTGCACATCGAAACAGGTGTGCATAACGTCAGGTGCCAAACAGCCCCTCTTGTCTAGCGCAGCTATCAAACCGAGAGCAGCTCTTTTACCCGCGGCAATCAGCTCCTGGTAGCAGGAATCGAACGTCGTGGCTGGCCCGTAGTAAAGGCCTAGGTACCGCGCGCGCCCCTTCACAGGGATTCGCACGCCTCCGTACCTAAGGGCAGTAGCTCGCACCGCAGACAGTTGCCTCTCTACTGAGGTGCCAGCAAAAACCATGATCTCACACTTGCCTATATTCACACGCATCCCGAAGGCCTCACAGAACTCATGCAACCTGTTTAGCAGGAACTGCATGCGATGGATGGACAGCGCACAGAACGTCAGATCGTCAGCGTACAGCAGGCAGGCCACAAGCTTGCCGCCAATCTCAGGTGCCTCATTACTCCACGTGCGACTGGGTAGTTCGTGCCTATCCCATGCATCTATGTAATCGGCCAGGGCTTCAATGAAGATCCCAAACAGGTCCGTGCTTTTAGGGCATCCTTGCTTAACCCCCTGCAGTGATGCAAACAGGCTGCTTAACTTGCCGTTCACTTTCACCCGTAGGCAGACCTTCTGATAGCATCTCTCTAGCACCGTCAACATGTGCCCGCTCACCCCTCGCTCAGCCAGTCGTTGCCAAAGCACCCATCTAGGCACTTTGTCGAACGCCTTCTCAAAATCAATCTGACAAACAAACAGCGGTTTTGCCCCGATAGCACTGTGCTTATGCGTAATGTGCCGCAGCGCGAACAGATGGTGGGCTGTGCTGTACCCAGCCCTGAAAGCCGCCTGACAGCGATGCCTTCCCTCCGTAACGTCGCCAAACTGTGCGAGCCGTGCCTGGTTGAGGGCGGCGTAGCACTTAGCCAGCGTGCCTCCCACTGCTATGCCTCGGTAGTTCGTACGATCCCCAGCTTCTCCCTTCTTCTTGTACACCGGCGTGAGGTGTGATTCCTCAAACTGCGCAGGGTAATCACCTAGCATCCTAATGCGCTCCATCAAAGCCGTAAGGGCTGGTATAATGGCGTTGACCGTGGTGGGGTTTTCCCCCTCCGTGCGGTAGGTGCATTTCTTGTAGCATTCACTGGGCGCCTCTTCTGGCCCACACGACTTATTGTTGCCCATTTTGCCAACCGCATAGTGCACCTCGTCTTGCGTAAAGCTTGCATTAAGCACCTCGTCAGCCTGCCGTGTACGTTCTGTGACGGCAGCACAGCCTAGAAGCGTCTGCGTTGATCCCTGCCTGCCAATACCGTTTACGTAGCTCAAGATTTCTACTACCCTGGCCTCCGCGTCGCTGGTGCGCTCGTGTAACCCTGCATTATAAAGGCCATCGAAATAAGTACTCCACTCTTCAACATCCTCAAGCGGACACTCGCCTGCCTGCCCACCCTTCAACAGCTGCCAGAGCTTGCGGGGGTTTGTGCGGCATGCCTCAGCATGTCCGCGCAGCGCCTGATGCTCGTAACTAGCCTTGGCCTCGCGCTTTACTCTGTTGTAAACACGCCTCGCCTCCCTTAGGGCAGCGTATTCTGGCCCGTCCCTACTTTTGCCCTTGGCAGTCGCTGTCAACTCCAACACGCCACGCCTATGCTCCCCGCATGCCGCGCTCCACCATGGGGCGTCTTGCCCGCCTCCACATGGCGGCCGGCTTTGCCCGGAATTTCTCCAAGCCTTCATCATGCATCTACGTAGTAGCTGCGCTAGCCGCTCAACCCCTTGCGTGGTGCTGATGCCACTCGTGTGATCGGCAAGCTCATTTTCCAATCCTGCTAGTTCATTACGGACATGCGTTCCTTCCGCAAACAGATCAGCATAGCAGTCAGTCATGCGCTTATTGAATTCGATTCTCCTTCTCTCAGATTGAGGGCCTCCCCTTCGCCCGTCTCTCCCGATGATGTACGGGGATAGTACCAGTGTGACCGGCTTGTGGTCGGTGACTCTAGCACCGCTCATCCTGTGTGGGAGGTCCCACACCTGCATGTGTTGGCATCTGTCCAGCAGACCCGAGGAACATACGTATAAGTCTATAGTGCTACCCCCACCGTTCTCTGTCGGGAAAGTCACCTTACCCGTCAGATCTCCTCTGACTCTGCCATTGAGAACGCCCACCCCCTCATCGCGGCACAGGGCTGCCAAGGCTGCTCCAAAATTATTAGTGCTATCATCCTCGCAAGCGCGCGCTTCTGGGAAACACGCAGCAGATCGCACGAAACCCGGCATGTCTAGGTATTCAAGCAGCTCGTCTCCCAGGTTGCTCGAAGCGACGTCACTCAGACCCCTCCAGCTTCTACGGCCTTCAGCGCCGGCTTCCTCCTTTCTACTAGAGAGCCGAGCGTTGAAGTCGCCCGCTAACAAGACCTCCTCGTCACCCATTCGTACAGACGCAAGCTCAGCCTGAATGGCAGCAAAAAGGTCCGTAGCAATTTGGCTGCCCGTGCGGCATTCTTCCCCCGCGCCTTGATGAAATTTAGAACCCTCGGGCGCCAAGTACCAGGCACCTAGCAGTAAGGCGGGCGTCGCCTCATCACGTGCTGTGAGGCGAAGCCATATCACTTCGCCTCCGCCAATATTGCGTCGCCTAACCAACTTGCAGGCAGAGTTAACTGCCGTTCTTACGTACACAGATATGCCCCCAGCGTTGCGGCATCCCGTGCGCTCCATTGAGTAGCGCTCAAACCCTTCCAACTCACAGTTTCGGCCATGCGTTTCAGTGCACACAATGATATCATGCGCGTCCGTTATGCTTCTACAGCTATCCTCACTATGCAGCTTGGCAGCCCCGCCCCTCACGTTCCAAAGCAAGAGTCTCAACTGTTTGCCCCTCGAGTCATGGGGCTCCTACTGCTGGTCGTGCGCGTCGCCCATGGGCGTGTCGCCGTTTGGCGGCGTGGTGGTGCCTGGGTGCGACGCATCCGGTGTCTGCTGCCCAGCCGCGCCTGCTGCCTGCTCGCCGTGTGCAGGGGCACGGCGGTAGAGCACCAGGCCGTTCTCTGACTTGAGCCAGATCTCCGCTCCGTTCCGCCAGGTGGGACCCCGGTTGTCCTTTGCCAGCTGAGTGTAGTAGGGCTGTTGCGCCTGGCGCGCGCGCTTGCCCTCGATGGTGAGGTAATCCTTCACCACCCACCCCCAGCTCTTGCCCTCCTTTTTGGCTGTGCTGATGAGCTCGTCGAAGCCCGAGCCGTCAGCCCAGCCAGCTGCGAACCAGGCGACAACCTGGTACATGGGCAGCTGCGGCCTTGCCTGCGCTTTGGCACCTGCGCCGCTGCTCTGTGCAGCGGCCGCATCTGCAGCCCCTTCGCTGCCGCCAGGTGCTGGCGCAGCTGCGGTGGCTGCTGGCGTAGCTGCGGTGGCTGCGCCTGATGCCGATGCTGCTTCGGCTTGCGCCTTCTTCTCCTCCCCCTCCTTGCCCAGGCCCCGTACGTGTCTGAACGCGAACCGGCCCACGTCTGGCGAGGTGGACAGCGCCTTGTTGACCGCCGCCTCCATGGCACTCAGGGCCTTGCTGGGCGCCATGCCCTCCGGCAGCTTGATGATCACTGCGCGCCTGTCGACGTGTCCGCCTGCGCCGGGAACCCAGCCGCTGGTGCTGGCCGCACCGCCCCTGCCGCTGTTGGGGATTTCCCGATCACGGGTCGCCGCCGCCGCCTGTCCCCAGCGCCCAGGCTCCCTGCCTCCCGTGGGGCCGCCAGCGGGTCCGCTGGGCCCGGCCGTGCCGGGCGCGTGCCCGGACATGAGCTGGTTAAGCTGTTGCTGCATCTGCGCCTGCTGCTGCTGGAATTGCTGCATTTGCTGTCGCATAGGGTGCAGGCCTTTCTCCATCACTTCATCCGCACTTGTCATTGCGACAGCTGCCGCTCGGTCAACTCCGACGTCGACCGTTTTGGTGATGGTAGCCGCTAGAGCAGCAAGCATAGTCATCAGTTCTGCACGGAGCTGCGCCACCTCGCTGGTGACATTTGGCGCCATTATCGCTCCGGTTGGCTCAGCAGAGCCCCCCTCTTCAGCTAATGGGCTAAACTTGTTGTTAATCCGACTAGCGGTTCTTTTCGCGACCGGCGACGGGGAAACTGTCGGTCGCGGGTGCATGTATCGGTAACTACTCAAGGAAGTAAACATTCAGCTAAACATTCAGCTAAACATTCAGCTAACATTCAGCTAACGATAATAATAGGGCACTGATGAGGGCAGGTAGATGAGGATGGTCAACGCAGTCAACGCGGCACCTGGGAAAGGGGCAGGGGCAGCCCCTGGAAGCAAGCTAGCTACACGTCCAAGCTTTGCCCCCAGCCGCAAGGGGTATCACGGAGTGCATGTGCTGATGCTCAACGGTTGTGCAGTTGTGAAGGGAAAACGCGTTTGCTGCGAAGTTGTTTGACGCCATGAGCTGGGGACTTGGCAGGCGAAGCCGGCGTACGCCCGCCGGCGCTGTATTAGTGGGGAGCCCCCTGCGACAGGCTTCGCCTCGAGTGGGGCTGCAGGCGCTCGCCTTTGCTGCGCCTCTGGCTCAAACCACTCAACCCGCGCGCTTTCGCAGGTGCCGGGCTGGAAGGTTGCCCAGGCGGCTGAGGGGCGACCCTGCATCCAGCAGACGTGGACCCTGAAGGACGAGCCCTCAGCTGCAACCCTGGTGTCCCTCGTGACCAAGGTGGTCTCAGCCGAGGGCCACGACGAGAGCCTGACCCTGACGCACAAGGGCGCCGAGGTCACCGCGCAGCTGTGCACCAAGTCCCTGGGTGAGTCCAGCACCGGTGCGCCTGCTGGGCAGCAGGCTGGGTGGCTCGCAATGGCACCGGCTTGGGCGCCCGAGAAGGGCTGATTGCGCCAGGAATAACACGCGCTGCTGGCTTGGGTCCCCTGGTGCACTGCCATTGACGTATTCGCGGGGGATCCCGCCGCCAGCGCCCCGAGGCCCCCCCGCCTAGTATCGCACTCACCCTGCACCCGCACCCTCGCGCCCGGCCCCGCCTCCACACCACGCCCAGGCGGCCTGACGGAGAACGACTTCATCGTGGCCTCCAAGATCAACGACCTGAGCTTGGCGGACCTGCTGCCCAAGCGCCGGCAGCGCTTCTGGGCGTAAGCCAGCGGGTTGCGGGGGCGTGTGAAGGGCTGCCAGGCCCGGGCGGGATGGGTGGCAGCGCTCCGCGTGCAATAGTGGCTGCGTGCGAGTGGCATGTTGTGGCGAATTGCTTGCGGAGCTGCGGGTGGTGGGACAGCTTGGTGCAGCTTGAGGAGTTGAGGTGGCGGGGCTGCGGGTGAGAAACGCGCGTTCGGGTGGCGTGCAGGACCCAAGAGGGTTGGGTTGCCCGTGTGAGGCGCTCCTCTTGGAATATGGGTGTGGCACTGTGGCCCACGGTAATCCCATGTTCATGATTTATTTTATACGAGCTGAAAGAGGAAGTGTGGTGTGCGCATGGGTGACGGAGTAAAGCACAGATGAAGTCATGCGGCCACAGGGCTTCGGGACGTCAGGCAAGCCATGTGTGCCTACAACACAAGACAGGCGACATGGCAAAGAACCGATTGTTGATAACTGTTTCCGCCACAAGTGCCGTCCTGAACGATGGGTTTCCACATTAATTCCTCTACGTACAGCTCAGTACTGGCGCAAACCGCATTTGTCACACGCTGCGTTACTAGGCGCGGCGGCGGGCACACAGGAGGGCTACCGGCCGCCACGCAGTCCCCGACCCAGGGGACAACATCACAGCTAGGAACACGAAGTACAAACCACATAAAACCGTCAGCAAGCACCTGTCTTAGACCACCCTCCAACGTCAGAGTCAGCAACCACAGCGACCCCTCTTGTAGTCTCCCACACGAATTTTACGCAGACAAGGCAATCCCGTCAGCCCTCTGCGCCAAGAATCACGACGCCAACAATCAGCTGGCAATGCAGGGTGCCATTGCGCAGTTCCACCCCGACCAAAGCCCACGGGCCCTCCGGCCAGCCACACACTGAATGTGTACCCTGCTTTACCCACCAAAACCTCCCTGTCCGCGGCTTCAAGTCATGACCTCGTTTGACGTGCCCAGGCCACCGCCAGCCCCACAACGACTACCCGTTACCCAAGACTCCGGCCGGCCCCCCACTATATTTACTTGGGCGCCGGTGGCCCGTTCAGCTGCGCGAAGAATGCCATCTGCTCATCTTGCGTCATGGCCGCGCCGCTGGGCGGCGCCACGCCGGATGCCGCCAGCGGCACGGCGACGCCGCCCGGCGCCTGCATGGGCGCGGCCGCCGCCTTGGCCTTGTTTTGACACGCCTCGGCGCCGCCTGGCTGCGAGTTGCAGCCGCCCGGCTTGGTGCAGCAGTTGGGGGCTTGGCCGCCCTGGGCGATCATGTCGCGGTACATGTTGGCCAGGAAGGCGTTTTGGTCCTGAGGGGGCGGGGTGGGGTTACATTCATCACTAGTTAGTGGGGCGGGAGGGGCGCGGCGCGGAGGGGAGGGGCGTTCCATGTATGGTCAATCGAGACGAGGTGGGTGGGGTTGTACAGTGGATGCTGCAAGGGGGATACAGTGCGTGTTTTAATCGCAAACAAGCAAGCGGGGGAGCACAGCGCGGACGGGGTGCCGTGAAGGGAGAGCACCCGTGTAAAATCAATGGATGGCTGCCTAGCTGTCGCCTGCCGCGCCTCCGCGTCGCAGGAGTTGCCAAGCGCCGCGCGGTGCAGTCTGCCCCTGGTCTCGCCCCTACGCCTGCACCGCCCAGCGATTCATCCCACCACCATGCAGCCCACCCGCGACCCCGGCGCCCACCTGCGGCGACATGCCCTTCATCTTCTCCATGCGCGCCACCATCTCCGCCCGGAACCGGTTGAGCGTCTCGTACTTGGATCGGAACATGGACTCGGGCATCTCGGCCTCGTCCAGCACCATCTCCTCCTGCGCGCCGCGGCCGCGTGCCACACGTGACAGGGGCCCCGGGAAGGCAGCGTCCCCCGCCGCCCGCAAGCCCCCCGCGCTGCTAGCGGTGGCCAGCGGCTGCGGGGCACCCTTTGCCCTTTGTACAGGCCATAGCTACTGTGGAGTCCTTCGCCGCCGTTGTGGGGACCCCTTGAGCTGCGCCATGCGACCCTGACCCGCCTTGCCCCCCGCCGCCACTCCCACCCCCACTCCCCAACCCCGCCCCGAATCCTCGCCTTCTGCACATGCTCGTAGAATTGGCGCATGAAGAAGGCGTCGCTGCCGTACTCGGGGTGCACGCGCGCCAGGCACTTGAGGCCAAAGTCGCCCTGTCGCAGTAGCGGCAAGTAGGGGGCCGTGCGTGGGGGCCGTGCCGACCTTGTACCTTGTCAGAGGCCTTACTGGGCAGATCCCTGCCCATGGGGCTAGGCCAACAGTTCCATGCCGCGGCCTGCCCAGAACCCGCAGGCTGCGCATTTGCACCTACGGCAGGTGCGGGCCGCACCTGGATGCCCATGCTCTCAAAGATCTGCTTCTGCATGCCGTTCACCATCTCCTCCGACGTGCCGGGGCCGCGCTGCGAGTGGGATATGCTCAGCATCTGCTTGAACTCCTGCACGGGTGGTGGTGGTTGGGCGGGAGAGCCGCCAGGTTGGGCCACGCCGGGAAGATGGAGGCGTGAAGGTCCAGAGCGGACGTCCGTGCAGGCAGCACGGGGTCGCGCCACCCCACCACGGCGCCCCGCACGGCACGCGTGCTGACAGCAGCAAGGATTTCCCTTCCTTCGAGTCTCACCCCAGCGGAAGGTCCCCCTCCCATTGTATGCGGCCGGAATGTGTCACAGCACGGTGTCGCAACTGGGCTTCCAAAACCTGCCTCACCGGGTTGCCGAACTGCTTGGCGGACTCCGCGAAGAACTGCACCAGCTGGTCCTGTGGCACCAGAAGTCGACACACTCTGTCGATACGCTGTTCGGCAGGAATCCACCAGCAGAGCTTGCTAAGATAGCGCGCGCGCACCTTCGTGAGCATGCCGGCCTTTTGCAGCGGCTTAGCGTCATATTCGTTCACGAGAGCGTTAATCCAGTTCATGGTGTCCGTTCGTAGCGTTTGGCCGCGTCGATAATGCCCTGAAGGAGCTGTCACTCTTTTTTTGCAAGGCAAAGCGAAAGTGGTCCAAGAACTACTAGGCTATATACAGGAGGGTGCCAAACTGGTATAAAATCCACAGCCTTGCAAAATTGAGCAGTCACCGGGGCCGGGGTGCGATGGGTCAGCCCGATCGGGGCTTCCTCCAGTTGTGGAAGACCACATGGTCTCCTTTGTTGTTCATTGCATCGCATTAATAGGCAACTGTGCACAAAGTCTACGAGGCATTAGCGCGGGCAAAGCGAGCCTTGCACTGTTTTCACGCCTAGGCATCAAAATCATAGCGTCTAGCACCAATCATACAACAGAACAATCCAGGCGGGCTGGAGCGGCTCGGACACCTGAGAGCTCAGACGAATCGCCCGGACTGACTTCTGTGTCCTTAGGTTGTGAGAACGGCCTCAGCAGCATAATGGAATGCCTTGGCGCGTTTCCTCTTCGTGGTGGCCAGCACCGATGCCGCAGAGCTGAACCGAATTGAGGGTTTGCGCAGCGCCTCGTGCCACGCGTTGATGCTGGAGCAGCTCATGAACGATCCGTGAATCGTTTCGGGGTCCAAACATGGGCTTTGTGATTGTGGCAGCGCTTTTGGGCTTTGTAGGGGCGGTTGTCGCCTGTGCGGCAGCGGCAGCGGCTTTCGCGCTCGCCACCAGCGTGGCGACGTCCAAGTACAAGTAAGCGGCGCAGCTAAAAGGGGTGGCCAAGGGGGGGGTCTCGCGGGTATGGCGCAGGCCGGGTCCGCGCGGGTATCGTGAGTGGGGTAACCAGGTCACGGCACGCCAACGACTGATGCACAACTGCCACGGCCACTGCCATGGTATACGGTAGCCATCACTCCCCAGCGCACCTTGAGCGCGATCCCATCAGGCCCTGGCTGCCCACCACCCCCACCTACCACCCGCCGCTCCTGCTGCACCGCAGGAAGCAGCTGCATGGCGTCACCGCCCGCTACGAGGCGGTGCTGCGCAACGCCGATGCCGGCGGGCTGGGCCCGGGCGCGCCCACGCCGGCACCCGGCGCTGCGGGCGCCGCTGCAGGCGGAGCCGCTGCTGGCGGCGCCGGAGGCAGCGCAGGGGCTGGTGGTGGCGGCGTGTCGGCCATGTATGAGTCCTTCACGCTGGGCTGGCTGAACCTGCTGGTGCAGCACCTGTGGGTGCCAGTGCTGGAGAAGTTCGTGTCGACCATTGCGGCGGAGCGGCTGCAGATTATCCTGAACGAGGTGCGGGCGGGGCCGTGGCGGAGGGGGGAAGGGGAAGGGGGACACAGCGTTGGGACACAGGGGCATGACAACAGACGTGGGCACCGTCGAGCCGTGCGTGTGCAGCACGCCGGCACCGTCCGTACGCGCAGCCTGCTGTATCGGCTTGTCCGTGTGTGGGGTGTGGGCGGCCCTCCTTCGCCACGCCGACCCCACTACCAGTATACAAACCGTGCTCTAAACCGTCGCCTCTGCAGGTGCTTCGCAAGTTCGCAACCCGCGCCCCCTGGAAGTTCATCGAGTCGGTCGCGGTGGAGGAGGTGACGTTCGGCCTGGCGCCGCCGCAGTTCCAGTTCTGTACGGCCAAGTACGACCCCAGCAGGTCGTACCTGCTGCTCACCATGAACGTGCACTACCGCAGCAGCGGCTTCCAGGTGCGGGGTGGGGGAGGGGGGGGGGGTAGTTCGTTCCAGATCCCAAAGCAACCGACCGACCAACCGGTGTTGTCTCCATGATTCTAAAAGAGACGTGAAGGCGTAGCAGGGGAGGGGGCGAGGTGATGAGCACCGTGCCGGGCGGTGGAGGGGCCCTGGCGCCGTTGGCACAGCGAGGGAAGCGCCGACCGCAGAACATCGGTGTCAGAGCTGGGCGGGAGTCGCATCCCGCGCGGCTGCCCTTGAATCGCAAACCCGCTCATGCCGGCACCATGCTGAGAGTGTGGAGACTGAAGCAGCGGCGGCCACCTTCGCGAGGGGAGCAGCCACATGGGGGGCATCGCCGCAACATGCGCACACGCCTCCATCACAACCCGCACGCGCGCCTGCACGCCTATTGCCCCGCAGGCGGTGCTGACGCCCCGCATGCGGCAGATCGGGCTGCTGCAGCCGTTCAGCGTGCGGCTGGAGATCATGCAGCTGCACATCGCCGGCAAGCTGCACCTGGGGCTGCACCTGACCAAGGAGCCGCCCGGCATCAAGTGAGCGGGCTTGCAAATGGGCCATGGTCCCTGATTGCGGACCAGGTCCTTGTCTCGCGCTTCAGGATGGACGTGGTGTGCATGTGTGTCAGGAAGCACAAGGAAAGGACAAACAGACAGTGTATGCGCGCCGCACCAACTGGCCTGCGCCCTGACTGACACGCGCGTTGGCGCCCTCGCCCTGCGCTGCCTCGCCTCGCCTCGCTCAGGGGCATCGACTACTCCTTCGCCGCGCCGCCCGAATTCGACATCCAGGCCAGCCCAGTGGGTAAGCCGGGGGAGGGGCCGCTTGTGGGTGCGTCATCGCTGTACTGCGTCCCTGCCGCCCAGCGCACCCCTGTTAGCGCGCCTCACCCGCCGCGCCCTCGCCGCGGCCCTGGCGCAGGCTACCTGAATCTGCACGGCGAGCTGCCGGGGCTGGTGGGCCACCTGCGCACCCACCTGCAGCGCATCATCACGCGCCGCATGGTGGAGCCGCACCGCCGCTACCTGGACCTGCAGCGCATCTACCGCAACAAGCACCTGCAGCGGGTGGGTGGGCTGCGCTGGGCAGGGGCGCGCTGGGGCAGGCTGGGATGCGCTGGGGCAGGCTGGGATGCGCTGGGGCAGGCTGGGATGCGCTGGGGCAGGCAGGGGCGCGCTGTATACACGCACTGTGGACCGTAGTTGAGGAGGTTGGGTTGCAGGGTGGCCCACGGCTGGCCACCAGCTTGCGCCAGTCTGAGCCAGTTGACCGGTCCGCGCTGCATTTTGTGCCAGCGAGAGCTGTGATGTGACGCTGCCCTACGCCGCATACACCCACTCGCTCGGCCACAGGTGGGCGGGCCGGGAGGCTGCCTCCGCGTGTGCGTCATCGGCGGCCGCAACCTGATGGGCGGGCGGGCTGGGCCGGGCGTGGCAGGCGGAGCAGGCGCCGCCAACTCCACCGCGGCTTCCGCACCCAGCGGCGCTGGCGCGACCGGCGGCGGAGCAGGGCCCCATGCGGCCGCCAGCGGGGCTGCGGGCAGCGCGGCGGCGCCGGACTGCGACCCGTACGTGGAGCTGCGCTTCGGGCGGGAGGTGTTCCGCACGCCCATCGCCCACCACACCGCCGACCCCGTCTTCAACTGGCAGTTCGACATCCGCCTGCCCGCCGACCTGGCCTCCGCGGTGCCGTCGCCGGCGGCGGCGGCCGCCGCCGCCGGCGCGGACCCCGCCGCTGCGGCGGCGGCGGCGGGCGCCGCCGCGGCCGCCGCGGCGGCGGGCCAGGCGGTGCTGCACTTCCGGGTGCTCAACGCGCGCACCATCGGGGAGCCGGAGATCCTCAGCACCGGCAGCCTGGACGTGGGCACGCTGGCGCTGCAGCCCAACGGCGACGCGCGCGCGCGCTTGCTGGAGCTGTCGGCTTGGGGCCCCGGCGCTACTGGCGGTGGGGCGGCAGCGGCTGGGCCGCAGGCGCAGGGCGCCGGCGCAGGGCGCGGCACGCTCAGCCTGCAGGTGTGCTGGCTCAAAGCGGCGGCCAAGCGAGGCAGCCCGTTCCCGCAGGACGCGGCGCGCGCCGCCGCCATCGCGGCGGCTGCGGCCGCCGCCGCTGCGGCGGCCGCAGCAGCGGGTGTGGCGGGCACTGCCCCTCTTGGCGCAGACCCCGCCGCGTTCGCCTCGGCGGGGCCTGCAGGCGTAGGGGCCCAGGGCTTTGCAACGCCGGGCTTGCATCGGGTGGCAGGGGCGGCGGGCGGGGGCCACGGGGCGTCGCCTTACAGCAGCAGTGCCGGCACGACGCCGGCGCAGGTGACGCCGGCGCCATCATTCCGCGGCAACAGCCAGGGGGCGCCGTCGGGCGCCGGTCGGCGCGGTGCGGGCGGCAGCGGCGCGGTCAGCGGCGGCGCCAGTGGCGGCGACCTGGCTGCGATGGGTGCGGCGGAGGCGCTGGCGGCGCACGCCGCGGACGTGACGGGCTCTCGGCCCATGCCGCCAAGCGGCGCCGGCGCCGGCGCCGGCGCACCGGCTGCAGCTGTGGAGGCTCGCGCCACCTCGGGTGCGAATACCGCGGCCACCAAGCCGGCGCGGGGGCTGGCGGCTGCGGCTGCGGCCGTGGGCGGCATGTTCCGGCGATCACGGCAGCATCCGGCGATGGCCGCCGTTGGAGCCGGCGGGGCAGCAGGGGCGCAGCACAGCCGCCAGTCTTCTTCGGACTCCTCCGGGCTGCCCATGCACGCTACGGCAGGGGCGCCCCACGGCCGCTCCGCGCCGCATGCGGCGGGGCCGCCCGGCGCCGCCAACGCGCAACACAGCCGCGGCCCCTCTCGCCACTCGCTGACGCTGGCGTCCGAGCTGACGCTGGCGGACGGCACGGCGCTGCCGCACCAGGATGGGGGTCTCAACAACCACGCCGCCTACGCCGCCCACAACGGTGCGGACACCAGCGGTTATGCCGAGCTCTGCGAGACGGTGCCGGAGGGTGCATCCGTGTCCACTTCCTCTGCCTCCTCCAGGCTGTTTGCCGCCGGCGCTGCTGCCGCGGTGCCCGCAGTGGGGCTGGTAATGCCGCCGGCCAAGGTGCCAGCGGGGCCCGGAGGCAAGGGCAGCAGCACGGGAAGCGGCGGCAAGAAGCAGCCAGCAGCGGCGGCGGTGCCAGGGCGCCACCGGCGCGCGATCAGCCACATCCTCACGCTCGGTCACTGGCGTGGGCTGGGCGGCGGGAGCGCGTCCAGCTTGCCTGATGACGTCAGCCCGGACGCAGGCGGCGGCGCCGCGTCGGCGAGCAAGGCGTCCGGCAAGCCGGGCAAGCAGGCTGCGGTGGCTGCGGTGCATGTGGCAGTGACTGCGGCTGCGAACGGCGGGCCCCCGGCGGCAAGCAGCCCGCTGGGGTCACCGGGCGCGACGGCCGCAAAGACGGCGGCACCTGGCAGCAGGTCCGTAGGGGCGGCCGGTGGCATCTCCTCTCCCTTTAAAAACGCAACTGCGGCTGCGTCAGCGGCTGCCGCTGGCGGCGTCTCTGCAGCAGCAGGCCGGAGGATAGACGCCGACGGCACGGCCGGCACGACCGCACCTGCGTCGGACGCAGCTACTCGGGCGGCCGGCGAGAAGCTGCAGCCTGGTGGCGGCAGTAACGGCGTAGCCACCATGCCACCCACGCCCACTCCCGGCGCTAGCGGGGCTGCAGGAGCGGCGCCAGCCTCCACGGCTGCGTCGAGCCAGCATGGCGGCTATGAGCCTGACGCGCCCGCTGATGCCGCGAAGCTCGGCGCCGCGCCCAAAGTGTCTGCTGCGGCAGCGGCGCCGCCGTCACCGGGCCTGGCGCCGTCTGGGGACTCCATCAACCGCGAGAGCGGTGTGTCCACACCCCTGCTGCCTGAGAGCAGCATGTCTGCGACAGCAACCACAACCACCACCGGCGCGGCCGCAGACATGTCCGGAAGTGCACAAACCCTAGCTGCCCGCTCGCGGCCGGTACACCTGCAGCCGCAGCTGCACAGGCGGAATGCCTCTAGCATTTCGGACGTGTCTTCTGCCACTGGAGGCCTGGCCACGATCAGTGGCAGCGGGCAGGTCGGCAGCACCGTCCAGAATGCATCAAACACCAGCTTGCCCGCAGTGGCAGCAGCTGCCGCAGCTGGTGCGGTCGCTGGCGCGGCAGGAGCCAGGGAGGCAGGCATGGAGGGCGGCAGCAGCAATGGCATTGCAACAAACGGGCCTGCCGGCGGTGCTACAAGCGAGTCGCAGACAAAGGCAAATGCGGCGCGCAGCCACGTTTCGGCGTTGTTCGGCTTGTTTGGAGCCTCCGCCGGCGCTGCCGCTGCGGCGGCAGCTGTGGCCGGTCACGAGACCGCAGACGCGCCAGCGTCGCAGGTGCAGGTACAGGTGCCGGTACGCATGCCGCGTACGTCGATAGTCTTATTGCCGTGCCTGCTAATTGTTTGGTGAGGCGCCGCAGTGGATGCGTGTTGAGTGTCTCCTAAGCTACGCTGTGCGCTGGCGACCTAAGACTGGTGTGCCGTGTGCCCGTGTGCGCAGAAGCCGCCATTGCCCAGCATGGGCTCAGGCCGTCAGCGGGCTCTTGCGGCGAACAGCGGCGGCGCTGGGTCTGCGGCAAGTGGCGCGCCACCGCTGCCACCCGGGGCCGTGGGGCCGAAGACTGCCGTACAGTTGCGCACGGTGTCTGGCGGCAGCCCCACGCCGCACAGCCGCGTGCAGCTCCACCCCGCCGCACAGGGCAGCCCAGCAGTCAGCACCCCGCTGGCGCCAGCCGGCGCGTCCGGCAGCGTGGTTGGGCATGGGGATGGTCCCAGCGGCGCCATCACCGGCAGCGGGTACGCGAGTGGACCCCCTCCGCACATGGACCTGCTGTCGTCCTTCAACGCGGCCCAGATCTCGCCGTGGCAGGTGCGTGACCCCGCGGCTGAGGCGGGCAGGTGGGCTGCACCCACCCTGCAGCTGGGTTGCGGTGGTCCTCCTGCCACCATGGGTGGTGCCGCGTGCGGCATTGGCGCCCGCCAATCGGTCGGGGCAGACACACTCAGGCCGATAACGTACGTTGATGACTAACCTTAACTCCCACGCACGGCGCCTGCATGTGCGTCGACAGGAACCGCCACAGGGCGCTGCAGGCCCCGGGGCCGCGAGCTTTGGCGGCGCCGGTGGCAGCGGCGGCACCGGCTCGTGGCCGGCCTCGCTGCAGTCGCTGGCGCAGGTGGTGAAGATGCAGCGGCTGCTGCAGAGCGAGCGGGCGGCGCGGGCCGAGGCGATGGAGATGCTGAGCGAGGTGCGGCGCAAGTACGACGCCATGGTGCGGCTGAGGTGAGTGCGCCCGTCTGGTTAACGTTGTTGGGTTTAATTTGGATTAGCTTGGGCTGGTGTTCACATTCCCCTGTTCCGGTCTGCGTTGGTTGATGACGTGCAGCCCAGGGTAGCACAGTGGCTGCATCCTGTGTCCGCACCATAACCCCTCCCGCAACGCCTACTTCCCTGCCACGCCTTCGCTTTCGCCGTCGCCGCTGCGGCAGGCGCTTCGAGAACAACCGCGCGCTGGTGGAGGGCGCGCGCTTCCTGCTGCACCTGGGCCGCGACGTGCGGCGGGTGGTGGTGTGGTACAATGAGCCGCGCGGGCTGCTGCAGGTGGACCCCGACACGGGCGGCCTGGCGGAGCGCGGCGGCGGCGCGGGGGCGGCGGGCGGCGGCAGCGACCTCTGGCCGCGGAGCTTCCAGCCGCAGGTGCGTGCGTGCGTCGGCGGCGGCGTGCCGGCGGGTGTACTTGCCGGCTGGATTATCTCCTGTTTTGCGTTGCGCCCTTGCATGCGTCCTTACCCGCGTCGTGCCCTGCGCGCGGTGCCGCTTCGCTTACTCACGGCTTCAAGCTCCACCGCCCCTTGCCCCCTCCCCACTCTTCTTCACTCCGCCACCTCGCGACCCCAACCCCAACCCGCGCCTGCCTGCCTGACTGCAGGAGCTGGAGCGCGCGGAGCGCAGCGCCGCCGCCTTCCCCAACCCCAGCGCCTGGGCGGGCGTGATGGCCGCCATCATGGGCCGCGTGCGCCCGCCCGCGCCCGCCTCGCTGGACCCGCTCAAGTGCTTCAGCCTGTACCTGGAGGGCGGCCGCGCGCTGCACCTGCAGCTGCCGCCCAGCGGCAACGGCAGGAGCCGCGACGAGTGGGTGGACGCGCTGCAGGACACCGCGGCGCGCGCCAGCAGGGCCGCGGCGGCTGCGGGCGCAGCGGCGGCGTCGGGAGGCGTGGCGGCGGGCAGCGGCGTGGGTAGGGACGACAGGCACAGCCTGCCCGCACTGGCGACGGCGACGGGTGGCGGCGCCGCGGCGGCGCCGGCCAAGGCCTCGCGCGCGCCTTCCGGTGAGTCTTGCGCAGGCCTCCATAGCCGGCATTCGTGTCCCGCTGTTGGAGGACTGTGCCCCGCTATTGGAGGACTGAGCGAGTAGCATGGCTCAGAGCCGCTTCAGCTGCTGACGCTTCCCCGCCGCATCTGATCCATCGCAGGTGCAGGTACCGGCGCCGCTTAGATGGGCCGTGGCAATGGCGAATGCCACCAGGTCACAGCCTGGGGGAGGAGTGTGACACGCTCGGCAGTCGGCACAACCCGGGTGTGCTGTGAGCACGTTGCACGTATGCAACGTGGCCCCCAGTGTCATCCAGCGAATCTGACAGTACGGCGGTCCTGACAAGTGATACTGGCATTGCATTAATGTGAAGTATGAATTAGGTGAGCGTGCATTGGCGCGGTTCATCGAGAGGCCAGTAGCATAGTAATCACAATGCATTGAGTCAGGGAGAACGGGCATGCACCCCAAGTTGCAGATGGCCGCTTTGCATTGTGATCCCAAAGGCATGCGAGTGATTAAACTTGCGTGATGTTCCTTGATACTATGTCACTTTGAATGGGTGGTCTGTGAGCGGAGCGAGAGTGACGTTTTTGCATCAATGGTTTGGTTCACGCCATGTGCAGTACCTGATTTTGGGGGCCAGGTGCAGGTTTGGGGGCCATGTACATACGTCGCATGCGGGTAAACGACGTGAGCTGCTTGGTGAGCTGTGTGGGGCAGCCCACACTTTGTGGGTCGCAACGCGGGCTTGACGCAAGTGGTACGACAAAGCCTTTTAAGGGGGCGGGGCGCAGCTGGTCACAATGTTGCGGGAGTAGGCTGGTGGAGCTTCACTCCCGCATTTGCAAGCAGACAAGGCACAGCACCTGCGACTGTGCAGCTCTCACATGAGGGAGGCGGCCACCTGGGCCCGACGGCAGGAAATGCGGTGCGTAAGGGTTACTGCCGCATTGACACGCGTCGATGCGTGACGACACTGCTTTCTGGCCGCACGTCCAAAGCCTGCAAGGCGTCAATCAAGCGGTTGTTGAGGAGGTAGGCGAAAGTGATTACTGGTTACTGGTATTGGATCTGCGTGGCGCTCGAAACTGCTCGAAACGACGAGGTGAGTTTTCCAGACCCCACCCGTGGAACCCCGGCCCGTTCTGTTAGCCTCCAGGCGGCTGAGCTCAGAGTCTCCTATCCTCGGCATCTCATCGCCAGTGGATGCCTCATGGGCAGCGGGGCTGAGCGCGGGGAGCACAGACTTCAGTACGTTTTATTTGAGGCGCTCCCTCGCTTTTGTGCACTGCAAGATGTCTATCAAGTGGCGTAAACATATGCGTCTTATACAGTGGAGTAGAAAACCGGAAAGACGAGCGGGTTTGCGGACGCTCGTGATGATGCGGAGTAAAGCTCTCTTCCCACCGCTTACACACCCATATCCTATTGCTTGCAATAACGCAACCAAATCTGAAATTAGCGCAGTTCATTTATTCTAAAAAAATGCCCGTTGGGCAACAAAGCCTGCCGGGGACTCGGCGCTCCTTGGCCCCGAACGACAGGCTCCCACTAGCGCACCTACCTAAGAGCTGCAGGCGCTGCACGGGCCGCCTGGTGCACCGGCCGCAGGCTTCGTTGAGCTCGGGGCCCCCTGCTCCTGCACCCGGCCCAGCGCCCGGCTCGCCGCTTCTGCACCGTTCTGTGCGGCTCAGCGTGGTTGCAGATGCTCCCAGCGTCAGTGCAAATGTGGAGCACCACCTGTTGACGCTCGCTCGCTTCATGGGGCCGGACGGGACTGAGAACGTGGAGCTTCTGCAACAAGCTGTGGCCGCAACCGACGCCGTCCGCGCGACGGTTGCGCACGCAGTAAACAGCAAGCTCCCAGGCGTCAAGTCGCTGCAGACAAACGTGGTGAACAGCGGCGCACTCGCTCCGCTCACTGCCCTGGCGCGGCGGGGCTATGCGGAGGCGTTCGAGGCGCTTCAGATTTTGTCATACCGCAACACGGTTGTGTGCCAGCAGCTGGTTGAGAAGGGCGTAGGTGAGCCTCGCAACATCATTGTTGCGCATGTCGTGCCAGCATGTCCTGGTCGAAGGGCCAGTTTCAGCGCGACTGCGAGCTTGTTTTGCCGTGCAGCTTTTACCAGCAGTAAAAGCACAGAAGAGCGACTGGGACATCAATAGGTGTTGGGCAGTGGAGAAGACAGGACCTGCGCGTGGTGTGACCTCCCGCCCTCTGCCCTTGCAGTGGACCTCATCGCGAACACCCTCAACGACAGCAGGTAGGTCACGGTTCCACAAGCACCGTGCTAGCAGCGTAGGTTCGGTCTCTAGTAGAGCTCGGCGCAAGCCATAATCCCATGACGAGCTGCGGCTGCGGCCCTGCCCGTTCCGAGGCCCCTGCTTGACCAGAACCACTGGGTGTACGCGTCGCACCCGCAGCGTGGACCTGCAATGCTCCATGTGCTTCCTGCTGACCGCGCTAGCGGCCTTCGCGGACTCCTCACACGCACCCATGATGCGCGCCGGCCTCGTACCAAAGCTGGTGATGCTGTGCCGGACAGAGGTGAGTGCCGCACGCGCCCATTGCGGACACGGGGCCGCGACGCCCCATGCACGCGGGTCATCTAGCGGCAGCGTGGCGGCAGCGCGGCGGTACTCCCTGGCACGTATTACAAATCGTGTGCCTGGCTTGTTCTTCGGCGCGGGGACTGAACCTCACCCGCACCCTCGCGGCTACCGTATGTGAGCTTACCTGCTCACTCTCGTGTCCTCGCCCGGGCCCAGCCAGCACACATCCTAAGACTCCCAACCCGCCGCACGCGTTCCCGCGCGGCTGCACGCAGGTGTCGCAGATGTCGGTGGAGACGGGCTCGCGCGCGGCCACGCTGCAGACGCGCGCCGCGGCGGTGCTGCGCAACCTGGCGCACAACCAGCGCAACCACGCGGTGCTCATACAGGCGGGCGCGGTGGACCCCCTGGTGGACATCATGCGCAGCTCCACGGTGAGGCAGGCCGCGAGCGAGGGGGCGAGGGAGGGGTTTGGGCAGGGGGCGAGGGAGGGGGCGAGGGAGGGAGCGGCGTGCCGCAGCCGCATGAATGCGTGCCCGGGGCAGCTCGGGCTGTGTGGCGCGTTCAGAGGGGGCGGATGGTTGATGGGTAAGGTGTGCGCTTGGGTGCGCATGTGCGCGCCGAAGGCAAGGCGGCACGCCGTCTGCACCGGTGGCGTGCCTGGCCAAGCCGGAGGTTTGTTGAGCTAGCCGCTAGGCCGAGGCAGTTTAGCGTGCGGCCAAGTCCTAACTCTCTGGCGCGCTGCCGGCCCGCGCACAGGACCCCGCGTCGCGCATCAACGCGGCGGTCGCGGTGGCGTGCCTGGTGGGGCACGAGGAGGGCAACCCGCGGCTGCAGCTGGATGAGGACCTGGTGAGGCGGCGGGGCGGGCGGGCGGGGGGGGGGGGTAGTTTTTTCCAATTCCCAGGGCGGGGGGGGGCTGCGGGGGGTTGCAATGATGGGGGAAGCAGTGGGGGTGGAGAGTGGGGTGGGGACGACGGCGCTGGATTGTTGGGGCTGGGGGCGCGGGCGAGAGGTGCTCAGGGATTGTCAGCTAAGACGCCACGTAGGGGTAGTTCCTAATGCAGTCATGCCAGGTGTAACGACGAGGAAAATATCCGCGTTGCACCAGCTGTCGTCGGGGGCCCCTGGTGAAGGTTTGTATGGAGCCGTAAGAGCGTGCGTGCATGGCGGCTGGTCCCGACAGGTTGGGGAGATGCTGGGCGTGCTGGACGCTGCGTGCCAGGGCGGCATGAAGTACGGCATCTTCTGGACGGTGTGGAAGCTGTGCCAGGGCCTGGCCTCGCTGAGCGTCAACGACAAGAACAAGGAGATGATCACCAGCAAGGTGCGGCGCGCAGCATGGCCTTGGGGTTGGGTGGGGGGAGGATATGCATTCCCGTACCCAAGCAAAGTTAGTCCCGGGGCTGACTTGTTGGGGAGGGTACTTGCGGCGGCTGGAGCAGGACGCGTGCGGGCTATGCCAACACGCTGAAGGCATGCGCCCGGCCGCTGCGCGCCCGGCGGCTGCTCGTTTCCGCTAGTCCTCTCTCACACGCACCCCGCCGCCGGCCGCCACCGCGACATTGCGCACAGGGCGGCGTGGACATCCTGGCCGAGGTGGTGATGGGCAAGCACCATAACCAGGAGACGGCGCACCGCTTCGCGCTGTCGGCCCTGTGGAACCTGGCCTTCAACGAGCGCAGCAAGGCCGTCATCATCAACACGCCGGGCCTGGTGGACTCCATACGCACCATCCTGTCCTCCTCCGAGTCGCCCAAGACGCGGGAGGTGGCCAAGGGCGCGCTGTGGACGCTCGGTGGGTGCCTGGGCCCGGGGTGGGGCTGCAGGGGCGCGGCTGGCATGTGCCCGCCTCGGGAGCTTCGGGTCCGCGCAGTCAATTTGCCACCCATGTGCGCTGTGGATGACTGACGGCTTGGACGGTCGCGTGTGCTGGCGCACGTTGTGCTGTGTGCTTGTGCGCAGGCCTGGAGCAGGACGTCCGCAGCCTTCAGGAGGGCGGCGGCCGGCTGGTGGTGGGCGCGGACGAGGAGACGCAGACGCAGCACGTGATGCTGAGCTACGAGTGGGGCTGCCAGCAGAGCGTGATGCTCATAAAGAGCGAGCTGCAAAAGGCGGGCTACCAGACGTGGATGGACATTGACAAGATGAGCGGTGAGAATGCGGATGGCAAAGGGGGTGCACTTTTAGCGCTTGGCAGGCGCATACACAGCCTACCCAGCTCCGGCACATGGCACGGCCGCGGCTCACCCTGCACCACGCCAACGCACCCGGCTTCCCGCCGCCCCTGTCCGCCCCCGCACCCGCCAGGCTCCACGCTGGAGGCGATGGCCAAGGCGGTGGAGGACAGCGCGGCGGTGCTGGTGTGCGTGTCCAAGCGCTACAAGGAGAGCCAGGCCTGCCGCACGGAGGCCGAGTACGCGTTCCAGCAGCGCAAGAAGATCGTGCCGGTGCTCATGGAGGCGGACTACAAGCCCACGGGCTGGCTGGGCGCGCTGATGGGCACGCGGCTGTACTTCAACATGAGCGACCCGCGCCACATCTCCTCCAAGATGGGCGGCCTCATAAAGGAGCTGGGCGACGCGGGCAGGTGCGGAGCTGCGGAGCCTCAATTGTCGGAGGAAGGAGAGGAGGGGCATGCATTCGACGGGTTGCCTGGTTGATGTGTTGGGTGGGCAGCGCCTTGTGGCTGCACCCGACCGCCTGGAAGTGAAGTGTGGGTGCTGTGTCGCTCACGGCCGCAGGGTCAACGTGACAGTCAAGGAGGCGGCGCAGCGCAGCGCGTCCGTGTCGGTGGCCACCGCCTCGGACCGCGCCGAGGGCTGGAACGTGTACGAGGTGCGTCCCCACGCCCATACATGCCCACATCTCCTCCCTGATGCCCGCATGCGCGCGGTGGTTCTGCAGCTTGGCAGCAAGGCAGCGCCCCGCCAGGCTCAGCCATTGGAATGGCCCGCATGCATTGCAACGCCGAGCTTGCCGGACAGCCAGCAGCGCGCCGCGCACGCCTTGCTTCTTTTACGTCGGCTGCCCACACCCTGACACATGTTCTCTCTCTCGTGTTTTCTAACGCACACACACAACACGCACACGCACGCCCCCCACTTCCAATGATTTGCAAAACACCGTCTCATGGACGGCCACCCCCCCCCCCCCGCTCCGTGTGGCGCAGGTGGAGGAGTGGCTGAAGCGCATCAAGTGCTCGGACTACGTGGGTACCTTCCGCGAGCACAACATGGACGGCGTGGCGCTCAGCGGGCTGTACCGCATGGGCTCCGACATGCGCTTCCTGCACGAGACGCTGCGCACCGAGTTCGGCATCGCGGTCATGGGCCACCGCCTGCGGCTCATCGAGGAGCTGAACAAGCTGTTCGGGTGATGTCTGTGTTGCGTTGCGTTGTGTTGTGTTTCGTTGGGGGCTGTGGGTGGCATGCATGAGGGCTTGGGCGTGGGGGGAGGGTGCTTGAGGTGCAGGCGAGGGGCTGGCGAGGGGTAGGGCTAGAAAGGGCGGGCTTGCAGCGCAGGTGTGGCGCAACAAGCCGCTCCAGGCCGAGGCTTGAAGCACGGGGTGCGGAGTATGGCATGCGACTCCGTGTGTTTGAGGCCAGGGCGTCGGGACGAGGCGAGCTTACCAGGCATTTACAGACCACTGCAGCAGTGACCAGGACGGCGTGACTGCAGGTCAGACATGGTGTCATGCAGTTTTTAAGCCAGGAATGCCTGGCCATTTAGCCTCAAAATTGTAGTAGCATTTTGACATTTGTGTGTAATCGCGCCTTTCATTATCGCTGCGGTGTGTGTATGTGTGTGCGCGTTGTGTATGTGTTGTGTGTTTCTATCCGCGGTGTACGCGTTGGCTGAAACGGACCGTGCAGGTCGGCAGTTATACGTTGCAGCTACGTTTATGCACCCAGTTGCAGTATGGGTGCGAGTAGATGGCCACAGGGGCGTGCACACGGAGCCCACCACTACCCGCGCATACTGCTGTGCACATTCATCCACGGGGTCCCCACTGCTTGCGGCCGGGATACCGCTACACTTGTTTGCCAGGTGCGTTACTGGGGCATCCGTTGTGCTGTCTGCCAACGTGCGTGGCGGCCTGAGAGACTAAAGCCGCTTGGGTATCGTTGCCTACACTGGTTGGGGTCGGTGCTGAGTGCGGTCCCCACTGGAGAAACGTAGGGCGCAGCGCCGGAGGCTGGGCAGCGAAGAAATATATTCAAGTGAGCGAGTGCGTGAGTCGCTGCGAACGCTGCGAGAGAGGACCTGACAACATTAGCGAGACGGGCGGAAGCAAGCACTTGAGCACGGGTCACGCAGTGCTTAGCTGGTGGTGTGGAAGGTAGCACTGCACATTGGGCGGCGCAAGGTGCGCATCCGCTTTGTGACGTTTGCTGAATCGCTGCGAAACGTCTTCCGCCATGGCAGATCCAGAACGTGTTGTGGCACTACTGCGAATGGATGGGTGGGAGCCAGGCGCAGGTGATCCTGCCTGTGGGCGGTCGCTTTTGTGTGCGCGTTGTATGGCTAGAGCCATGCCAGAGGAACTGATGCGGTGGATAAACCGCTGGGGGTGAATTGACTCCATTCATTCTTTACCCGTGGCCATGGGTGCGCAAGGTGCAGCGATGCGAGGTGCAGGGCCGTGCAGGAGCCCGCGAATGGCTCTGCCGGCATGGGAGGCGGCCGTGCTCGCGTCCACTGTCCAGTGCTTTTAACTAGTGCGACAGTCCTCACTGCGGCATATCCGCGGTCTGTCCAGTGCTTGTAACAAATTGCGACAGTTTCAGTCCTCAATGCGGCATACCCGCGGTCTGAACAGAAGCAGCTGACGCACATCTGACTCTGAACCCTGACTCTGAACTCTGAACTCTGAACCCTGACCCTGAACCCTGACTCTGAACTCTGAACCCTGACTCTGACTCTGAACCCTGAACCTGAACCCTGACTCTGAACTCTGACTCTGAACTCTGAACCCTGAACGCACGCGCGCGCGCAGGTCGGCCTTCACGTGGACTTTGCGCCCACCACTCGGAGCTCCTAGTGTCAGCGCCAACGTGGCGGCGGTGGAGAGTGGAGCCACAGTGGGGCAGGCCACCTTCGTAAGCTAGCGCCAGGACACGCAGCTCGTCACTCCGCAACCCGTGGCTGGTGACGCTGCCCGATGCCCCGAGCCCTACAGGCCCGCCGCGGCGCCCAGCGAGCGTGCGTGGACCTGCCCGGGCCTTTAAAAACATAGAATAACGATAACGAAGATGCTGACACCGCATGCGAACGGCGTGTATGTTGCATGTGTCCACACGGGTCCACCCAAACCCAGCCCACGGGCCACGGCAGTGAAGTCACGCACGGCGTATGTCTCGACTAGCCGAGATCACAGTGCGCCTCCCACTTTAACTCTGTAGGCCGGACTACGGTTTGAAGAATTGCACCACCACGCTTACCCTCGCGTCTGTGCGTATCTGACGTCATACCTGCACAGCGCATGGCCCCCGCTTCAAAGCGCCCCGTCGCCTTCATTGCAGCCGTCTCGCACAATCAACCCCGCCCGAAAACCATCAATCAACCATCCATAAGCCGTCCTAAATATGTACATTGGGGGGCGGTGCCTCCTATCTACCCATGCTATGCAGTGCCTGGCCCGCCTGGCTACAGGCGCTGTCTCCGGGTGGGCGCCCGCGCGGCGCACCCACGTGCCTCCTTAACGCATGATATGTACCTCTCTCCTCAGATGGCATCTATTGGCATGAAGTGAGGCCTTTGGAAGCCCGCGAGCTAGCATGTGCCGAGTTATAAAAGTCACACGCATGAAGACAACAGCAACACGATGACTCTCAGGCTGGCGCTCGAAACACTTGGCACACGATGATGAACTGCGTCTTTGCAGCGCAGGTGTGAGCCGTGAAAATGCAAGCAACACCCTGCCACGATCGGTTTCTAGATGAAGGTAAACCCGTGGGCGCCGGGTTCTTAGCCACCACGGCACATTCACTGCACCTACTCAATGAACACGTACGTAAGAAGTGAAGATGTAACAATGACCCATAGTTCGAGAGTGATAATGAATTAAGCTACCTCCAGGGGCATCACGCGGGCGTTCTCGCGCAAAGCACCACGGCGCCAGCGCACCAGCCCCACCATCGCCACCGCCAGCACGGCCACGCCCACGAACCCTCCGGCTGCTGCTGCCACCACCGTCGCCACCGGGGGACCCGTTTTACCATTGCTGGCGAGCACACTTGAATCCGCAGGCAAGTCTGCGGCGTCCGTGCCAGCAGAGTCTCGGGATCCACTTCCACTGCTGCTAGCCGAGGTGGTCATCGATGCACCTTGCGGGGCTGCGCCAGAAGCCGCCTCGCCGCCGGATGACAGCAGCGGCGACAGCGGCAGATCTTGCTCCGGCTGAGAGGCGGCGGGTGCATCAGCCTGCCTGGCCACCTGGGCTGAGGGGCTGATGCCTGCCTTGCCAGCAAGCTGCAAGAGGGTCTGCTGCTTGGCAGCGCTGTAGTCGCTGCTGGCTACTTGCGTTGCAGCCAGCGGTTTGCTGGCCTGTGAACCGGCCGATGCACCCGTCCCGACTCCGCTCCAGAAGGGGTCGCCTGCGCTCGTGTCGGACAGGCTGCTGTCCGTGCTGAGCCCGTCCGCCAGCAGCCCGGCGGCATCACTGCCGCCGTCCGCACTGCTGCTGGCCACCGTCGCAGGGGGGTTGTAGGTGTATGAGCCCACGAACCTGCGTGCCGTAGGAGGGGGCGCAGAGTGGAGGGCATCAGGCACCCCGCCGGCCATTGCAACAGGGTTCCTGGGAGTGACGTCAGGCCATCCCGATGCCTCCATCCCAGCACGTGCGGCCTAAGCCCGGTCGGGCTGCTCAGTGGCCCGAGCGCTTCTCCCCGCGGGGCCTCGGAGCCAGGTGCCGCGGGGCCGCGGAGCCAGGTGCACATGTGTGTGCAGCGCCGCCAGCGCGGCCTGCAGACTTCCCGGCTCCCCGGGATCACGGTGCATTATCAAAGCCGTTCCGACGGCGCGCACAGGCGCGCACAGGTGCGGGTGGCGCGCACAGGTGCGGCGCGCACAGGTGCGGCGGCACGCACCCTGGCGAGGTGGTGGTGCAGGAGGTCCAGCTGCCCGCCTCGGAGCGGTTGCCGGTGGACGCCAGCTCCTTCCACAGCCTGGTGGTGAGCGCGTCTCCGTTCAGAGCCACCGCCACCGTGGCGTTGACAGAAAATGGCGCAACAGAGGACGGCGCGTAGAACGCGAGGCACACGTTCAACACCTGCAAACGGTGGGGCGGAGGGTTTAGAGGCGCACAGCACATACGGTATGCTCTTCCGAAGTTTGGGCAGCACGGTGGCCGCTGTGTGGTGGGCCGCAGGGCAAATGTAGCGAAGTAGCACGCTACACACGCAATGCAGCGCACCGTGGAGGGTGCCGGGGCCGTGCCCCAGGGCCACTGCATGTCCTCCACGCGCAACCAATAGCTTCCTGCAATCCACGGGCGGTTCACCGGTAGAGGGGTGGGGCAAGTACCGTGATGACGCGCGGCGTGCACCACAACAACGAATCCTGATTGCCTGGCGCACGGGGGGGTTGAAACAGCAACCCCGAGTTGATTGCTTTGTGCGCACCATCGTAAGTGTAAGAGGCACCACCGCTGCTTCCTTGCTGGTTGCTCACGAAGTAGGTGGCCGTCCCATTTTTCCACTGCGGAGTGTGTAAGAGAGCACCAGTAAAAGAAAGCTTCACCAATCGAACTATACACGCGACAGGCGAATGCAGCAACGCAAGGCAATAAGGGCGGCGGTTGAGTTGTGTGTGAGGGGTGGGCGGCGTGACCACAGGCGCAGGCGGATGGGTAGTAGCCGTGCATGCGCCTCGGGCGCTCACCTGGACCACCATGTCCAAGTCCGTACTGGTAGACGCGACATTGGAGGTGCCTGCACACAGCGAGCAGGTTCAAGCTTCGGCATGCGCTGCCATGATGGGAAAAGCAGAGACAAGGCGAGTGCCGGAGAGCGAAGTGGCAACCCCTGAGCCTCCTTCGCCCGCCGTGACAGCCTCGCGCCACAGCGATCGATGCCCAGCCGCACCAGCACTCAGGACGTCCCAGCGGCTGCGAACGCGCAGCGAGGTCGCAGGCGGGCTAGGCGGCGGGGCGGGCGCCGCCACTTGCACGACGTTAGCGCCGGTATAGCTGAAGCGGCCCATGAAGCCCGACGTGGTGGTGGAGCACGCGTAACTGCTGTCGCCAACGAAGCCCCACCTCCCGGTGTCCACGCGTGTCGAGGTGACCGCCGCCGGGACCACCTGCTCCGTTGCATGCAGGGTGCACACACAAGCACACACGCACGCAGCCGTCAGGGGCACAGCCACATGAAACGAACAAGCTGTCGCGTGTTTTACGGCCCCAAGTGTCATGAGGCCGGATCAGGTGCATGTAGGTGCGTTGCGTAAGCTGGTGATGATGGCTAGGCGCACTCTCAGTTGATTAAGCATAAATGACCGCCACGCCCAGCCGACCTACCGAGCTGTTGACAAAGACTTCCAGCCGCACATCCAGCTCCAGGTAGCGGGTGGCGTAGGGGGCCAAGCACACCGAGTACTGGGGTAGGGGCAAGCGGGTTGGACGTTGTGCATGGGTCAGGGGTTTGTGTACACGTTCCCCACTTCCCTTGTGCTGGTTGCAAGCGCCCACGCGCCCGCCACCAGTCCGCTTGCCTTGCCTGAGCCCAGATGCATCCCTGCCGCGCCTCACCTCGGCAGTGTCTGGAATCGTGCCGGGCGGCCAGTACACGGTCTCTTCGCTGACCCCCAGTTGCACGTTGTCGCCAAAGTAGAGACCCTTGGTGGCGTTGCTGTTGTAACTGATGATGTTCAGGACGCTGCCGGTGGACCAGAGCACAAATATGTCGTTGTCCAACAGGCCGGTGTTGATGCCTGTGGGTGGGCAGGCAGGGTGGTGCATGCATACAAGGTCACTCGGGCCACAGGCGGGCGTACACCGGGGCCAGACAACTCGTGCCAGCCATCCACCCGCTGGACTGTTCAGCCGTGTCTGCGAGAGGGGCGGCGTCGCCACGCACCTTTATCCGGCTGCGTCCACATGAGGCGGAAGCGCAGACTGAAGCCTGGGGAGAATGCGGGTATGGGCGGGCTTGGGGCCGGGGGCTGCGGCGACGGAGGGCGAGGCGCCGGCGGAGGGGTGGGTGGTGCAGGCGGAGGCGACGGCGAGACAGGCGGCGCCGGGCTGGGCGGCACCGGGCTGGGCGGTCGCGGTGACGGCGGCAAGGGGCTGGGTGGTGCGGGTTTCGGAGGCGGGCTGGGAGGCGCAGGCGGCGGCGCAGGCGGCGCGGGCGGGGCCGGCGGCGCTGGGCTGGGCGGCGCCGGGCTCGGTGGAAGGTAGCCGATCATGCTGCCGTTCGGCGTGTAGAACACGGAGTAAGCCAAGTCGTAAGTGCCTAGGAAGCCGTTAGCTCCGGGCGCGCAAGTGGCGGAGTGGAAGGTCGATGTGTCCACGACACTGGTAAAGGTGACGGCGGTCTGATTGCTGCGCTGTATGGTCAGAGTCACCTGTTGCATTTGGCAGGAGGGGGCGCGGCGTGGCACGCGTGTGACTGACTGCAAGGCATATGTATATACATCGTCGCAGGGCGCACCCAAGCGGAAATTAAATGCGTCATTTCCAGTCCCTTCCCCCATCCTTGCAACCCCCACCCATGCTCCACGCACCCCCGCAACCCCCGCAACCCCCGCAACCACCGCGCCCAGCATCGGCACCGCGCCCCCAACAGGCAGCACTCACATTGAACAGGAAGTACCGCACGGCCGCATACCAGCGTACACACACGTGGTACTGCGTGGGGTCGGGCGCGGAGCCCGCCACCCACGTGATTGCCTCCCCGTTGCCGGCGCTGGCGAGGTTGTCGCCGTCCCAGCTGACGCCTTTTGCCTGCACCGCGGCATTGCCGCGCCACACCTCGTAGGCGCCGCCGCCGTAGGCCCAGGCGGTGACGATGTCAAAGTTGTAGCCTGGGATGGAGAGATGCGGCTCCGTGATTGAGAAGTGCGGCTGGCCTCCTTGCAACCCTCTCGCGAACGTGACACAGCACACTACCGCTCGTGCCACGTGCGGCACATGCAGACTGATAGCAGGTGGTCATAGGATCAAGACAGGCAATCGACCTCAGGGACAATTCCTCCATCGACACAGCTTACACAAGGTAATCGCAGCCACTCTCCTAGGTGGCTGCCTATGCGGCTACCTAGATGGCCAGATGCTCACCGAAGACCGCGGGACAGAAGACGGGCGAGGCGTTGGGCCAGGCCATGGTGCCTAGGTCGGGGTTCATATCTGCACACGGCAGCGTGACAGAAGGGCAGCACCAAGTGTTTGGCGTTGGGCGGGACATGGCCCGTCGCCACCCCGCCCAAGGCTGCGCGCCCCAATCGAAACGTAATGGCTCCCACGGCCATGGGTAGGCGGGTGCCGCATCTAGCTAGCGCAGGGGCATGCACTCACAGCTCCCGGTGTCGTTGCGGCAGCTGCGGCTGGACAGGACCACGCCGCGCCGGGTGGTGCCGGGCTCGCGGCACGCCACGTCCAGCCCGCCATCGCCATCGCAGTCCACGACACTCTGCACCGCGCCGGCGGTGGTGTTGCACCAGCCCGTGCTGGGGGCCGTGCAGTTGGCTGCGGCCGTAGGTTGGGTACATCGGAAGGCAAGGAATCGCGTGAGCAGGCGCACAGCGGTGACAGAAATGCTCAGCAACAGAGGGACTGTCAGGCAGGCGTATGGGTTGGCTTGGTGATGCCCTGAGTGTCGTTGCCGCATCATTCCAATGTGGTGTGCCCTTCCATGCGTTGACATCTCACCTGGACCCGTGGTGTTGACTGGCGGCAGCACGTTTGGCCCATAATAGCCGTAGATGTTCATGCTTGCCTGCGCGCAGCAGACCGGGACTTGTAATTGAAACAAGGAAGCACAGCAGCTCCGAAGCCCCAGCGAGCGGATCCGGATTTAAACATGCGCGACGCGAGCAACGCAGCAACCCCAGCTAGGACCACCTCTCATTGTGGTGGGCATGGATTTACTACCCCAGCCTGCCCGACTCACCCTGTACTGGCAAGCCACCACCCAGCAGTACCCGTACTGCACAGAGGGTGCCACAGCCGCACCGCAGCCGACGCGCGTGAGGTTGCGCCAGACCATGGCCTGCTCGCTCGCAGAACAATTATCCGGCAAAGCACACGATTATGGTTGCGGCCAAGTTCGAGAGACGATAGGGAGAATGCCGTAATGCGTAAGATTGACCCGCCCATTCCTTGCGTACCGTGAAGTGCCCAATGACGTCGCCGCTGGTTTTGGGATTGCCAGGGTTGCTGTAATTATATAGTGGTTCCTGCACGGCATCGCATGCACACCGGAGGATGCACATGAAAGGACAGAGGACGCGGCCAGTATCAAAACCCGAAATCCACAGCCCGAGACCGCATTCCGCATAGCACACAAGCACTTGCCCACCCATATTCCTCACGCCAGGGGCACTCCAACAACACACCTCGCCGTACCACCACGTCGATGCGCGGGTGCAGTTGGCGACTTGACTTGCAGAGCCCCAGCTGGCCGCTAGGTTCTCCCCGGTCGTGGAGTGGTACAGGTTGCATGAATTATTCTTCGCCAGCATTTCGGCCCACGCCTGAAGGGGGCGCGGCGTCATGCATGCACACGTAACAGGTTACGGTACTGCTCGGCGCCGTCAACCAATATGCCGCGAACATGCATCAATACCCGTAGACAACACCTAGCGCGCACCCCATCCTCATGCCGTGAATTGAGTGGAGTTGATCGCGCAATTCGCCATTTATGAGTTTGTCATGTGTCAAGACGCGGGGTCTCTGAGCCGGCGTCCACCACACCTGGGCCTGGGATGCGATGCTCTGGTCCCAGGTGAGAGGCGGCGCCTGGTGTTTCGCCCGGACTTGGTTGTGGTATTGCAAGGTCTCCCGAGGGTCTGGGCAGCCTACAGGAAGCGAGGAGCACATGCCGACGTGCGGTTGGCACCGCGCACTTGCCGCAAGCAGCACGGGGGATCCGTATGGCGAAGGCATGCCGAGGTCAGGGCGGCTTGAACGCACAGCGCAGATGCTCACCAGATACGTTGGTGAAGGTCCCGGGCGAAGGAAGCCCATCCGTGCCTGCAGCCGTCAAGAGGCAAGACATCAGCGTTGGGCACAGCCGTTACGGCACGTCTTGGCATATGCGAGACGATGCAAACATGCAGTGTGACCTCACCACAACAAGTTCAGGCATACACACATCCTCACTTCGAACGGGCTGCCAGTCCGCAGCGATCTTGAAGGGTATTACACCCGGCAAATACGGACTGGGCGGCGCCGGGCTGGGCGGCCGTGGGCTGGGCGGACGAGGGCTAGGAGGCCGCGGGGACGGCGGTGAGGGACTTGGAGGCGCAGGGCTCGGAGGCGGGCTGGGAGGCCGCGGCGACGGCGGCACGGGACTGGGAGGCACCGGGCTCGGGGGTGGGCTGGGAGAGCCAGGTGCAGGCAAAGGCGGGGCAGGCGGGACAGGGGGCGCGGGGCTGGGAGGCGCGGGGCTGGGAGGCCGAGGGCTCGGCGGGCGCGGCGACGGCGGCGGGCTAGGAGGCCGCGGGGACGGCGGCGAGGGACTGGGAGGCGCCGGGCTTGGAGGCGGGCTGGGAGGGCCAGGGGCAGGCGATGGCGGCGCAGGCGGAACAGGCGGCGCGGGGCTGGGCGGCGCGGGGCTGGGCGGCCGAGGGCTGGGCGGACGCGGGGAAGGAGGCGGGCTGGGAGGGCGCGGGGACGGCGGTGAGGGACTGGGCGGCACCGGGCTCGGAGGCGGGTTGGGCGGCGCAGGTGGAGGCGTAGGCGGGGCAGGCGGAGCAGGCGGTGCGGGGCTGGGCGGCACTGGGCTGGGCGGACGCGGTGAAGGAGGCGGGCTGGGAGGACGCGGGGACGGCGGTGAGGGACTGGGAGGCGCCGGGCTTGGAGGCGGGCTGGGCGGCGTAGGCGCAGGCGAAGGCGGCGCAGGCGGGACAGGAGGCGCTGGGCTCGGAGGCACTGGGCTGGGAGGCCGAGGGCTGGGCGGACGCGGTGAAGGAGGCGGGCTTGGAGGGCGCGGGGACGGCGGTGAGGGACTGGGCGGTGCCGGGCTCGGAGGAAGGTAGCCGATCATGCTGCCGCTCGGCGTGTAGAACACGGAGTAAGCCAAGTCGTAAGTGCCTAGGAAGCCGTTAGCTCCGGGCGCGCAAGTGGCGGAGTGGAAGGTCGATGTGTCGACAACGCTGGTAAAGGTGACGGCGGTCTGATTGTTGCGCTGTACGGTCAGAGTCACCTGTTGCATTTGGCAGGAGGGGGCGCGGCGTGATACGCGTGTGCGTGACTGACTGCAAGGCATGCGTGTAGCACTCAAGCGAACGTGCGGTTGCTAGCACACCCAAGACCTAAATCAATGCGTCACGTCCCTTTCCGACCCCCCACCTACCTGTGCTCCACGCACCCCGCAACCACCGCAACCACTGCGCCCAGCATCGGCACCGCGCCCCCAACAGGCAGCACTCACATTGAACAGGAAGTACCGCACGGCCGCATACCAGCGTACACACACGTGGTACTGCGTGGGGTCGGGCGCGGAGCCCGCCACCCACGTGATTGCCTCCCCGTTGCCGGCGCTGGCGAGGTTGTCGCCGTCCCAGCTGACGCCTTTTGCCTGCACCGCGGCATTGCCGCGCCACACCTCGTAGGCGCCGCCGCCGTAGGCCCAGGCGGTGACGATGTCAAAGTTGTAGCCTGGGATGGAGAGATGCGGCTCCGTGATTGAGAAGTGCGGCTGGCCTCCTTGCAACCCTCTCGCGAACGTGACACAGCACACTACCGCTCGTGCCACGTGCGGCACATGCAGACTGATAGCAGGTGGTCATAGGATCAAGACAGGCAATCGACCTCAGGGACAATTCCTCCATCGACACAGCTTACACAAGGTAATCGCAGCCACTCTCCTAGGTGGCTGCCTATGCGGCTACCTAGATGGCCAGATGCTCACCGAAGACCGCGGGACAGAAGACGGGCGAGGCGTTGGGCCAGGCCATGGTGCCTAGGTCGGGGTTCATATCTGCACACGGCAGCGTGACAGAAGGGCAGCACCAAGTGTTTGGCGTTGGGCGGGACATGGCCCGTCGCCACCCCGCCCAAGGCTGCGCGCCCCAATCGAAACGTAATGGCTCCCACGGCCATGGGTAGGCGGGTGCCGCATCTAGCTAGCGCAGGAGCATGCACTCACAGCTCCCGGTGTCGTTGCGGCAGCTGCGGCTGGACAGGACCACGCCGCGCCGGGTGGTGCCGGGCTCGCGGCACGCCACGTCCAGCCCGCCATCGCCATCGCAGTCCACGACACTACTCTGCACCGCGCCGGCGGTGGTGTTGCACCAGCCCGTGCTGGGGGCCGTGCAGTTGGCTGCGGCCGTAGGTTGGGTACATCGGAAGGCAAGGAATCGCGTGAGCAGGCGCACAGCGGTGAGGGAGGGGCGCAGCAACAGACGATGTGTCAGGCAGACGTGTGGTTTGGCACCAGTGTGTTGACACCTCACCTGGACCCGTGGTGTTGACGGGCGGCAGCACGTTTGGCCCATAATAGCCGTAGATATTCATGCTTGCCTGCGCGCAGCAGGCCAGGCCTTGTATGTTAAGGAAGCGGGTCCGTAGCCCCAGGGAGCGGATCTGGACAGGCGTATGCACGTAGCGAGCAGCGCAGCATGCCCAGCTAGGACCACCTCTCATTGTGGTGGGCATGGACTTAACACCTGCGCCCACGCGACTCACCCTGTACTGGCAAGCCACCACCCAGCAGTACCCATACTGCACGTCGGGCGCCACAGCCGCGCCGCAGCCGACGCGCGTGAGGTTGCGCCAGACCATGGCCTGCTCTCGCGCGCAACAATTATCCGGCAAGCACACGATTATGGTTGCGGCCAAGTTCGAGAGACGAAAGGGAGACTGCCGTAAATGCGTAAGCTTGACCCGCCCATTCCTTGCGTACCGTGAAGTGTCCAATGACGTCGCCGCTGGTTTTGGGATTGCCAGGGTTGCTGTAATTATATAGTGGTTCCTGCACGGCACCGCATGCACACCGGAGGACGCACATGAAAGGACAGAGGACGCGGCCAGTATCAAAACCCGAAATCCACAGCCCGAGACCGCATTCCGCATAGCACACAGGCACTTGCCAAGCCGTCCCATAGCCCTGACGCCAGGGGCACTCCAACAACACACCTCGCCGTACCACCACGTCGATGCGCGGGTGCAGTTGGCGACTTTGCTTGCAGAGCCCCAGCTGGCCGCTAGGTTCTCCCCGGTCGTGGAGTGGTACAGGTTGCATGAATTATTCTTCGCCAGCATTTCGGCCCACGCCTGAAGGGGGCGCGGCGTCATGCATGCACACGTAACAGGTTACGGTACTGCTCGGCGCCGTCAACCAATATGCCGCGAACATGCATCAATACCCGTAGACAACACCTAGCGCGCACCCCATCCTCATGCCGTGAATTGAGTGGAGTTGATCGCGCAATTCGCCATTTATGAGTTTGTCATGTGTCAGCCGCTGGGTCTAAGAACCCGCCTCCACCACACCTGGGCCTGGGATGCGATGCTCTGGTCCCAAGTAAGAGGCGGCGCCTGGTGTTTCGCCCGGACTTGGTTGTGGTATTGCAAGGTCTCCCGAGGGTCTGGGCAGCCTACAGGAAGCGAGGAGCACATGCCGACGTGCGGTTGGCACCGCGCACTTGCCGCAAGCAGCACGGGGGATCCGTATGGCGAAGGCATGCCGAGGTCAGGGCGGCTTGAACGCACAGCGCAGATGCTCACCAGATACGTTGGTGAAGGTCCCGGGCGAAGGAAGCCCATCCGTGCCTGCAGCCGTCAGAGGCAAGACATCAGCGTTGGGCACAGCCGTTACGGCACGTCTTGGCATATGCGAGACGATGCAAACATGCAGTGTGACCTCACCACAACAAGTTCAGGCATACACACATCCTCACTTCGAACGGGCTGCCAGTCCGCAGCGATCTTGAAGGGTATTACACCCGGCAAATACGGGCTGGGCGGCGCCGGGCTGGGCGGCCGTGGGCTGGGCGGACGAGGGCTGGGGGGCCGCGGCGACGGCGGTGAGGGACTGGGCGGCGCCGGGCTTGGAGGCGGGCTGGGAGGGCCAGGGGCAGGCGAAGGGGGAACAGGTGGCGCGGGGCTGGGCGGCGCGGGGCTGGGCGGCCGTGGGCTGGGCGGGCGTGGTGACGGCGGCGGGCTGGGAGGACGCGGGGACGGCGGTGAGGGACTGGGAGGCGCCGGGCTCGGAGGCGGGCTGGGAGGAACAGGGGCAGGCGAAGGCGGGACAGGCGGAACAGGTGGCGCTGGGCTCGGAGGCACTGGGCTGGGCGGCCGAGGGCTGGGCGGGCGTGGCGACGGCGGCGGGCTGGGAGGCCGCGGGGACGGCGGTGAGGGACTGGGAGGTGCCGGGCTTGGAGGCGGGCTGGGCGGCGTAGGCGCAGGCGAAGGCGGCGCAGGCGGGACAGGCGGCGCGGGGCTGGGCGGCCGAGGGCTCGGAGGGCGCGGCGACGGAGGCGGGCTAGGAGGCCGCGGGGACGGTGGCGAGGGACTGGGAGGCGCCGGGCTTGGAGGCGGACTGGGAGGGACAGGAGCAGGCGAAGGGGGGGCAGGCGGGCCAGGTGGCGCCGGGCTGGGTGGCTCGGGGCTGGGCGGCCGAGGGCTGGGCGGACGAGGGCTGGGGGGCCGCGGCGACGGCGGTGAGGGACTGGGAGGCGCCGGGCTCGGAGGCGGGCTAGGAGGGACAGGGGCAGGCGAAGGCGGCGCAGGCGGGACAGGCGGCGCTGGGCTCGGAGGCACTGGGCCGGGCGGCCGTGGGCTGGGCGGACGAGGGCTTGGGGGCCGCGGCGACGGCGGTGACGGACTGGGCGGCGCCGGGCTCGGAGGCGGGCTGGGTGGGACAGGGGCAGGCGAAGGCGGCGCTGGGCTGGGCGGTGCAGGGCTGGGTGGCCGAGGGCTAGGCGGGCGTGGTGACGGCGGTGAGGGACTGGGCGGCGCCGGGCTCGGAGGCGGGCTGGGAGGGCCAGGGGCAGGCGAAGGGGAACAGGTGGCGCGGGGCTGGGCGGCGCGGGGCTGGGTGGCCGAGGGCTGGGCGGCCGCGGGGACGGCGGCGGGCTGGGAGGCCGTGGCGACGGCGGTGAGGGACTGGGAGGCGCCGGGCTCGGAGGCGGGCTAGGAGGAACAGGGGCAGGCGAAGGCGGCGCAGGCGGGACAGGCGGCGCTGGGCTCGGAGGCACTGGGCTGGGCGGCCGTGGGCTGGGCGGACGAGGGCTGGGGGGCCGCGGCGACGGCGGTGAGGGACTGGGAGGCGCCGGGCTCGGAGGCGGGCTAGGAGGGACAGGGGCAGGCGAAGGCGGCGCAGGCGGGACAGGCGGCGCTGGGCTCGGAGGCACTGGGCCGGGCGGCCGTGGGCTGGGCGGACGAGGGCTTGGGGGCCGCGGCGACGGCGGTGACGGACTGGGCGGCGCCGGGCTCGGAGGCGGGCTGGGTGGGACAGGGGCAGGCGAAGGCGGCGCTGGGCTGGGCGGTGCAGGGCTGGGTGGCCGAGGGCTAGGCGGGCGTGGTGACGGCGGTGAGGGACTGGGCGGCGCCGGGCTCGGAGGCGGGCTGGGAGGGCCAGGGGCAGGCGAAGGGGGAACAGGTGGCGCGGGGCTGGGCGGCGCGGGGCTGGGTGGCCGAGGGCTGGGCGGCCGCGGGGACGGCGGCGGGCTGGGAGGCCGTGGCGACGGCGGTGAGGGACTGGGAGGCGCCGGGCTCGGAGGCGGGCTAGGAGGAACAGGGGCAGGCGAAGGCGGCGCAGGCGGGACAGGCGGCGCTGGGCTCGGAGGCACTGGGCTGGGCGGCCGTGGGCTGGGCGGACGAGGGCTGGGGGGCCGCGGCGACGGCGGTGACGGACTGGGCGGCGCCGGGCTCGGAGGCGGGCTGGGTGGGACAGGGGCAGGCGAAGGCGGCGCTGGGCTGGGCGGTGCAGGGCTGGGTGGCCGAGGGCTAGGCGGGCGTGGTGACGGCGGTGAGGGACTGGGCGGCGCCGGGCTCGGAGGCGGGCTGGGAGGGCCAGGGGCAGGCGAAGGGGGAACAGGTGGCGCGGGGCTGGGCGGCGCGGGGCTGGGTGGCCGAGGGCTGGGCGGCCACGGGGACGGCGGCGGGCTGGGAGGCCGTGGCGACGGCGGTGAGGGACTGGGAGGCGCCGGGCTCGGAGGCGGGCTAGGAGGAACAGGGGCAGGCGAAGGCGGCGCAGGCGGGACAGGCGGCGCTGGGCTCGGAGGCACTGGGCTGGGCGGCCGTGGGCTGGGCGGACGAGGGCTGGGGGGCCGCGGCGACGGCGGTGACGGACTGGGCGGCGCCGGGCTCGGAGGCGGGCTGGGTGGGACAGGGGCAGGCGAAGGCGGCGCTGGGCTGGGCGGTGCAGGGCTGGGTGGCCGAGGGCTAGGCGGGCGTGGTGACGGCGGCGAGGGACTGGGCGGCGCCGGGCTCGGGGGTGCTGGCATCGTTTGCTGCAGTAGACGGGACTGACGCATCATCGGCTGCGGCTGCGGTTGCAAGACGCAGGGTGTTTGGTTACTGCGCGTTGCGGTGTCACACCGGAGGCACCCAAATGATACCACATGCCCGGTGCACAGGTAACAACCCCGCAAAATGCACGCCCGAATTACCGTGTCATCATGTGAAACAACATTGTTGTCCTCCTGCCGCTTGGTGGTTTTTCTGCAGCGTTTAAAGCAAGCACGTCATGACAAATGGCACACCACACACATTCCAGCGATTTGAGGCACTGAGTTGCGTTCGTCCACGGAGTGCGCGCGAATGTGCTGCACATGTCTGAAGGGTCTGACAACTGACGGGCCGGATTCCACATTCTCTAAATTATTGTGGCCTTTAACGCCTTTTAGATGATGAAGGTGCGGACTGCTCGCAGATGTCGGGCACTTTTACGTAGTTACAATTCTCAGTCAGGTAAGCATTCCTATATCGACCTTTTGGCCAATATCGATGAAGTACGCGCTGCTGGTCTGCCCAAGGGCTGGCGCACCTGGTTGGAATGTCTGAATGTCCGCTGGCAGTCCCGACGCTGGCCGCTGAGCCATCCACCGGGTACCATTGCAATAAGTGTATCAAGAAAAGAAGAGGTAAAAATGATTTCAGCAGCTGGCTTGGCGTCGCAGAACGACGTCTGGACATTCCGGCCAAGTACTCGGTCTGAGTCGTGCCTCAGGAGTTGATTATGATATCAGTTCATTTGCTAAGATTAAATGATGTTGAGGGCACCGGCCTCGATTTTCAGTGTGAGTTACCCGGCGCGCGGCAGGGAAGTCCAGGCCAAGCCTACAACTACGGTATGTTAATAGCGTTAAGATGTATTAAATCAAACGCGTAACTTCGGTTCGGGCCATCAGGATGCACAGGGCAACCCCAAGCTCAATGCGCCCATGCAGCAGAGGCGTGAGCGTGACCCCTGAGGGGTCAGGGGCCAGAGTCAGGCTTCAGAGTCAGGGTCAGGGGTCAGAGTCAGGGTCAGGCTTCAGAGTCAGAGTCAGGGGCCAGGGGTCAGAGTCAGAGTCAGAGTCAGAGTCAGAGTCAGAGTCAGAGTCAGAGTCAGAGTCAGAGTCAGAGTCAGAGTCAGAGTCAGAGTCAGGGGTCAGGGGTGAGAGTCAGGCTTCAGGGTTCAGAGTCAGGGGTCAGGGGCCAGAGTCAGAGTCAGGGTGGTGTGGATGGTGTCCGCACGCGCGGATCGCAAACCCGGATCCCGGCCGTGCGCCGTACAACCGCCTGTACGGCTGTGCATCCGTGGTGCATCGGTGCCCTTGCCTCCCCTCGGCCCTTGCGTGGTCGCGTGGAGGGGTTCGAGCTCCTTGTAGGAGAGCTGGGCCACGTTGGCATCATGGCGGCGTTAGCTGGGAGCGCTGGCACGGGCCCTGCCTCGAGCCTGCGCACAGTCTGGGCAGGCGCCGCCCCCTGTGCCACCAAGACGGGACGGTCCCCAAGCACGCACAGCACACCTTTCTATGTGCCTGGTCGTGTGCGCGGCTGCACCCCGGCAATTTCTGTGCCAGGCCCCGTAGCCTTTGGCAAGCGGGACATTTGTGGGGCTGCCATGCGGCCGCTGGGCCCCTACCTTACATTCTTCTTACTCCTGCACTGCCAGTATCCGCGTGGCGGCATTGATTGACGCACTTCACGGAACCCTCAGCATAGCATCCCAGCCCGGCAGTTTGGATTCCTCAGAAAGGCGATTCGCGCCGGATACCACCTTGGTTTGCGTTTCCAAACAACCCCCGGATACCACATTGGTTTGCGTTTCTCAACAACCCCCAGAATCTGCGCTGGCACCGCCTGCTGTGTGCCGGCTCCATCACCGTTTCCGGTATCCGGTCACCATCTGCCCGTACATCTGGCTCTCATCTGCGAACGCATACTTGCGGGGCGTGGCCTTCTCATTCTGCGCTACGCCGTCACCCGTACCGTCGCCCCTTGGCAGCATCTCGCCTTCCACTACCGACCGCTCCCGCGCGATGGGCCCGGCGCTGGCCGGCCGGCTGCGGCGCCCGCCTGGGCCGTAGCTCCATGCCCCGGCGCTCTGCGGCCGGCCCCCGGGACCGTGCGTGGCATCCTCCTTCGGCTCCCAGGGCAGGCGATCTGCCTGCGCCTGCTGGGTGCGCCCGCTTGACCCCAGCTGCCGCGGGGCGCCAGGAGCGCCCGAGGCGGCAGACCAGGGCTGCGCACCGCCACCGGCGGCGGACTGCGGCCTGGATCGTGCCGCATGCGCCCCAGCAGAAGCAGCGTAGGGTGACGGCTGGTCCCGCCTCGGGTGGAGCACCGTGCGCAAGGCGCTGCTGGGCCGCGCTGCCGCAGCCGCGGCTGCGGCGGTTGCGGCCTCCGCAGCAGCCACGCGCGAAGGCACCGGAGGCGCCGTGCCCTCCGGCGCCGGCATCGCTGACTTTGGTCGCACGTAGTGCTTTGACGGTGGTGGCGGCGGAGCCGCAACGGCTGCAGAAGCTGGTCGGGGCGGCTGCGCGGGAGCGTTGAGCCATTTGCGCTGCTCGCGCAGTATTTGCGCGAAATGCCCCTCGCTGACATCTACCGGCTTGGGCTGCGGCGTGAAGCTGTGCGGCCCCACAAGCGCAGACTGCACTCGCCGCTGCCGCGACATGGGCGATAGCGGCCGCATCGTTGCGGCCTGTCTGCCGGACAAGGACACGCCCGTGGCGGCGGAGTGGAGGCCGCGGCGCCAGCCGTGCAGGCCGCTGCTGCCGCCGGCGGTGTTCACGTCCTCCAACGGGTTGGGGCCCTCGCTGGTGTCCTCCACTACGAAATCGTCCTGACCCGCCGCCGCGGCGTACCCGCCGCCGTGGAACCTGCGGTACGGTGAAAGTGAAAGCGGGAGGCCTTGGTCACACGACGCGTGGGGTGGTAGCGTGGCGGCGGGAGGGAAGCCTAATGGAGCGAGGCGGCAAGGCAGAGGGGGCGCAAACCACGAGCGCAGCTGCACCCGCTGCTTGCTGCCGCAACGCACCTGGACGCCGGCAGGTGCGCCGTCATGGCGGCCGTGGCGGACATGGACCGCCCCCGCGCCTGCTGGTGCTGCTGCGGGTACTGTGGCACCGCAGACGACGCCCGTGAGCCCACCGCACTGCCCACTGGGTTGCCACTGCCGGGTGGCCGCCGCCGCCGCTCGGCCTCCGCCTCCGCGGCCAGGCGCTGCTGGTGCGTCAGGCCGCCCACGCAATCGGGGTGCCAGTCCAGGTAGCGAGGCCGCACCGGCGACTTGTCCCGCTCGGGCACGAACACGCCAAACTCGTTGTACCTGTTGCAGCATGCAGAAAAACGCCAGCCCTGGATCAAGCGTAGGAGCTGATAAGCTGATGAGAGCGCGATGCATGCTGCACCAGGCCGGCCACGTCAACTGCAACAGTTTTTTCCATTTGCAGGGCGCAAACCGGCGGCCTCACCTCGGGCCCCTCGGCGTGCTGCGTGCCACCCGCTCCTGCTGCGCCGCCAGCTCCGCCTCCTCCAGCTCCCGCCGCCGCTCTGCCTGCATGGCGAACGCCACCGCCTCCTTGGTCGCCTGGCGCCGAGCCAACTGCAGGGGAGGGAAAAAACGAAGACGCATCGTCAGGGAAGTGTGTCGCCAGGCGGCATATCACGGCACCCATATCCAAAACCACCCCGGCCTCAAAGTGATACCGGTATGCCCACTCGGAAAACCCCATGCGCGCGGCATTACCGTAAGTCCCAGCACGCGCCTCACCTCCTCCTTGCTGATGTGCCAAATGTCGGGCCGCGCCACCCGTTTAGTGACATACGTCTGGGGCTCCATGTCTATCTCTACCGTGTAGCTGCGGGCTACGAACTGGGCAGCGTCCGTGGCGTCCTGTGTGGTCGACAATCCGCACCGTCGATACTGTATTACTGCTGCCATGGTCATGCTCAGCAAGGTTTGGGTATTGCCTCTATGCGGTGCGGCAGGCGTGTGGCGCACGCATTCGGCCCCCGCCCAGCCACGAACCGTCGCGTGCCTTCCAAGCCAGTCACCTCACCTGCGGCGGTCCAATGCGAGCCCACTCCTCAGGAGCCAGCTCTGCTGCAGGCAGCATGCCCTGCGCCGCCAGCTTGTGCTTGCGAGTCCGCCAGTCCTCGTCCGCATCATCGGCCTCAGCTTCTGACACTTGCCCGGAGCCGCGTCCCGAGCCCGAGCCTGACCCCGACGCCGACGCCGGCGCATGCTCCCCTTCACCGTCATGCTCGCCCGGCGAGAGCGAGCCGCGGCTGCTCCGTGCCGCGCCGCTGGGACCTCCATCGAGCTTTCCGAGCGCCGAACCAGAGGCGGAGCCTCGGGAGAGCCCCTGCCCCAGTGTCGCCTCACAGTACCCTGCCTCGGCCTCCTCGACCTCCTCGTTGTCCCCGCCTGTGTCCTCCTGGACGTATCCGTCCTCCTCCTCCTCCTCTGCGCCATAACCCGGCCCCTGATCCCCTTGGTCCCCTTGGCTGCCGCGGCTAGCCTCCCAGGTTGCTGATGACATGCCGGGCTCTTCCCCCGGGTCTGCGGTGGTCGTGTCATCGGCGTCGCCTGACACCCCCGGATCCGCCGGATCCTCGCCGCCGTCCAGCAGCCCGCCGCGCCACGCGGCCGCGATGGCCGAGCCCAGCGCAGAGGAGGACACCGTGGCGTGCACGTGCCGCGAACTCGAGCCGCCTGCCCCCGAGCCGCCCGCGCTCTGGCTCTGGCTGCCCGCGGCTGGCAGCGACTGTCCGTCGCTCCGGGCGTTCGCGCTGTGCACCCGGTGCGGCGGCTGCGCGCTGCCGCTGCTGCCGGGGCGCGCGACGCCGAAGGAGAAGGAGCCCTGGCTGGTCGAGCTCGGCCTGGCGGGTTCTGTGGCTGGCCGACTGCTGCTGGGCCGGTCCATGGCCCAGTTCTTGGGGTCCATGGCCGCATGCGGCGAGGAGAAGTACAGCGACTGCGCCTGGGCCGAGGCCGGCCGGCGCAAGCCCACCCCCTCCGATACCGTTCCTGATGCCGGTGCAGATGGTGAAGCTGCTCTGTCGTTGGGGCGTTGTGCGCTTAGTGAGGAGGAAGGGCTGGCTGGTGTTCCCGACCGCGCGGCCCCCCAAGCCTGCTCAATGGCGGACAGCGGTGCGGCGGCTCGGGCCGAGGCGGGCCGCGCAGCAGCCCCCGCACGATGCGGCGAAGCAGCATCGTTGGTTGGCTGTTGCGTTGATGCATCTGAGCTGTGTAGGTTGGCGTGGCTGTGGTGGTGATGGTGCCGATGGTGCTGGGCGGGCGGGGCCGGCGACGGCTCATGCGTCACCGCTGCTGCTGCTTCGGGAGCTGGGCTGGACTTATGATAAGCCGGGTCGGATTCGAGCGTCTCAAACACCTCCTCCTGGTTGTGTGCTAGCAAGTGGCCGCTGCGAGCAGGAACGAGGCGCGGGCAAGGGTGGCCACAGTGAACGCGCGCAGGGGCGACTTGGCTCGGGTTTGGCTCGGCCACCGCCAGCCGCTCGGCCAACGCAACGCAGAGGTCCTAGAAAGCAAGTTGCAGATGTTCTGCATCTTGGTAGCTCGCTGAAATGCGAAAACCGGTTGTGTGAGAGAAAACGTTGGCAATGACTCTAAGACAAAATCTGACGCTCCTGCGCTAGACGGGGATGAGATGCAGCCCAAACCAATTGCGGCTTCACCAAACTCACAGTCGTTTTAGTCCCGGGCCTGTCTGCACGCCGAGAGTCCCCGCATAGTGTTCTTTCAAGCGCCGCGCTGCCGCGCGGGCACTTAAAATGTCCTCTACGCTAAATCCGGTCATTGGGACGGCAGCCAAACTAGTTGTGTTGGGCGAGGCGCGTAGCCTGCCCCATCGAGCAAGAATTTACCCGAGCGCAGGAAAGGCCTGTGCCGTATTAAACATCAAAATGTATGGCAAATCAGTGTTGCGGCAGTAGGACTGTTTTTGACAAGTGGCCTTGGACGAACAAGTTGGCGATGACTACCGCGGGTTTGGCACGCGTGCCACAATCCGCGCCCCAAAGTGCGACGACGGTGGCCTCCCGGCATGCCAACCTCCCACTATCTCCTTTCATTTCCCATCTCAATTGCAGCAACCTTGGATCAGGCGCCGAAACACATCTCAGCTACACTCAGCTCACGGCTCTGTTGCAGGCGCACGGCGCGGGCCCACTCCATGTATCCGCATACTCACGCTCACTCCAAAAGCCCTTCCGGCCCTCACCTCGTAAAATTGTAATGGTCTTCTCTCAGGAAAATGGTCATGCATACACAACCTATGATGCACGATCTCGGCCACCAACCTGCCGCGGTGGCCGCGGCCGAGGATTGCAGCTGTCTGCCCACACGGCGGCACGTGCCCATGCAACCTACTTGGCAGCAACACCTCAACAATCACCACTTACTGACTTAACACTTAACGACGTTTCATTGCACACTTGCAAACGGGGGCCTGGAAGCCCTCTGCACACTGCAAACACCGTATCCGTACTCGCTCGACCGTCGTGGCTACCTCGCGTCACCGTGCAACTGGGTCGCGCAGCTCCCGCTCAAGGCCCCAGCAGGTCGGTGGGGAAGGACTGCGGCACGATGAAGCCCGGCTCCTGCATCTGCGCGTCAGCAGGCAGGAGACAGGCGGAGGGCAAGACTCAGCTGCCTGGCAGCTGCCAACGTATGGATGCGAGTCGTGCTGACCACCTTGTAACCGAACACACCAAACCGCCCCGGGTGTGGCACCACTTTTACTGCGGCACCGTGCGCACAGCAGTTGCAGACGATGAGGTCAGGTCGGCATGGCGCTGTCCCCGCCGCACCTGCAGAATGGCGTATGCCACCTCGATGGGGAAGGGCACCAGCACCACCAGCGAGAACACCTGCGACACCATGGACAGGATTGCCAGGTTGTCAACACAAGCAGCACCCGTCGCACGCCGGCAACCCTCCAATGCATCACCGCAGCGCCCCCGCACCCCTAGGCCCGCGCCCTCCGCCTCACGCCTACCAGCAACGCCAGGGCCGCCTTGGTGTTGCCCTCGTTCTTTGGCACTGAGAGCTCCTCGAAGCAGGGCGTGATGGGCCCACGCTGCAGGAACAGCACCAGCAGCACCTGCAACCGCGAAACCCAGCGCCGCCAAAGCGGGAGTTGAATATGCATGGGGTAGTTGTGGCACAAGCACGCGCACACGCACTCACGCACACGCACTCACGCACACGCACATACGCACGCACCCCTGGCCTCCAAGTACGGCACGCAACCCGCGCGCTCACCCAGTAGAAGGACAGCGCGTTGCCGGTGATGGCGCTGAAGCCCAGGGCGCCGGTGGTGAACACCGACACGGCGCTGCCGGCGCGGCGGCCCCAGCAGCCCAGCACCATCTTGGCGCCGTCCAGCTCGCCGGCGGGGATGAGCTGCAGCGCGTTGGCGATCAGGCCCGCCCAGCCCGCCAGCACCAGGAAGTTCACCTGCCGGGGGTTCCGTGCGTCAGTGGTTATGATGAGATGATGGTGACGGCGGGCGGGTGGCCGTCCGTGTCATCATGTGGCGGTTTTGGCAACATTGATTGTGAAGTGCCATGCCCCCGATATGGTGGGGGTGGGGGTGGATGGGGCGGTGGAGAGGGAGGAGGGCGGTCAGGCGCGTTGCATGGCAGGGGTCGATCGGGGCGATGAGAGGCCTTGCAGGGGCATGGTGGGAAACTCAAGCGTTGTGCGAGACACTTGGGCGGTGGGCAGCGGGACGGGCCCTGACATCCGTGCTTCCGTACGCACCTCTGTGACCGGCTGCGAGAGACCCGCTGGCCCCACGAACACGCCCGCCAAAAGCGCCACCAGCGTGCTGTCCGCGAACGCCGGCGTGTCCACACCTGTCGCGGGTGCGTGCGTCTTGGTTCTAGCGCGCCGGTGTGGCGGCGGGCTGGCAACGTAAGCGTCGGCCATGGGTACGCCCGGCACCGTGGACACACACTGACACACACAGTCCGACAGTGCGACTCACTGATGGTGGTGAAGCCGGCCGCGGTCAGCAGGAAGCCCAGCAGCAGCATGGAGCCCGACACCGCAACCCTGAGGCGGCGGCGCGGGCAGGGTGCGTGCGCGCATATGCTTGCGTCAGCACCACTTTCAAGCGTGGGAGAGTCCACCATAGCTCACCTATCACCACAACAAGTGTCCTCGCTCTGCTGCGGGAGTTGCCGCATGTCCGGCGAAAGCCGGCCCTGGCCCCACGCAGCTGCCGCCGTGTCCCTCCCTCGGGACCCCGCCGCCCCGCGCTCACCCCAGGCGCGGCCCGCTGACCGCCAGGTCCAGCAGCGCCTCACGGTTGGGCACGAAGTTGCGGACCTGGCCAATGCGCAAGGGCATGCGAGGGTCAGCCGCACGTGCACATGGAGGGGTTGGGGATGCGCGCTTGCCGCGCCGCAGCTGCGGCCGCGTTGGGTTGGAGGTACCGACACGCAGGCAGGAGTGACGCCAGCCGCCGCCCCCAGCCTCACCCTGGAGGCCTCTGCAGGAACCCAGCCACCGCCCCTTCCCCCATCTTGCCCCACTCTGCGCGCTCCCCCCAGCTCTCCCCTGGTTTGGGTTGGTAACGGTTGAACTTGGGATCGGAATGAAATACCCCTCCTTCCGCCCACCCCTGCCGCCGCCTCACCCGGGTGATGCTGCCAAAGCTGCCCAGCAGTCCGAAGCCGGCGGGGATGTAGAAGGGCAGGTACAGCTCCAGGCCGTGGCGCTTGGCGGCCTGGTAGTGTCCGAAGTCGTGCGAGCCTGGCGGGCGGAGCCACGAGAGGACGGGTGGGCAAGAGTGATGGTGAGAGGGCGGTGTGAGGCGCGGAGAGCCTGGCGAGCGGCCAGGCGCTTAGAAGAGACAGCGGTGGGGATACCGTAGTCGCAGAAGTAGGTGACAGCTGCGCAAGTATGCGTGTGTGTCCAGCTCCACTGCGGCAACTGCGTCCATCCTTCGATTCCTTCTGGATCGTTCTGCCTGCCCTACCTAGCGCGAAGAAAAAGGCCAGCACGCCTGGAAGCGCATCCACGAAGTCCTGGGGACCCGAGCGGGGGAGGCAACACGCCAGGAAGTGATACACGAGGTGAAGCTACATCACAACGGCGGGGCACGCAGGACCGCAATGTACAGCACGAGGCTGCAGCACGGCTGCCACTGGCTCCCTGCTTGGGTTGAAACCAGGTCCATCACAGCAGCCCCGCTGCGCACGGTCGCCCACTCTGTGGCCTCCGGTTTTACTGCTGCGGCACCTGCTGCGTGATGACGGTGCTGAAGGGCGCGATGAAGAACTCGAGCAGCGGCACGCCCGCCGAGTTGAAGGTGGTCACGCCGGTGGCCAGCGCGAACAGCGCCGCCAGCCAGATCTGGGGGAGGGGGCATGGGGGGCTGTGCGTGAGGGCCGCGTGCATGCCTGACACGTCGCAAGATCCAGTTTGGGCATCCGAGCCAATGCCAGCTAGGGCGTGCCTGACTCTTTCGGCGCGCGCCTTCTCCGACCGACCTGCAACTACCTTACGCCAAAACATAATCGGTACACGCGGATAACGATGTACCGTATCTGTGTGTGCGCCTCACCTCTGTGAATCGGCTGATCTGCGTGTCCAGGCCACGGCCCTGCAGTGACGGCAGGTGGGCAGCACCGCGCAGTGGTAAGCCGCCACGTGCTTTAAACAAGGCCCAGCCCCACCCGGCTGTCAAAACCAAACCAGCTGCCGTCCCTTATCTGCTCGCGCCCCCAGTCCCTACGTTGGGCATGACCACCACGGTGGGCTTCTCCTCCTTGTCCTCCAGCAGGAACAGCTCGTAGGCGCCGTTGAAGGTGGTCTGGGAGCAGCGGGTGTGGCGGGGCGGGAGCGGGCGCATGTTGTGAATCCAAACCAGGTGGACATGCAGACGGCGGCTCCAGGCCGGCATGGCGCGGCCCTGAAGCCACAGCTACCATGCCGCTTGCCGGTGCCCACCACACCCGTGCCGCACGCCGGCACGCCGCACCGCCCACCTGCCCTCCCGGCAGCACAATCCTCCTGCACTCCCTGCCTGCCTCGCGCCTACCTGCAGCCTGTCGCGCATCTTCTGGTAGCTGACGGCCGGGTCGCGGCCGCGCACGTTGCCCTTGAAGACCGCCCCGTCGTGTCCGTACGAGTCGACACTGGTCACCCAGAACGTGTCAAAGCTGCGGGTCGGGCGGGGCGGGGTAAGGGGGCAGGGGCAGGCACGGCCGTGCGTCACTAACACTTCCCGTTACGGCCGTGGGTGTCCGCATCCCGGCAGCATCCGAGCTCGGCCTCTTGTCGGGTTGCTCACCCGAACACCTGCGTCTTGAGCTTGTCGATCACATCCTGCGCCGCGCCACACACATGCGGTAGCACAAAGGGGCTCCTTATAAATGTAAGGCGTGCCTCTGCACCTGACCATTGACCACATTGCCGCTACACCTCTCACGCGCGCGCGTGCCCGCGGGTGCCCGAGTGCCTGCAGCTGCCAGGCCTTGTGCCGTTCCCAGCGCTAGTCTGCGCGACCATGCCACCCTGCGAACGACAGAACCCACCTTTGGGAACTTGACGTTTTCCTCATTGTCCACTGCGAACTGGAACTTCTCGCCGTTGGGGCCCTGGCCCGGGGTGCCGCCGCTCGGGGGCGGCGCCGTGTCGGGCACGGAGGGCGACGGCGGCGTGTTGGTGGACGGCGTGGAGCCGGAGGAAGAGGGGCCCTGCACAGTGGGATGACCTTGGCTTCAGCGATGACCGTGGGGTTATTCATGTGATAGGACAGTAAGGGTGCATATGAGAACCGGCCTGCTGCAAACGTCTGAGGACTCGCCACCCTGCAGCGCTCGCAACACCCACCTGCGGCTCCTCCGTGGCAGCGGTTTGGTGCAGGGAACGCCGGAACGCCACCGGAAGCGGCTGGCGAGTCACACACCCTGCAGCCGTGCGCCGTTGCCCAAACCTACAGCGGATGAAGAGGGGAGCGCGACCAGTGTCAGGGAAAGGCCGTTCCCCGCGCCGCACACGAATGACGTGCAAGCCATCACGAGGGTGTGCCAGTGCCCACCATGTCGTGCTGCGCATGGGTAGCGCCATCATCAGCGCCTACGCTCTTCAGAGCGAGTATGCAGGCTCGGGGCTCAAGCTTTGCGGGAGTCTCCAACACTTGCACGCAGCGCCTCTGGGGCAGCACTGGGGAAAAGCTTCTAATGATCAAGTAGGGCTATTTATGAACTGCACCATAAATTTTATTGATGCATTGTGCACTTTGACGTCAGTCGCAGCGATCGGTCCTCGGCGCCATGCACAGTATTCTGAGGCAGGCGAGGAAAGCATGTGGTACACTTGCAAAGTCACGAACATACAGTTAATAAGTCTGTAATGACATTTGGTACCACTTTAACCACATACACGCGCGAATCGAGCATTGAATAGACGAAGCGGTCCACCGTTGCACCCGGACGGGGTTATGTCGGAGCCTAAGGATATACAAGAAGCCTCTGGTGCTCAAGGTGAGCTGTCGGGGGAGTCGTAGCAAGCGCTCTTGACGGCGTCGACGGCGGCACTGCAGCTTGTGGTTTGCCCAGGCGCCCAACCGCTATAATTCTACCAGTGTAAGGGCTTAAGAGTCTGCAGATTGTGACATTGGAGTCGAGGAAGGGTTTCGGCCCGCCCGAAGTTGAGCCGTCGGCGGGAGGGCGCCAAGGCACAACCGCGCCGTCAGGGCCGCACCTGCCAACAGCTCGTCCTGACGTCCATCGTCACCTGCGATGCGCAGGGCATGCAGAGGACGAAGATGCGCCCCCGCCGCGCCAGCAGGCGCCGCCGTGTGAGCAGTGTGGGGCGGCAGCATCGAAGTACCGCTGCCCGGGTTGCAGCCTCCGCACCTGCAGCCTGGCGTGCGTGAACACGCACAAGGCGAGCACGGGCTGCAGCGGCAAGCGCGACAGGACGGTGTTCGTGGGGATGAAGGAGTTTGACGACAAGGCGCTGCTGTCAGGTGGGGCTGCGTTGGCGTGCAGTGCAGTGCGGGGGCCCGTTGCGTGCGGTGTCCCCGGACATCGCTGTTCACATCGCGCAAGGGGTCGCCAAACCATAGGCCCATTGGGACGCAGCGCGCAACCTTGCAGCACTGCGAAGCAGCCGTGTACAACTCTCGCCCGTGGCCTGCCCACTGTCCCAAGCCTTGCTCGCTCCTCGCCGCCGCAGACTTCCGGCTGCTGGAGGAGATTGGGCGCGCCGACGACGTGGCGCGCCGCTGTCGGCCGCCCGCCGCCAAGCCGCAGCTGCCCGCCCACCTGGCCTCACTGGTGTACCAGGGCTCGTGGCGCAGCGTAAAGCTGCTCATCATGCCGCCGGGTGAGCCTGAGGGTGGAGCAGGGTGGAGCTGCGTGGAGTTGGGGTCGCAGCGGTCCATTGCGATGGCAGCCCAGGCAGCACAAAGCGCGGACGGTGGGGTTGGGTGCATTGCGCGCCGCGTGGCCCGGGCCTCAGTCGGTCAAGTGACGTCTCACCTGCGGCGTTGGCCACTTCGCTTCGCAGGCATGGCCAAGCGGAAGGCCAACACAACGCGCTATGACGCGCGCAACCGCACCATGTTCTGGCGCGTGGAATGGCGCTTCCTGGGCGCGCCCGCCGGCGGCGGCAGCGGCTGCATTGAGTGTGTGGACGAGCGGGTGGACGAGAAGGCCGTGGTGGGGGAGGTGCTGGCGGCACACCTGCGCCACCCCGCGCCCAACTACGTGCCGCTGCGGCCCTACGCCAAGGCGGGGCTGGAGGCGCTGCGCGTGTTCATGCGGAAGGAAAAGACGCCGGTGGGTGGACGGGGTTGGCGAGGAGGCAGGGGGTTGGGCTTAGAGCACGGCGTTTTTTGACTTGACTATCGTAGCTACTGTGGCTGGCCAGAAGCTGCAGATGGAGCTCCTGCAGGGCCAGTTGGGGAAGGCGTCTGGCGATTGGGGCTCGACCAGGCCAGCCAGGGCCCTGTCACATCCCCGGAGTCCGGAGGTGATTTTGCCAGCTTGCGGTGAAGGCTCCTTGTGGCATCGTGCGCCCCCCCCCCCGACGCAGGCCAACGCGCCCGCCTACTTCCCCATCGACACCAGCAAGCCGCTGGCCTCGCAGCTGGCCTCGCGCACCATCATCGAGTACCCGGTGTTCATTGTGGTGCTGCCGCACGAGGCAGCCAACTACCCGCCGCCGCCGCTGTTCCAGCCGCTGCCGCGGGCTGCCGGCCAGCAGCCGTCGGTGCCGCAGCCCGGGGCGCAGGGTGCGGTGGCGCCGCAGCCTGGCGCGCACGCGGGCGTGGTGCAACCCCCGCCGCCGCCGCCGCCGCGGAGGCCACAGCCGCCGCAACAGCCGGCACCGCAGCTGCCGTTGTCAGGTTCGGGGACACCACAGGCAGCACACCCACAGGCCCAGGCCGCGGCCACGCCGGCGCCAGCTGCAGCAGCAGGCATGGCTGCGGGTGGCCCGGACCACAGCAGCCAGCCGGACCAGCACCACAGCAAGCGCCCCAGGGTGGACGGTGCGGAGCCCTCCGCAGCTGGCGGTGCCGCAGCAGGGCACCAACCAGGACCGGGTGTCACCGGAGGGTTGGGGCCTCCGGGGCAAGGGGCGCCGGCAGTAGGCGGCAAGCCCAGCGGCCCGCCCCCGCAAGATGAAAATGAGATCGACATCGATGTCGAAGAGGGGCTGCCGGAGGGGCTGGTGTTCTACTACGGAGACGACAGCGAAGAGGAGGCGGACGCGGAGCGGGGGGCAGGGCAGGTGGCAGGCTCAGGGACCGCGGGGCAAGTCGGCGGGAGCGGGCTCAGGACGGACGAGAACGAGATCGCGCTTGACGACTTGTGAAATCCGTTGCGCTAAAGCGGCGGGCCGGGGGCAGATGGTGGTGGGTGGGTTTTGGTCCTCGGCTCCAAAGCCATGACTTGCAATGAGAATGCGCTGTACGCGTGGGCGTGTGTCCTAGGCTCGTAGCCAGTGCTCATGTGTGCACAGCGCGACCTGAAATCCTACACCGAACCACGTTGTGGGCATGCATAGCGGTGACGCATGCGTACCCGACTCTACTCCACTGTGCTCCTGAAGTCCCGACCCTGAACCCGAAGGCTAGCACACAATGTAGCAAGCGGTAAAGCACCTATGAAGAGCTGTGCTCCTTCCCAGCTCCACCGGCGCTCCAGACACGCAGCCACCATCCTTGTCACCCTACCCAGCCACCTCATTATCGAGCCGTCCTGCCCTGACTCGACTCTTTACGCCACCACTACCAACCCTGCGGCGCCACACAGCAAGCCCGGAAGCGCTCACTCGCCCTTGCCCTCGCTGCCCTTCCACATGGCCGCCGCCGCGGTGGTGCCCTCCGCTGTCACGTCCGCCAGGAACTGCGCCAGCTTGGGCTGCACGCCGCGCAGCGCGCTCAGGCACAGCGCAAGCACCGCCAGCAGGCCTGCGCGCGATGCAACGCAATCCCAGTGGTGGAACAAAGCAGCCGCTGAATGGGCGCTTTCGGAATACTCCCCGCGACTTCTCGGTACCCATTCTTCCTGGTTCAGCCCGTTTGTGCGCTCCGCAGTCGAGCCGTTTGTGCGCTCCGCAGTCGAGCGCCGAGTCCAGCCTCGCAATGCACGCAGCATGGCACGGCGCGACTCCCGGCACGGCGGCCGTGCGGCACTCACCAGCGGGGAAGAGCACGTACAGGCCGCGGTCCAGGTCCACATCGTTGCGCGTGTCGAACTGGTAGTGCACCAGCACGTGCTTGGGCCAGTGCGTCACGTTGTGGAGCTCCGCCACCAGCACCGGGTGCCGCTGCTTGTACTCCTCTGGCGCGTCCAGCACCTGCGATGGCGCGCGCGTGGGCGCGAGCGCGTGTGCGGATCACACCAGGGTAAGTGCGCAGCAATGGCGGCGGCGACAGCGCACCATGACACACGTGATCTGTGGCGGCCTAGTAGGTTGTGGCGGCCTAGTAGGTAGTTGCTAGTGGTATCCAACAGGCCCGCACGACTCACCGCCGCTGTTGCCCCAAGAAGCTCCTCCCCTGACCGCCGCAAGGTCACTATTATGAGTGGTACTGCCGGGGCACCATCTCCCAGCAGAGGCAGCCACGGCGTGAGGTGCCGATCGCCTGCAAAAGTAAGGACGTCGAGTTGGTGTTTAGCTGGCACGAGCTCTGGGCTTGTCGCTGGTGGCCACGAGCATCAGCCCAGGACGCACCATCAAACGAGAACTGCAGCTTGTACGTGTCGCCCTTGCCGAACGCCAGCTGCGGCTTAGGAATGGGCACCGCCACCTGCGCGAACCCAATGTGAACGCATTGGAACACACGGCGGTCACGCGATCGGGTAGGCTTCTTCATCCAAAACAGCCGCACGGGACACGGCGAACGCGGTGCCCCCCCTGCAACTGCCCCCCCCCCGCCCCGCCCCGCGCGCACGACTGACCAAGCGGTCGATGCCGAACCGGGGACAGTGCTGCCCCAGCAAGTCCTGCCAGTTCGTCCGCGACTGCGCGACAGGCAAATGACACCGATAGTCAGCAAAGCGGAGGTTGTCGTGAATTTCGCCAGTTGCCCACCTGGTGGAATTGCGCTTTCCTAGATGTGTGGATGTAGTCGCCATCACGAAATGTTGTGGCAAGCGCCAAGGGCGCCAGCGATGCCAGGACCGCGAGAAGCAGCAAGGGGATCGAGACCGCCATTTTCGTCTCAGCAGCGCAGTTGATATGACAGTAATCAACAATCTGCTCCACTAATAATATTAATTAGTCATCAAAGAGGGCGAAGCGCTAGTAGGAGTGCAACATCGCCGGGGCGTGGGTTCGTGCAGTGCCTCTACCTTTAAGAGCAAGGTTTTGCGTCTTCCTAGGTTGTGTGAATAACAAGCTTCATGGTGACCGAGCCGTTTCCGGCGCTGGCCGTGTGCATTGGGGCCATTGCACCCGGCGTCCCTGCCTGTCCCTGCCTGTCCCTGCCAGAGCTTCCAGCACGGGCACGCCTGCCCATGTCCGTGCCCCGCACCACGTACACCCTTGGTGGGAGCGGTGTATGGGCTGGGGCTGACCACCAACCGGCGGATAACGTCGGGTGCGAAAGTGGCGAGGATTGCGACGAAGCCCTTCACGAAGCCATAAAACTTTGGTGCCAGTCAAGGTGCCAGTTGGGACTTTGGGAAGGGGCTATGGCCCATTGGTCATGAGGCCCCATTGGTCATGCAGCCCTAACCAGGCGTATGGGTAGGCTGGTACCATGATGGGGTAACCCAGCGCCGTGTGGTGTGCCCGGATTGCCGTCTCAATGGCGGTGGCAACTGGCAAGCCCGTGCGTGCTGCTGCTATCTCGTCGATGCCACCCCTGGTCCTGTAGCCCGATCTGCATCCACAATACCTCCCGAGGACAGCAGACACGGTCCATACTCATGCTCGTATAACATTACAAGATGGCTGCGCCATGAACGGACGCCTCGCCCCACACTTACACCTCGACAGAGCAGCTGCTCGTGCCCCTTTGCCGCCGCATACCTAATGCGCTACCATACTCACGGTGTCAAACCTACTGACAAGTCCTGTGGGTGCGCGGCCGTAGCATCCAGTCCCGTGGTGACACGTTGCCGCAGGGCGCAGCCGTCACGCCACCACCACCGCCCCAGCCTGCGCGCTCCCCTGCCCTCCCCCACCGGCACACTCCCCTTCAAGTCGCTGCATTCCAACATCAGATGTCACCTACCTACGCCTGTTCAAACTAGCTCTACACACACGCGTCACAGGTCAGATGTTAAGCCAGGTGCCCAGAGGACAATGCCACTCCACCGCCCAGAGCTCCATTTACGAGATCCACTTCTTGACATACCTGCAAAGTATTGGAGAGAAAGAGGTCAGCAAGCAGGAAAGCAGGTTCTGTTGGCCATCACCGACACCTCGATAGTCATCGTGGCGGCACCGCGGCCACAGCTGAGCGTCCCGAAAACTCCAGTACTCGCTAGCGCGCTATGAGTCGTTCACAGTGCAACCTTTGGCAGCCCCATGCGCGACTTACTCGGTCAGGAACTGACGGGGGCTGATGGCCTCCACCACGATAGGCATGAACGAGTGGTTCGCGCCGCAGAGCTCAGAGCACTGGCCATAGAAGACGCCCTCGCGGTTGATGGACATCCAGACCTGGTTCAGGCGACCCGGCACCGCGTCCATCTTCACGCCCAGCGCGGGCACAGCCCAGCTGTGCAGCACATCCGAGGCAGTCACCAGCAGACGGATGAGCGTGTTGGTGGGCAGCACCAGGCGCTCGTCCACCTCCAGAACGCGCAGCTGGCCCGGCTGCACCTCCGTGAGCATGTAGCTGTCGAAATTGTAGGAGATAGGCACCGACGCGGGCACCTTGGACAGCAGGGCACTCTTAATGCGGTCCTTGAGCTCAGCGCGGAACGAGGGGTCCGCCTTGAGCTTCTGCTTGAGATGGTCCTTGCTCTCGAACATTTTTAAGCTCCGGGACGGCCCGTTCTAAGTCAAGGTGTATACTAATGCCCTCTGTGTCACAACAATGCACAGTCTAGCGTATTTGGGCGGAGTTGCGGCAAATCGCAATGTGTACCGGGCGCAATTACTGCCCTGCCGCGCTCGCACCACACTGAAAGTGTCACCTATCGATTACCTATGCTTTCCGTAAGCACATCGTAAAACAATGCGGCGTGATGTCAGCGTGGCAATGAAACCCGCCACGCGCTCCCCTCGGCGACACGCGGCGCACGTCTGGGCCCCCTTCGGCCGCGTCTGCGTAGTTCCGCTACGGTCGGTATGCATGCACTGATCTAGCCTCTCAACTACAGTCAACACACTACGTCCTGCAGCTTCTGCGCGCACCTCCCGTATACTTCCAAGTGTACCACGCGCGCCTGCCCGCGCCTGTAACGTCCAATGGTGCGGTCCGGCTATCTCCCTACTACTCCTTCATCTCCTCCTGCAGCTTGGAGACCACCGCCTCGAAGGTGCGGTTTTTGCCCGCAGCTAGCTGGAACAGCGCCGGATTGAGCTGCGTGAACCGAGTAGCAGAACACACACGAGCGGGCGTGCACCCAGAGTTAGAGGTACGCGCGAAATCCCCTGGGCTTCACAATCTCGATACATGGCGCGCCATGTGGCGTTTCGCACGCCCCCCCCCCAGTCGTAGACAAGCACATGATCTGGGTCTGCTTCCGACGTACCGCGGGCGGCGAGCTGCCGTCGGGGCTCCAGGCGGCGGTGAAGGCCACGCTCTTCTGCTTGTCGCTCACCACCAGCTTCATGGTCTTGTTGAAGTAGGCCTGGTACAGGCAGCGGCCCTGTGGCAGTGGGGTAGGATGGAGAGGGCGAGACGCGCAGCAATGGTGTGTGATTGAACCACACATGAGCTGGGGCATCCTCCCCAGCCCAAGCAAGCCATGCAGCGCCGCGCTCACCGACTCGGTGAAGAGCGCGATGTAGGGCTTGGCGCCCTCCGTCTTGGCCTTGCGGACCGACAGCATGCCGATGCCCTTGGACTCCCAGCTCGTCACCTTGCCCTCCGGGCTCTTCATCGGCACCTGCAGCCGCGCCTTCTCCTTAAAGAGGAACTCCACGTTGTCGTCCACCTGGGGCGTTAACATGGAAGATGTGTAAGCGGCGTGACAGACTCCAGAGGTTGAAGTTCAGTGGCAGTTGATGGACCCCTGCATGCTGACGACCTCGCACTGCGGCTGATGCCGGCAACCCGCGCACTCCCTCGCAATCTATCCTGGGGCGACCCCCAAGCCCCTCGTGCGCGTCCACACCTTCAGGCTGGGCTCCTTGGCGCACTCGTCCTGCGGCTCCGGCTCCGCGTCGCCATCATCATCGCCGTCACCACCGCCAGCCGCTGCGCCGCCGGCCGGAGCCGCGCCGAAGCTGAATGCCGGCGCCGTGCCCGCCGCCGCGCCGCCGAAGGAGAACGCCGGCGCGGAGCCCGCCGCCGCCGCGCTGCCAGGCGGCGCCAGAAAGCCAAACGCCGGCGCCGGGCCCTTTTGGCTGCTGTCTCCGTCCTTGCCCTTATCCTTATCGGCAGCGCCGAAGGCGAAAGCGGGCGCAGTGCTGGTGGTGGCGGCGGCTGAGCTGCTGGCGCTCCCAAAGATGGACCCCGCCAGCGCGGCAGGGCCGGAGGCGGCACTGCTACTGCTACCGGCAGCCACCGGCGCGCCGAAGGAAAAGCCAGCAGCAGCTGGGGCAGAGGACGAGGCAGGCGCTGAGCCCGTGTCAGCCGGCTTGCTAGCTGCCGCGGCAGCCCCGAAGGAGAACAGCGACTTCGGCGCAGCGTCCCCAGCGCCCGTGGTCACAGGGGGCGGCGCACCGAAGCCGGCGGCACCGAAGCCGCCCGTACCCGAGGCACCAGTGGTCGCGCCAAACGAGAAGCCCGGGCCGCTGCTTCCCTCCTTCTCCTTGTCCTTGCCCGATCCAGCTGCGCCGGCAGCCGCAGCGCCGAAGCTGAAAGCGGCCTTGGGAGCGCTGCCCTTGTCCTTATCAGTATCTGTGCCGCCACCTGCCCCGGTGGCGGCCGATGTGGTCGGCGCACCGAACGAGAACCCGCCAGTGCTGGTGGTGGCGGCAGCCGGCGCAGCGGCAGCGGGCGCAGGGGCACCGAAGAGTGAAGGCGCGGCAGAGGCCGGCGCGGCCGAAGACGTGCCGGAGGGCGTGGTGGAGGCAGCGCCAGCGCCAAAGAAGCCCCCGGCTGCAGGCGGGGTTGGGCAGGTGAGGAAGTGGCGGACACGGTGCAACACTGGCAGTCAGACACGCGCCACATTTATAGATCCAAAACGTTCGATGCCCGCTGCCTCAAAAGTATAGTCATGGCCGTCTTGTCGCCTGGCACCCGCTACACACGCGGCATCCGTTCAACCTACCAGGCGCCGGCGACTTGCTGGCCGCCGCTGCCGCCGCCACCGGTGCGCCGAACAACCCGCTGGCCGCGGCGGCGCCGAACGTCTTTGGCGCCTTGGCGGTCGCATCCGCCGCCGCTTCAGCGTCTGCAAAGCCACGGAGGTTGCAAGCCATTTTGATGCGGGTTGAGCCCACGCAGTCGCAGGACCCGGACGGCAGGACCGACTACAGCTTGACGCCGACGGGGCCCTATAGTGCCTGGACCTTTCAGCCCACCGGTATCCTCTACAATGCCCTGCCCTCTACACTCCAGCACTTGGCACACCCTCCCTTGTCAACTGCGGGCGGCAGAGCGCTGCGCGTGGTGCGCACCTGCAGCGGCCTGCTTCAGCCCGGCGACACCCTCGCCGTAGAGGTCCGACCCAAAGTTTTCGAGAATCATGGAGGCGTGCACGATGTAATCCTTCACACCCTCGATCCAGAACTTGTGAGGGTTGGTGGACGCATTCAGGGTCACCCAGCTGCAAGGGCAGCGTGTCAATCGAGTTGGCGCGCGAAGTTTGGGAAGTGTCCCCGACCTGGCGTGCACTTCCATGCTGCACACTCACTTGGCGAACTGACTGTTCAAGCCGCTTAATTGGCTTGCCAGCCTTTCGCGGAGCTCGCCACCGCCTCGACGCTCCTGCATCGGAAGCCGCCTGAGCTTGCGCTGATCGCAGAAAGCCTTCAGTTGCGTTTACCTTGCCAGATCCACCAACTTCATCTTCATGTCGCCGTTTAGACATTGCGTCTCGCTCTGACACTCGTGCAGGCCACTCTGGACCAAGAGCAAAATATGCTAGTCGTCTGTTAACACAATATAATGTGCCTCATTGATGGATACTGCAATTACTGTCGACGTGGTACGGGAGAGGACGGCATGCCGCTCCAGCGCCTCAGCGCCCCGCCATCGCGGTGCGCCCCCACATCAGTGGACTCCGCCGGCTAACGCGCCTGCGCCGGGCCGCTCAGTTCGCACCCGCAATACTCCCATCCAGCGCTTGATAAGGACGACATTGCATAGCAAATGTTACACAGGGATGACTCGCACGGCTGCGGCGCCTGTTCCTCCTGCCTGAAAGTTGCACATGCTGCAACCAAACAACAGCACGCTTTTCTTCTAATGCTGCAGCATACCCCTGCCAGGGGTGACCCCTGCCATGCGCACCATGGCGTGTCACTTCGTGGATTTTCTTCAGGCAGTGCGCTATTATCGGGACGCTTCATACTGTGTCAGCCATTACTTAAGGACGGAGAAATAAGCCACACATACGCACCACAAGCACACCAGCCATTCAGCCATCAACCATGTGTGGAGTGCCACACGACATGGCTGTTTCCACCGGCCCACGGTCCATTACAGCCGCCAGATACCGCACCGCACCAACCGCACCCCTGACAGGCTCCGACGCCCGCCATGCCAACGCCGCTCGTCCTACAGCTTGCCGTCAAACACGTCCTTGTACTGCCGCGTGATGACCGCAATCTTGTAGGTGAAGAAGCCCACCAGGATGGGCAGCAGCTCCAGCGTCACGCCCAGCTGCTCCGCGTACAGCTGGTTCCACCTGCAGGACACGTACAAGCACACGTACATCAGATTCGAGGTCCCGTCCGCGTGCAAGAAACGAGCACGGGTGCAAGCACGACGAGGACCCGCATTCGGTGCACCATGCGGCCATGCCCACGTGTGTCGCCCACCCTCGCGCCGCTGGCCCCACAGGTGACAACCATGTGCTACCGTTACCGCCACCCCCATCTCCCCAGTTCGCCATGGTTGCTTTTGGGTTTGGAATGAAGTAGCCCCGCGACCAACACTGTCACAGAGACGGCTACCCCCCCCCCCCCCGCGCGCGCACTTTAACGCACGTGCATTCACCACACCCACCGGTTGTAGCCCAGGCCCAGGATGATGGGGATGAGCAGGCGAGGCTGCGAGGCGGCGCTGCTGGCGCCGCTGACCAGCCCGCCGTCGCCGCCCACCGCGTCCACCGACTTGCTCAGCAGGCGCAGGTAGGCGAAGCCGCCCAGGGCGCCCACCAGGTACGAGTACGCCACGTCCTGCGTGTACGTCGTGTACGTCATGGCGAAGCCCGCCGCCGTGAAGCCCAGCGTCCAGAGCTGCTGCTCCACCACCATCGCGTCATAGCGCACGCGCTCCTCCTCCGCCAGCCGCGCCTTCTCGGCGTCCAGCGCCGGCACCTCCACAATCACCGCCGTGCGCGCCGTGGAGCGGCTGGTGCGGTTCAGCTTGGCCACCTCCTTGCGCGTGAACATGGCGGCAGTGGCCACCTTGCCGCTGCCGGAGGGAGCGGCGGCGGGGGCCGGCTTGCGGGAGCCGCCGCCGGCCTTGCCGCCACTGCCCGCGCCCAGCTGGACCTGGCGCGCCAGCGCCTCCTTGAGCTCCGCCTCCTCCAGGCGCTTGCGCGCCAGCACGTCGCTGAGGTCCACGTCCATGCGGTCCAGCTCAGACACGCGGCTGAGGCTGAGGAAGCCCGTGGTGGGCTCCTTGGGCCGGTTCCTGGCCTCCTCCTGCTTGCGCCGCAGCGACTCCTCGCGCTGCAGCGCCGTCTGCCAGTCCGTGTTCCAGATGAACTCGGGCTTGTAGCGCCCGCCCTTCTTGGCCGGGTCGAACTTTTCACCCGCGCTGCAGGATTGAGAGCCAGGCGGAATGGAAGGGAGGGGGCTGAGAGCGTGGCGCAGCGTGGGACTACGGGGCCTCGGTACCAAGGGCAGGCTGTGGGCGGGGACCTTGCTCCCGACCCCAATGCTATTCGCACCGCAACCGCCCGCTCGCTAAAAAGACCACTCACCGCGAGTAAACCTCCGCCTTTGTGTCTGCAATGGAGAAGTATCCAATTTTCGGCAGCTTCAGGTTGGGATTGGGAACGCCGCTGCTGCTGGTGCTGGCCTCGCTGTCGCCTGCGCTGCCGGTGTCATAGCTCCCCGAAACATTTTCGGAGTCCGAATTAGCAGCATACGTGCGTGCCCGGTTGCGAGCGGGCACACTGCAAGGCACGGGCCGGCATGCTTCCCGTCCCCCGCTGTATGGTGATAATTTGAGCGCTGCTTGGGACTTCAACATAGTCTGCATTTTGGGTTGTATTAACAAGCAGCGAAGGTGCAGCACAACACGATTGAAGACGTTTTGTTGTTGGTGGCGCCCGACAGTCCAATGTATTGATATGTATATATTGCACAGTGTACAACCCCGAAGCTCTGTTCCAGGGCATTATCTGACGAACGAGCTGCTGTCTCGGGCCGGCCCATCTGGCCGTGCACCCCCGCCCCCCGCCCCCTCCCGGAGGCGCAGACCGGCAGACGCCCCCTTGATTGACGTCCAATCCTCTTGCCCCAGACTGGCTACATGTTTAAACCTCGTCGTATATCTGCGCTCAGCAATAGCCTGCCAAGATTCAGGATCGGTCTGGTGAGCTGCGTTGGGAGGACGGCACGCCATGGTGGCCGGCTCTGATGAGAAGGCCCAACCGCCTCAGATACACCGCTGGCGGGGTGGTGTTGGGTGATGGGCGCGTACGAGTGCCGGCCGTGATGAGCGGAGCTACGTAGACCGGTGATGTGCTTGGGCTCCTTTACACAGCCTCTACACCCTACAGTCCAAGACAGAATCAGCTGTACCGCGCACGCACTGCACAACAAAATGGCACCGCCAAGTTTCCACCGGTTCTCTCGACTCACTGCAGGTTGCCAATCCGGTTCTACCGCTGCTCTCGGCCTCAGGCCTAGCCCCATCTTCGATTTCAGTAGCTGTGCATCCGCACCTATCGTCATGTAAAATGGCATGCTGATGAAAGCGCCAGTCATGCTGCTGCCCCGTAGCCCGACCGCGGGGCCATTGCGCAGTTGCTGCTGACAAGATACTGTACGGGCATCCTGACATGCGCCGATCCTGCCAGCCAGCGCAATTCGCAGCCGAACGCTGCGGTCCTAGCTATCCGGGCACTGTTGTCAGTGCGACCGACGACGGCCTCGCCCACTCGCCCTGCATAAGCACCAGACAGCCGGAAGCCCCCTCCCCCTCATGTCGGACGCACAAGGAGCTCCCTGCGCCTATGCTTGCTCCAGGTGTCTAACTACCTGCACTACCTACACAGCTACACTAGATTATGACCGCCACTAGGGTGGAAAGAGTACTACCGAGGCGCAGCCCGCCTTAGGTTTGCGCAGGCGGCGCCTGGTCCTCAGGAGCCCCGCCACCCGAGAACAGCCGCGTTGCCCAGTGCACAAAGCCAGGCGGGTACGCCGGCGGCGGCAGGACATCCGCCTCATCGCCCTCCTCACCGCTGCCGCCGCCGCCGCCGCTGCCGCCGCTGCCGCCGCTGCCGCCGCTGCCGCCGCCGCCACTCGAGTTGCGACCGCGTGTGTTGAGCGTGGGCGACGCGCCGCCGTCTTTCGGCGACTTCAGCGGCGAGCCCACGCCGCCCAGGCTCAGGCCGCCAGCGCCTGCATCGGGCGCGCCAGCGGTGCTCACTGAGCCACCCGGCTGCTGCGGCACCGTGGTGCGCACAGGCGCGGGGCTAGGACCTCCGACCGGGGGCGTCAATGAGGGCCGCGCAGCAAGCTCCGCCAGGCTAGACGCTCCCAAGGCCGGTTGGGGCTGCGCGTGTAAGCCGCCCAGGGGCGAGTTCGGAGTGGAGGAGCCGCGGCCGCTGCCCCAGCTGGTTGCGCCACCGGCACTGAGCTGTCGCGGCGGCGCGGGAGGCGCCGGCCCCAGCAGCTGCTGCAGGCCTGCCGGCTGCGGAGAATGCTGCGCAGCTGCCGCTGGCGCTGTTGCAGGCGCGACGTCGGCGTGGGCCGACTTCTGGAAGCCGCCTGCGTGCGGTACCCTGCTGGTGGTGAGCGCCGCAGCCACCTGCGCGACCGCGCCGGGAGCAGGGCCCGCGCCATCTGTAACGCGAGACCCCTGGTGTACAGCGCTTTCACGGGCGGTATAGGACGTCGCCGCTGCGGTGGGGTCTGGATGGGGCATCGTGCCGCTACCCTCGCGGAGAGGGCTACGCGGTCCCTGCGGATGGAGCGGGCGCTCTTGCGAATCGCAGGCACCCAAGGAGCCGCGAAGCGCTTGCAGTCGCTCGGCCACTGAGGGCACCGCATCAGGGAAATCCCCAGAGGCAAATGTAGTTGGCGTTAAGCGGCCGCCGGTGGCAGTAGCAGTTGCACTTGTCCGCTGCGCGAGGGCTGGTGCCGGCGATGCGTGGGAGGTGTGCGGAGGCGGCAGATGCGAAATCGACGACGCCGGGCTGAGCGTCGTGGATGCGCGCGGGTGCACGGGGTGGCTGCGTGATCCTGGCGTCACGGAGGGGCTCTGCGCCTGCGCCGCCTCCAGGGCCGCGATACGCTCGCGGACGGACCTGGGCGTCTGGCCGGGCGAGGGCGTCCCTGGCGGCTGCTTCTGCGGCGTGCCCTGCAGCAGCGGCTTGTCTGGCGTGCGCGGCTCCGGAGACGCGGTGGGGGGTAGCAGGGGCCCACGCCCCAAGTCACCGCCCCCATGCACCCTTGCCACCTCATCGTGCCTTGCAGCACCAAGCGCCAGCGATGACGCCGGCGCCGCGCCGCCGTGGCCCGAGTGGCCCGGCTGCAGCTCCTCCGGCTCGCCCCCCTCGAGCTCGGAGTCGCTCTCCAGCACCAGGACCGTGCTGTGCTCGTCCAGGTCCGAGTGGTTGGGCGGCACGTGCGCAAACTGCGCCAGCACGGCGCTGACTGTCGGCACAGCGGGCGGCGCGCCCGCACCGCGAGCCCCGGCTCCAGGCCCGGCCTCCACCATACTAGCAGCAGGCGCGCCGTCGGCGGTGCTGCTTGCAGCCACTTCCGGCCCTGACACCGGCACTGCAGCGCCCGACGCCGAGGCCAGGACCGAGTCGGTGTGCGCAGTGCTGGCTCGGGAGGCCAGGCGCCCGGCTTGCGAGTGTACTGCCGCCAGCTCGCCAGGAGCGAGGTTGCAGCTGCCGCACAGCACGTTCTCGCCCGCGCTGAGCTCGTGGGCCTCGTGCACGCCCGAGAGGCCCAGCAGCGACTCGTGCGCCGGGCCGATGGAGGTAACGCCGGAGCCAGCGCCTGCTGCTGGGGCGGACACAAATCCACCAGCGATCCCCCGCGGTGACGACTGCGCGCTGGACAGGTTGTGTCCAGCCCGCTGTGGATCAAAGTCGACAGAGGTTGCTGCTGCTAGTATGCCTTCGGCCGCATGCCGTGCCGCTGCCGCTGCCGGGCGTTCAGGGCGCTGACTGGACCCCAGTGCGATGGAGTCTGCGCCGCCGAATGACAGGGCGAGTGTGGGTGGTGAGCTCATGAGCACCGGTGATCCCACAGCCACCGTGTCGAGGGAGCCGTGTGCCGCGGCACTGCTGCCGGTCGGCGATAGGACTAGACTGCCAGCGGCAGCGCCCGAGCCGCTGGCGCCTCCGCCGTGCAACGAGCGCGGTGTGGTCGCGACCGCCGCCGCCGCCGCGGCAATGCCCGTGGCGCTGGCGAAGCTTCCGCTATCCGTCACCGCTGCGGTCGAGACGCGGATCGCATTCGGCGATACAGCTGCCACAGCCGCCACCACCAGTGCCCCTTCAGCAGCTCCGTCCGCAGCCTGGTGCTTCCCGTCACCTGCAGCTACTGCGGGCTCTGCACCGCCCGGCTCTGGGCCCTGCAGCTGCGGGGGTGTGGCTACTGAGCCATTGTGGGCAACCCACCCTTGTGAGCGCTCGTCGGCACTGCGCTGCGCGGTGCTGCCGGAGGCACCAGACGCCGCTGCTGCACGCTTCAAGACCGGCACAGCAACTGTAGCAGCCGCGCGCTCCGCGGCTCCAGCTTGCATCGAGCCTTCCGCCTCCAAGCCGGCACGGGAGAGCGCCCGGCGGAATGCCCACGGCGGTGCACCATCTGCGGTAGCGGCGGCCGTCGCCGCCGCGCCCGGCGAAGGCAGGTCACCCGGAGACGATGTGGAGGTGGCTGGAACCCGCCGACTCCCAGGCGCGCCGCCATCGGAGCCTCCGGATTCCGGGCAGCGTGCGGAGTGGCCGGTCTGGGGCGGCGCCGCCGCATCCGTGGGAGTGGCGGCCGAGCTGTCGGCCCGGGTCTGGCCGCCTCCGGGTGTGCCTCCGGGCGTGGCCCGAGCCCTGCTGCTGCGAAGCATGGCGTGAAGGTCCGCGAGGCTGCCTGGGCCCAGGATACTGCGCACCCGGCCGCCAGGCGTCATCTGTGGACCGAACATGTCGTCTCCGGAATCGTCGCCAGCGCTGCCCACCTGCCCGCCATCTGCGGCGCTGCTGCCCCGGCGCCCGTCATACGTGCCCGGAAGCCCTGCAGCAGCTGCCGCCGGTGTGGCTGGTGAGCGCTCCTTATCCTCCCTGTGATCGGCTGCAGCGAGCCCGCCCACGCCGTCCATGCCGCTGATGGCACTCGCAGCGAGGCCGCTGGCGTTTGTGGCCCGAGCACCCGGCGCGCCCGCTGTCATGCCCAACAGGCTGGGCCGCTTCGGCGTCTGCGCGCGCACCGCTGCCAAGTAGGGTGATGTTGCCTGTGACGGCACAGCCCGCAGCGGGTCGGCCGGAGCTGCCGCCGTGCTGCTGCCGCAGTCGTGTGCGCCGGACGCGCTTTGCTGTGGCGCTCCACCCACCGCCACAGCCGTCGACCCCGCCAGCGCGCTAACGCTGATGCGGCGGCCGCTCGGGGTAATGCAGCGGGGACTGGGACCAGGGACCGTTGCGGCCGTGGCAAGCAAGTTCAGGTCGGCGGCCGCCGCCGCTGCCGAGTCCGGCGGCACCAGCGTCAGCCACGGCCGTGACCCAGAAACCGATGGCGGTGCGGCGCCGCCCAAGGCCGAGATGCGCACAGCGGGCCCCGGAGCTCCAGCAGCCGCAGCGGCGGCCGACGCCGCTGAGGGTGAAGGGGCTACGCCTGGGTAGCGGGGCGGCCGACACGGCGACTGCGCTGCCGGAGTGCCGGCATGGAGGCTGGGGCTGGGCAGGGCACTACCATCTGGCGTGCCGCCAGCAGCTGCCGCGGCCGCAACAGCAGCAGCTGTCAGGCTGAGTGACCTCTCGTCGGCACGTGTCAGGCCTAGCGCCCGCGCAGACGAAGCTCCACTGATGATGGGGCTCCTGGGGCCCCCGGGTGCCCAAGCAGCCTCCACGGCGAAGCCGGAATTCTTCACCGCTTCCGCAACCACCATGAGGGACTCGTCTGGCGCTGCCAGCTGCTTCGCTGAACCAAACCTGCGCTTGAAGCGCGCAGTCCCCTCTTGCCCCGACGCCGCCTCAGCCGCCGCGCTGCCCTCCGCTGCGTTGGCACACTGCGCTGCCATATCGGCGCCAGCTGGGTCCCTGCCGTTGCCCGACGTCTGTCGCCGCGGGGTCCGATTCGCAGCCACGGCCTGAAACTGCTTAAAATCGGACATCAGGCTTCGGTACTGCGTTGACAGCGTAACAACGCCGTGACCACCGCCGCCAGAGCGGCCACGCGCCCGCACGGAGGCCGCTCCAGCGCGTGAGCCCAATCCCTCCATGCCACCGCAGTCGTCATCCATGCCCTCCATGCCCTCCATCTCCGCGATTGGCCTACACAAAGGGCAAACCCGGAGGCAATGCAGCCGCACACGATAAGAGACACCCCTGACTAGGTATCACCGTAATCCAGCTGGGCGGCGTTGGGTTGCAGCCTGAGATGCATGCCCGCTGCGCTCACCTGGGCAATGCGCTGCGCGAGCGCCGGGTCACGGCCAGCCAGAAGGCGCGCCGCTCGCGCAGCATGGGTGAAGGCGACCGCATTCCATTTGACGACCGCGAGCCCCCGCCGCGGCCCCCCAGCCCCGCTTCCAGAAATTGTGCACCGACGGGACTCAGCGACGAGGGCTGCTGTCCCGGCCCCAACCCAGTCCCAGCGGCCACGTCAGCTCCCGGGAGGCCAGCGGCAACCGCTTGAGCGCCGGCCGCGCCGCCCACCTCGGCGCCGCCCTCGCTGCCGCCGACGTCGTACTGCGCCGAGCTGCCGTACCGCATGCTGGCCCGCACAGTGGGCTGACCCACCAGCGCGATGGACACTCGGCCCCGCTTGCCGCTGCTGCTGCCGCTGCTGATGCTGGCCAGGCGCGGCGTGGTCGAGGCGGAGGCCGTCGGGCCTGCCGGGGAGGCAGCTGCGGCGCCAGGGGTGGCCATGCTGGGAATGCTGGGCGACGCTAGACGCCGGCGCGATGCACTAGCTGCTGCCAAGGCCATGCCTGACGCGGCTGCGGCCGCGGCTCCTGACGGCGCCCCGCGAGCAGAGTTGGGCGGAGTCTGAGCCAAGGTGGCCGCGGTCGTGGCAGGACCGGTAGCAGCTGCCGCCGACGCCCCCGTTGGGGACGTGCGTGGCTGCGAGGTGGGCGTCATGCCAGGCGGCGTCGGGATCCCGGATCGCCGCTTCACCGCCGGAGTCCCGCGGCTTTGCATCACAACCGCTAGCGCTGCTTTTGCTGAGAGCCCGCCACCGGTGGGGCTGGGGGTAGGGCGCTCGGGCGTGATTTGCGTTGGCGAGGTGGCAGTCGTTTCGGCGGCTGCCCCTGCTGTTGCCGCAGCTGCTTCTGGCCCTGCTGTTGCCGCAGCTGCTTCTGGCCCTGCTGCTGCCGCTGTTGCTGTCGCCGATGCTGTTGCTGCTGCGGTTGCTGCTGCAATTCCCGCGATCTCTGCTGATGCGGGCTGTGGTGTCCGGGGGCTTTGTGTCACCTCAAGGCTAGGGTCTGCAAGTGGGACCCCCGCAGCAATGACTGCTTCCTGTGGCCGCCATCCTGCAGCAACACCGGCAGGCTCCGTTGTGGCCGCGCTTGCGGTCGCGAGGCTCTTCGTAGGGGTGTCCACAGCCGCTGCGGACTGCTGCACGGCATCCCCGATGTCGGCCCTTGCCGCTGCAACCGGGGCGCTTGCCTGCGCGGCTGCCGCCGAAGGCGGCCTTACGCTCGCGGCCGCTGGCCCCGCTGGCGAGGCGGTGGGGGACGCCACAGCCTCTGCGGCTGCCAGCGCATACGCCTGCATGAGGTCCTCGTCGGCGGAATCCAGGTGCGTCGGCTCCGCCTCAGCGGCCGCCTCCGGCGGGAAGCCTGCCGTTGCTGGTTGGGCGGCGGCGACGTCCGCTTCGGCAGCTTCGGCAGCGGCTGGTAGCGCAAGTGGAGGCACCGTGACAGGAAGCGTCCCGTGCGCGGCATGCACAGCGGGCGCAGCTGCAAAGCAAGGCGTGACGGAACAATGGAATCAGCGAGGAAGAGAGGCAGATTGCGGTTGCGGTGCTCCAGACATTGCAAGGATGGGGGCCGCTGGGTGGTCAGTCGAATGGGCCCCACCGTTTGTTGGCGACGCCACGGGGCCTTTGGCGGGCTCCGCCATCGGGGCCGCGGTGCTCCGGGGCGAGAGCGCCACTGATGCAGGCCCGTGTGCAGATGGGATGCCGGAAGGGCTGCGGGTGTAGGCTTGCGCGCGGCCAGTCGACGCCGCAGTGCCGGGGGATGAGCTAGTAGCGCCTACCACCGTCGGGAGCACGGGAAACCCGTGCTCGTGCTTGCTGGCTGACGATGGAGGGCTGGGCGGGGGCCCCCATTTGCCCGCTAGCACGGAGAAGCCCTGCAATGCGGGGGACGAGCAGGTGAGCATGTCAAAAAGGCGGCTGCGCGTATAGGAGCATTCCTTCCACAGCACGGTAACCACAATTGCAGAAGATAGTCCTTCCCGACAGCCCGCCCCGAGCGCTGCTATCAGGGCACCGCGCACCTTCGAACGGCGTACATCAGGGGGAGCCGCCCGCGCTGTGACAGACGCCAGCCGCTGCCTCGTGCTGCACACCGACGGGGTGACCATGCCCACCAACCCGCCCGCGCCTGCCGCGCCAGGGCTGTCGGCCGCCAGGGACGCCGCCAGGGACGCCGCCATGCTGCCCCGGTACACCATGGACACCGAGCCCCTGAGCCGGGCTGTGCTGGGGGCGGAGGCAGGGCCGCTGGGGATGCCGCTGTTGGAGATGCTGCGCGACCGACCGTAGGTGGGCGTCAAGCCCGGGCTGGTTGCGACAGCGCCGGCGCCGGGCGGCGTCGTGGGCAGCGCCGAGCCCGGGCTGAGACCCGGGCTGCCCATCACAGGCCCAGGGCTGCCCATGCTGTCGCCGCCGGGGGAGGCGGCGGCGGCACTGACACGAAGCCCGCCGCCAACCACGGGGATGCCCGGCGGCGGCACGGGGAACACGTCATCCTCCTCGCCGCCCGCCGCCTGCTCGGCATCCGCGCCTCCCGCGGCCAGCACCTCAAGCGGCATTGGCCTGGCCCGTATCCGTCCCGATGCGCCGACAACTGCAGCAGATGAGCCCACCGCCGCCAACAGGCCCCCACCCAGGCCGATGCGCGAGCTCGACGCGCCGGGCGGCGTGCCGCCGGCAAAGCTGGCCGACCCACGCGTGCTCATGGACCGGAACCCCGCCTCGCCACTGGGCGCCTGGCGGTGAGTCTGCATGGTTAACGCGCGCGCCATGCCTGGCGGCTTCTGCGTGCCGGCAGCGCCGTGTCCGTACGCACCGGGCCCCCCGTTTACGGAGGAGCGCAGGCTCACGCAGCTGGGGGTGCCAGCCGGGTCCCAAGCTGCCGACATGCGCGCCGAGTCCGACGAGCTGACGCGCCGCATCCGCCGGTTGGCACCGTCGCGACTTGCGCCTGTTTGCAGAGAGCGTGGAACAGGTGTCGCCCGGCGAGCAAGCAATATTGAGCGCAGGCTCACGCTTTCAAGAACACCATTCTCACGCACCCTGCTGCAGCAGCTTGAGCAGCTGAATGGTGCCGGCGTCGTCCACCGAGCCGCTGAGGCAGGCCAGCAGCAACACCTGTAGTGGTCAACTTAATCGTCGTACGGCGCTCAATCGACATGAACCCCCCAGCCTTGCCTCCCCCGCAGCCACAATGCAGGACATCGGCATGCACCATTGCACGATACGACTCACGTGGTCCAGGGAACCTTCCAGCAGCCGGGTGAGCTTGCTCTCTCGGAGCGGCAGGGCCTCTCGCCGCTGCATGGCCCCTAGCACCCGCCCCAGCGCAAGGAGGCTCTTCTTCACAGCCGAAGCCTCCTGCGACCGGGTGCACGACCCAATCCAGCATCGTCAAATATTCCACATGGCCATGTTGCCAGGACCCAACACACAGCTCGAGCGCCATACTAGTGAAGGGTCCCGTGCGCAGCCGCACTGCACGCACCTTGGCAGGGAGTAGCGGACACGAGCTGCACGTGTCCACCAGCGTGAGCGTGCACACCGGCCCAGTGCCCGTCCCAATGCCGTTCAGGCTGACCACGCCACTGTTGATGGTGGGCAGACCCGGCGTCGCCCGCGGTGGGGCACTGTACGGCCGGCGCGCCATGGAGCCCGCGGTCGTGAGCATTCCGGGCCCGGCGTTTGACTCAGCGGGCGCGCCTGGCGCGCCGTCTTCGGAGTTCCGCCAGCGAAGCTGCAGCACCAGGTGTGTGCGGCTGCTGCTATGCCGCGTGGAAGTCACAAAGGCTTGCCGGTAAGCCACGGCGCGCTGCGTACAACAAGCAAGCACGCGCAGGGACACGTCAAGCTCAAGCACATGAGCACCGTGCCTGGAGACCAGGCGACAAGCTGCGATGCGAGCGCCTGCCTCCTCCGTGATGCCGTGCACACACCTTGGAAATCAACAGCGCCTCCGCCAGGCTCCGCGCCACCGCCAGCGTGACCGGCCTCCGCTTTGCAGCCGCAACGGCGATGGGGCTCCGCGTGGCGCCCGGCGATGCCACCTGCCCAGCAGCCGCTCCCGGCACGCGGCCCATCGCGGCCCCCGCCTTGGGGTCCAGCAGGTCAACCACATCCTCGCCCTGCACCTCCACGCACGTGACCTCGATGGCCGCGCCGGGGCCCAGCTGCTCATAGAGCTGCTGCAGGCACCTGCGGACCCAGCACGCGAATGAATGAAGTTAAGGACGCCGCACGCGGTGAACCACCCACGGTGAACTGGGGGTCCAGATCAGATCAAAGGGTCCACCTCAAAAAACCACGGCATGCCGCCATCCACCTTAGTAGTACACCAGCGCTCGCATTCGCCGCGTTGGACGGCAGCGTGAGCTGCTGAGGCTCCAGTGCCCCCAGCGTGTACGATTTGCCACTGCCCCAGCCGCCATAGGTGACGATGCTGGCGCTCGACCTGGCCAGGCGAGAGGTGTGGCAGAACGGGCGTTAGCACACTGCGCACAATTGACACTCGCACTGAGAGCATCCCAGCCTACCCTGTGAGCACGCAACGCTCCACGAAGGGCCTGACGAATTCCTGGTACAGCTCGTCCTGCGAGAAACCGCTTGACGGCGCGCTCACGTCCTCACGGCCATCTGGTGGGCGGGGAAGCAAGGGGATTACCGTCAGGGGCAGCTGTGCCCCCACGACTGTGCCCTGTGCCTTGTGCCTTCGGTGCGGGGACGGGAACAACACCGGAGCGCTGCCAGCTGGGGAGGGGTAGCTTTGCGGCTCGGCGCTTGCTCGCTCAGCACCGGCTGGCCCGCATGGCACGTTTCTGATGGCTTGATATATAGCCTAATTCATGCGCGCGACCACACTGCAACACTTATGGCGATCGAAACCTGCCGATGCGTCTCGTGGGTCCAGTGTTCATAAAGTCTACAGCCACGCGATGATGCAACGCCTTCGAGCGAATCGAAATAATTTGGAGGCGCTCACCGGCTTGCCAAGCACCTCCTCCGGCGTCGCCCAGTCGTCTGCAGGCACGTTAAAGACGACAATAGCTAAATCCTACCATAAACATTATTATCAAGGGCTAGTTAACACACCGTGCGACGAATGCGACTTTCGCCATAAGTGCAGTGCTGCTCTCACGCCCTGCTCAGCGCCATCCATCTATTTTAAGTGCTATGACATATGGAGCATAGATATGTCAGCTATCAATACTTTCAAGACTCAAGTTGAGCCTCAACTGGTGCCAAGGTGGAGCGTCAATTTGACTGGTGATACAGTTCTAAACGAATGGGCATTAATACGTCGTGCCACCTTCTTAGCTTGACTATGCGGACTGTGATCGCGTGGGCTTCAAGGACGCTGGACGCTAAGGCCCGGTCGGATGGCGGGTTTTGAACGTGACACACGATGTGGCGCCCTGATGTGGCCTCCCCCCTCCCTCCCCCCCAAACCGCACCCTGAGCGCAAAGCATGCTTAGCCCCAGGGGGAAGTTGGCGCAACCCAAACCCAGCAAACCTCAAGAACCTAGGGCTAGTATGTTGCAAGGATGGCGATGTGAAAGAGCAGGGAACACGGCGGCGGACGGCGGGGAGCGGCCGAGCAGGGCCCAGTCATCATATCATCTCCACTGCCCAGTCCGCCCGCCTACCAATCTTTCTCTGCCTGGTCCTGCCCCTTCGGTCTCTGACTCTCTGTAACTTATGTCTTATGCCACCACGATGAAGGGGTTTCAGCTCGCCACCAGCGACCAGTCAGTGCCCGTATCTTCCATCTGGTCGTTAGCTGTGCTGCCCTGACATGATACGCCATTTGCCATTTGGTCTTACAAAGTGGCTGTGCTTGAGGGCTGTTGGAATTACGCGGTATTCGGCGCAGGTAGTCCGCCCGGTATAATCGTATAGGCTCGTTACATCATAGAGTCCCCTATGAGTTGGCTAGCTTAGGCTTGCTTAGCTGCCCCTGGTTCTCCCAGGCTTATAACACTTCTCGCGTCCGCAACAGTCTTGCCATGCAACGTTCTCCCGTAGCACAACTTCGGTTTCCCCCGCAACATACTCGTTGCCCGTTCACTGCATTTCCCATGCAAACGCTACGTCTGTTGCCCGCGCTCTCACTCGCGGTTTGCCCCGCGTGTCTAACCAGACTCCCCGTGTTCCCCGGGGTGTGAGCGCATACGACCAAAACCCGTCACATTCTAACACTCCCACGTGGTCGTCGCGCGAACACTCCGCCGCACGCTACCGTCCGTACCAACGTGTAAACTTCCACAGCAATCCAACATGCCGTATTCGCATTTTCACTGCGTCACCCCGTGCACACGCACGGTTCAACCCACACGTGGCTTATCCACACGCATGTCATCCCTGGCTGTCGCAAATCACATGCACACACCAGAAATAGCACCTGAGGTCGACCAGCGGATAAGCTTCCACCGCTCAGTCTTCACACTGGATTCCGCAGACAATCACAGCTGCTGTCCAGTCCCTGCTGCTCAACTCCGCAGCAATCTTCACCCCATGTTGGCTCCCACGGAACCACATGTCGTACGCTTCCGCTGCTGGTTGTAGCCCAACAACCGCACGCTCGCCTACAGTCACAGCAGGCTGCGCTGCCTACAAGTCCCGTAGGCCAAATCCCCCACAATCACAGTAGGGTTCTCGCTTGGTTTCACCGGTCAAGCATAAACCGAAATTCACCTACACATTCGGCAAGTCATACTGCCCGCACCCTTGGTAGGTACACTGCACACAATCACGGTGGCAGTCCGCTGCACTCAGCAGCGCATTGCGCGTTGTCCACGCATTCATCCCCACTTGCAATTCACCGCAAGTCAGACCTGCTTCACTCCTACGGAGCGTCCCGCTGCTGTACACGCAGCATCCAATCCGCTGGTGTTTCCCATGTCGCAAATACCGCAAGCATGCACCAGCACTTGCCATTATACACATGGCGTTAACTTGGCATGCGCATAAACCGCTGCCACCAATTCTGATCCGCGTTATCTTGGCATGCGCGTACACCCGCGGAGCCACCAAATCGGATCCATGCATTCCATGCATCGACACAGCACGTGCATACTCACGCGCACCGCGGCATTCCTAATGCCTACCGTGGCTTTCAACTCCCACGGAAAATCATCACCATCATGCAAAGCATGATACTGCATACGCAGCACTCTGCACTGCACCAGACAATTACACGCTGGCGCAGAGCACACGCGGCATGTGTAGCGGGCAGTGGTGCCGCCACTGCCACCGTGAATCACACGGTCGAGTCGCTACCGGACTCCCCCTGCCGCGTTAGCTCCAGCAGTCACTGATCACTGCCATCCATCTACGCGTGTCCGCACAACACCGTGCACACCGCAGACCTACAGCGTTCCTCACGCTGTGTTCACATCCATACCCGGAGCCGTTATCGTACCACGGACTCCGTCCTTCTGCCATACGCGGCAACTAGCATTGCCGCCCGCGCAGCTCCCACGGCTGCGCTGCGCCCCCCCACCAGTCACACGCTGGTGTCATACAGGGCATGCGCGGCATTGTAGCGTCACACGTGCGCTACATCACTCCCCCTGCCGCGCTAGCTCCACGCAGGTCCTGCTGCCCACGCATATCTACGCATCTCCGTACACCACAGCATTGTTCCCACACCGTGGTCTCTAGCATGTGAGTGCTGATCGTACCACAGCACTCCCCCACGAGCAGCGCTCACTTGCTGGCTCGCATCTACATGCTGTCATGTCCATTTCCTTCCCTCTGGCTTGTATGCCCAAGACCAGAGATCCGAGTGCTGATCGCATCCCAGCACTCCCCCACGAGCAGCACTCTCTAACTTGCCCGTGCCTCAAACAACAGTAATGGCTGCCCACACTCACGTGCATAGCACAGCCGCCATGTCGCCGCCCGCTCAGCCACCTCGCACAATTCATCGCGGGGAATGGCTTTGATTTCAGTGGATAAACAACAGCAGGCGGTAAGATTCTGGCCTCTCCTTTGCAACTTAGCTCCCACGGGCCCACGCCATTCTGGTGGATAGAATTCCCCGTGACAGAGCAAGCATACCCGCGCAATCATGCCTGTCGCATGTTCTGAACACATGCCCCTCGCGCTGACACTGCTCAGGCTCACAATCCCGTGATACCACAGCCACACGCGCGCCTCATTCCAGGGGTAGGGGTAGTCGCTATGCTACTTGTTGCAAACCCGCCGCCATGTTGGCGGCCTGGTTGCATTAGGCCCAACGCCGCCGCCAAGTTACTGGCAGCAAATCCGCCACCGCCACCGCGCTGCGCCAGTCACAGGCGCCGGCGCGGTCGCCGTCACACACCAGGGGTGTGCCGCTCCACTCCACTCCAGGCTAGGCGAGGCCCAACTCAGCTTTTCAGCTGCTGCTACTGCTGCCGGCGTCTAATTTCGCCGATGGGTGGTCCGAACGCCCACCACGCTTCATGCTCCCGGGGCCCGCTGCTAATGCAGGCAGCACGACTCCCGTTCGCGCCTCAGCCCGCCGCCGTGCCACCGGCGGCCTGACCTTGCGCTCCAGCCCGCCGCTTTCCGTCCAGCGGCAGTCTGTCTCCAGCGCCTCTCTGTCCAGGCGCCCATGCTACCTCCGCCACGTAACCAGCGGCGAGGTCATGACGCCAGCACACCGCTGTGTCCACCAGCGGGTCCGGCCTCCACGCCGGTCGGTATGGTCAAGGCCGACCAAACCATCCACTCGCAAAGTTATCTTCCGATGTCCCGGAAAGATTACCGGCCAGTGCGAATGGGAAGCAGCTTAGTAGGTCACAATCGAGGCTCCGATGTGCGCTCGGGTACCCGCTGTACTCGCGGTAAAAGCCTAAGTGATCCTACCCTAGTCAGCTATACGCGCATGACTTGTTGAGCCTCGCCACCGGACGACTAGTCGCCGGGGCTCATAACCTGTTGGAATTACGCGGTATTCGGCGCAGGTAGTCCGCCCGGTATAATCGTATAGGCTCGTTACATCATAGAGTCCCCTATGAGTTGGCTAGCTTAGGCTTGCTTAGCTGCCCCTGGTTCTCCCAGGCTTATAACACTTCTCGCGTCCGCAACAGTCTTGCCATGCAACGTTCTCCCGTAGCACAACTTCGGTTTCCCCCGCAACATACTCGTTGCCCGTTCACTGCATTTCCCATGCAAACGCTACGTCTGTTGCCCGCGCTCTCACTCGCGGTTTGCCCCGCGTGTCTAACCAGACTCCCCGTGTTCCCCGGGGTGTGAGCGCATACGACCAAAACCCGTCACATTCTAACAAGGGCCGTACGGCCCCCCCAACTCAAGAGGAGACACGGGCAGCACCCGCAGGCACCCTGCCAGTGGCCAAAGTAATAAACACACATACTGGGCTGGGCGGGCGGGGCCGTTGTTCCGCAAGGAACAACAAAACAAGATACCCGTGGTGGCTGACGCCGGGGCCCTGAGCACTCGGCCCCACCTGCATGGGACGACCGTCCCATGCAGCACTAACCGGCACGGTACGCCTGCTAACCCGCCTCAACCCCTTGAGGCCACATTAGCTGTGCTGCCCTGACATGATACGCCAAAAAGGAAGATACAAACTAGCGATTGAAAAACTGCGCCTGAAACGGCGCCACGCGCTGCCGCGCAACCGACTCAAACATCGCACCGATAGCAAGGAGTCGGGCCGTAAAAACGTTAAGAACGCCAACACCACGAACACGCCGGGCACGAACACGGGGTCACTATATGGCACACCAGCCAGCCAGCGCACTACTCGGGCGACACCCTCCGCCGGGAACGCCAACACCAACGGCGCGGCCTCGCCTACCCGTACTTGCAGATGCGCCCAACCCTGCCGAAACTGGGCCAGCCGTTGATTATCCCCATCGCATGGTTTTGCATACCCCAATAAGTGGTGAATCGTATTTATGGCAGTGAAGTATGGTTGCGCCGTGCGCGCTTGCACGGTGCCCTTCGCAGCTAGAAACTCTGCCCCCAGCATGCCTGTGTGCTGCGATGCAGGTAGAAAGTCTACCCCTTCGTCAATGCAAAAACGCACAAACTGCTTGAAAATCCCGCCATACGAGCGCCAACTGGCTGCTCCTACTTTGCTCGTGATGACACTCACAATTCTATCTAAGCGCTCGCTTGGTAAGGCGTGAGGAGCCGTATTCCGTATACTCTCCACCATAAGCGCCCGCAGTGGGGCGGGAGCAGCCGCGCGCTTCCAGTCCATGGCATACCGCATCGGCGGCGGCACATCTGCCGCCCTGCTCCCGCTCAGCGCCCACTGCACGACTCCACTCGGACCGCCGCCACCTGCCATGGGGGCAGGCGGCCGCAGGAGGGGCCGCGGTGCGCCAGCGAGAACACCTCCGTGCTGCTGGGCAGGAAGACCACGCGCGCCGCGAGCTCCATTAGGAGGGGCCACCACGGCTGGGCCGGCCAGTAGGGGACGATAAGGGTCGCCACCGCGCGCTCCTCCCTTAGCTTCTGTACCACGGCCAGCAGGAAGTTGGGGTCAGCCGGGGGGCAGCCATATGAGTTAAGGCCGCCCCACGGCTGCGCCAGCGCGTCCACACCGCTGGATCCGGGGCAGAAAAACCGCGAGAAAAACCGCGGCAGCTGCGCGTTGCCCGTGGACGCAAACAGGTCCACGTCGTGCGGGCCAAACCACGCCTCCAGTCGCCGAAAGTACGACCAACGCACACGGTAATCATCCCTATCCTCCATTCGCGACGCCTCATCCGCCAAATTATCCGCGCTAGCCACACGCTGCACTTGCAGCACAATTGAATGCTCTTGTAAAAACTCCCACAGCAACCGCATCTCGGCGTGCATTAGGGGCGACCGTGAGGAGAGCCGGCCGAGCACTGCCTGCGTGGTGGTGTTATCTTCACGCACCAACACCACCCTCTGCCGTACCAGTGGCAGGAAGGACTGCAACGCATAACGCACCGCGCGCAGCTCCTTAAAATTAATATGCATGCCCATCTCCGCAAAACTCCAGTGTTCACGCGCCACACGTCCTTGCATCTTCGCGCCCCACGAATGGCCTGACGCGTCCACCCACAGCTCCGTCGCCGCGGGCCCCTGGTGAATGGCGGCGGCGCAGTGCCGTGCGGGTATGAATGCGAGGTTACAAGAAGGGGACAGTGTAAACACCATCACGGCTACGAGGGAAGCCACCATTCCGAGGAACGCAGCAAACCGCAACCCCCGCTTGGCTGCCAACCCAACTCACAGCTGCGTAGGCGCGTCGAAGCTAAGCCGCAGCCCGCCAAAGCCACACCAAACAGCAGCATCACAAAGCACGCGGCTCATAAGGCACCGCAAAGTCTTCCACCAAGCCCGAAGGCGCAACACAGGGCAGCGCCCCAAACAGCAAGCAAACTGGTGTGCCTGTGGCACGATCTGGTCCCAGCCCGAAGGCTCAACACGGGGCAGCGCCCCAAACTGCAGGTCTGTGTGCCTGGGGCACGGTCTGGGCCTAGCCCGAAGGCTCAACACGGGGCAGCGCCCCAAACCGCTGTCTGATAACGCAGCACAGGGAAGCGCCCCGAACAAGCAGGCAACACCGGCAACCAGTCCAACCGGGGCCAGGAGCCCCGCCCGCAGCACCCAACACCGGGCCAAGCGTAAACAGCCAGGGCGCAAGCGTCCAGGCACGAGCGCGCCGAACCAAATGAAAGGCACCGCAACATTGGAAACCAGCCACGAAGGCCCGTCAACGGGGCAGCGCCCCAACTGCAAGTGCCAACGGCACAGTCTGGTCCGGGCCCGAAGGCCCAACACGGGGCAGCGCCCCACATCACACTGAGGCAGCCACCCACCCACCAGCACACCACCACGCCACTCGACGGGCACCCCGCCCTCCACCCGCCCCCCCAACGACCCAAGCCGACCTCACAGCTAACCCCGCCCGCGCTCGGAGGCGGACAAACCCGACAGCAACCCGGGCCCCCGGGCAACGGCCCGAGCCCTCAAAACGACACCCGGGACACCCTACTGCCGATAGCCGACGCGCCTTCCGGTCCGCTAAGGACCAGCATGCTGACGAAACGGCCGGGGCTAGAGACTGCAGAACCGTAAGGCCGCAGGCAGAGACGACGGCGGGCCAAGCGCCACGAGGAAAGACGCCGAGAAGCACACCGGAACTGCCATCACCACTTGTGCCGGGCCACGAGCGACCACCAGGGCCATCCGCAACCTGCGCACACAGAAGCCGCAGAAAGCACTACAAAGAAGAACCCGCGCGACCGGCCGCCCACGCGGACCCGACCGCCATGAAACTTCGAGGCGAAGCCTGGGCGCGGAGCGACGCTCTGACACCCAACCAGTCTGAACCAAGTCTGGAACCACGTCTGAACCAAGTCTGGAGCCCGTAACAGGCTGAAAAAATTTTGCAACGAAAGCCAAGGTCGACAACTAAAAAGTTGTGCGCCCCCACGCGAGCCAAGGCTCGCGGGCTAGGGGTTGAGCCCTAGAGGTCGGGTATTGCGGGTATGTCCGCCCACCAGTCCAGATCTCTCAAGGATCCCCGCGACAAGCGCACTTTGCCCGACCAGCCGACCGGCTGGTTAACGTCGTCGTACAAATTACGCAAAAACAGCGGCGCGGGCGTGAGCGCCAGCCGCACGCTCTGTGCGAATCCACACAACTTCGCCAACTCGCGCTTCGGCACCAGGCGCCGATTCTTCTTGGCTGTAACCCGCAGGCTCACAGCTAACCGCCGTAACTTAGACAGCTTCTCCGCGGGGACCTCAAACAGACCCTCCGCCAGATTCACAGTAATGCCCAAATGGTACACCGACTGAGAGGGCTCCCACTCACACTTGCGCGGGTGACACGTTAAACCTAAGAACTCGATCACACGCCGCACCCACTCACCCCCAGCACACGCTTGCTCACGCGTCGCAAAGAGAAAGAGAAAATCATCCAGGTACGGTAAGACCCTCACGCCGCGCCGATGTGGTAGGGGGGCCCGCCCAGCCGGGTAGAATTGGTGCGGCGGCATGGGAGGAGACAAGCCTCCGTGCCGCCGTCTAAGGCAGGCGTGAGGATCCCGCCAGAAGCGCACGACATTGCGCATGATTTTCGTGAACCAGTAAGGGCTATTAAGCCACCCCATCGGCAGCGCATCCATTTGATACAGCACACCGCAGAAACGAAACACAAAATACTTGCGGTCACTCTCCCGCACCGGTATGTGGTAGTACGCGTCTTCCAGGTCCACCTTGACCGCCCACGACCCCCGCACCCCCATCCGTTGCAACGTGCGCAGCGACTCATATCTGCATGTGTGCGCGCGCTGTGCGATGTTTAAGCGCTTGAGGTTCACGACCAACCGCCACGAATTGGAGCCCGCCTTGGGCACACAGAAAGCGTTCACCACATGGGCAGGCTTAGTACCTTCCGCCACACGAGAAATCGCCCCCAAACGTAACAGCCGCGGTTCCTCAGTCTCAAACCACCATTTTTGTTGCTGGGGAGTGACGCTGAAGCTGGGCAACTCAAACGGAGCAGGGGGCTTATCACCCCGCCACTCCACGGGAACGCCGTTCTTGATGATCTGCAGCGTCCTGGAGTCCGCGCCAATGGCTCGCCACGCCGCCACGCGCGCCGAAACGCCCGGTATCGCCATTCCACTTAGCGCCCGCCACCGCCGCCTGCAGCAGCAGCGGCAGGTGAAGCCGGTGCGGCGGGGCGGCCGTTGCCCCGGCCGCCGCCCTGACCCGCATCGCCGAAGCGCCCCTTGCCAGTACGCTTACCAGCGCCCCCGGCGCCCCCGGTGTCTTTCTTCACCGACTTCTCCGCCAACATCTTCATGCTCACTTTCATCTTGGCGAGGGCAAATTGCTGGTTGAAATCCGTAGTCACTGAATCACTAATCGGCTGCGACGCAGCTCCAAAGTATTGCTCGTGCAAAGCCACCATCATATCCCTCCCGCCGGTAACAAACGCCTTAATCACATTAATACGCGCCGATACCACACCTTCAATCCACCGCGTCAGGTATATGAACGTGTCCACCGCTGGGAAGACGATAACGCCCAACTCCTGCGCCATGGGAACTCGCAGCAACACACGCCGAAACACGTGCAAACCTGCTTGGATAATCATGATGACACAATACACCGTTAACAAAATTTGAAGCTCGTACAAGAGGGACCCGGGTTTGTCAGCACCCGTCCGCTGCGCCTGATCCAGCCGCTGGAAAATCGGCTCTTCCTCATAACGATGCAGCACCAAGTTGCGCTCATTCATCATCTCAGGCAGCGACACAAACAGATCGATCGGCATAGTGAAGCGCGATTGCTCTGGCGACCGACACATCCGTGGATTGCCAAACCTATCACGCAGGGTGAGCAGATCACCATCCATCGCCATCGCGGGTTCACCTTGCATCATACGCCGCAGTTGCTCAAGCTGCACCTCGTTGAAGCCGCCGGGCCCGGGCTGATGGACGTGCCCGTGCGAGCCCTGCGGCAGAGCGCCAGCAGAGCCTTGTCCTTGCTCGACCTCCATAGCAGAGGCTCCCGCCGCGATCAGCAGCCATACTAGTATTCCTAGAGGCTGCATTTGCTTGATAGCAAATAAAATAGCTCTATTGAGCTAGTCCGAAGGACCTTGCTGAGTAGCCGAAGGCACAGCGTAAATAAGTCGAAGCACAGCGATCGACCAGCGCGCTCGAAAGCGCGGGACTTGCCGTTGTTCCGCAAGGAACAACAAAACAAGATAACCGTGGTGGCTGACGCCGGGGCCCTGAGCACTCGGCCCCACCTGCATGGGACGACCGTCCCATGCAGCACTAACCGGCACGGTACGCCTGCTAACCCGCCTCAACCCCTTGAGGCCACATTATTCATACGCATATACCTCAACCGCATGCATGCATACCATCGCATCCCCCACCCGGCCGGCGCTGCTACCTAGTGCAGCCGCCGGTTGTATACGACGGGTGTGGGGAACCGCACAGCGGTCCGCACCCGTCGGTTGCCTTGCTCTGACCTGTCCTGTTGTGTGTTTTGTCTAGGTGCATTGCTGCGTGCCACCAGCATCCCGGCATCCGGCTTGCCCGTGGGGCTGCCTCCTGTCGCGGGGCCGCGCGCACCTCACCGCCATCCTGCCCACGGGGCCCATGCCGCATGCAGTACCGACGGAATGAGCCGGGCGGCCATCGTGCTGTCAAAACTTTGCCGCGGCCTCCGGTACTGGCACTTGCCTTACAACCATGATTTAATCCTCGCCATTTGCGTACTTGCCGTCCATTCCGCCTCGATAGTTCCGTTGCAGCCAGCGCCCGCCCTAACTGCCGCGTCAGCCAGCCGCCCAGCCCGCGGTTATTTGGGTGCAGCGTTGTTTCCTTGCCTGCTGGCCCGTTTCTTTTTTGCTTTTCTCTTACGCTTCCATTCATCCCCTCCCTCGCATGTGCCGCTGGGCGACGGTGGCGCTGGTGTTTCCAGGTTGGTTTCGGATGCGCGCGGCCCGCAGCTCTGCTCCACAGCAGCACGCCAGCCGTCAGACCGCCTAGACATCGCAACCAGGTTATATCAGTGTTGGGTCAGCGGCCCTCCTCCACCGCCCGTGGCGTTTACCGTCTGGATGAGGTAACATGTCTGCTGTCACTGCGTCTCGCTGACCGGCCTTCTATGCTTGCTAGCGACTACAACGTCTCATGGCGTCGCGCTTCTTCGCGTTCACGTTTCGCAAGCACATCTACGCTGTAGAAATTTGCCCCAAATCCACCGAAGGCAGAGAAAAAATTTTGGGGTTTGGGGCCGCGCATCTACAGAGCGTAGACGTTTTGGGCGGATTTGGCGGTATTTCAGACAGGGAGCGTAGATGGTTTGGGTATCGCTACGGATCGCCGCGCCCCCGCGGGCTGCTGGGGGGACACCTTTTGCAGCGGCTCAGTGATGTGGGCCGACACAGCGAAGCTTCGCCGTCCAGCAGCAGTCGTATGACGACGCCCGCTGCTGTTTGTTCGTCGCTTGCGAGCGCAGGGGAAGGTGGATGGCGGTCTTGACGTGCGTGATGATGATGTCAGGCGTTGATGCCGGACGGTTGGCCAGAGTAAACCAGGCCGGGGTTGTTCCACTTAATCGTCGTTGGCGGTCAGGATATGTAAAGAAGGTGGGGCAGAAGGCCAGCACCTGAGGGAATGCGTCGGGGCGAGGTACCTGCACGAGCAATGGCACGAAATGTGTCAAGCGTGGCACAAGGTCCAAGCAACGAGCGCTTGGGCGCTGTCTCACTCAGCTTGCTGTCTCACTCAGCTCCCTTCCCGAAAGAGAAATGCACAAATAGGCTGCTGTCCTTTGCTCGGGCAAAACAGCCGCGAATGAATCGGAATCACGATACTCAGTCAATTGTTCTTGGTCGAAGCTTGGGCGTGAATCGGAGGTCTTCACGAAGGCCTTGGTAGACGCGAAGCGTTGACCCAGTGCAGTCGGTGTCGAGCTGATGTCGGGTCGCCGGTCTTCACGATGCAGTCGTCAAAGCGGGAAACTCGGAAACGTCTTGAAGTAGGGAAACAGTTGCCTACGGGGAGAAAAGGCAGGAGCCTTGAGGGGAGAAGGAGGAGCTGTCCAGGGGCCTTGGTCGGCGTCGGTTGTCGATGCCCGAAGACTCGCGGGGCTCGTTGTTGCCGTCCAGGCGCTGGTAGCCGCCGAAATACGTAGAAGAGCTACGTAGGTACCGCAGGGCCGCGTCGCAGAGGTCGACGGGTCACGGAGAGTCGCGCGCGGGGTCGAATGCGACCAGACGCGGCGATGCACGGGGCACGAAGTGCGGCCCGCTCGGAAACCAGGCGATGGCCGTAGCCTGTGCCTTCAGACACTGTCGCGCTATAGCGCTGGAAACTTGGACAGGCTCGCTGTCAGGGAGAAGAGCCCACGTGGGCTTGGAGTCAGTTCTTCCGGTATGATCAGAATCTTGTCTGTCAATTACTCGTGGTACGTTTACACAGGAGTGCCGGTTACTTGTCTGGCGCTCTCCCTCGACTATATCTGGCGGGCACCTCCTGGCAGCGCGCGCCCGCATGGGCGCAAAGCCCGGATGGCCAGGAGCTGCGCGAAGCTGCCCAATCAAGCCAATCAAGCAGCCCCATGCAGCGCCCGAACTACCCTCTGCTAGCACCGCTTATTCCAAATGCGCACCAACACCAAAACAGCGCCTTTGAGCCGCCAGGGGGCTTTTTTTGAGTGAGTGAGTATTACAGGTGGTCCCTTCTCGGGTTCTCGGGTCACTCCCCTGACCATCACACCTGGCAGAGTTTGCTAGCCGTAGTATGCATGTCACTGAGCGCAGAGATGTGCTTCATAGGCAGGTTAGGCAGGTTCAATGTCAAGTCAGTAGCAGGACTAGCAGGCGCATCACCTAATCAGAGCGGTGGCGCCCAATGCTGTTCAACAGGCAGAAAAGTAGGCACATACAGGGGAACCCGTTGAAACCAGAGCCCCAACTAGCCTGAATTGCAATCGGCCCCTCAATCCTGCCCACGGTTGCATGCAACCCCACCCCATCTCAAACGCACAAACGTGGCTATAACACTACTCGCATTTCCGTGTGTGGTCAAGTCAGATAGTCGTAAGCGCAGCATCACATACGGTTAGTGTTTGGTTTCAGATAGTTCAGGAATCACATGTCGTCAAGGTCACACGCATCCGGAATGGCCACTTCCATCCGGTCGCCACACACACGCAGGAAGGGGTGTGTGTCGGACACTTTCAGCCAGGCCTTGTCCCGCCGGCGCCGTGGCAATCCAAGCGAAGCGAATTCGGCTAGCAAGCCTCTGATGCTAGCTAGTGCCACCGCCTTGGCCCGGGCCAGATCCCCCTCAGTGAACGGCTTCCGTGCACGCATGTACCGCCGAGCACTCTCCATCGCATTAAGCACGGCCAGGGCCACCACCTCCCATACGCATTGCTGTATCTGCGTTGCGTCCGGGCTCTCCAGCAGCCAGACGTGATGCCGCCGGACAGGGCAGCCCGCGTCGGTGCGGCCAGCATTGATGGTGTCCTGTAGCAGCTCCACCACACTCTGTGCGATGGGGCACTCCCACAAGTGATGCAGGCGAGGCGAGGGCGGCATCACCGCCGGTAACGGGGGAGAGGCGTATGCGCCACATACGCACGGCTCCGGCGAGCTGCCATGGATGTGCGTATTTCCCAGCATGCCCACACCGTCAACCGCCAACCGCCACAGCACCTCCTTGTGCTTCAGTTCCCATCGTACTTGCCACACCGAGGCCATGTGTCGCCGGAACTGGACCAGGCGCTGGCGCCCAGGGGCGGGAGGCAGGGTGACGCCCAGGGTTTCAGCCACATAAGCATGATGAAGACGTGTGCGGTCCTCATTGACGCCCGTTAGCTGCATTGCTGTGCCGTCGCGGACAGCCAAGGCTGTCAGGGGAACGGGGCGTTGGTGCCCCTGGATGAACCATCCCATGCGGTTGACAATCATCTCCACGACCTGGTCCTCGGTGGGCAATGCTGGGGCAGGGGTGGCTGCGTGGGTAGGCGGGTGGACGGGGGCGGGGGCGGGGGCGGGGGCGGGGGGCGGGGCGGGGGCGGGGGGGGGCGGGGGCGGGGGCGGGGGGGCGGGGGGCGGGGGCGGGGGCGGGGGCGGGGGCGGGGGCGGGGGCGGGGGCGGGGGCGGGGGCGGGGGCGGGGGCGGGGGCGGGGGCGGGGGCGGGGGCGGGGGCGGGGGCGGGGGGCGGGGGCGGGGGCGGGGGCGGGGGCGGGGGCGGGGGCGGGGGCGGGGCGGGGCGGGGGCGGGGGCGGGGGCGGGGGCGGGGGCGGGGGCGGGGGCGGGGGCGGGGGCGGGGGGCGGGGGCGGGGGCGGGGGCGGGGGCGGGGGCGGGGGCGGGGCGGGGGCGGGGGCGGGGGCGGGGGGCGGGGGCGGGGGGCGGGGGCGGGGGCGGGGGCGGGGGCGGGGGCGGGGGCGGGGGCGGGGGCGGGGGCGGGGGCGGGGGCGGGGCGGGGGGCGGGGGCGGGGGCGGGGGCGGGGGCGGGGGCGGGGGCGGGGGCGGGGGGCGGGGGCGGGGGCGGGGGCGGGGGCGGGGGCGGGGGCGGGGGGGCGGGGGCGGGGGCGGGGGCGGGGGCGGGGGCGGGGGTGGGGGCGGATATGCAGACGGCTGGACGAGTTTAGGACTTAGTTGATTTGGCCGGATTCAGTCCGGAAGGCTGGCTGCGCACTCTTATAAATCGAGTAGTTCGGATCGATCGGGTGACTGATTAGGGAGCAACCAATCGCAACCAATTGGAGTGGAGCGTCCCATGGGAGCAAGCCTACTAGCCCAAGGCACAGAGTAGGTCGTTGGCGTTGCAGGTGGCGCGCCCGAGGAGTCAGAGCAGTTAAGCTCGTGAGCTGCGTCAGCAGGTCCTTCTTGTAACCAATGCAATCTTTCACCGCACTTTGGAAGCACACAAACGCTAGGTTCGCCTATCAATAGGCGTCTACGGTAAGAGCGTGAGCCTTCCAGTTCCCCAGCGTTGGCTTCGGCCTAAAGACCGTCGCCGCGGCAAGGGTAGCCGGAGGGCCAAGCCGCTCAACAATGGCTCCGCGTCGTTAAGCGCCCCGCAGGGAAACGCTGCCTCAGCTTCACCCTATGCAATCAGTAATAGTAAGCGATGCTACCGTTGCCCGGATAAGCCGAGTGCGGGGCAGTCGCGCTATCGCCAATCAATGCTCGGGCTGTCGTCCGCAAGACGCAGCCGTTGCCTAAATCCACCGCTCTGCTATGTACTCCACTTTATCCAAGCCACAACCGCACAGCGACATTGCCCGTCTGCCGAGTTCTGTCGGGGTCGGGGTCTAGTTCCGCGGGTTGTCATCGTCTCCTTCTCGCCTTGTCGCACCGTCGCCAAACCAGGTCAAATCACCTTCATTTCCCTCAGAGAATTGCAAGGTGCATCACCCAAATGTCTCTCTGGCAGTTCGTGTTTTTGCCATGCGTCACGCATCGTGTCGCGCATCGTGCTTCACGGTCGGCGTGCCCTTCATGCTTGTCGGTTCTGCGTGTTATGCAGGCCTCAACTGTATGCCTTAGCTCACCACAATCATCGCACTCTCACGTTCTGGTTGCGCCCTAGCCTACCGGTACTGCACCGCGTGCGTAGCCCCGCGCAGCGGATCTGGGTGCCCACAGCGCGCTCGGGCGGGCGCGCAATGCAATAAGCGTCCGGACAGCGCTATGCGTCGGCACAAGCAAAGCAGCTACATGGGGGTTTTGGGGCCGTGCCCCTAGGAAAAATTTTCCGGGCGTAGATGGCGCGGGAGGGGTCATCTACGCTGTGTAGACGCCGGGGGCCAAAAGCCATCTACATGATACGGGCACTGCGACCAGTTCCAGCCACTGGCGCTCGATCAGCGTTCCACAGCCGCTTGGATCTATGGTAACGGGAACGGGAGGTCGTGGGCGCACTCAACCTGCTTTTGCGTCTGGGCTGGGCGTAACCTGTTTCTCGGAACTTGAGGTTCAGCTACTTCCCCTTGTTTGCCCTGTACCACCGCGCCACCACGATGAAAGGGGGTGGCCAGGGTTGCACCGTACTAGCCCCCCAGCTTATAATACGCGTATTAGTACGTAGTACGCTGCTCACTTAGTACGATACGCCATAGTTCGCTTATAATACGCTGGCGGGCAAAGGCTAGTACGCTGACATAGTACGCTGCTCCAAAACCACAAATTCCGGGATGTTGGGATGCGCGCGTGGGATGTCGAGTCCGTTCCGGGCCGTTCTCGCGCTTGCTGATGCTCAGACAACTGTTATGTTTATGAAGAGGCCATTGAGCGCGACAGGCAGGTATTACCAGTGTGGATGCGTGTGCTGATGTCCAACATCCCGGCTCAGCATCCCTTGGGATGCCCATGGTTGTCCCAACCTGTTCCTGGCACAGCGTACTTTACCACGTACTACCATTCAAGAACGGCGTACTAGTACGTACTACGTACTGTGCAACCCTGGGGGTGGCCGGGGGGGCGGGCAGGGGCTGATTTCCCTTTGCCCCAAACCTGCCTGGTCCCTGGCAAATCCTACGTGCAGTCAGACAGCGTTGCATAGGTGGCATCTACGGAGTCCTGCTCCACTACGTGACGCCTTGGGGCGCCACTCTCTCAGAAAACAAACTCTCCCGATACCAATCTGTTCCTGCAGCCGCCCCGGCACACCCGGCACCCTTGCAAGGATTGACGCACCCGCAGATGTTCGGGGGCGTCCGGGGTTCATCATCGAAACAAGAAAGGTGGATTTCCCCTGCAGGGAAACGTGGGCTGAGCCACCGCCACGTCTCCTGTCTGAGGCCGAAGGTTTCGACACTACCTCATCTCCCGGACATAGCCGGGGTCGGTCTGTACAGATTGCATTGGTTACAGGAGGGACCTGCTGACGCAGCTCACGAGCCAGCGAGCACGTACTAGTACGGACGCCCTGCTCTAGACCTCAGGGGCGCGCCACCTGCAGCGCCGACAGCCTACTCTGCGCCTTGGGCTAATAGGCCTTGCTCCCGTGGGAGCGCCACCATCTTCTAAACTCAATCTCCTTCCTCTTCAACTGTAATGAAAGTCGGCTTATTGATCCACATACTCCCGTCTTCCCTTCTTTCAATCCAAGGGTGGCCTGGTGGGATTTCGTCCCACCCCCTTGGCTTGATGCCCAGGCTCACATACGTCTGCAAACGCTCCCAAAAGTCTGCTATAACTTGCGTTTTAATCCTGCTAATCGCTGTTTCTTCTACCTTGCCTTGTTCCCCTCTGGAGGCAAACAATAGCCTCCTACCGTACTCCATGGCAGAGATCGCAGCCAGGCATACAACGTCCCAGATGGGTTGCTGGATAGCCTCGTGTGGCGGTATTACTAGCCACAGATTCTTACGCTCCACTATCAACTCAATTATGTGATCCTCATCACCTATGTCTGTCGCTTCCTGAATATGCAGCCGTAGCGTGCTAGCAATTGTGCACGTGCTGAAATGGTGTGCGCGGTCAGACTGCGCATCCGTCACCCCACATGGGCATTTATGACCTTGCCCTCTGTGCATCGAGAAGCCTGGGAATCCATCCACTGCTAGCCTCCAGAAGGCTTCTTTCTGCTCTGCTTCCCATTTAAGCTTCCACAAGCGTTCATATGTGCTCGAGATGCGTTCCTTGTCCTCTATCGCCATCACTATATCACCTACGTTACCACCCTTAGCCTCGTGGACAAAATCAGCATGTTTTTCTGCTAGTTTCCCAAACGCTTCACGCATCTGCAGGTACGTGGCCTGCTTCACCGAAACGGTCGCCAGTGGAATTGGTTGATTGTTCATCTTCCATCCAAGGCACCCCACTATATGGTCAATCATTTCCGTGTATGCTTGATCCTGGTTTAGTCCCATGCCTGTTCGTGCCGCTTCTGTCCATCCCGCAGGCAGGTGGTTAATCAAGTTTTGCATGCGTCGAAATGCATCTATCCCATTCCTCAGGGGCCTCGGCATCAAATCTATCCCTAGTCCTCCAAAAATTCCCGCATCAATCACATCTTCCTTGTAAGCGCGTGTGCATTCACTCCGTATCCGGGGTGGGGCTCTGGTATTGGCCGGCACGTCTTGCAATTTCTCCTTAACCCGTGCAAACGTATCAATAGCCCTCACTGCGTCTCCGACTGTGGTAATTGATGGTGTATAGCCAGTAGGGCTATACCGTATGTGCCACCGAGTGGTGGTGGTAGTGAGAACTACCGGTGGATGCAGGCCAGTGCCCTTAAATAGTGCGGGAGACGCGCTCCAGACCGTGGGTTCCCGTCGGAGGGAAGCCCGCGCGTATATCCTTCGCACGGCTCACTGTAACGCATATGCGCCAGAGAGTATACTTCCAGGCATCCAACCAGTCAGGACGTGAGCCAGAGCCCCTACCAGTGACCAGCGTCACGACTCAGCGTGTCAGAATACACGGTGCCAGAGTTGCACATGAGCCCCGGGACAGTCGCCAGTGCGACAGACCCTTTACGACAGAATGTTCGTGACAGTGCCAGGGAAACTGTCCGACAGCAGAAAGTGTGTAACCCGGGAAACCGTCAGGCACGGTTTCCGGCATGACCCCGCCAGCCCGGGCGCTACACAACAAGTGCCCCCCACCTAGGCGGCGATGTCCTCAGCGCCAGACAGCCGATAAGACTCCGCGCCCGGCAGCAGCTCCTGTCATGCGGCGGCAGCTTCAGGGGTCGTCAATGTCAGCGTTGCGCGCAGACAGCACGCGCTTCTTCACAGCCTCCAGCTCAGGCAGCAGATCGTCAGTAAAGTGCTTCGCAGGCTCCCAAGAGTTCTCCGAGTCCGGGTATCCCGCCCACTTGACATACCACTCCGGGACCTTGCGCCGGTTCCGGCCACGGCCCACAAAACGCTCGTGATAGTCCACGATGCGCTCCACGGTCCAGAGAGCCTCACCTTCTACCCAGCCAGCAGGACCAGGCTCAGGCACGGGGTCAGCCAAGCCATCAGCGCCAGCGCGCAGGTTGTACGGCTTAACCAGGGATACGTGAAAGACAGGGTGGAAGCGCAGAGAGGCCGGCAGCTCCAGCTTCACAGCAGCGTTCCCAACCATCCTCACAACCGGAAACGGGCCCACCCAGCGCGGCAGCAACTTACGCGGACCAGTCTTCTTCAGCGCCCGCAGGTGCTTAGTGTTCAGCAACACCGGCTGGCCAGGCGTAAAGGTGATGTCGCGCTTCGAGCGGTTGTAGTACTCAGCGGCGCGTTGACGAGCAGCGTCCAGGCAGGTGCGCGCTCCCTGTACTCGGGACAGAAAATCCTTGACAAAGGTGCGTGCGGCAGGCACGGCAACGTCAAGCTCCCGCCACAGCGGCAAAGGAGGATGGAAGCCGTAATTCAGGAAGAAGGGGGATTGCTTAGCGGACGTGCTGACTGCGTTGTTCATTGCGAATTCGGCAGCGCTCAGGTAGCGGTCCCAGCTCTCCGGATCCCTCCCCGCGAAATTACGAAGCAGGTCACCAAGGGTGCGGTTCATGCGCTCAGTCTGCCCATCGGTCTGCGGATGGTAAGCCGTCGAGAGCTTACGCTTGATGCCCAGCAACTCGCACACAGCCGTCCAGAACTTGCTGGTGAAAGCCGCCCCGCGGTCGGAGATGATGTCCTTGGGCACGCCGTGCAGGCGCACCACATTGTCCACGAACATGCGGGCAGCAGACTCAGCAGAAACCCCGTCAGAGGAGGTGCAGGGCGCCAGGTGCACCATCTTGGTGAGGCGGTCAACGAATACACAGATTGCATCGTAGCCGTCATCAGTTTTAGGCAGCGCAACAATCCAGTCCATAGACACACTCTCCCACGGCTGCGCAGGGACAGGCAGGGGCTGGAGTTCCCCGTTCCCTCGACCAACCGGCGGTTTGTTGCGTTGACAGAGGTCACAGGTGACCACGTAGTTCTCGACGTCGCGGGCCACAGTAGGCCACCAGAACCGCCTGGTAACGAGCTCCAGAGTGCGAATGTAACCTTGATGACCGGCTAGAGGGTCGTCGTGGCATTGCCGCAGGATGGCGCGCCGCACAGCGTCGTCGTTTGGAACCACCACCTGCTTGCGGGAGTTGTGCTCGCGCAGCCAGCAACCACGTGCCGGGATCAGGTTAGCGGTGTTCAGGGGGTCAGAGAACCACGAATCAGCAGCGTACGCGGCCTTCAGTTGCTCTAGTAGGCTGGGCGTCGCCTCAGCAGAAGGCGGCTCGGGAGAGTCAGCATGCTCAGAGGGTGGTGCCGTGTCAGAGTCACCCCGCTCGCCCGCCGTTTGAGGACCTCTAGTTTGCGGCGCACGAAGACCATCCTGCCCCTCAGGCTGCGTACCGTCAGTGGCACCAGTCGTCGACGGGCCAGCGCCAGCGTCGGCGGCAGCCTGCCGTTGCCGTCGCGTCATCACAGCGATGACCAGGTGGTGCAACTGCAGCGACGGGTGCCGAGACAGCGCGTCAGCTACCACGTTGAGGTGGCCAGCGCCATACTCCCACTGGTAGTTGAATCTGGCCATGTATTCCATCCACCTGGCCTGACGCCTGTTCAGGGTTGGCACACCTTCCAGAAAGGTCAGCGGTTTGTGATCGGTCTTAACCACAAAAGGGCTCCCCTCCAGGTAGCAACGCCATTCCCGCAGCGCATGGATAACAGCAAGCAGCTCTTGCTCCCCGGTGGTATAGTTGCGTTCAGCAGGGTTGAACTTCTTAGAGCAGAAAGCGACAGGCCGCCCCTCTTGCAACAACACTGCACCGGTACCGTGGATGGAGGCGTCCGTCACCACCTCGACCCGGAACGGTAGCGCGTAGTCAGGAAAGCGTAGGACTATGTCTTCGGCAACCTTCTGCTTGATAGCATCGAAGGCAGCTTGACATTCAGCGGTCCATGCGCCTGGTTTAGGGAATGCGCCTTTGCGCAGCAGGGCTGTTAGTGGAGCGCACAGAGCCGAGTAGCGCTCAATGAACTTGCGGAAGTAATTGGTCAGGCCCAGGAAAGAACGCAAGTCCGTCAGAGTCCGCGGCACCGGCCAGTCACGCACCGTAGCAGTCTTTTTGGGATCCATCCGCACGCCCTCCGCGCACACGATATGACCCAGGTATTCAACCTCCGACTGCGCCCAGCGGCACTTGGACAGTTTAGCGAACAGCTGCTCTTCCCGCAACTTACTCAACACCACGCGTAGGTGCTCCAGGTGCTCTTCCAGTGAAGAGGAGTAGATCAACACGTCGTCGAGGTAGCAGACCACGAACTTGTTGATGTATTCGCCAAACATACGGTCGATGACAGCCTGAAAGGTGGCGGGAGCATTGGCTAGGCCAAAGCACAGCACAGTGAATTCGAAGTGCCCAAAGGGCGTCGAAAAGGCGGTCTTCTCAATGTCCGAGGGCGTGATACGGATCTGGTTATAGCCCTGCTGCAGGTCAATGGACGAGAAGTACCGCGCACCCCGCAACTTGTCTAGTAGGTCATCGACGCGCGGAAGTGGGTAGCGGTTGCGCACAGTCTGCGCGTTCAGGCCGCGGTAATCCACACACATGCGCAGCGTCCCGTCCTTCTTTCCGACAAACAGAATTGGCGCAGAGTACGGGCTGGTCGACTTGCGGATCATACCTTTGTCCAGGAGGTCTTTCACTTGCCGCTCAACCTCCAGCAGCTCATCGCGCGACAGACGGTACATGCGGCGGTAGACAGGGCGCGCGCCAGGTACCAGCGGGATGGTGTGATCGACAGGCCGCACAGGAGGTAGGCCAGGTATGTCGCGGAAGACGTCAGCGTATTCTTTCAGCAGCGCCTGTACGCGGGGCTCAGAGGAAATGTCCGCAGGGACAGCAGGTTGCCCTGGGATAGGCGGGCTAGCAGCGGCAGCGCTACTATCAGGAGACCCCGCCGAGACAGCATTGCAAAGCAAGTGCGGGCGCAGAAGCATGACATGCCCGCCCGCCCTAATCTCACGAACAGCTTGGCGGCGCGACATCTCTTCGGGCGCGACCTTGTTCAGCATGTGCTGCATCGCGAGGTTAGGGTGCTTCTTCTTGGTGGGCAACTGCGCAGAAGCAGCAGAGGGCTCGCAGGCAGGGGGGTTAAGGGGTTCTGGTTCACCAGCGTCAGTGCTGTCGGTGATTGGTTTGAACCCAAGTAAAGCGGCAGAGTGCTTCACCGTCCCCTTGCGCAGCAACAGAGTGCCCTTGCCCAAGTCCAACTGCCCGCCATAGTGCCTCAGAGTAGCGGCGCCTAGGATCAAATCAGCTGAATCAGTCAGGGAAGGCATGACAAAGGGCTCCAGAGTGAGCCGCAACTTGCCAAAGCTAACCCGCAGCTTGACCGTCCCCAGTATGGTTTGCTTACCCCCATCGGCGAGAGTCACGGCGGCCCAGTCAGATGGCCGCAGCTTCAATCCCAAGAACGCAGCCGTTGATTGGGCGAGGAAGTCGTGACTGGCGCCGGAGTCCACCAGCGCGAACATGGGGTGACCACCGGCGTTGACAGACACCAGCGGCAGCTCACCATCTGTATTCGCAGCAGAACAGCGTGGGGAACGTTTAGCGTCGGGCAGCGCAGGTTTTGGGTCATCGTACCACAGTTCAGTCGTGTACGAGAGTGCAGGCAGACCCACAGGCTGACCAGACAGTGACAGCCCGTTAAACAGCGGAATCCCAGGCTCAAACCCCACAACCAACCGCAGACCCGGCAGCAGGCGCCGAGCCGTCTTGACCAGAAAGCGAGGCAACAGGATGCCGATAGCGGTGTTGGGCTTTGACTCCTTGCAGCGCTGGTAATGCGCCACATAAGCCTGCAGCTCCGAAGCAGAGGAAGGTAGGTAGAGAATGGTATGGCCCCCCAGAACCGAAGTCGGCACGGAACAAAAGCGACCTTTCGGCAAGTGCACATTACACAAGTCCGAGAAGCCCGCACAAGCAGCCCGAGCGTCATAGGAAAACCGGCGCTGCACCAGCTGTTCTATGCGCTCAAGCACGTCCGGCCGTAGAGCCACAACACCCTTGCTAACCGCGGCCGCAGGTGGCAACGGCAGCAAAGCCCCAGGGGAAGCCCCTCCCGCGCTAACGCCCTGGGCCACCCCCTACACCTTGCCTTCCTCCCGCGCTGCCTCGAACGCCTCACGAGTTTCGCACTTAGGCTTAGTGCACTTCTCCACGCGGTGGCCAGGCTGACCGCAGCGGTAGCAGTGACCAGCCGCGCGGCGCTCCAGGAACGTAGCGCGCGTGCAGTTGAAGCTGCGCATCCACTCGTCAGGGTCCTTGTCCTCGCCGTCGCCGTCAGTGGCGCGCTTCTTCTTCTTGGGCTCACCGGCGGCCTTGGACGGGGAGCGCTTGCCCTTGCCCTTGCCGGCCCCAGCAGACTGGGCGCGCGGGTTCTTGGTGCGGCCGCGTCCCACGTCCTCGTCGCCGGTGGCCTGCAGGTGATTGAAGCGGGCGGAGGCAGCAGCGGTTGCAGCACGAGCAGCTTTCAGTTTCTTTTCCTCGTTAGTAGAGTGCGCAATCAGAGCGCTGTAGGAGGTGAAGTCATTGCCGCTCAGGTCAGTAGCGCACGGCCCCGCAAGGTCAGACATCAGGCCCTGCTGGAACCACCACACCCGCGACGACTCAGTCATGTCAGCTATGGGCGTGATGAGGGCCTCGAACCGGCTCTGATAGCTGGCTAGAGACTCGCCAGTGCGCATGCGGTACTTCATGCTCTTCAGCGTGTTGCGGGCCTGAGCTGCGCGGGACGTGACCATGGAAGCAAAGCGCGCGCGCAACCCCTCTAGCACCTCCTCTGAGGTGGTGTTCGGCCGCGCCTCCCGCCAGTCCTCAAACCAGTCCTTTGCATCGTCCTTCAGTGCGGACGAAAAGAACAGGATGCGCCCTTGCTCATTCTTGCCCCAGTGCACCAGGCTGAAGTACGTTCGGCAGTCCGATATGAAAGCCCGTACTCGGTCAGCACGCTTCTTGGGTTGGTCCTTGAGTCCCTCCAGTGAGAGGCTAGGAACCGGCAGAGTACCCCGAATTACCTCCTCAGAGGCGGGCGCAGGGCCGTGCGACCGACCAGACGTCGAGGGCGCATCCAGGTCCATGGGCTCGCCGGAGGCAGCGGCGCGGGCGCCGGGGGCGTTGATCAGCCGCAGCAGGTCCGCAACTGTGATGTCAGTGATGGGGGCAGAGCGGTTAACACGGCCACTGGCAGGGGTGCGGACAGCTCCGTCATTCCCAGAGCCCGACTCGTTCCGTGCCCCATCGTTAGCTGCGACAGCAGCCCAGGACCAGGGTCAGCAGTCCCTGGTTGCCCTTAGCAGCGGACTGGATGACCTTGACAGCGCTGGGGTTCAGGCCAGCGAGACCGCCGCGGCAGTGCGGGCAAATCGCAGTGCCGTCCTCGGCTGACAGGTCCTTCACCGAGGCGAGAACGGCGTCTGTGGGGACAGCAACTAATACAGAATCGAGAAACAGTCAGCGGAAGCGAATTATGCGGAGACTTTACCGATAGCCTCCTGGAACTCAGCAGCATCCGGGCGCTCCATTTTATCGCCGAGGTAAAGCCGAGGATCGAAATGGATCGTATACCAACTTGGTGTATAGCCAGTAGGGCTATACCGTATGTGCCACCGAGTGGTGGTGGTAGTGAGAACTACCGGTGGATGCAGGCCAGTGCCCTTAAATAGTGCGGGAGACGCGCTCCAGACCGTGGGTTCCCGTCGGAGGGAAGCCCGCGCGTATATCCTTCGCACGGCTCACTGTAACGCATATGCGCCAGAGAGTATACTTCCAGGCATCCAACCAGTCAGGACGTGAGCCAGAGCCCCTACCAGTGACCAGCGTCACGACTCAGCGTGTCAGAATACACGGTGCCAGAGTTGCACATGAGCCCCGGGACAGTCGCCAGTGCGACAGACCCTTTACGACAGAATGTTCGTGACAGTGCCAGGGAAACTGTCCGACAGCAGAAAGTGTGTAACCCGGGAAACCGTCAGGCACGGTTTCCGGCATGACCCCGCCAGCCCGGGCGCTACACAACAATTGAGCCTAGTGCAACAATATCCGAGAAGCCCCCTTCCAAAGATACATTCACACCATTTCTCTGTCTAAAAGTCAAGGTTGGGTTGCCCCACAACGGTGCTTGCGAAACCCATGGCCCCGCTTGAAGTAGATTGGCATCGAGTATCACAAGTTCCGGTAGGTTCATGAGCGCGGAGCACACTCGCTCAATCAGTGCACAGCCCGTGTCTACCACTTTCCCCAACACGATCGGCCTCCCCATTGTGGGGTGCTTACGTGCCGTCAGGCAGGCACAACCAGCCATGTTCTCGCCGCGTCCAACCATCAAAGAACAAGCGCAGCAGCGCACAGGACAGCCAAATAGCATCACGGCATCCCGTAGCCGCAACTACCGCATACCTACTGCCGCATACTTGTGTCAATTAATCATTAAGACAAGGCCCGTATGGCCGTACCGTCGCCACCCAATTCCTCCACACAAACACACACCTCACTGTTACTAAAATCAAGCCTGCATCTCCACGACATCAGGAAAACCCGTCAGGGAACGGCCCAGGAGCGCGCCAGGCTCAGGTCTTGTTCATCTCCTTCTGCACTCCCTTGATCAGCTGCAGCCAGGCCTCAGCGCCGCCCACGCTGTTGAACACCTCCCGCCGGGCGCGCATCAGGTCACGCAACCGCTCCTCCGCCTCCTCCGGGGCGCTGTGCGTGAAACCCAGGTCCGTGCGCAGCGCCGCCAGGCTCAGGCTATCCCCGTCCATCCCCTGTGCACGAGCGGCAGCGTGGCAGGCGGTGAACGGAGTTCGCCGAGGACTGCAAGGGGGCATGGGATCCTGCAAGCCTGTAGCAGCAGTCTGGGTGCCCAATCCATGCACGCATTTGCGGTGTACAAAGCATGTATGGTGTAACGCCCACCATGCATGAGGTGCCGTACACTTGCTCGGCAAGAAGGCGAAGGGTCATCCCCGCCATGGGCCCCCATTTCTCCTGCGCATCGCCTGTGAACATACATACCGCACATGCAGTTGGCGCGCCATGGGTGCTTGTTGAAATTGAACAAACGGAACAAAGCCGCCAGCAACGTGTGTTGCATATTCTCTAGTACGGTATCTGGCAGAATCGCAAAGGCGATATAGTGAACGACCAGGGCCGTTACGCAGACCATAATGCGGGGCATTGCAAGCGTCGCAAGAGCGCTATAGTTCGTGCACACCCTGCGGCGCTCAGTCGCGTGTCTCCAATTCGCGGGCAGCCTGCTCGACCATGCCAGTCCACCACTTGGCGGGTTAGATTTCCAGACCCGCTCACTCTTCTCATACGCGTAGCGCAGCAGTCCCGCCGCCTTGTGCAGGCACGCCTTCCAGTCCCAGCCGGGCGCAGCTGGCACGACGCCCGTCACCACGCCCGCTTTGCAGTAGAGCATAAATTCGGCGACAATTGAACCCGTGGTTGACTCCGGGTCATACAGGCCTGGCGGGTCACGGCAGCGCAGGGGCGACGACGTGGTCAGGTCAGCAAAGCTGCAAGCATCCGTCAGGGAGCGCTCAGGCAGCATGTACTGCGTTTCGACAGTTGCTCATACCATGCAAGTTGCCGCCGCCCCATGCGTAGTCATCGTCGACTCGGAGCCTGCAGGCCACGTATCAGGGCATGGACTTTTGGCGAGTTGATGTGGGGACCCTATGCGTAGCGCACAGTGCTGGACTGCCCCGTCTTGTAACGTCGCATTCATGTGCTGGCCAGGTGTTCGCCCGCTGCGTTCATCGCCAGCTCGCATGTCGACCAGCGCCCCAGCCCTAGGACGCGCACCGGTATGCGTCGATGAACCACTCCGCCTGCTGTGCAGGCGGGATGCTCTGCTGCCAGCCATTTTTTGCGCGCACCGTGTCCGACAGTCGCGCCGTCTCTGCGCAGCACCGGGAACAAGAAAGGGTTCGGCCGGGACCATGCACTGACCATACCCGCATCGTATGTCATGACCAGTGAGAACTACGCGGGATCATGACATCATGCCTGGGGTATAACCGGTTGGTGCGCTAAAGGAAGACTTTGCAAAGTGCCATACGCCACGCTACCTGCTTTCGACAGCACGTGGCTGCTGATGCCCGACTTTTTGTTCATGGTGGCTGAGGGCGTTGGGGGTGATGGCTGCTGCTGGGCCTCCACCTTCTCCAGGTTGCTAGGCTTCACCTTGACGCCACACGTTTTCTCGTCCGCTTGCGTGCCCACTGATGCACAAACGCTTTTCTTTTCTGGTGCCCGCAGATGATCAAGTTCTGCGATGCTGAACCGTGCGATGGGTGATAGACAATGGACTGGGCACCCGTTACAGTCCTGCCCACTCCATCTACTCCGCATCTACTCTTTTGCTTATGTGTCGTCTGTAAGTAGTCGGTGGCTGTAGGTAGCTTGGGACTGTCAGCGCAGTAGGGGACTGGAGCTTGGACAAAACAGACCCCTTTTCTTCGCGAGGAGGCGCGATGGGGGCCGTGATTGAGGACCCCCCCCTGCCATTGACGAACCTCCAGGCCCAGGACTTCCTTTCGCTTCGTGTCGATATTCAAATATACTAGATATTGCAATTGTCACTTCACCTTGACGCCACTTGGGAAAGCTGCGGGCGGGCGACAACGGGCGACAACGGGCGACAGGATTGAACCACAGGGGGCGTGTGCACCTAAGCTCCACACGGGGGACACGCGCAGTTCAGGGCACCCCCCAACTTTGAGCGCTTAGCAAACACAGTCTTAATGTTAGTTGCTTGAAAGTATCTTTATATGCATAGGTAGGTTACCCACTTTATAGAATTGAAAATGGTGCGCCTATGAATAAGAACGCCCAATCTCGAGTTTCGGGCCCCGCCCGGACCGGGCGTGTCCCCCGTGTGCCTAAGCTCCCATCGCCCGCCAGCCACCCGCATCTGTTTGCATTGCCGCGCTGGTTCGCCATACCTGCCACCGCCTCTGGTGGCGACAGGAGCTTTACTGAAAGCAGGAGGTGCAGGACGGGGTTGCAGGAGGGCATACGATGTTCAACAGCAAGATGAGGGGGCATAGCCAGCGCGCCACCTTCCAGTCGTACACAGGAGGGGCAGCAAGCCCGTCGCCAGCCTAGCCTGAACCCTGCACATCATCAGCTTACGGTAACTCTGCAACCTCCTCTGATTCGCAGCCCCGCTGTTGCCGCGACAGTCCCCTGCCGGAATAAGCAGCGCTTGCATCGGCCCGAGCCGCTGGGGCCCCCGGGTCCCGAACTGCCGGCCCGGTCCAGTTCCGATACTCGGCCCGAACCTACCGGGGTGTCGCCCTGTGGCTTCGTCCACTGGGCCAACGATGCAGCCGATTGCATCGTTCAGCACCGCGGTGCTGAGCGCGTGAAGGCGCACTCGCGCGCCCTTTTTCAGCTCCTCGGCCATGCCCAAATATGTAATGTGTGCTGCAAAAAACACATGTGTAGTGCTGGGTCAAGGCTTTAGTTTAGCAGGCGGGGCCCGGGGAAAGCATCATCAGGGATGTTGCATTCTTGCCCATGAAGGAGGTCTCAGAGTTCAGAGCAGTCTTAAAGGCGCACTATGTAATATCATTTATGGCATAATAAATTACGGTTACCGTGCGAGCTGTGTTTCTTCTAGAAGTCGGGTGTTCTTTGGCAAGCCAAAGCCACGCCACTCATTAGCTGCTCCCATGACATTATCGCCGTAAAAGATATGCTACCACAGCGTTGCCCGCGTTTACACGCGTGGAGCACTCGCCATGCACGCCGTCTAGACCCTGGGGTGCGGCGCTTGATAATTGTGCGAAATGCTAGTCAACCAACAGACGGCTCGGGTGGAGCAGAAGGGTCAAACGTAAGCGCGGGTGCTCAGCAGTTCGCTGCGGCGCCAGCGGTAACTTCACCTGCGCCAGTGCCGGCGCCGGACCCGGCGCCGGGGCAAGCCACAGCACCTGGGCCAGACGATGACAGATTTGCGCGGGCCTGGAAACCGCCTCCAGGGGAACCGCCGCTGTGGTTTGTGGAAAAGTTTGAGGCGCGGCGGAAAGAGGAGGCACGGCGGAAGGCGGAGGACCCGGCGTTCGTCACGACCATGGAACGCGTTTCTCAGGACCAGGACGAGAAGAGCGGCGGCAATCCGGCCGTGAGCTTCCTCAAAAGCATGCTGCAGGTGAGATGAGAGTCTTCTGGCGCTGGTACATCATGCGTCCGTTGCCTCCGGGGCCGAGCGAGGGGGGGATGCGCTGTGGGAAACCACTGGATTGAACCGGCGGGCGTTAAGGGTTATGATGTCACATTCCATGCCATTGACAGTCGCGCACTCTGCATGCACTCCACTACGGTAATGCCCCTGAGCTGAGGGGCCTTGTCCTCTCTCTCCTCTCTCAGCAGCAAGCCTCTTCGGCTCGAACCCCGCGCCTCCACCCATTCCCCAGGTGGTGCAGCTGCTGGTGGTTCTGTCGCTGCTGCTACTGTTCCCCGCAGCCATGCACGACGGCGGGCTGTCTGCGATGGCGCGGCCCTGGACCACCTTCGCCTTCTACCTGGCGTTCTTTGGGCTGGGAACCGTTGCGCGCATGGTTAAGCACGGCAGCCTGGCCCCGCGCAGCGCCGACAAGCAGGTAAGGTCCTGATGGATTGGATGAGATGATGCGTGGAGGTTTGTGTTGCGAGGAGGGTCCTGCGTGCAAGATTGGATGCGGCGCAGTGCGCTGGCCATGTGTGCGGCCAATGTATGGTAAGCATGATTTGCTGAGATCGTCGGTGAGGCATGTATGCTCCTGCGCGCACGTACACGGCCCAACCCAACAGGTGGCGAGCTGGGCGGGGCGACTGGCTTTCGCGGCCTTTGTTGTGGTTGTGCCGCTGCTGCATTGGGCAGCCATGTACCGCTTCGTTGGGCTGAGCCTCTACACGTCCACACTCTCCACAGGTGGGTTGTTGCATAGTTGCGGAGTGTGTGTTCCGAAAGCGTATGGTCCGCTGTGTTGTTATGCACGCTCGGGCGCTTCTGTTCCTTATCAGCAAGAAGCCCTGCACGCACCCTGCCCGCACGCGGTTCCTTCACGTCTCCTCATCACACTTTGCGCCACGGCACCACTCCGTCCCCATCCCCGTCCCCATCCTTGCCCGCCCCGATGTGGCCCACCAGGCACAACGCTGTACGACATTGTGGGCGGGCTGGGCATGGCCGCAGCCGCGGCGCTCAACGTGCTGGCCAGCCGAGAGCTGGGCCCCGCCTACAACCGCGTGGCGGCGCCGTCCGCGCTGGTCACCAGCGGCCCCTACCGCTGGATGCAGCACCCAATCTACACGTCCTACATGCTCCTGTTCTTCTCGTACGGCATGTGGTTGCACTCCGCACCCGCCGCAATGGCTCTGCTGCTGGTGTGCGCTTTGTACTACCGGGGCCGCACGGCGCTGGAAGAGGAGGTGCTGGAGGGCGCGTTTGGGAACTATTACCGCGACTATGTCGCGCGCACCAGAAGATGGCTGATTGTTTGAACTAGCAAACGAATGACATGTGCGTTTCTTGGTGTGGTGGTGAGAGGTAGCCGTCTATGATATGAATCGGCTGTTGCTGGTAAATACCTGGGTGTACGATGTGGTGGGCTAGTGTCTGCGTGTACATATCACCACCCGCGTGCGCGTATCGCGCGGTGAGGTGTGCGCGGCAATGTTTTACATGCGAACGCGTCCTGTGCGATTTGCCACTGCTGATGGTGGTGTAGGTTGTCCGCGCCATCGCCGGCTATGTGTGTGTGTGTGTGGGGGGGGGGGGGGTGTCTTTCCCAATCAACCATTGCCAACCAACTGGGGGGTGGGGGGCCAGGGGGGCGGGGGCGGGGCCAACGCAACGAGAGCGGCTGGTTTGAGAGCACGTATGTGCTGGCGCCTAGTGCGTGACGACGATAATGGCAGTCAGCCGGTCCCGAGAGCGAGCCTCAGAGTGTATTTAGCTCTTTAGCTCTTAAGCTAGAGCTGCTGGGCGCGTGTCTATTTTGTGCGCTGCTTTCAAGACGTCTAGACTATCAGGTAGACGCCCGGGCTAGTTCAAGTGATATGACTTGACTAATTGACTTCCACGTAGGCTGGCTAGCTGCGTGCCGTGCTCTCACCCGGACTCCAGGAGGATGGTAGGCTGCGGCGCTCAAGTAGGATGGAGTGCAAGGACCACCCCACCACAGTGTACGTGCGCGTATGTACGGTACGTGGCGCGGTGGTTGACGGTGCTTGTGGGTGCACCTTGTGGTTACACCTGGTGGTGTGCACAATGATGCAAGTACAAGACAAGTGCGGGCGTTGCACGCGGTTGCACGCAAGGGGGGGGGGGCGGAAGTCCAGTTTGAGCGTTGCTTGTAGTCGGGGTGGCACGCTGCGGGGCGCGTCGCGCATGATCATGCGTGCTATCCTGGGCCGTGGGGCCCCTAAAAAACGCCAAAAGCTCATAATGTGCTGCTGCTGGCAGCGCCCGGACCTGGCCTTACGGCCCGAAGCCTTGAAGGTTGTAGAGAGAGCTTCTATGTTGCTTGTCAAGCTCCTAAGACTTCGTCACGGCCGAGAAGTGGGGCTAATGGAGTATGTAATGTCGGTTGGCAGGTGTGTTGTAAAGCTTTACTCTGCTGCACGACGTGATACAAACCCAGATAAACGAACAAAGTCAGCTGTTAGCAAAATTAGGGCCAGCACTTACGGTCCCGGCTCGTCCTCCGCGCCAAGTTTTAGGCGCCAGGGGCCGAAAAGTAAGCGCCCAGCAGGGCTCGTATCTTAATGATTATAGACTTTAGAGGCCCGCTTTGGCGGGTTTCTGAGCTTTCCATTCGACCCCTAAAGTTCAGAATCTAATCATTGTTTTGGGGGGGTCTGGGGGGCTTGCCCCCCACAAATTTTTTTTAAAGCTTGACTCAAACATGCAAGTCCACCTGTAAGGGACCGGAAAGTCTGGCCCCAAGCATACCCCCCAAAACAAGATACGAGCCCTGGCGCCCAGACTCGCGCTGCCCTCCTCCACCTGAGCCCCACCTGGCCCCACACAGCCCACATAATTACTGTATTGTTATAGTCATCCAGTAAAGGGATGTCGTGGGGGACTTGCCTTGCAGGCCGGAGGGGCACCCCTCGCGCCGGCACGCGACCGTGCCTGACCGCGCTCCGCTTACAGACAGCCGTGCAGGCAGCTCCGATAACCCGCGCCTGAAACCGTGTTAACCACTAGAGACACAACACGCTTTAGAACATGAGTTCTGCTGAAAGTATAACCTTTACAGAGCATGTGAAGTCTCACTGAAGAACCAAGAGTTGCGCAGCGACTAGGAAAAACCGAGGCCGGCGCTCGGCCCGCGCAATCGCGACATTTAACACCGCTGAATCGCGATTCCCAATAATTGCTCCGATAACGTAGTCTGCTCTTGCTTTGCAAACGATTGTACTAGCGAAGTAATAGCGCAGTGTCACGAATCGATACTTGCTGATTTTTGTCTTCTACTTCCATGTTCGAGTCTGCTTAGGAGCTCCCTAAGACAAATGCATATGCGTGAATGGACAAACTTCTAGAGTCGTGTCAGAAACGTGGCGGAGGAGGTGTGCGTGGCAACATTTTCTTCCGCAGCTATTGAAGGTAAGGCTAATTATTTGTTATAATGCAGTTTTGCAATCGCAACATGCTGATTCTACGCGAGGCAGCAGATTAGGTTTAGCCCAACAGTTCTGCACCAGGAGGCAAGTCAGGCACACGCCTCTTGCGGGCTGCGGTGGACTGGTGCATGTACACGACCAAGTCAAATACGTGCCATAACGGTTAAAGCATGCTAACGTGAGGCTGCACGCCGCACATGTTCCATCCATTATTGTAAAAGAGCTCGACCGACTGGCGGGCTCGGCCATAGCATGGATGCCGAGCAATAGCTCTATCGGTCTCGGGGCTGTAACCGGGCAGAGTGCGATCGGGTCGGTTTCTCGCCTAACACACTTCACGCTGCCTGCGCGGCGCGCCCCCACGCGGGCGACTGACTCCCTGCAGCAGCAGCCGTGCGCGCGTGTGCCCGAAACAGCAGCCAGCATCTGCCTATCCGAAGCGCATCAAGCTTGATAGCGTGGTGCCATGCTTAACTGAATGCCTTCGGTGCCAGGCAGACCATGGCAACCTCCCCGGCGGGGGAAGGCTGGGAGGAAGCAAGGACACGCTGCAAAGCGTCTGCCGCGCATAGTCTTTCAAGGTCGGCGATATCAGCCTCTTCATTGGTTCAAGCCGCGCACGTGTGCACAGCTCAAAGAAGCACGACCTGGATCCTGCGGCTACTGCTGCGGCAGCAGCGGAGTCGGCGGTGGTGGCGGGCGCAGTTGTTGCCGCTGTGCACCATGCTCATCCTGCTGATCAGTGCGGGACCAACCACGGCCGCCTCTGACAGTCGGTCCGAAGACAATGACGGGCTGCTGTATGTGGTGCAGCCGCCCTCCATCGTCAGCTCGACCTCGTCTGAGGCCAATTTGATTACCAGCTTGACAAGCGGGAGCCCCACCTGCACGGGCGGATCCTGCTGTGACGTGGTTATGTACCCGTCCAACAGCACCGGCCAGCTCATTGGAGGCAAGGGCGCGGTGGTTACGTGCGGCCGCCAGGCGGCGTGCCTGGGGGTGTACCTGGCGGGCAGCTCGTGCAGAGTGCAGGTGGAGGCGGGCACTTCGAAAACCTACACCTACTGCCAAGCCTGCGTCTTCTGGGCCAACGCTTCCGGCGCATGCGCCAAGTCGCTGTCCGACACCATAAGTCACGTGTGCTCAGGTGAGCCCTAGGCCCTAGGCTGGACAGTCCGCTCATCATCACCAAACTGATCACGGCGGCGGCGGCCCCCGCCATCACCATGCTGATCGATGTCGTCGTACGCACGTGGGCCGTTTCGCGCTCAGAATGAAGCGGAACCGGGAGACCAGCCCTTTGCTTACTCCATGCGTGCATGCAGCGGACCGCCTGTATGGAGTGGTCCAGGCACCGGGTCAAGCTCCGCAAACCTCGGATACGAACAAGCTTGAAGGATGGAGCAGCGGCCTGGACGGTGAGTTGTTACCAGTTGAAAGGTAGGGTGGCCGGCATGCCAGTTCCGCCCGCTGGCCCTTCCTCTGGCGTGACCGCCACGCACGTCCGTTCCCTAACCTCCAAGCGCACATAGGTCCAGCGCGCGTAATAGCGCGCGTGTGTAGCGTGTGTTGATGACGAGGCCGTCGGCGGCGTGAACGTGGGCGTTTCGATTGACACACATGCGCACATACGCACGCGCGTACCCACCCAGCCATCCACCTGCGCGCTACATACAAAATTGCGTCCACAGACGGCTACTGCCAATGGATCCGGTGGAACACGTCGTCCTCGGCCTGGGCGGAGACGATGTGGACCATCAAGGACGGCAGTGGGAGCTGCCTGGCCGACGGTGAGCATCACGGACGTTTTGTATTGCTGCGATCCGTCCTCGGCCTATGCCCGCCCGCCCGGCGCTAGGGGTTGACAACATCGATCCAACCAATCTGCTGGCGCTGTGCTGCCATTTGCATGCATTCCTGAGATGCAGGAGCCACGCCCGCCACCATGGACCTCCCGAGGGGCGCGAATGCAACTTGCAGTGGACCAAGATTAACAAGTAGCAGCAAGCCGGTTGGCTGCGACACCGGCTCGCAAGAAAATGAATGCCTCTGGCGGATCTGGCTGCCAAAGCCCGGTGGTGACGTGCTGCCATGCGCTCCTTCTCCTCCTTCGCCTCGCCCACCAGTGCCTCCATCCCCGCGCCCTCCAAACCCAAACCCTCCTGTGCCACCTAGCCCTTCTCCTCCCAGCCCAGCACCTCCCGCGCCTCCAAGCCCGCAGCCGCGGGTGCCGCCCAGCCCGGCGCCGCCTACTCCACCCAGCCCAAGGCCGCCTGCGCCGCCCAGCCCGGCGCCGCCTGTGCCACCTTCTCCTGCACCACCTGTACCCCCTAGCCCCCCGTCACCAGCGCCGCCCAGCCCTGCGCCTCCCACGCCCCCGTCCCCAGCGCCTCCGCAACCTCCCGTTCCGCCGTCGCCTGCGCCGCCGGTGCCGCCTAGCCCTGCACCGCCCGTACCTCCCAGCCCCTCCCCGCCGGCGCCTCCGTCACCTGCGCCGCCCAGCCCTGCACCTCCCACGCCCCCGTCGCCAGCGCCGCCGCAGCCTCCCGTTCCACCGTCTCCTGCGCCGCCAGTGCCGCCTAGCCCTGCACCACCTGCACCCCCCAGCCCGTCCCCGCCGGCGCCTCCTTCACCTGCGCCACCCAGCCCTTCACCTCCCACGCCCCCGTCGCCTGCGCCGCCTAGCCCTGCGCCTCCCACGCCCCCGTCCCCAGCGCCTCCGCAGCCTCCCGTTCCACCGTCTCCTGCGCCGCCGGTGCCGCCTAGCCCTTCACCTCCCGCGCCTCCCAGCCCCTCCCCGCCGGCGCCTCCTAGCCCGGCGCCTCCCAGCCCCACGCCACCATCGCCCTCACCGCCACAGCCGCCATCGCCATCTCCGCCGGCGCCTCCTAGCCCGGCGCCTCCGCAGCCGCCGAGCCCCAAGCCGCCGACGCCGCCGAGCCCGGCCCCGCCGCAGCCGCCGAGTCCCAAGCCACCCGCGCCTCCTAGCCCGGCACCGCCGCAGCCGCCGAGCCCACGCCCGCCTACACCGCCTCGCCCTCCGCTCCCTCCGCTGCCACCCAGCGACTGCGTCTTCCGCGGCTCCTTTGACACCCCGGTCGACAGCACGTCCGGCCCTGCCGTGACATGCGCCGAGCAGGCCGCCTGCCTGGACGTGTACTTTGATGCCGGGCAGTGCGAGCAGGATTACGCGGATGTGGACGAGGTGGATGGCCAGCAGCAGGCTGCTGCGGGCGAATCTGCGGGTAGCAGCAGCAGCAGCAGCAGCAGCCGGCGCCGGCGCTTGCAGGTGTCCGGCGGCGGCTCCGTGTCTGCTGGGGCCAGCGGCGATAGCAGCACCAGCAGCAGCGACAACGTCCCACAGGAAGTGTACACTTACTGCAAGGTGTGCTTGGCGTGGTCCAACGCCCGCGGCGGCTGCGGCAAGGACCCGCGTGACACGCTGAGCCACGTGTGCAGCGCGGACCGCTTCATGGGCGTGGTGCCGGCGACGGGCGATGCGCCGGTGGTGGGCTATACCAACAAGCTCAAGGACTGGAGGAGCGGAGATCAGAGTGAGTGCTTGCACGCGCGAATAGGTGATGACCAGCAGCAGAGCGCGCGGTGGGCATGCTTGGTTGCTTTGTGCGGGGCATGCTTGGTTGCTTTGTGCGCGCGCGTGTGTGCGTGTGGGTGTACCGCGGCGGAGCGCGCGCCTATGTGTCGATATGTGTTGGGGGCACGTATGTGTGCTAGTGTGTGAAACTGCTGCCCTGCTTCATCTGCCATGCCAGCTGCCCTGCTGCTGGATCCTGCTGCCCGTCCACCTCATCGCTGCTGCCCTGCTGCTCCTGCTGCCCGCTCGCTGCAGACCGCTACTGCCAATGGGTGCGCTGGAACAGCAGCAGCACGTGGACAGAGGTGTACTGGAGCATCAAAGACGGCAACGGCGAGTGCCTGCCTGCAGGCCAGTCCTCGCCCCTGTCGGTCACGCTGCAAGGCCTGCGCGCGCAGTGCAGCGGCCGTCGCCAGATCAACAGCACCACAGTGGGTGGCTGTGCCACGGGCAGCCAGTCCAACGAGTGCATGTGGCGCATCGACTTGCCTCGCCCCGGCTCGCCCGACTTCGAGTGCCGTGCGCCATCGCCGCCCAGCCCGCGGCCGCCGGTGCCGCCCAGCCCGGCGCCGCCTACTCCACCCAGCCCGAGGCCGCCTGCGCCGCCCAGCCCGGCGCCGCCTGTGCCACCTTCTCCCGCACCACCTGTACCCCCTAGCCCCGCGCCGCCCGCGCCGCCCAGCCCTGCACCTCCCACGCCCCCGTCGCCAGCGCCGCCGCAGCCTCCCGTTCCACCATCTCCTGCGCCGCCGGTGCCGCCTAGCCCTGCACCGCCCGTACCCCCCAGCCCCTCCCCGCCGGCGCCTCCGTCACCTGCGCCGCCCAGCCCTGCACCTCCCACGCCCCCGTCGCCAGCGCCGCCGCAGCCTCCCGTTCCACCGTCTCCTGCGCCGCCAGTGCCGCCTAGCCCTGCACCACCTGCACCCCCCAGCCCGTCCCCGCCGGCGCCTCCTTCACCTGAGCCACCCAGCCCTTCACCTCCCACGCCCCCGTCGCCTGCGCCGCCTAGCCCTGCGCCTCCCACGCCCCCGTCCCCAGCGCCTCCGCAGCCTCCCGTTCCACCGTCTCCTGCGCCGCCGGTGCCGCCTAGCCCTTCACCTCCCGCGCCTCTCAGCCCCTCCCCGCCGGCGCCTCCTAGCCCGGCGCCTCCCAGCCCCTCCCCGCCGGCGCCTCCTAGCCCGGCGCCTCCCACGCCACCATCGCCCTCACCGCCACAGCCGCCATCGCCATCTCCGCCGGCGCCTCCTAGCCCGGCGCCTCCGCAGCCGCCGAGCCCCAAGCCGCCGACGCCGCCGAGCCCGGCCCCGCCGCAGCCGCCGAGTCCCAAGCCACCCGCGCCTCCTAGCCCGGCACCGCCGCAGCCGCCGAGCCCACGCCCGCCTACACCGCCTCGCCCTCCGCTCCCTCCGCTGCCACCCAGCGACTGCGTCTTCCGCGGCTCCTTTGACACCCCGGTCGACAGCACGTCCGGCCCTGCCGTGACATGCGCCGAGCAGGCCGCCTGCCTGGACGTGTACTTTGATGCCGGGCAGTGCGAGCAGGATTACGCGGATGTGGACGAGGTGGATGGCCAGCAGCAGGCTGCTGCGGGCGAATCTGCGGGTAGCAGCAGCAGCAGCAGCAGCAGCCGGCGCCGGCGCTTGCAGGTGTCCGGCGGCGGCTCCGTGTCTGCTGGGGCCAGCGGCGATAGCAGCACCAGCAGCAGCGACAACGTCCCACAGGAAGTGTACACTTACTGCAAGGTGTGCTTGGCGTGGTCCAACGCCCGCGGCGGCTGCGGCAAGGACCCGCGTGACACGCTGAGCCACGTGTGCAGCGCGGACCGCTTCATGGGCGTGGTGCCGGCGGCGGGCGATGCGCCGGTGGTGGGCTATACCAACAAGCTCAAGGACTGGAGGAGCGGAGATCAGAGTGAGTGCTTGCACGCGCGAATAGGTGATGACCAGCAGCAGAGCGCGCGGTGGGCATGCTTGGTTGCTTTGTGCGGGGCATGCTTGGTTGCTTTGTGCGCGCGCGTGTGTGCGTGTGGGTGTACCGCGGCGGAGCGCGCGCCTATGTGTCGATATGTGTTGGGGGCACGTATGTGTGCTAGTGTGTGAAACTGCTGCCCTGCTTCATCTGCCATGCCAGCTGCCCTGCTGCTGGATCCTGCTGCCCGTCCACCTCATCGCTGCTGCCCTGCTGCTCCTGCTGCCCGCTCGCTGCAGACCGATACTGCCAATGGGTGCGCTGGAACAGCAGCAGCACGTGGACAGAGGTGTACTGGAGCATCAAAGACGGCAACGGCGAGTGCCTGCCTGCAGGCCAGTCCTCGCCCCTGTCGGTCACGCTGCAAGGCCTGCGCGCGCAGTGCAGCGGCCGTCGCCAGATCAACAGCACCACAGTGGGTGGCTGTGCCACGGGCAGCCAGTCCAACGAGTGCATGTGGCGCATCGACTTGCCTCGCCCCGGCTCGCCCGACTTCGAGTGCCGTGCGCCATCGCCGCCCAGCCCGCGGCCGCCGGTGCCGCCCAGCCCGGCGCCGCCTACTCCACCCAGCCCGAGGCCGCCTGCGCCGCCCAGCCCGGCGCCGCCTGTGCCACCTTCTCCCGCACCACCTGTACCCCCTAGCCCCGCGCCGCCCGCGCCGCCCAGCCCTGCACCTCCCACGCCCCCGTCGCCAGCGCCGCCGCAGCCTCCCGTTCCACCATCTCCTGCGCCGCCGGTGCCGCCTAGCCCTGCACCGCCCGCACCCCCCAGCCCGTCCCCGCCGGCACCTCCGTCACCTGCGCCGCCCAGCCCTGCACCTCCCACTCCCCCGTCACCAGCGCCGCCCAGCCCTGCGCCTCCCACGCCCCCGTCCCCAGCGCCTCCGCAACCTCCCGTTCCGCCGTCGCCTGCGCCGCCGGTGCCGCCTAGCCCTGCACCGCCCGTACCCCCCAGCCCCTCCCCGCCGGCGCCTCCGTCACCTGCGCCGCCCAGCCCTGCACCTCCCACGCCCCCGTCGCCAGCGCCGCCGCAGCCTCCCGTTCCACCGTCTCCTGCGCCGCCAGTGCCGCCTAGCCCTGCACCACCTGCACCCCCCAGCCCGTCCCCGCCGGCGCCTCCTTCACCTGAGCCACCCAGCCCTTCACCTCCCACGCCCCCGTCGCCTGCGCCGCCTAGCCCTGCGCCTCCCACGCCCCCGTCCCCAGCGCCTCCGCAGCCTCCCGTTCCACCGTCTCCTGCGCCGCCGGTGCCGCCTAGCCCTTCACCTCCCGCGCCTCTCAGCCCCTCCCCGCCGGCGCCTCCTAGCCCGGCGCCTCCCAGCCCCTCCCCGCCGGCGCCTCCTAGCCCGGCGCCTCCCACGCCACCATCGCCCTCACCGCCACAGCCGCCATCGCCATCTCCGCCGTCGCCTCCTAGCCCGGCGCCTCCGCAGCCGCCGAGCCCCAAGCCGCCGACGCCGCCGAGCCCGGCCCCGCCGCAGCCGCCGAGTCCCAAGCCACCCGCGCCTCCTAGCCCGGCACCGCCGCAGCCGCCGAGCCCACGCCCGCCTACACCGCCTCGGCCTCCGCTCCCTCCGCTGCCACCCAGCGACTGCGTCTTCCGCGGCTCCTTTGACACCCCGGTCGACAGCACGTCCGGCCCTGCCGTGACATGCGCCGAGCAGGCCGCCTGCCTGGACGTGTACTTTGATGCCGGGCAGTGCGAGCAGGATTACGCGGATGTGGACGAGGTGGATGGCCAGCAGCAGGCTGCTGCGGGCGAATCTGCGGGTAGCAGCAGCAGCAGCAGCAGCAGCAGCAGCAGCAGCAGCAGCAGCAGCAGCAGCAGCAGCAGCAGCAGCAGCAGCAGCAGCAGCAGCAGCAGCAGCAGCAGCAGCCGGCGCCGGCGCTTGCAGGTGTCCGGCGGCGGCTCCGTGTCTGCTGGGGCCAGCGGCGATAGCAGCACCAGCAGCAGCGACAACGTTCCACAGGAAGTGTACACTTACTGCAAGGTGTGCTTGGCGTGGTCCAACGCCCGCGGCGGCTGCGGCAAGGACCCGCGTGACACGCTGAGCCACGTGTGCAGCGCGGACCGCTTCATGGGCGTGGTGCCGGCGGCGGGCGATGCGCCGGTGGTGGGCTATACCAACAAGCTCAAGGACTGGAGGAGCGGAGATCAGAGTGAGTGCTTGCACGCGCGAATAGGTGATGACCAGCAGCAGGACAGCTGTGGAATGCCAAACTGGCGGCACGGTGCGGATTCTCCCTGACTGGCCGGCAACGCTTGCAGCCACGCGCTGCCCCAGGAACGGCCGAAGTCGCTCCCTGCCCCCTGTGCTCTCACCCGGACTCGGGGGGCCACATTCTCGGAGGATGCAGACACAAGCACATGAGCAAGCTGTACATCAGCCGACACAACCGTGCAGTCCGCATCATCATGCAACACGTTGCCCGCGGCGCACACGGGGGCTGCTTCAAAGTCATGGATGCAACTGCCGCCGACGACCTGCCTGAGTACGTGTCCAGCACTCGCCTACCCAAATGGCTACTCCCAGACTGCCCCGACGTCATTCGCAAAAAGATGAGGCCCGACATCCTACTGATACCCACCATCCCGCTGGACCCCGACACACCACCCGCACCCAGCACAAACCATACCGTACACATTGTGGAGGTCGGATACTGTGCCGACACCAACCACACCGCCAAAATCCACACCAAAGCCAAGCAGCACGCCAAGCTAGCCCGCCTCCTGCGCCGGGCAGGATGGAAAGTCAAATACACCACGCAAGAGGCTGTCAGTCTGGGCTTTGCTGGAACCATTCGCGCTGACCTACCAAAGCTGCTGCGGAAGCTAGGGGTCCGCCCCGCGGCAGCCTCCACCTGCTGCAACGCCCTACACGACCACGCAGTCACCACCCTCAATAATATTGTCCGCTCCAGGCGACGAGGTGAACGAGGGGAACCCCTCGACACCCAACAGGGCGCAGGCGGGTGACCCTCACCCGCATAGGCATGCGCCCCATGCCCACTGAGTACCCCCGGTAGCAGACGAGTAACGAGGCTTGCCTCTCACCTCGTCGGCTCCCTTAATCCATGCCCTGACTTACGGAAAGGCGTATACATTTATTTATTTATTTATGACCAGCAGCAGAGCGCGCGGTGGGCATGCTTGGTTGCTTTGTGCGGGGCATGCTTGGTTGCTTTGTGCGCGCGCGTGTGTGCGTGTGGGTGTACCGCGGCGGAGCGCGCGCCTATGTGTCGATATGTGTTGGGGGCACGTATGTGTGCTAGTGTGTGAAACTGCTGCCCTGCTTCATCTGCCATGCCAGCTGCCCTGCTGCTGGATCCTGCTGCCCGTCCACCTCATCGCTGCTGCCCTGCTGCTCCTGCTGCCCGCTCGCTGCAGACCGATACTGCCAATGGGTGCGCTGGAACAGCAGCAGCACGTGGACAGAGGTGTACTGGAGCATCAAAGACGGCAACGGCGAGTGCCTGCCTGCAGGCCAGTCCTCGCCCCTGTCGGTCACGCTGCAAGGCCTGCGCGCGCAGTGCAGCGGCCGTTGCCAGATCAACAGCACCACAGTGGGTGGCTGTGCCACGGGCAGCCAGTCCAACGAGTGCCTGTGGCGCATCGACTTGCCTCGCCCCGGCTCGCCCGACTTCGAGTGCCGTGCGCCATCGCCGCCCAGCCCGCGGCCGCCGGTGCCGCCCAGCCCGGCGCCGCCTACTCCACCCAGCCCGAGGCCGCCTGCGCCGCCCAGCCCGGCGCCGCCTGTGCCACCTTCTCCCGCACCACCTGTACCCCCTAGCCCCGCGCCGCCCGCGCCGCCCAGCCCTGCACCTCCCACGCCCCCGTCGCCAGCGCCGCCGCAGCCTCCCGTTCCACCATCTCCTGCGCCGCCGGTGCCGCCTAGCCCTGCACCGCCCGCACCCCCCAGCCCGTCCCCGCCGGCACCTCCGTCACCTGCGCCGCCCAGCCCTGCACCTCCCACTCCCCCGTCACCAGCGCCGCCCAGCCCTGCGCCTCCCACGCCCCCGTCCCCAGCGCCTCCGCAACCTCCCGTTCCGCCGTCGCCTGCGCCGCCGGTGCCGCCTAGCCCTGCACCTCCCGTACCCCCCAGCCCCTCCCCGCCGGCGCCTCCGTCACCTGCGCCGCCCAGCCCTGCACCTCCCACGCCCCCGTCGCCAGCGCCGCCGCAGCCTCCCGTTCCACCGTCTCCTGCGCCGCCAGTGCCGCCTAGCCCTGCACCACCTGCACCCCCCAGCCCGTCCCCGCCGGCGCCTCCTTCACCTGAGCCACCCAGCCCTTCACCTCCCACGCCCCCGTCGCCTGCGCCGCCTAGCCCTGCGCCTCCCACGCCCCCGTCCCCAGCGCCTCCGCAGCCTCCCGTTCCACCGTCTCCTGCGCCGCCGGTGCCGCCTAGCCCTTCACCTCCCGCGCCTCTCAGCCCCTCCCCGCCGGCGCCTCCTAGCCCGGCGCCTCCCAGCCCCTCCCCGCCGGCGCCTCCTAGCCCGGCGCCTCCCACGCCACCATCGCCCTCACCGCCACAGCCGCCATCGCCATCTCCGCCGTCGCCTCCTAGCCCGGCGCCTCCGCAGCCGCCGAGCCCCAAGCCGCCGACGCCGCCGAGCCCGGCCCCGCCGCAGCCGCCGAGTCCCAAGCCACCCGCGCCTCCTAGCCCGGCACCGCCGCAGCCGCCGAGCCCACGCCCGCCTACACCGCCTCGGCCTCCGCTCCCTCCGCTGCCACCCAGCGACTGCGTCTTCCGCGGCTCCTTTGACACCCCGGTCGACAGCACGTCCGGCCCTGCCGTGACATGCGCCGAGCAGGCCGCCTGCCTGGACGTGTACTTTGATGCCGGGCAGTGCGAGCAGGATTACGCGGATGTGGACGAGGTGGATGGCCAGCAGCAGGCTGCTGCGGGCGAATCTGCGGGTAGCAGCAGCAGCAGCAGCAGCAGCCGGCGCCGGCGCTTGCAGGTGTCCGGCGGCGGCTCCGTGTCTGCTGGGGCCAGCGGCGATAGCAGCACCAGCAGCAGCGACAACGTCCCACAGGAAGTGTACACTTACTGCAAGGTGTGCTTGGCGTGGTCCAACGCCCGCGGCGGCTGCGGCAAGGACCCGCGTGACACGCTGAGCCACGTGTGCAGCGCGGACCGCTTCATGGGCGTGGTGCCGGCGGCGGGCGATGCGCCGGTGGTGGGCTATACCAACAAGCTCAAGGACTGGAGGAGCGGAGATCAGAGTGAGTGCTTGCACGCGCGAATAGGTGATGACCAGCAGCAGAGCGCGCGGTGGGCATGCTTGGTTGCTTTGTGCGGGGCATGCTTGGTTGCTTTGTGCGCGCGCGTGTGTGCGTGTGGGTGTACCGCGGCGGAGCGCGCGCCTATGTGTCGATATGTGTTGGGGGCACGTATGTGTGCTAGTGTGTGAAACTGCTGCCCTGCTTCATCTGCCATGCCAGCTGCCCTGCTGCTGGATCCTGCTGCCCGTCCACCTCATCGCTGCTGCCCTGCTGCTCCTGCTGCCCGCTCGCTGCAGACCGATACTGCCAATGGGTGCGCTGGAACAGCAGCAGCACGTGGACAGAGGTGTACTGGAGCATCAAAGACGGCAACGGCGAGTGCCTGCCTGCAGGCCAGTCCTCGCCCCTGTCGGTCACGCTGCAAGGCCTGCGCGCGCAGTGCAGCGGCCGTCGCCAGATCAACAGCACCACAGTGGGTGGCTGTGCCACGGGCAGCCAGTCCAACGAGTGCCTGTGGCGCATCGACTTGCCTCGCCCCGGCTCGCCCGACTTCGAGTGCCGTGCGCCGTCGCCGCCCAGCCCGCGGCCGCCGGTGCCGCCCAGCCCGGCGCCGCCTACTCCACCCAGCCCGAGGCCGCCTGCGCCGCCCAGCCCGGCGCCGCCTGTGCCACCTTCTCCCGCACCACCTGTACCCCCTAGCCCCGCGCCGCCCGCGCCGCCCAGCCCTGCACCTCCCACGCCCCCGTCGCCAGCGCCGCCGCAGCCTCCCGTTCCACCGTCTCCTGCGCCGCCGGTGCCGCCTAGCCCCGATCCGCCCTCGCCAGAGCCTCCAATCGCTGCAAGAGCTTTACCTCCGTCGCCCGAACCTCCTTTGCCCCCCAGCCCTGCGCCAGGCGCGCCTCCGCCCTCCCCCGAGCCGCCCAGCCCCGCTCCTGGCGCCCCGCCGCCGTCGCCTGCGCCGCCGAGCCCTGCGCCAGGCGCGCCTCCACCCTCCCCCGAGCCGCCCAGCCCCGCTCCTGGCGCCCCCGCCGCCGTCGCCTGCGCCGCCGAGCCCTGCGCCAGGCGCGCCTCCGCCCTCCCCCGAGCCGCCCAGCCCCGCTCCTGGCGCCCCGCCGCCGTCGCCTGCGCCGCCGAGCCCTGCGCCAGGCGCGCCTCCGCCCTCCCCCGAGCCGCCCAGCCCCGCTCCTGGCGCCCCGCCGCCGTCGCCTGCGCCGCCGAGCCCTGCGCCAGGCGCGCCTCCGCCCTCCCCCGAGCCGCCCAGCCCCGCTCCTGGCGCCCCGCCGCCGTCGCCTGCGCCGCCGAGCCCTGCGCCAGGCGCGCCTCCGCCCTCCCGCGAGCCGCCCAGCCCGGCTCCTGGCGCCCCGCCGCCGTCGCCTGCGCCGCCGAGCCCTGCGCCAGGCGCGCCTCCGCCCTCCCCCGAGCCGCCCAGCCCCGCTCCTGGCGCCCCGCCGCCGTCGCCTGCGCCGCCGAGCCCTGCGCCAGGCGCGCCTCCGCCCTCCCCCGCGCCGCCCAGCCCCACTCCTGGCGCCCCGCCGCCGTCGCCTGCGCCGCCGAGCCCTGCGCCAGGCGCGCCTCCGCCCTCCCCCGAGCCGCCCAGCCCCGCTCCTGGCGCCCCGCCGCCGTCGCCTGCGCCGCCGAGCCCTGCGCCAGGCGCGCCTCCGCCCTCCCCCGAGCCGCCCAGCCCCGCTCCTGGCGCCCCGCCGCCGTCGCCTGCGCCGCCGAGCCCTGCGCCAGGCGCGCCTCCGCCCTCCCCCGAGCCGCCCAGCCCCGCTCCTGGCGCCCCGCCGCCGTCGCCTGCGCCGCCGAGCCCTGCGCCAGGCGCGCCTCCGCCCTCCCCCGAGCCGCCCAGCCCCGCTCCTGGCGCCCCGCCGCCGTCGCCTGCGCCGCCGAGCCCTGCGCCAGGCGCGCCTCCGCCCTCCCCCGAGCCGCCCAGCCCCGCTCCTGGCGCCCCGCCGCCGTCGCCTGCGCCGCCGAGCCCTGCGCCAGGCGCGCCTCCGCCCTCCCCCGAGCCGCCCAGCCCCGCTCCTGGCGCCCCGCCGCCGTCGCCTGCGCCGCCGAGCCCTGCGCCAGGCGCGCCTCCGCCCTCCCGCGAGCCGCCCAGCCCGGCTCCTGGCGCCCCGCCGCCGTCGCCTGCGCCGCCGAGCCCTGCGCCAGGCGCGCCTCCGCCCTCCCCCGAGCCGCCCAGCCCCGCTCCTGGCGCCCCGCCGCCGTCGCCTGCGCCGCCGAGCCCTGCGCCAGGCGCGCCTCCGCCCTCCCCCGCGCCGCCCAGCCCCCACTCCTGGCGCCCCGCCGCCGTCGCCTGCGCCGCCGAGCCCTGCGCCAGGCGCGCCTCCGCCCTCCCCCGAGCCGCCCAGCCCCGCTCCTGGCGCCCCGCCGCCGTCGCCTGCGCCGCCGAGCCCTGCGCCAGGCGCGCCTCCGCCCTCCCCCGAGCCGCCCAGCCCCGCTCCTGGCGCCCCGCCGCCGTCGCCTGCGCCGCCGAGCCCTGCGCCAGGCGCGCCTCCGCCCTCCCCCGAGCCGCCCAGCCCCGCTCCTGGCGCCCCGCCGCCGTCGCCTGCGCCGCCGAGCCCTGCGCCAGGCGCGCCTCCGCCCTCCCCCGAGCCGCCCAGCCCCGCTCCTGGCGCCCCGCCGCCGTCGCCTGCGCCGCCGAGCCCTGCGCCAGGCGCGCCTCCGCCCTCCCCCGAGCCGCCCAGCCCCGCTCCTGGCGCCCCGCCGCCGTCGCCTGCGCCGCCGAGCCCTGCGCCAGGCGCGCCTCCGCCCTCCCCCGAGCCGCCCAGCCCCGCTCCCGGCGCCCCGCCGCCGTCGCCTGCGCCGCCGAGCCCTGCGCCAGGCGCGCCTCCGCCCTCCCCCGAGCCGCCCAGCCCCGCTCCTGGCGCCCCGCCGCCGTCACCTGCGCCGCCGAGCCCTGCGCCAGGCGCGCCTCCGCCCTCCCCCGAGCCGCCCAGCCCCGCTCCTGGCGCCCCGCCGCCGTCGCCTGCGCCGCCGAGCCCTGCGCCAGGCGCGCCTCCGCCCTCCCCCGCGCCGCCCAGCCCCGCTCCTGGCGCCCCGCCGCCGTCGCCTGCGCCGCCGAGCCCTGCGCCAGGCGCGCCTCCGCCCTCCCCCGAGCCGCCCAGCCCCGCTCCTGGCGCCCCGCCGCCGTCGCCTGCGCCGCCGAGCCCTGCGCCAGGCGCGCCTCCGCCCTCCCCCGAGCCGCCCAGCCCCGCTCCCGGCGCCCCGCCGCCGTCGCCTGCGCCGCCGAGCCCTGCGCCAGGCGCGCCTCCGCCCTCCCCCGAGCCGCCCAGCCCCGCTCCTGGCGCCCCGCCGCCGTCGCCTGCGCCGCCGAGCCCTGCGCCAGGCGCGCCTCCGCCCTCCCCCGAGCCGCCCAGCCCCGCTCCTGGCGCCCCGCCGCCGTCGCCTGCGCCGCCGAGCCCTGCGCCAGGCGCGCCTCCGCCCTCCCCCGCGCCGCCCAGCCCCCGCTCCTGGCGCCCCGCCGCCGTCGCCTGCGCCGCCGAGCCCTGCGCCAGGCGCGCCTCCGCCCTCCCCCGCGCCGCCCAGCCCCGCTCCTGGCGCCCCGCCGCCGTCGCCTGCGCCGCCGAGCCCTGCGCCAGGCGCGCCTCCGCCCTCCCCCGCGCCGCCCAGCCCCGCTCCTGGCGCCCCGCCGCCGTCGCCTGCGCCGCCGAGCCCTGCGCCAGGCGCGCCTCCGCCCTCCCCCGAGCCGCCCAGCCCCGCTCCTGGCGCCCCGCCGCCGTCGCCTGCGCCGCCGAGCCCTGCGCCAGGCGCGCCTCCGCCCTCCCCCGAGCCGCCCAGCCCCGCTCCTGGCGCCCCGCCGCCGTCGCCTGCGCCGCCGAGCCCTGCGCCAGGCGCGCCTCCGCCCTCCCCCGAGCCGCCCAGCCCCGCTCCTGGCGCCCCGCCGCCGTCGCCTGCGCCGCCGAGCCCTGCGCCAGGCGCGCCTCCGCCCCTCCCCCGAGCCGCCCAGCCCCGCTCCTGGCGCCCCGCCGCCGTCGCCTGCGCCGCCGAGCCCTGCGCCAGGCGCGCCTCCGCCCTCCCCCGAGCCGCCCAGCCCCGCTCCTGGCGCCCCGCCGCCGTCGCCTGCGCCGCCGAGCCCTGCGCCAGGCGCGCCTCCGCCCTCCCCCGAGCCGCCCAGCCCCGCTCCCTGGCGCCCCGCCGCCGTCGCCTGCGCCGCCGAGCCCTGCGCCAGGCGCGCCTCCGCCCTCCCCCGAGCCGCCCAGCCCCGCTCCTGGCGCCCCGCCGCCGTCGCCTGCGCCGCCGAGCCCTGCGCCAGGCGCGCCTCCGCCCTCCCCCGAGCCGCCCAGCCCCGCTCCTGGCGCCCCGCCGCCGTCGCCTGCGCCGCCGAGCCCTGCGCCAGGCGCGCCTCCGCCCTCCCCCGAGCCGCCCAGCCCCGCTCCTGGCGCCCCGCCGCCGTCGCCTGCGCCGCCGAGCCCTGCGCCAGGCGCGCCTCCGCCCCTCCCCCGAGCCGCCCAGCCCCGCTCCTGGCGCCCCGCCGCCGTCGCCTGCGCCGCCGAGCCCTGCGCCAGGCGCGCCTCCGCCCTCCCCCGAGCCGCCCAGCCCCGCTCCTGGCGCCCCGCCGCCGTCGCCTGCGCCGCCGAGCCCTGCGCCAGGCGCGCCTCCGCCCTCCCCCGAGCCGCCCAGCCCCGCTCCTGGCGCCCCGCCGCCGTCGCCTGCGCCGCCGAGCCCTGCGCCAGGCGCGCCTCCGCCCTCCCCCGAGCCGCCCAGCCCCGCTCCTGGCGCCCCGCCGCCGTCGCCTGCGCCGCCGAGCCCTGCGCCAGGCGCGCCTCCGCCCTCCCCCGAGCCGCCCAGCCCCGCTCCTGGCGCCCCGCCGCCGTCGCCTGCGCCGCCGAGCCCTGCGCCAGGCGCGCCTCCGCCCTCCCCCGAGCCGCCCAGCCCCGCTCCTGGCGCCCCGCCGCCGTCGCCTGCGCCGCCGAGCCCTGCGCCAGGCGCGCCTCCGCCCTCCCCCGAGCCGCCCAGCCCCGCTCCTGGCGCCCCGCCGCCGTCGCCTGCGCCGCCGAGCCCTGCGCCAGGCGCGCCTCCGCCCTCCCCCGAGCCGCCCAGCCCCGCTCCTGGCGCCCCGCCGCCGTCGCCTGCGCCGCCGAGCCCTGCGCCAGGCGCGCCTCCGCCCTCCCCCGAGCCGCCCAGCCCCGCTCCTGGCGCCCCGCCGCCGTCGCCTGCGCCGCCGAGCCCTGCGCCAGGCGCGCCTCCGCCCTCCCCCGAGCCGCCCAGCCCCGCTCCTGGCGCCCCGCCGCCGTCGCCTGCGCCGCCGAGCCCTGCGCCAGGCGCGCCTCCGCCCTCCCCCGAGCCGCCCAGCCCCGCTCCTGGCGCCCCGCCGCCGTCGCCTGCGCCGCCGAGCCCTGCGCCAGGCGCGCCTCCGCCCTCCCCCGAGCCGCCCAGCCCCGCTCCTGGCGCCCCGCCGCCGTCGCCTGCGCCGCCGAGCCCTGCGCCAGGCGCGCCTCCGCCCTCCCCCGAGCCGCCCAGCCCCGCTCCTGGCGCCCCGCCGCCGTCGCCTGCGCCGCCGAGCCCTGCGCCAGGCGCGCCTCCGCCCTCCCCCGAGCCGCCCAGCCCCGCTCCTGGCGCCCCGCCGCCGTCGCCTGCGCCGCCGAGCCCTGCGCCAGGCGCGCCTCCGCCCTCCCCCGAGCCGCCCAGCCCCGCTCCTGGCGCCCCGCCGCCGTCGCCTGCGCCGCCGAGCCCTGCGCCAGGCGCGCCTCCGCCTCCCCCGAGCCGCCCAGCCCCGCTCCTGGCGCCCCGCCGCCGTCGCCTGCGCCGCCGAGCCCTGCGCCAGGCGCGCCTCCGCCCTCCCCCGAGCCGCCCAGCCCCGCTCCTGGCGCCCCGCCGCCGTCGCCTGCGCCGCCGAGCCCTGCGCCAGGCGCGCCTCCGCCCTCCCCCGAGCCGCCCAGCCCCGCTCCTGGCGCCCCGCCGCCGTCGCCTGCGCCGCCGAGCCCTGCGCCAGGCGCGCCTCCGCCCTCCCCCGAGCCGCCCAGCCCCGCTCCTGGCGCCCCGCCGCCGTCGCCTGCGCCGCCGAGCCCTGCGCCAGGCGCGCCTCCGCCCTCCCCCGAGCCGCCCAGCCCCGCTCCTGGCGCCCCGCCGCCGTCGCCTGCGCCGCCGAGCCCTGCGCCAGGCGCGCCTCCGCCCTCCCCCGAGCCGCCCAGCCCCGCTCCTGGCGCCCCGCCGCCGTCGCCTGCGCCGCCGAGCCCTGCGCCAGGCGCGCCTCCGCCCTCCCCCGAGCCGCCCAGCCCCGCTCCTGGCGCCCCGCCGCCGTCGCCTGCGCCGCCGAGCCCTGCGCCAGGCGCGCCTCCGCCCTCCCCCGAGCCGCCCAGCCCCGCTCCTGGCGCCCCGCCGCCGTCGCCTGCGCCGCCGAGCCCTGCGCCAGGCGCGCCTCCGCCCTCCCCCGAGCCGCCCAGCCCCGCTCCTGGCGCCCCGCCGCCGTCGCCTGCGCCGCCGAGCCCTGCGCCAGGCGCGCCTCCGCCCTCCCCCGAGCCGCCCAGCCCCGCTCCTGGCGCCCCGCCGCCGTCGCCTGCGCCGCCGAGCCCTGCGCCAGGCGCGCCTCCGCCCTCCCCCGAGCCGCCCAGCCCCGCTCCTGGCGCCCCGCCGCCGTCGCCTGCGCCGCCGAGCCCTGCGCCAGGCGCGCCTCCGCCCTCCCCCGAGCCGCCCAGCCCCGCTCCTGGCGCCCCGCCGCCGTCGCCTGCGCCGCCGAGCCCTGCGCCAGGCGCGCCTCCGCCCTCCCCCGAGCCGCCCAGCCCCGCTCCTGGCGCCCCGCCGCCGTCGCCTGCGCCGCCGAGCCCTGCGCCAGGCGCGCCTCCGCCCTCCCCCGAGCCGCCCAGCCCCGCTCCTGGCGCCCCGCCGCCGTCGCCTGCGCCGCCGAGCCCTGCGCCAGGCGCGCCTCCGCCCTCCCCCGAGCCGCCCAGCCCCGCTCCTGGCGCCCCGCCGCCGTCGCCTGCGCCGCCGAGCCCTGCGCCAGGCGCGCCTCCGCCCTCCCCCGAGCCGCCCAGCCCCGCTCCTGGCGCCCCGCCGCCGTCGCCTGCGCCGCCGAGCCCTGCGCCAGGCGCGCCTCCGCCCTCCCCCGAGCCGCCCAGCCCCGCTCCTGGCGCCCCGCCGCCGTCGCCTGCGCCGCCGAGCCCTGCGCCAGGCGCGCCTCCGCCCTCCCCCGAGCCGCCCAGCCCCGCTCCTGGCGCCCCGCCGCCGTCGCCTGCGCCGCCGAGCCCTGCGCCAGGCGCGCCTCCGCCCTCCCCCGAGCCGCCCAGCCCCGCTCCTGGCGCCCCGCCGCCGTCGCCTGCGCCGCCGAGCCCTGCGCCAGGCGCGCCTCCGCCCTCCCCCGAGCCGCCCAGCCCCGCTCCTGGCGCCCCCGCCGCCGTCGCCTGCGCCGCCGAGCCCTGCGCCAGGCGCGCCTCCGCCCTCCCCCGAGCCGCCCAGCCCCGCTCCTGGCGCCCCGCCGCCGTCGCCTGCGCCGCCGAGCCCTGCGCCAGGCGCGCCTCCGCCCTCCCCCGAGCCGCCCAGCCCCGCTCCTGGCGCCCCGCCGCCGTCGCCTGCGCCGCCGAGCCCTGCGCCAGGCGCGCCTCCGCCCTCCCCCGAGCCGCCCAGCCCCGCTCCTGGCGCCCCGCCGCCGTCGCCTGCGCCGCCGAGCCCTGCGCCAGGCGCGCCTCCGCCCTCCCCCGAGCCGCCCAGCCCCGCTCCTGGCGCCCCGCCGCCGTCGCCTGCGCCGCCGAGCCCTGCGCCAGGCGCGCCTCCGCCCTCCCCCGAGCCGCCCAGCCCCGCTCCTGGCGCCCCGCCGCCGTCGCCTGCGCCGCCGAGCCCTGCGCCAGGCGCGCCTCCGCCCTCCCCCGAGCCGCCCAGCCCCGCTCCTGGCGCCCCGCCGCCGTCGCCTGCGCCGCCGAGCCCTGCGCCAGGCGCGCCTCCGCCCTCCCCCGAGCCGCCCAGCCCCGCTCCTGGCGCCCCGCCGCCGTCGCCTGCGCCGCCGAGCCCTGCGCCAGGCGCGCCTCCGCCCTCCCCCGAGCCGCCCAGCCCCGCTCCTGGCGCCCCGCCGCCGTCGCCTGCGCCGCCGAGCCCTGCGCCAGGCGCGCCTCCGCCCTCCCCCGAGCCGCCCAGCCCCGCTCCTGGCGCCCCGCCGCCGTCGCCTGCGCCGCCGAGCCCTGCGCCAGGCGCGCCTCCGCCCTCCCCCGAGCCGCCCAGCCCCGCTCCTGGCGCCCCGCCGCCGTCGCCTGCGCCGCCGAGCCCTGCGCCAGGCGCGCCTCCGCCCTCCCCCGAGCCGCCCAGCCCCGCTCCTGGCGCCCCGCCGCCGTCGCCTGCGCCGCCGAGCCCTGCGCCAGGCGCGCCTCCGCCCTCCCCCGAGCCGCCCAGCCCCGCTCCTGGCGCCCCGCCGCCGTCGCCTGCGCCGCCGAGCCCTGCGCCAGGCGCGCCTCCGCCCTCCCCCGAGCCGCCCAGCCCCGCTCCTGGCGCCCCGCCGCCGTCGCCTGCGCCGCCGAGCCCTGCGCCAGGCGCGCCCTCCGCCCTCCCCCGAGCCGCCCAGCCCCGCTCCTGGCGCCCCGCCGCCGTCGCCTGCGCCGCCGAGCCCTGCGCCAGGCGCGCCTCCGCCCTCCCCCGAGCCGCCCAGCCCCCGCTCCTGGCGCCCCGCCGCCGTCGCCTGCGCCGCCGAGCCCTGCGCCAGGCGCGCCTCCGCCCTCCCCCGAGCCGCCCAGCCCCGCTCCTGGCGCCCCGCCGCCGTCGCCTGCGCCGCCGAGCCCTGCGCCAGGCGCGCCTCCGCCCTCCCCCGAGCCGCCCAGCCCCGCTCCTGGCGCCCCGCCGCCGTCGCCTGCGCCGCCGAGCCCTGCGCCAGGCGCGCCTCCGCCCTCCCCCGAGCCGCCCAGCCCCGCTCCTGGCGCCCCGCCGCCGTCGCCTGCGCCGCCGAGCCCTGCGCCAGGCGCGCCTCCGCCCTCCCCCGAGCCGCCCAGCCCCGCTCCTGGCGCCCCGCCGCCGTCGCCTGCGCCGCCGAGCCCTGCGCCAGGCGCGCCTCCGCCCTCCCCCGAGCCGCCCAGCCCCGCTCCTGGCGCCCCGCCGCCGTCGCCTGCGCCGCCGAGCCCTGCGCCAGGCGCGCCTCCGCCCTCCCCCGAGCCGCCCAGCCCCGCTCCTGGCGCCCCGCCGCCGTCGCCTGCGCCGCCGAGCCCTGCGCCAGGCGCGCCTCCGCCCTCCCCCGAGCCGCCCAGCCCCGCTCCTGGCGCCCCGCCGCCGTCGCCTGCGCCGCCGAGCCCTGCGCCAGGCGCGCCTCCGCCCTCCCCCGAGCCGCCCAGCCCCGCTCCTGGCGCCCCGCCGCCGTCGCCTGCGCCGCCGAGCCCTGCGCCAGGCGCGCCTCCGCCCTCCCCCGAGCCGCCCAGCCCCGCTCCTGGCGCCCCGCCGCCGTCGCCTGCGCCGCCGAGCCCTGCGCCAGGCGCGCCTCCGCCCTCCCCCGAGCCGCCCAGCCCCGCTCCTGGCGCCCCGCCGCCGTCGCCTGCGCCGCCGAGCCCTGCGCCAGGCGCGCCTCCGCCCTCCCCCGAGCCGCCCAGCCCCGCTCCTGGCGCCCCGCCGCCGTCGCCTGCGCCGCCGAGCCCTGCGCCAGGCGCGCCTCCGCCCTCCCCCGAGCCGCCCAGCCCCGCTCCTGGCGCCCCGCCGCCGTCGCCTGCGCCGCCGAGCCCTGCGCCAGGCGCGCCTCCGCCCTCCCCCGAGCCGCCCAGCCCCGCTCCTGGCGCCCCGCCGCCGTCGCCTGCGCCGCCGAGCCCTGCGCCAGGCGCGCCTCCGCCCTCCCCCGAGCCGCCCAGCCCCGCTCCTGGCGCCCCGCCGCCGTCGCCTGCGCCGCCGAGCCCTGCGCCAGGCGCGCCTCCGCCCTCCCCCGAGCCGCCCAGCCCCGCTCCTGGCGCCCCCGCCGCCGTCGCCTGCGCCGCCGAGCCCTGCGCCAGGCGCGCCTCCGCCCTCCCCCGAGCCGCCCAGCCCCGCTCCTGGCGCCCCGCCGCCGTCGCCTGCGCCGCCGAGCCCTGCGCCAGGCGCGCCTCCGCCCTCCCCCGAGCCGCCCAGCCCCGCTCCTGGCGCCCCGCCGCCGTCGCCTGCGCCGCCGAGCCCTGCGCCAGGCGCGCCTCCGCCCTCCCCCGAGCCGCCCAGCCCCGCTCCTGGCGCCCCGCCGCCGTCGCCTGCGCCGCCGAGCCCTGCGCCAGGCGCGCCTCCGCCCTCCCCCGAGCCGCCCAGCCCCGCTCCTGGCGCCCCGCCGCCGTCGCCTGCGCCGCCGAGCCCTGCGCCAGGCGCGCCTCCGCCCTCCCCCGAGCCGCCCAGCCCCGCTCCTGGCGCCCCGCCGCCGTCGCCTGCGCCGCCGAGCCCTGCGCCAGGCGCGCCTCCGCCCTCCCCCGAGCCGCCCAGCCCCGCTCCTGGCGCCCCGCCGCCGTCGCCTGCGCCGCCGAGCCCTGCGCCAGGCGCGCCTCCGCCCTCCCCCGAGCCGCCCAGCCCCGCTCCTGGCGCCCCGCCGCCGTCGCCTGCGCCGCCGAGCCCTGCGCCAGGCGCGCCTCCGCCCTCCCCCGAGCCGCCCAGCCCCGCTCCTGGCGCCCCGCCGCCGTCGCCTGCGCCGCCGAGCCCTGCGCCAGGCGCGCCTCCGCCCTCCCCCGAGCCGCCCAGCCCCGCTCCTGGCGCCCCGCCGCCGTCGCCTGCGCCGCCGAGCCCTGCGCCAGGCGCGCCTCCGCCCTCCCCCGAGCCGCCCCAGCCCCGCTCCTGGCGCCCCGCCGCCGTCGCCTGCGCCGCCGAGCCCTGCGCCAGGCGCGCCTCCGCCCTCCCCCGAGCCGCCCAGCCCCGCTCCTGGCGCCCCGCCGCCGTCGCCTGCGCCGCCGAGCCCTGCGCCAGGCGCGCCTCCGCCCTCCCCCGAGCCGCCCAGCCCCGCTCCTGGCGCCCCGCCGCCGTCGCCTGCGCCGCCGAGCCCTGCGCCAGGCGCGCCTCCGCCCTCCCCCGAGCCGCCCAGCCCCGCTCCTGGCGCCCCGCCGCCGTCGCCTGCGCCGCCGAGCCCTGCGCCAGGCGCGCCTCCGCCCTCCCCCGAGCCGCCCAGCCCCGCTCCTGGCGCCCCGCCGCCGTCGCCTGCGCCGCCGAGCCCTGCGCCAGGCGCGCCTCCGCCCTCCCCCGAGCCGCCCAGCCCCGCTCCTGGCGCCCCCGCCGCCGTCGCCTGCGCCGCCGAGCCCTGCGCCAGGCGCGCCTCCGCCCTCCCCCGAGCCGCCCAGCCCCGCTCCTGGCGCCCCGCCGCCGTCGCCTGCGCCGCCGAGCCCTGCGCCAGGCGCGCCTCCGCCCTCCCCCGAGCCGCCCAGCCCCGCTCCTGGCGCCCCGCCGCCGTCGCCTGCGCCGCCGAGCCCTGCGCCAGGCGCGCCTCCGCCCTCCCCCGAGCCGCCCAGCCCCGCTCCTGGCGCCCCGCCGCCGTCGCCTGCGCCGCCGAGCCCTGCGCCAGGCGCGCCTCCGCCCTCCCCCGAGCCGCCCAGCCCCGCTCCTGGCGCCCCGCCGCCGTCGCCTGCGCCGCCGAGCCCTGCGCCAGGCGCGCCTCCGCCCTCCCCCGAGCCGCCCAGCCCCGCTCCTGGCGCCCCGCCGCCGTCGCCTGCGCCGCCGAGCCCTGCGCCAGGCGCGCCTCCGCCCTCCCCCGAGCCGCCCAGCCCCGCTCCTGGCGCCCCGCCGCCGTCGCCTGCGCCGCCGAGCCCTGCGCCAGGCGCGCCTCCGCCCTCCCCCGAGCCGCCCAGCCCCGCTCCTGGCGCCCCGCCGCCGTCGCCTGCGCCGCCGAGCCCTGCGCCAGGCGCGCCTCCGCCCTCCCCCGAGCCGCCCAGCCCCGCTCCTGGCGCCCCGCCGCCGTCGCCTGCGCCGCCGAGCCCTGCGCCAGGCGCGCCTCCGCCCTCCCCCGAGCCGCCCAGCCCCGCTCCTGGCGCCCCGCCGCCGTCGCCTGCGCCGCCGAGCCCTGCGCCAGGCGCGCCTCCGCCCTCCCCCGAGCCGCCCAGCCCCGCTCCTGGCGCCCCGCCGCCGTCGCCTGCGCCGCCGAGCCCTGCGCCAGGCGCGCCTCCGCCCTCCCCCGAGCCGCCCAGCCCCGCTCCTGGCGCCCCGCCGCCGTCGCCTGCGCCGCCGAGCCCTGCGCCAGGCGCGCCTCCGCCCTCCCCCGAGCCGCCCAGCCCCGCTCCTGGCGCCCCGCCGCCGTCGCCTGCGCCGCCGAGCCCTGCGCCAGGCGCGCCTCCCGCCCTCCCCCGAGCCGCCCAGCCCCGCTCCTGGCGCCCCGCCGCCGTCGCCTGCGCCGCCGAGCCCTGCGCCAGGCGCGCCTCCGCCCTCCCCCGAGCCGCCCAGCCCCGCTCCTGGCGCCCCGCCGCCGTCGCCTGCGCCGCCGAGCCCTGCGCCAGGCGCGCCTCCGCCCTCCCCCGAGCCGCCCAGCCCCGCTCCTGGCGCCCCGCCGCCGTCGCCTGCGCCGCCGAGCCCTGCGCCAGGCGCGCCTCCGCCCTCCCCCGAGCCGCCCAGCCCCGCTCCTGGCGCCCCGCCGCCGTCGCCTGCGCCGCCGAGCCCTGCGCCAGGCGCGCCTCCGCCCTCCCCCGAGCCGCCCAGCCCCGCTCCTGGCGCCCCGCCGCCGTCGCCTGCGCCGCCGAGCCCTGCGCCAGGCGCGCCTCCGCCCTCCCCCGAGCCGCCCAGCCCCCGCTCCTGGCGCCCCGCCGCCGTCGCCTGCGCCGCCGAGCCCTGCGCCAGGCGCGCCTCCGCCCTCCCCCGAGCCGCCCAGCCCCGCTCCTGGCGCCCCGCCGCCGTCGCCTGCGCCGCCGAGCCCTGCGCCAGGCGCGCCTCCGCCCTCCCCCGAGCCGCCCAGCCCCGCTCCTGGCGCCCCGCCGCCGTCGCCTGCGCCGCCGAGCCCTGCGCCAGGCGCGCCTCCGCCCTCCCCCGAGCCGCCCAGCCCCGCTCCTGGCGCCCCGCCGCCGTCGCCTGCGCCGCCGAGCCCTGCGCCAGGCGCGCCTCCGCCCTCCCCCGAGCCGCCCAGCCCCGCTCCTGGCGCCCCGCCGCCGTCGCCTGCGCCGCCGAGCCCTGCGCCAGGCGCGCCTCCGCCCTCCCCCGAGCCGCCCAGCCCCGCTCCTGGCGCCCCGCCGCCGTCGCCTGCGCCGCCGAGCCCTGCGCCAGGCGCGCCTCCGCCCTCCCCCGAGCCGCCCAGCCCCGCTCCTGGCGCCCCGCCGCCGTCGCCTGCGCCGCCGAGCCCTGCGCCAGGCGCGCCTCCGCCCTCCCCCGAGCCGCCCAGCCCCGCTCCTGGCGCCCCGCCGCCGTCGCCTGCGCCGCCGAGCCCTGCGCCAGGCGCGCCTCCGCCCCTCCCCCGAGCCGCCCAGCCCCGCTCCTGGCGCCCCGCCGCCGTCGCCTGCGCCGCCGAGCCCTGCGCCAGGCGCGCCTCCGCCCTCCCCCGAGCCGCCCAGCCCCGCTCCTGGCGCCCCGCCGCCGTCGCCTGCGCCGCCGAGCCCTGCGCCAGGCGCGCCTCCGCCCTCCCCGAGCCGCCCAGCCCCGCTCCTGGCGCCCCGCCGCCGTCGCCTGCGCCGCCGAGCCCTGCGCCAGGCGCGCCTCCGCCCTCCCCCGAGCCGCCCAGCCCCGCTCCTGGCGCCCCGCCGCCGTCGCCTGCGCCGCCGAGCCCTGCGCCAGGCGCGCCTCCGCCCTCCCCCGAGCCGCCCAGCCCCGCTCCTGGCGCCCCCGCCGCCGTCGCCTGCGCCGCCGAGCCCTGCGCCAGGCGCGCCTCCGCCCTCCCCCGAGCCGCCCAGCCCCGCTCCTGGCGCCCCGCCGCCGTCGCCTGCGCCGCCGAGCCCTGCGCCAGGCGCGCCTCCGCCCTCCCCCGAGCCGCCCAGCCCCGCTCCTGGCGCCCCGCCGCCGTCGCCTGCGCCGCCGAGCCCTGCGCCAGGCGCGCCTCCGCCCTCCCCCGAGCCGCCCAGCCCCGCTCCTGGCGCCCCGCCGCCGTCGCCTGCGCCGCCGAGCCCTGCGCCAGGCGCGCCTCCGCCCTCCCCCGAGCCGCCCAGCCCCGCTCCTGGCGCCCCCGCCGCCGTCGCCTGCGCCGCCGAGCCCTGCGCCAGGCGCGCCTCCGCCCTCCCCGAGCCGCCCAGCCCCGCTCCTGGCGCCCCGCCGCCGTCGCCTGCGCCGCCGAGCCCTGCGCCAGGCGCGCCTCCGCCCTCCCCCGAGCCGCCCAGCCCCGCTCCTGGCGCCCCGCCGCCGTCGCCTGCGCCGCCGAGCCCTGCGCCAGGCGCGCCTCCGCCCTCCCCCGAGCCGCCCAGCCCCGCTCCTGGCGCCCCGCCGCCGTCGCCTGCGCCGCCGAGCCCTGCGCCAGGCGCGCCTCCGCCCTCCCCCGAGCCGCCCAGCCCCGCTCCTGGCGCCCCGCCGCCGTCGCCTGCGCCGCCGAGCCCTGCGCCAGGCGCGCCTCCGCCCTCCCCCGAGCCGCCCAGCCCCGCTCCTGGCGCCCCGCCGCCGTCGCCTGCGCCGCCGAGCCCTGCGCCAGGCGCGCCTCCGCCCTCCCCCGAGCCGCCCAGCCCGGCTCCTGGCGCCCCGCCGCCGTCACCTGCGCCGCCGAGCCCTGCGCCAGGCGCGCCTCCGCCCTCCCCCGAGCCGCCCAGCCCCGCTCCTGGCGCCCCGCCGCCGTCGCCTGCGCCGCCGAGCCCTGCGCCAGGCGCGCCTCCGCCCTCCCCCGAGCCGCCCAGCCCCGCTCCTGGCGCCCCGCCGCCGTCGCCTGCGCCGCCGAGCCCTGCGCCAGGCGCGCCTCCGCCCTCCCCCGAGCCGCCCAGCCCCGCTCCTGGCGCCCCGCCGCCGTCGCCTGCGCCGCCGAGCCCTGCGCCAGGCGCGCCTCCGCCCTCCCCCGAGCCGCCCAGCCCGCTCCTGGCGCCCCGCCGCCGTCGCCTGCGCCGCCGAGCCCTGCGCCAGGCGCGCCTCCGCCCTCCCCCGAGCCGCCCAGCCCCGCTCCTGGCGCCCCGCCGCCGTCGCCTGCGCCGCCGAGCCCTGCGCCAGGCGCGCCTCCGCCCTCCCCCGAGCCGCCCAGCCCCGCTCCTGGCGCCCCGCCGCCGTCGCCTGCGCCGCCGAGCCCTGCGCCAGGCGCGCCTCCGCCCTCCCCCGAGCCGCCCAGCCCCGCTCCTGGCGCCCCGCCGCCGTCGCCTGCGCCGCCGAGCCCTGCGCCAGGCGCGCCTCCGCCCTCCCCCGAGCCGCCCAGCCCCGCTCCTGGCGCCCCGCCGCCGTCGCCTGCGCCGCCGAGCCCTGCGCCAGGCGCGCCTCCGCCCTCCCCCGAGCCGCCCAGCCCCGCTCCTGGCGCCCCGCCGCCGTCGCCTGCGCCGCCGAGCCCTGCGCCAGGCGCGCCTCCGCCCTCCCCCGAGCCGCCCAGCCCCGCTCCTGGCGCCCCGCCGCCGTCGCCTGCGCCGCCGAGCCCTGCGCCAGGCGCGCCTCCGCCCTCCCCCGCGCCGCCCAGCCCCGCTCCTGGCGCCCCGCCGCCGTCGCCTGCGCCGCCGAGCCTGCGCCAGGCGCGCCTCCGCCCTCCCCCGAGCCGCCCAGCCCCGCTCCTGGCGCCCCGCCGCCGTCGCCTGCGCCGCCGAGCCCTGCGCCAGGCGCGCCTCCGCCCTCCCCAGAGCCGCCCAGCCCCGCTCCTGGCGCCCCCGCCGCCGTCGCCTGCGCCGCCGAGCCCTGCGCCAGGCGCGCCTCCGCCCTCCCCCGAGCCGCCCAGCCCCGCTCCTGGCGCCCCGCCGCCGTCGCCTGCGCCGCCGAGCCCTGCGCCAGGCGCGCCTCCGCCCTCCCCCGAGCCGCCCAGCCCCGCTCCTGGCGCCCCCGCCGCCGTCGCCTGCGCCGCCGAGCCCTGCGCCAGGCGCGCCTCCGCCCTCCCCCGAGCCGCCCAGCCCCGCTCCTGGCGCCCCGCCGCCGTCGCCTGCGCCGCCGAGCCCTGCGCCAGGCGCGCCTCCGCCCTCCCCCGAGCCGCCCAGCCCCGCTCCTGGCGCCCCGCCGCCCGTGCCGTTGTCGCCACGATGCAGTTCATGTGTCTTGTTTGATGTCTCAAACACCCTCTTTTCCTCGGCTCCATTTCTTTTCGATGCCAGCACGTGCGCCAGCCTGGAGGCCCTTGTTGCGGATGACCTTGATCTATTGCTGAGTGGTAACGGCGCGACAATTATCACTCCTTTTGTTGTCAAGGCGTGTGACCCAACGGAAATCAGCATTTGCGGGTCGTACAGTCCAGCTACGGAGTTCGATATTTCACTGGATCTGGAGTTTTGGCTAGACGCCATTTTTGCCAGCAATGTCTGCAGCGTAGTCTCCATTCGTGGAGCGGCCCGCTTAGACCTCAGCGGTACACCACCAGCCGGACCTTCTGTTTGTTTGGCAGGACAGGCTCAAAAGGATTGCGCGCTGGAGTCGCCGCCGTCTCCCGATCCGCCTTCCCCCGACCCGCCGTCGCCGGATCCGCCGTCGCCTGATCCTCCATCACCGCCACCCCCAACCGCGATTACGTCATTCTCACCTCCGCCGCCGCCTCCACCACCACCTGAGAGCCCTCCACCACCATCGCCTCCTCCTCCCGAGACCCCACCGCCGCCACCCCCCGGAGTGCCATTTCCTCCGCCACCCGACGCACCTCCTCCGACCCCGCCGGATGCGCCGCCAACCCGGCCTCCCCGCCCGCCGCCGCCTCCTTCACCGCCGCCACCTCGCCCACCGCCCATTGGCCAGGTGCGCTCATATCATGTTGGAAGGGACCTGGTAGGCATAGGTGGATGGGTGACGGTGTTGTCCTGACCTACCCGCGCATGTTTGCCCCTCATCTCATCGCAGGGCCTGTTCGGTCAGCCGCCCCTCCGGAACATTCCACCGTTTGCACCCGACGCGCCACCGCCTTTCGTGCCGCCGCCGGAAGATTGTGCATACAAAGGCCCGTCTACCGCCATGGACGGGTGAGCAATGCTGCCTCGTGCAGCGGGTTGCTGGGTTTGCCTTGCCATGGTGCCTGTGTGCGTGCACGTTCCCTGCCATCACTTGCGGATCCACTGGCTGCTGACGGACCGCGGCGTGCGCGCACACCGACCCTGTGCCTACGGTACTGCTCCGCCCAAACATACGTGCAGGGCCCCGCCTGGGTCCCGTTCATGTGGCGAGCAGGCCTCCTGCTTAAGCACCATCCTGGATTCCACGGAGTGCCTCTATCGGTCTATCAGCGGCCGCAAGTACTTGTGTGAGTGCATGCAACCTAAGCGGGCTGCTAGAGGTTTTTGCCAAGCCAGAGGGGCATCGCCAGAACGGGAGCAGGCACATCGTGGGGAACGTTTTGCACTGCGGAGTGTGGACAAAACAACTCAGGGATCCCGAGCAAACTCTGCTGCTCAGGTCAAGAGTAGTCAAGAGTGCGAATCCACGCCGCATGACTGCCCCGTTGATTGCTGTGCTGTACACTGTGCTGCGCCGTCGCATGCAGACTGCCCCTTGCACCTGACGTATCCACGCGAGGGCAGCCGGTGCGAGATCACCACGGCGCGGGCCTCCCCGCCGCCGCCCGGCCGCGGCCGCGGCAGTGCTGCCGCCGCCAACGGTGCCGCCAGGGCCACCACCGCGGCCGCGGGCACCACGTCATCTAGTACGGGCGGCAGCACCGCTGCCGGAGCCAGTGCCGCTTCAGATGTGGTCGAGATCGAAATCGCCGACTCAGACGTGCAGATCTGCAGCGGGGACCGGCTGGGGACCGTTATCGAGGGCCCTGGCGGAGTGACCGTGCCCGGAGGCGTCAACCAGGTGAGGCGGAAGGAATTGTCGGCAGCAGGTGCCACGCCCGGCTGGTGATGCATGTCCATCCACGCACCCCAACGTACGCAGCTGGATGACATGAGCCATAAATGAACTGGCACTCACGGGCCTGCTTAGCCTGCTCCGGGCCTGCTCAGCCTCCTCACGCGACCCCGCGCGCGCGCGGCAGCCCTCGCCTTGCTGAATCTATATTTGTTTGTGGTACCCACGCAGGTCATGTGGCTTCCTTCGTCAAACTATACACAATGGGTTCGCTGGGAAGCCGCCGACCTGGGACCTGCGGTCATCACGTTTTCACTCCGCAACGGCAACAAAGCGTGTTCGACAAACAGCAACCCGACCCAAGTTCTCATCAACGGTGCGTGCGTGTGCGCTGCTTGGGGTGTCTGTTACTGAGCATGTCAATGCCACGTACCACCGCTGCAGTTTTTCACACTCGTTGGTAACCGGCGCCCACCTCCAGCAGCTAAGCGCGCTCCCCTCCTGCGTGCGGTTGGGCTGAGTGGATGGCTTGACCTGGCTTGACCTGCTGTTTGGTGCGGGAGCTGCGAACACCAGGAATCCTGGGTTAAGTCACAATTGATTGAGCCCCGGGCTCGCCAACTTATTTGCCATCTTCTGGCTCTTGCCTCTGGTGTTATTTTATTCTGGACAGTCCAGCATGCATGTCGGTGCGGGTGTACACGGGGGCTCCACCGCTATCACCACCAAGCAACGCTGTAATACAAAAGCCCACACCACGCACCCACACCTGCACCCTTGCCCGCACCTATTCACTCATACACACGCAGGCATGACTGCCACCTGCAGCAACCCCCGGTACGATCCAGACACCGGCGCCGTCGGGGGTTGCCAGTCCAATGACGGTACCATCTTCAACGAGTGGTGAGCCCGTTGCTGGGAGTTTCATGGGTGGACAGGACAAGGGGCCGGGTGGACAGGACAAGGGGCAGGGTGGACAGGAAAAGGGGCAGGGTGGACCGGACAAGGAGCAGGGTGGACAGGACAAGGGGCAGGGTGGCCCGGACAAGGGGCAGGGGTGGCCCGGACAAGGTGCAGGGTGGACAGGAGAGGTTGCTGCGAACTTACACACTACCCCATTCCCTTCCTCGCCGCCGCTGCCCGCCAGCCTCTGGACCATCATCGTTCCACGGCCCGGCGGGCTTGGCTGGACGGGGGCCGTTTGCGTTACCGACGCGCTGAGTCCGCCCTCGCCCGCACCCAGGCCGCCGCCACGCCCCGGCGCGAGTCCCAACATCCGAGCGCCAGCTGCGCCACCCGACCCATGTGTGCTACAGGGCCCGTCCAGTGACGGGGGTGGCCTTTCCCACGCAATCTCTTGTGGAACCCAAGGCTCGTGCCTGGACATATACTACAACTCTGCGAACTGCAGATACCAAACCGTGGGCGGCGATCCTTCCGGCTCCCAGCAGTACCTGCTGTGCCCCATCTGCATCACGTGGCCGCGGCCGGGCTCCCCTTGCGCGCTGAATGCGCTTTCACCGATGGAATATGTGTGCGCGGGGGACGAGAATTCGCTTGTGATTGACGGCGAGACGGGTCAGCGGGTCGTGGGTGGTGGCAACATCTTGCGTGGCTGGGAGGAGGGCACGCGCTACTGTCAGTGGGCGCGCTGGCCCGCAGAAGACATGGCGCCGCAGATCATTGCATTCAGGTAGGCGCAAAGCTCAAGGGCATTACCACCAGTCGCCGGACTCGAACACGTGTTTGCGACGCCCTGCACATCCTACACCTGATTTTCTGCTTGCTCCATATGTTTTCGCAGCATCAAAAATGGCGCCAACCGCTGCGTGCGGCGCGCCACCATCGACATAACCGTCCGCGGCCTTTCAGCGTCCTGCGGCGCGCCCCGCCTGAACCCCTTCAACGGATTCGCGGGCTGTGCGGGCAATGATGACGTGGACAACGAGTGCCTGTGGAACATTACGGTGGGTAACCCAGCCTAGACAGGGCCTTGTCCTGTCCAGCCTATCTAGGCCTGGTGCCGGCGCTCCAAGCAGTCCCGGGAGCATGCAGTGCGCGGGGGGGGGGGGGGAGAAGGATTCGCTCGCGGGGGCCGCGTTGCTGACCCAGGCGGTCCTGTGCACTTACTTGCAGGTGCCACGCCCTGGAGGCGTGGGGTGGGTCGGAGAGGTTTGCGTTACGCCGCCGCCGCCCTTGCCGCCTTCTCCAAGGCCGCCCCGCCCGGCTGCAAAGCCAAGCAAGGGCAACCCGCCCGTACCACCCTCACCGGGCCCCCCCAATCCACCCAAGCCTGTTGCAAAACCCGGAGGCAGGAGCCCCGGCCTGCTGCTACCGCCGCCGCCACCGCCACCCTCTTCACACCGCATCCCGTTTCCATTCTGCGCGTAAGTCTATGGATCCAATGGATGGGGACAGATGGAGGGGAAGTTAAGATCACCCGCCCAAGCTAAGGCAAATCCACTCCAAACCGGCAGGGTGGGGAGGGGGGCAGTTCATTCCAATTCCCACCTTCTGCCACGGTAATCTCTCTGCTACTACTCCGGCGTTCAGGTGCAAGAAGCGCAGCCCGCGCAATACGCCGTACCGCCTCATCTACCGCAACTCCACAAAGCTCGTGACGCTATCCGATGGCGTCGACCGCCAGCGACACTGTTTCTCGGTGGAGGTGACGCCGTGTGATGCTACAACCACCTGCTGCGGCATGGGCATCAAGAAGATCGGTGAGCTTGCTTGCTTCCCTCCGCGCGCGGCCGTGGCCGAGCGCCAGCTAGCTAGCTCCCCAAGTACGGCCGCCGTCACATGTACCGTACGTGCATGCGAACTACCGCGCCCTCCACCCAGCAGCGGCCATCAGGGGCGCCCCTCTTCTGTGTTCCCAGCGTAGCCATGTACGCCATGACACCACCATCCACTAGCCTCCGTGCCATGTATCTGACGTGGCAGCGCCTCCCCAGTGGCCCCTGCGCATTACGTTGTGTTGATGCACATACGCATGTGCAGAGCTGTTCGCCAAGAACGAGTGCCGCAAGTCAGTTCGGCTGGTGCTGGTGGACGGCATGAGCGTTAGTTGGTCTTTCACTCAGGTGCGTGCATGTGTTAATGACAGCAACAGCATGACGTGGTCAGCATGACGGTTAGTTGGTCTTTCACTCAGGTGCGTGCATGTGTGTGCTTGTGGAGGGGGGGCCATGCTATCAAGCATCCAGCCCTGCCCTACACCCACATCCTGCTGCCGGCTCCCTCCTCCCATACGCACCTGGCCCCACAGGACGTGTTCCAGTCCGCCACTTACACAACCTTCAAGCTGCCAACGCTGACCATGAGCCGCCAGGAGGTGGGCGCCGGCTTCGACGTCTGCCTGCAGGCCATCGAGCCCTGCGCCCGCCTGGAGGTGCGTGCGACACTGTGCATGTGTGCGGACTGTGCATGTGTTCCAGCTTCACTAGCTGCACGCTGTGTAAGCACCAAAACGCTGTGGACGGCGCTGGGATCCGAGGACGGCTCCCGTCCCGAGGGGGGGGGAGTGTAAGCGTCCCTTGGCATCCGCGGAGCGTTTTGTGCTTACACGCTGTGCGTGCCATCCAGCAGTGTGCGTGTGCTTCAGCTTGCAAGCACAAGGCCCATCCCTGCTTCACGTGCGTCATTTGCCCCACATGCCTACCTACATGCAGGACTTTTGCTGGGGGGACTCCGGCAGCTGCAGGGCGACCTTCTTCTCGCTAGATGAGCAATGCTGGTGGGTCGGTCTTTCCCCGCTGTGCATGGAGGTGCAGCGTGCATAGAGTCCCTCCGACATAGGCAGGGCCGCGTACGTAGGCTCATTTTGGAACCGCGCAAAGTATTAGTGAGCGGCCCCGGTCCTGCTGGATCCAGCCGGGCACGTAACGCCTTCGCGCCCGGCCTACCTTTCCCGCTTCTCTGCCTCACGCACGCAGTCCCACGAGTGACGCCGTGTTCGGCGCCCCTCCATCCAGCAGCCCAGAGCCAGACCCTGCGGGCGCGCCTCCTCCCGTTGTAGAGGTAGGTGTGCGGGGTTAGTTCGTTGCTAGGTGTTCGGGTGGGTCACGTGGGTCGGAGGAGTGGGCGGACGGCTCATCAGGAGTTGTCTAAACCAAATGTTTATTAGGATTGCCGGCGTGGTGTGTGTGTGTATGTGTGTCCTGACCCAGCCGGCCTCCACCACGCACGCATGTCATGCAACACATACGGCTTATCCCGACTCGTCCTTGCGTTCTGCTGCTGCAGGTGGATGTTGGCCGCAGACTGCGCAGGGCCTAAAATTGTATCCGCTTCTTGAAGAACACCTAACTTTTTTTGCACAATGACGGCTTGGGCGGATGTTTGATAGTATGTGATGTTGGGGTGGGTATGCAGGACTTGCGTTGGTATAGTATTTTGCACTGCGTGTATTCTAATGAACCTTGAGGGGCTGATGTCCTCTACCCACCTACTTGAACTCTAAGGTTTCTACGTGAGCTCTCTGGAGCACGCCTGTGAAAGTTAGCGATGCACGTCTGGAGCAGCCCAAAGGCCTCACGTGGGAATCTGCGTGCGCGTCGTCATTCCCCATGTCCGAGATAGAGCGGCAATCGCACGACTGTCATCAGCAGGGGAGACCAAAAGAGCTAGGTAAAAAACATTTGAAGACCGACACGAGGTGTCTTGGTGAACGCGTTACTGAACTCAACGGCCTCTGATGCATCTTACTAATACCGGTACTGTACTTGTTACAGTACCTTGTGTGCATGTGCGTGAGCTTGAGTGTCCCTTCGTGTTCGTGCAATGTGGTCTGGTAGGGGTGGCATGCTTGATGATGCCTCTCAGACACTTGAACTTGCAGGTGGTGTGCTGTGCTTGGCCTAAATTGCCGTGCGCTGTTAGACAAATCGGATAGCTGCAGTCCCGTTTGCATCTGTTTGCATCTGGGCGCATAACATCACGACTTCTTAATGTTCGTACTGGTGCTTTTTATGCAGTTGCGCTGGAGCTGTAGCCACGACTTGCGCTCTGTAACCGCGCTCAATACTCTCGGCTCAAACTCGGGAAGTTGTGCTGCCGCCGCCAACGGTGCCGCCAGGGCCACCACCGCGGCCGCGGGCACCACGTCATCTAGTACGGGCGGCAGCACCGCTGCCGGAGCCAGTGCCGCTTCAGATGTGGTCGAGATCGAAATCGCCGACTCAGACGTGCAGATCTGCAGCGGGGACCGGCTGGGGACCGTTATCGAGGGCGGAGTGTCCGTGCCCGGAGGCGTCAACCAGGTGATGAGGAAGGAAGTTTCGGTCCAGTGCGTGGTCGAGAACCCACGCCTAACGTGGTCCTGTCCGATCCGCATCGCCAACTAGCTTAAAACCCGCTTGGCGTCCGGGGGGTGCGTTCCGCCTGCTTGGCACGGTCGGACACCACTGACGCCGGCATCTCATCACAACAGGGGGGAAGGAGCCCGCCATTTGCCGCACTGGAAGACATGCACGGTTGGAAGGCAAATCTTAGAGATACATGCGTTCTGTGCACTCGTGCACTTACGGGTGCGCCACGGGGCGCTGCGCAGTGTTGGCTGCCCGGCCTGCCCAGCCCCCATGCAGTCGCCCGATGGCAGTTTGTCCCATAATCGACAACCGAGCCTATGTGGGCATGTGTTCGTTTCAAATGATGCAATTACACGCATATTAAAAGAATGAGCTCAGCGCCGTTGTTCCAAACGCAGCACGCGCACGGCTGCTCTCGCTTTGCTTCTTCTGTTCGCCGGAATAAAGTTGGTACTCAAAGACATGTTACGCATGCTTCTGATGGGCCAGGCCCCAGCGGCCGGCACGGTTCCGGCGAGTCGCCAGTTCTGCAAGCCGACCTGCTCGACGTAGGCGGAGCTGCAAAGCTCCTTACAGCAACAGCTATCATTTATCACTTCGCAGTTAACACCTGTGCAGCTCGTGCGGAGGAACGGCCGTGGAAGCCTCGCCGGCACCATCGGCGTTTGGGCGAGCGCTACTCAGACACATGGGCTGAGGAGCTCGTTGAGGTACGTGCTTACCGGGTGGCTACGGCGAATGCGCACGCACCCTAGAGGTCAGCCGGGCCGATCCGTTCTGCAAGGAATTGACCGGTTAGCAGGGCTGAGGCGGCACAAGATAACGTGCAGTGGTTCCAACGACATATACACCGCGATATCTGGCGATACATTTGCTCGGGGAGTCGGCACAACTGAGCGCGAAGTGACGGGTAGTGCCCACGCCGCTGGGAGTCCCCCACCCGGCACCGCCCCCTTCCTGGCGCCTTACACGCTTCGGACTGTACCCTCTTGTAAGCTCGCCTTCATTGCCCCTCGACTAACGTTACTGATGGGGCCGGCGTGCGCAGGAGCAGGAGACCGCACGCGAGCAGCGACAGGAGGAGGCGAGACTGGCTCGGTTACGCCTGGCGCAGCAAAAAGAGGTAGGCCCCGCCAACAACGGCTGCCGCAGCTGCTACGGACTGGCCGCCTCCAATGTCGTCCACGATCTGCCATATACTTTTCAAGCTTCGTGTCCCATTGTAAATTTCCAGGCGGACGTCAAGCAAATCCGGGCAGAGGAGGAAGCAATGAAGCGCAAGGCGCAGGAGGTGCGTGCCGGGAACACGCGCATGCCCCTGTGCCGTGAGTCAGGGAGACCGCGAGAGAACTAGCGCCATTCAATCAGCTGGGCGTATGGCGAGTTTTGGGGCGGTGCCTCTCCTTCCTCCTTCACCGCTTAGTGGCACACTATGGATGACCGCGATTGCGTGCGCATCTGCACACGGCGCGTGAACCCACACACACAGATCCTGGTGAAGCAGCAGGAGGCGGCACGTTCCAACGGCCTGCCCTTCAAGCTGGTCATTCGGGGGACCGACTTCGCGCCGGTGGTGGTGAGAGGGCATTGACTTTTAGGCGGCTAGGCAGTACCGGGAACGGCAGCTTGGGCAATACGATTGCTCAGGGCAACAGCAAGCCAACAAGCCACGCCCCCGTGCCCTACCCGAGTTTCGTCTGCTGTGCCCCCGCGCCTCCACTGCAGGTATGGTCCGTCATCCTAGCGGCGCTGGCCGCCGCCTACCGCAGCCGCTTCGTGCAGTGGCTTCTGGCGGGCGGCAGCGCGCAGCCCACCGGCGGCAAGTGGGTGTACGACCGGTCCCTGGGCGGCCGCAAGGTGCGGTGCAGGGTCTGACGGCGTTTGGGGGCTGGGTGATGCGGGCGCTGGAGCGCTAGGGCTGATCGGGCTTGGCCGCTGATGGGCAGGGGGAACGTGGGCTGGGGGCGCTTTGGGACTCGGGCCGGGGTCGCTGTAGGTCTGGAGATGCTTCGGGTCTAGGGGTGCTTCGGGTCTGGGGGTGCTGGAGGGGTGGAGGCGCTGGGGGTGGGCGCGCTCAGGGGCGCTGGAGGGTGACGGGGGTCGCTTGTGGGCTGCGGTCGCTGGAGGGCTGGGGGCGCTTGGGGGCTGGGGGTGCTGGAGGGCATGGGGGAACCTTGACGGTGGGGGCGGAGTATCACGTGGAATGCTGTTGCCTGTGTGCCGCCTGCAGGTGTGGGTGCCCGACAGCGGCTCGTTTGGCGGACCCACAACCGCCACCAGCCTGTCGGAGAAGGCCGGCCGCTCGCGCATGGTGGGTGGGTTGGCGGGCGCGTCGGCAGGGCATGCATGTGTTAAGGAGCTACCGTCACGCGTGCTCCAGATGAGACAGCGCTTGAGTTTTCGGGTAGCTACGCAGCGCTCTCAGAAGCATTCCTCATCGGTGCCGCCCTCCTCCTGATGGAACTTTACGCACGCAGGACGAGGAGTTCGAGCGGCTATCCTCCTTTGCGGCAGCGGCGCGCACCGGCGGCGACACCTCAACCTCGGGGGCGGCCTCGGGGGCGGCAGGCACGCCCACACTGCCGGCCTGGTGGGACGCGCCGCCGGTGCTGTACGCCTCGGCCTCGCGCAAGGTGGGGGCGGGTAGCGTCCCTCCGAGTGTTTTCGTACTTTGGGAGGAGCGTTGGATCCGGCCGGATGCGCTCACACCCTTAGTTCCATTCACCGAGCCCCGGCAACCAGAGGGTCTCACTGCGTTCCCCATCCCCCTCCTCTTATTCTCAGGCTGCCTGCGAAGCTGACGCGGGCCGCATCATGTCACGGCTGGAGATCGCCAAGAACCGCGGCGAGGACTACTCGCTGGCGGACATACGCGCTCTGAGAAAGACGTGCCAGGTGGGTGGGGGTTGGGGGCATGAGGATGGCGTTGCAGCGGCAGCTGGCAGGGCCGGCGGCTGTCTGGCGGGGCAGCGACGTCGGCGCACTGGCCATGCAACATCGCAGCTCGTTAGCCGTGCATCGAATCAACGCCAACTTTCACAAACATTTGCAGGAGGGCCACGTGACCGTGAAGCCCAAGACGGTGGGCGGCCGCGACGCCATCTTCCGCGCCGCCGTGGAGGCGGCGGTGGCGGCGGCGCAGGCCCGGAACTTCGAGTCGCTGGATGAGGCCTCGCCGCCGCGCTTCATCGCGGGCGTGGCGGCGGATCTGGGCATGGAGGACGGCCGGGCGGTGGGCATCGCAGTGGCGGTGGTGGCCAGTGCTGTGCGGGCGCGGCTGCTGGACGTGAGTGCGGCAGGGCCGGAGGGGCTGGCGAGGCGCATGGTACATTTGTTGCACGGGGATGGCCCCAAGGGCTGCATGTGTGGGCGGCTCCGTTGGGGGCTCGAACACCCTTGCGTGTAACACCTTGACCTGACGCCCGAACCGCCCTGACCCTGACGTGCCCTGTCTAACCGGCTGCCCGTCGCAGGCTGTGACCAACATCAAGCTCAGCCGGACTGACCCCGAGGCCATGACGGAGGCGGTGTATGCCCTGGCGCGCCTCGCCAGCCTGCTGGAGTACCTGCCTGCGCTGGACGCCGAAGCACCACAGGTGGGGGCAGCGAGTGGCGCAGCCGGTGTCTGTGACGACGTGAAGACTGGTCTGTGAACAGGCGCCACGCCGCCGTTGCTGCATGGCTACTTGTGTTTGCAACCTGCGCGGCCACCGCATCTACAACCTGCTGACTCATCCCGCTGACCCTCCCCATGCTCAATGCCCCTCACGCCACAGGTCGACATGGTAGCCTCCTCCCTGCGCGCTGCCAGCAGCGTTGAGGAGCGGCGCTACCTGTTCCACCTGCTGGCGCAGCTCACCGAGGACAAGGCGGCGCTGGCGGCGCGCCTGCTGGACTTCGACCCCAAGCTGGTGATCCCAGAGCAGCAGGCCGCGCTGCAGGCCGCGCGTGCCGAGCAGGCGGAGCTGGAGCGGTTCGAGGCAGCGGCGCCGGGCAAGGAGGAGCCGGCCAAGGGGGAGCCGGCGACAGGCCTGGCGGGGCCAAGCAGCAGCAGCAGCAGCAGCGCTGGCAAGGACGCGGGCGCGGTATGAGATCGTAGCACCCCACAACCTCATTCGCTGGTTTCGTGCAGGACGGACGAAGTTGTCATGGCGTCGGGCGGTCAGGTCAGGTAAGGGTAGAGGGACAGAGCGGGTGGTACCGTGTGCGCAGATGCCTGTAATTGCCGGTTACTATTGTTGTGTTGTGGATGACAAGGACAGGACAAATATGTTGCGGGTGCGCGCACGCCGGCGGCGGACAGTTAGAGGATGTCGGCCCTGTTCTGTTTTGGCCGGTGCAAGCGACTTTTGTAACCCCTTCAGTCGCGAGGTCACCCGCGTGCAGTTTCGCAAAGCATGAAAACTATTATGAGAATTGCGCCCGACAGATGAAGCCGCCCTGCATCTCGTGCGCCCGTCCCCGGTCTGTCGGCGGGGCGCGGGGCTGACGCTGGTTGCTACCAGCCCCTTCTCTATTTTACGGTACTTATACCCAAATCGCATAGCCCACATACTTATAGTTGACCTGACTCGACTTAAACAGCAGTGGTGCGTGACACAAGAGACTTAACAAAGAACTTGCAACATTCGCTGCAGCAGCTTACACAGACGAACGCCGCCTCCAACGATACGCCACTCTTCCGCGTTAGCATCCTGTTGATACATTGCTTTCATCAAGCAAGCGATGGGGTTCTGGAAAGGAGCGACGCAGGTTGCTCCGGGCGGTGGCGACGATGTCGAGTCCTTCGGCGACGAGAAGCGAGGCTGCTCCGGCTGGGTAGGCTGGCTATCTGCTCGCGTTCGATGTGACTTTGGGTGACGCGTCCCAGCGTTTGGTCGTCGGGGCTTCGGTCGACGCGCTCTCAAGTCATTCGCTTGCGTCGGGTCAACGCGCGACCCATCGCATTCCCCGCAGGTCAAGCGCAACCCAGTGGTGGCAGCCGTGGTGATAACGCTCACTATTCTTGGCGTGATAGCGGCTATCGTGGTGCCTGTGACCTGCTCCGTCCACGGCTGTCCTCCAAAGCAAGCCGAGGTGCGAACAGCTTGGTGTGCAGCTTCTGCTGTCTATTCTGTATACAAGTTTAAAAATGTTGTGAGCTAGGGCCCGCGGCCCAGCTCCCAGCTCCCTGCTTTGCCACTTGTCGAGTTTTGGTCGCAGCTTTGTCACGCTGGCCCCGCCGCCCTTCCCTGGCCCTGCCTGCACCAACCAACAGGATCCAGCACTGTCTTTGTATAAGAATGCACCAGTTCGCCTGGTGGCGGCGTTCCTTTCAGACGTGGATGTCGCGGACCTGGTTCCACCCATCCTCAAACAGTACACCTCTCGAGTGCAGATGGCACTATCAAACCTGCAAATTCTTGAGGCGGTGGACGAGTCGGTTCTAGAAATCGTGCTGGATGAGGTCCGGAAGCGGACAGGTGCGCCCATGCTGGGAGTATGACAGGGCGTTGTTGGGGTTCGTGCACTGTTCCTGCGCAACGCACCGCGCGAAATAATGCGTGACTGGATTCCGGGCGAGGTCAAGCGTGCATGCTGTGCATGGCATGGATCGGCATTAACCGCACCGGGTTTCACGAACACGCTGGGGCGAGCAAGCTTCGGAGCGGGGCGTGAGAGGCATGGGCCTTCAAGGCGGCTTTCTTGCTGCACACTAAGCAACGGAATGCTGTGGCCCACCTACAGACTTGGAGTTCGTGGTGCGCGACTTCGTGCTGAAGGCACCAACAGACGTGGTGACCGACCCCACCGCCGGCTCTGGCACTGGCCGCCGGTGAGTCAGCGCCTCAAATATGGGCACCTACTGCTGTTCGTTAGTCGACCTTACGCCTCCTTGTCCCCGGCCTCCTCCATCTGCTACAGGTTGCAGCAGACGTACAATCTGAACGACCCGCAGCTGAGTACCACGTGGTGGTTCAACAAGATTAACGTGACTGGTGCCTGGCGGCTCCTGGGCGTCAACGCCTCGGACCCCCAGCAGAGGAGTGAGCAGCGCTGGGGTGTTTGGGGTGAGGGTGATGGGGCCGCGTGCAGCTGGCGATGTGGGCTGGCCGTCGTGGCTCAAACCGCGGACATAGCACGATGCCAACGCCGATGTCCTGTGCCCCTCCCGCGCACAGCGAGTGATGTGATTATTGGCGTCACCGACAGCGGCGCCTTTGTGAACCACCCCGACCTCATCGGCTCGTTCTGGGAGAACCCGGGCGAAATCGATAACGACCTTCGAGACAACGACAACAACAGTGAGTTGGTGCCGTGCGTGTTGGTCAGACAAAAGGAGGCAGGCGGTGGTGGGCAGCTGGTTGCCCTGACGTGGCTTGCACCTGCAGGACTAACAACACGCCCCCGCCCACGTTGCAGCGTACATCGATGATCTCTATGGCGCCTGCTTCGCCAACTCGGTGTGCTCGCCCACCACCCTAAACTCCAATTTGTCGCGGTGCGGCATTGGCAAGAACACGCTGGCCTGGAACGGCGTCAACGACATGTGAGTCGCAGTGGAGGGTATGTTGCAGGGGGACCGGGGGCTGCCGGTATGGCGTATGTGGAGCGGTGCACCCTCTTCATGAAGGAAGGAGCTAGTGCCTTGTAACCCATCCTCTTGCGCACCACAGTAACAGCCACGGCACCAAAATCGCCGGTGTCATCGGCGCGCGGCCCAACAACGGCATCGGCCTGGCGGGTGTGGCGCCCAACCTGCGCCAGATGATCCTTAAGGTACAGTGTGCGGGGGCAGTGCCTGTGGCCGCCTGCGGTCTGCAGCCGTGGCTGCGTGGGCTGGGCAGGATAATCGACTGCTCGAAGCTGGCGGGCGCTCTGCCAGGAATGCTCTCCGTCGGCTGGCAATGCCACACGTTCCCAACCCCCGCCCTGCCACGCCTCCAACCCTGCCACCACAGGTGGTGGATGACGCGTACTTCCAGTACGCCTACAGTGACGTGGTGAGGGCCATCGACTACGGCTACGCCAAAGGCGCGCGCATCTTCTCCATGTCCTTTGGCCAGGACGCCCGCACCAGCGCCACGGTAAGCCGGCGTGGAGCCGGGGGTGGAAGAGACGGGAATGCGCCCCCTTGGTCTAGCGTGCGGGCGGGTCCTCAACCCGACGCCTGTCACTGCCGCGCAGGCCACCAACAAGCCCAGCCTGGACGCCGCCGCCACCGCCTACCGCAACCTGTTCAACAAGTATTCCAACGCCCTGTTCGTGGCGGCCGCAGGTGGGCTGGCGGCGGCCGGAGGGGGGGATGGCTCTGGGTGTGGTGAGGTTGGCTGCGGGCAAACTCCAGTGTGCGTTACCACGCAAACCTGAAAGGAGCCGTCGTGCCCGTGTGACGTTGTTGACATGCAGGCAACGAGTGGACTAGTCTGGAGGGCTGGCGCTCGGGCAACTACACGTACGCGCCCTGCATGGTGGCCACCGACAACACGCTTTGCGTGGGCGGCACCAACGTGAACGACACCATCTTCTACGTGTTTGCCTTCAACCAGCAGGCCGGCACCAACTTCGGGCCCACCACCGTGGATATGGGCGCGCCCGCGCACAGCATCTACACGACCGACATTGCCGTCAGTGAGTGCGCCTGCGGGGCCAGTAGCAGGGGCACATTGCATATGGTCGGGGCACCATGGCAGCGTGGGAGAGGGAGCCCGGGCAGAGGTCATGGAACGCTGCCCCTGGCAGTAACCATGTCGATAGCCGTGACTGACTGACCGCCCTGGCTGTCACCCATCACCCACAGAGGGCAACTACAGCGCCCCCTCGGGCACCTCGTTCGCTACGCCCATGGTGGCGGCGGTGGCAGGTCTGGTGCTGTCGGCGCTGGGTGGCTCCGGGTGAGTCTGTAGGCATGTGTAAGGACGCGTGTTACACAGGTGGCTGCGCAACATGCTTCGTGCTCTAGTTTTCTGATCCCTTCAAAACATTACGCTTTGCTCGCAGGCGAGCCACTTCGCAGACGCCGCTCCAGATTAAGAACATCCTAATGAGCTCCGGCGACCTGCTGCCCAGCCTGAACGTAAGAACTGGAGCGGCGGGGTTGGAACTGTGACTGCCTGGCGTGCATGCCCCGGTTCCTGACGTACGCGCTCTGCTCGTCCTCATATACCTGGCCACAATCCCACCACAGAACCAGTTCAAGAGCGCTCGCCGCCTGAACGCTGCCAACGCCGTGGCGGCTGCACTCACCCTGGCAAAGACCAACCGCACAAGTGAGAGACACCCCCGGGGAAAGGGCCCGGCATGTGGCGGGGTTGTGCCGGTACATCTGCCGGTACAGCGGGGTGCGCTTCGATCACCGGGCGCAAAAGGCTTCAAGTGGCATGGGCAACGGTCTGTGCAGCATGGGCTGACACCACGCAGTGGACTATCCCGGGCGTTATCCATCTGATTCCTGACTCCTTGCTGCCGCGTCTTGTGTTCCGCGCTCCATCTCGCGCAGCTGTGGTCCGGGAAATGGACGGCACCACGGCCGCCGCCGTGGGCGCCGTCACCGCCATGCAGGCGTGGGAGTACATCTGGTGCGTGGCCGAGCCGGGCCAGGACGGGCGCGGGTGCGGCTGCTGGGCTGGGGGAAGCCTCGGTCGAGAAACCCTGCTGACGAATCAATACCGCGCGTGCACAGGTACACTGGCGTCTACAAGGACGGCGCGTTCGACAACTTCGATCCCAGCTTCCGCTTCCTGGACTACTACGTGCGGGTGAGGCTGATGCCGCGTGTGGCGAACGCCATGGCTAATGGACGATGTGGTGTTGGCGCTGCATTTGGTGTCGTGTGGGCTCTGGCGAGGATGCGCGGAGGCTGCAAAACCCACCCAAGGCCTCTTCCATTTCGGGCATTCACCCTGTTGACACTTCTCTTTTGCCCGCCCGCCTGCCCCCGCAGCTGTCGGCCAACATGCAGATCGGCGGCATGCGCTACGGCGGCAACACGAAGCTGCTGGTCACGTCGCACATGCGTGTGGAGACGCCGGGCATGTACGGGCTGCAGGTGATCCAGGCCGGCATTGCCAACAACATGTGGCAGCTGAGCATCGGCGAGAACATCATGTACTTCCGCTGGGTCAACGGCACCACCGGCTACGTCGACCTGTTCTTCCCCGACCCCGGTGAGGCGGGAGGCAGCGCTAAGCGCCCCATAACCCAAAGTGGGGCATCAGCGCGTAAAAGTGGTGCCGCCGCTTGCTGGAGCGCTCCTCATTTGCTTTACTCGTTCATCGCCGCTGTGGCCCCCAACCGTCAACCAACCGATCCACTGCTTCGGACCAGGCTTCTACAACGTCACGCTGTGGATGTACCCCGACTACGCCACCAACCTGGACTTCAAGTGGCAGACGCCCACGGACCCCAACTACCTCAACCGCAACTGGTTCTGGATCCTCAACTTCGACGCACCGCCTGCACCAGTCAACGATCCCAATCCCGCCGAGAAGTGAGTGGTTCAGAGGCCGTTGTGCTGACCGTGCAATTGCATTAGCAGCGTATCATTGCTGCACGTTTCTGGCCTCCCTGCTTACCCCACCCTCGCGCACACAGGCCGTCTCTGTGGCACGTGGCCTGGAACGAGGACCGGCAGTTTGACACGTGGGTGTACCAGTACGGCTACTTCCAGGCCAACAAGGACATCCGGCGATACCGCGACTGGCAGACCACCGTGCCCGACTTCAACTTCGCCACCGGCGCTGACGTGAGCGACGGGGGATTCGCTGGGGGTGGAGGGGCGAGCACATGGCACACGGTATGGTGGCGCGAATCAGCCCGGCAGCTTCACCACTTCACTTGCATGCGTATCGCCGTGCCTCATCCTAACGCGCGACACCTCCTTGGCCCTATCCGCCCTGCAGCTCCAAACCGGCCTGTACGGCCCGGGCAACGTCACGCTCATCAACCCCGCCAACTACGTGGTATACGGCTACGCGCGCACCAACCTGGCGCCGCGCAACTTCAGCCAGGGCGTAGCCTTCCGCGTGCGGGTGAGTACGGGGTGCGACCTGTACTCGCTTAAAGTGCCGTATGGGCTCCACCGAAGGCGCTTGCTTCGCCGTGGCTGCAACCAACCCGTCTTGTGCACGCGCGTCCCGTTGTAATGGACCACGCAGGGTCCGCACACGCGCCTGTTCATCAACGGCCAGCTGATTTACGACTTCCAGTCAACGTCCGTGTTCCAAACCGTCACGCCCTGCGTCACGCTGGCCAGCGGCCAGCCCCACGAGATCTACCTGTACTTCGCGGCCATGGTGCGTGTCGCTGCGCACAACAGCGTGGCACTGTCGTGGGGTCCTGCTTTGGGCGGTTGGGGAACCGCTGCAGCAGCAGCACTTGAGCTCTGGCGGACCTGATGTTGCTGATGCCAATGTAAGCGGCAGCCCCACGCGCGCCCAGAATATCTCTAAATTCCTGTTGCCCTGCTCTGTCCTCTGCAGCTCAACTCCACCGCGCCCGTGGGCATCCACTGGGCCAACTGCACCTCGCCCAACCAGCCCGCCGTGCTGTCCACCAACTACGTGCCCTTCTCCGGCGCGTGAGTACCGGTATAGGGGGTCTCCGCTGACCCACGCCATTCGGGCGTGCGCGTGCATTCACACACACACACACACACACACACACACACACACACACACACACACACACACACGCGCGCGCGTGATCGGCGGGCTTTGTTGTCCGTCATGCTGTTGCTGTCATTAACACACACACACACACGCATGCACATTACCTGGCGGCTGGCGCACAGCGTCGTCCACGCACCTGCCACTCCCTGCTCTGCATCCCCCCGCCCGAACCCCACCTCCCCGCCCATCCTTTCCCGCCTCGCAGCCTGGCCACCAAGTTCTTCTACAACCCTAACCCCAACACCGTGGCCGCCCTGCCTCGCGGCTTCCGCTGTGACGCCTGGGCCGGCAACGGCTCCATCAACCAGGTGGCGGCCAACAACCCGCCCTTTGGCACGCCACCCAACCTCACCTGGATGTACCCGCGCGACTGCCCCGCCGGCCTCAAAGTCGGCAGCGAGTGCCGCATGGGCACCATCATGCGGGTGCGTGAGCCGCGGGAGTTGTGGGCCTCGGGCGTCCCCGTGCCTCTGTGTAGTGTCACTGGCGCCTGCACGTCGTCACTAGGCTACGTACCTGTTGGCCCCTTACCCCAGCACAGGAGCACGTCGCCGGCCACCTTCCGATTGACCGCTAAAGTGGTCTTGTCCCCTCCCCCGCCCCCCGCCCCACCCCACGCGTTCAGGACCTGTTCCCCAACATCACGTGGAACATCTGGAGCATCCGCTGCTGGACGTACTGGTCCGGCAGCATCAAGAACGGCGTGTCGCGCGCATTCAACCTGCCCGGTGTGCACTACCAGACCCTGGCAGGCGCGCGCACCTACGAGATGCTCGGCGACGGTCTCAATTTCTACAACTACGCGCCCGTCCGCACCCGCTTCGCCTCAAACATCTACCAACTGTTTGTGCTGGACTGGGTGGCGCTGGGGCCACTGTGGAACCGCGTCGCGGCGCAGATCGTGTGGGATGGCACCGTCAACGGCAACAGCACGGACGTTGGCAACTTCCTCACCACCGACACCAGCCGCATGATCCTGCCGACCAGTGCGGTGGCGCCGTACATGTGGCAGAACGTCACAAACGTGCCCTGATGAAGCAGCGGCATATCAGTGATCGCAGAGGCAAGGCAAGGGCAGTGAACGGGGGGCAGGGGTAGTCGGAAAGGACGGGCTTACATTGGAAAACGAAACGATTATGAACATGGGCTGCGCTGCAATGCGATGCAACGCGCTTGACGCTAGCCGTGATGGTGCGTGCGTGGGAGGTGTTCATTACGACATAAATGACTCGCACGTCGTCGTGCGCCATCCTCTTCCCATCGTGCTGTGCAAACAGCGCCTTTTCTAGGGGAGGGGACAATGAACTGGTTTTGGGGGGAAGAGCACAGGCGGAGGGCGCCGTTCGCTCACGGTGTGTACATAAAAATGTATAGGGGGCTGCGGTGTGTGGCTTGCAGGCGACGTCGGCTCGCTCCAGCCGCGCGGTACATGGACCACCGCTCTTGAGGAATGAGGATGATGGTGTCCAGTCGGGCCCTATGCGCGTACTGTCCTATTGATGGGGTTGCGTGTTGCGTCACATATGATGCATTTTAGCCTCACGCAGTCGCGTGGCAAGCTCGCGACTGCGTGCGTAGGTAGGGAGCTGGCATGCACACGGAATGGTGTGGCATGTCTGTGCATTTCCGGGCTGCCATTGACATTGTTTTTAAATCCAGTTGAATTAGCTCTTGTTGCACCCGAGTTGCCGTGCCTTGGGGTGGGAAGCAGGGAGACTGCGCGGGTGTGGGCTGTGTGAAAGCCCGTGAGAATGCCAGCGCAAAGCTGAGTGCGTTGTGCGGCGCAGTTTGACGGGCGTGCAGGTGCCATGCAGACTGCGATAGGTAGATTCGTCAACAGGAGTCCTTGCAGTGCAGCAGATGGGCGTGCATATGGAGAGCGTGATCAGGGGCCACCTGCAATGCGTATAGCGCCGAGTCAGACCTTCTGACAAACAGCCACGCAAGCTAGCTGACGTTTGGAAGCTAGCAGGCTGACAGGCGGCATTGTTGTAAACGTAGACTTTCTTGAGCACTCGTCCTCAGGCCACCATCTGCGTGTGCGTGTGTGGTTACAGAGTGGTGCGCACGTTCTTGCGTGCCTTCCTGCTGCGTGTAAACCGGAGGCCCGGGCCGGGGTGACCCTTATAACGCCAGTGCATGATTGTCCTATTTATTGTTCTCCCCTTGCAAGGGGGACTTCCCTACTTCTATGCTCCCAGATGGAGCTGAGTAATGCAGCTAACTTGACAGGCTCAGATTTCAGCATCACTTCGCGCATGTTTAGGCTAAAGTCTAGGCCACTGCACGCTCGTAACTCGGTGTAGGCAGCACATTGCATCAGGGCGTGGTGCTCATCCTCCACCTCATTGGCCGTACACAGTGGGCACGTCCTCTCCTCCCTAGGCCTCTCCCAGGCACGGTTCGCGGTGATTGGCCAGCAACATAAACGGAATCTCATCAAAAGCTTATGCTGTGCAACCGGTATGAATGCTCTACTGTGTTCGTGCAGGGTCGGCGGCGCGGACCCTAGTGCGCTTAGCCCCATCCAATGCTTGTGTTTGCACATGTGTATGCCGGGTTGCTTGCCGTCTGAAGGGAATGCGTGCGGGTCCGCTACCAGCCTCTCGTGCTCCCACGCCCTCGTCAAATGGCCCCTGAAGGTAGATAAGATAGGTCCATCGGGTAGGACCGTGCTTGCCCTCCACTCCTCTCTGGACTCGTGTGTGCCTGGCCAATGCCACGCGTCGACACCCTGTGCCGCCACAAAACGGAACAGCCGCGCGCACCACCCGTCTCCCATTGGATTCGCCCATGCCTCCCGTGCCTCGTCGACTAGTGCATCAAAAGCCAGACTTCTGTTTTGCGCGGAAATCCTATTGTAAAAACCCAAACATTGTTTGGCTATGAAAAAGTGCAGCGGCAGTTGGGCCAGCTCCGCAAACAGGAGACGGTGTGACGGTTTGGCTGCTCCCACTGTCTGTCGCATGTATTGGACCTGCAGCTTTACGGCCTCGTCACGCAAACATGCCTCAAATGCGCCCTGTGCTAGGTTGTTCCTGTCATTCCTCCTGGGTGGCGCACTCTGGGAAAAGTACCCCCTACAATTACCGGAAAAATAGGGGTGTCTTTACCGGAAAGTTTCCGGTAAATCACCATCCAAAATTTTGGATGGTGTTCCGGTAACTCTGTCCGGTAACTCTGTTCCGGTAACTCTGTCCTGTAAAGTCTAGGGCATATCCGGCAAAGTCTAGGGCATATCCGGTAAAGTGAAAACGGTCCGGGGATTGCAATACTGGGTGCCGCGCGCACCCACCGGCGGCGTGTCTTGTTAGTCCACATTATAATGTCAGCACCTATTCATTGTCTAACATCCACACTGCTCGTGTGTGTCGTGTGTGTGTATGTGTGGCAACTCATCCACAAGCATCAAACCGCAAGTCAACCTGCTCAAATGCGCCCACGCCCGCGTCCACGACCACGACCACGCCCTCCCAGCGGCACAACCGACGGCGCCTTGGGAGCAGCAGCGCCACCATCGCTGTCGGGTGGTGACTCGGCTGCCTCGTCGCTGCTCGACCCGCTCAGGCTGTCACTCGCCTCCTCCTCCTCGGTCTCCTCCTCATCCTCTGCCACCTCCTCCTCGTCGTCCTCTTCCACTACCGCGGCCTTGCCCTTAGCACCGGGCTTTCGCACTACCGCGGCCTTGACCTTCGCAGCGGGCCTCCGCACAGCTGTGGTAGCGGCACGGGATTTCACCTGCTGCCCCTTGCCACGCCCTCCCGCCGGCCCCTTGCCACTCCCCCCGCCTCCTCTTGATTTTGCCACCTGCTTCTTGACCTTCTTGCGCACTTGCAGGTCGTCGTCCACCACCTCATCTATTTTCCTGCGCCGCCCAGCCCTTGGGTTTGCCTTGGCGTCGCCGGCCTGAAGCCATCGCGCTGTAACGTCGCCCAGGTAGATGTCCTCCAGCGCCTGTTCAGATGTATACCGGTGTATCAGAAAGGGAGCGTTATCGGATGGCTATGAGGTATGACAGCAAGACAAAGCAGATAGACAGACACAGAATGCCCGCTTACCAGCAGGTCTGCCCTTGCACCCGCTGTGGTAGTGGCAACCGTCGGGGCCTCGCGAGGAGGTCCACCCTGCACAGGCAAATAGTAAGACTTGGTGCATTATGACAGACTGCACCAGGCTACTTACCATGGCGGGGCTCTCGTCTGACACACTGGCCGCCGGCTTGGCCGCTGATGGCTCCCTTGCACCCTGCGGCTGCCCCTGCTGGTTCCTCAGCTGATGCCTCGCCTGCTCCTGCTGCAGCTGCCGCCCCCCCTGCTGCTGCACCGCCAGCTGCTGCCCCGCCTGTTGACCCATCTGCTGGCCCGTCTGCTCCTGCTGCTGGGCCGCCTGCTGCTGCTCCAAGTCCTGTCCTGCTTGCCCCTGCTGCTGCACCGCCTGCTGCTGTTCTGGCAGCTGATCAGCCGGCTCCTGTTGCACCTGCGCCGGCTGGTGTGCCTCCTGCTGTGGTGGCTCCTGCTGCTCGCGCGGGGGCGTGAAGCCAAACACACTAGCCGACAGCGCAGTGGGTCGTGATGCGATCGGCGTGCCTGCAGAAATACAAGGTAAACAGCGTGCTCAACCCTGCGAGGAAAAGATCACCCACCACCGTGGTCGATGTAGCTGGACAGCAGAGCCCCAGCCTCGCTGAAAGAAGCCATGGTGCCCATCTGCAGCAGCAGGCTGAGTGGCGGTACAGCCGTGCCCTTCCCGTAGAGGTTTGGGTTGCTGAGGCGGTTGTTGTTGTGCTGCGCGTAGATCTTGGCGCGGGTGCTGGCTGCCGACTGTGCCCTGGCACCGTAGGAGCTGGACGCCAGCTGGTCGCATACGAAGGCTGTGGGCTCGTTCGTCTTGTCCGGCGCCATGACCAGGCGAGCCTCGAGGATGTACTCGAGCTGCGAAGTTGGGAAGCCTTTGATTCGTGCCGTGCGCGTGCCCGTCTCCGAGGCTCCGCCTGCTCCCCTGCTGCTGCTGCTCCCTGGCCCGCGCCCACCACCGCCGCTGTTCTCTCCACCGCCATCCATCCTGTCCTTGTGGAACTTGAAGTACGCCTGGTACTGCTGGTCCAGCTTGGCGGCGTCGTACACTGCCTCCCCGATGCCAGTCATCTGAGAGGAGAAGTCGATTAGAAGCCGGCGCTTCCTCGTGGTCAGCACAGCCTGCCTGGACACGTCATCTCCACAGTTCTTCATGCATTTGAGGTAGTCGTGCTTCAGGTCACCGCACACCCTGTGGGTGTGTAATGCTAATGTCAGGCAGTAAAGGCAGTAGTGGTGTTGCATTTTCGACTTACCTCCGCATCTCCCCCCACAGCGCTCCCGCGGTCGACGTGCTGCCTCTGTTGCCGCCTTTGGCAGAAGCCGCTGCGGCCGTGTCGGGCGTGGGATGCGGCGCTGACGATCCGGGGATCCAGAAGACCGACTTGGTCTTCCCGCTGCAGCACCCCAGGTTGGTGGTGAGGCTGGGGTCACGCCTTAGTGCGCTGCACATGCACTCGTACACCGCCAAGTTCAGCTCCTGCTTGATGTCGGTGTACGGCAGTGTCTCGCCGTATGGTGTCGTCAGCACGCCATAGTACATCACGCCTGCATTGAAAATGCATATGTAAACGTGCATAACTTTGTAACGCAAAGTTTGGGGTACGTACCTGTGAGCAGGTCCGTGTAAACGTGACTCCGTGCGACGTCCAGTTCGCTCAGCTGCAGCGGTGTTCCAGTGTTGTCCACAGGCCACATGTTGGAGTCTGTGGGGTGAAGGCCGGGCGTTAAATAGCTTGCGACAAATCATGTCGTGCATGCTGACACTTACAGGCGCGGCTAATGCTGTTCCAGCCGCTCCGGCAGTGGTCTGACAGGAGCTTGATTGCTGGTGGGATGTTGTCTGGCTCCAGCTTCAGCGACTGCACTGCCTCCATTGTCGAGGACAGCATTGCGGTTGCCTTGTTGACGCGGCGAGCCGAGACAGTGGTGTGTTGTGTTGTGGAAGAAGGCGCCGGTTGTGCGTTGTTGCCGCCAGTGCCAGCCGCCGGTGCACCCCTGTATCCAAGCGACGACGCATTGTTATGTGTTGTTGTAGCAACAGGTTGAGGCAGCTGTTTCGTACCACGCACGCACCTGTCCAAGTTGGAGGCTGCTGTTGGCGCAGCACCGGTGTCAGTCAGCGCCTTCGTCACCGGCTCCGTCACCTCAGTGTAGCAGTAGTCTACCCACCACTCCATGTGCCCGCGGTCCACCTGAATGTGTCCAGGGAAGAACGCGCTGTCCTGGATGAAGGCAATCGAAGCACTGCTGCATGCTTCATCGTCGTGATGGCTGGGCGGACGGAAGCAGGCCTGCAGGCGGATTGCGATGCTGGCGAGCTCGGATTCCTGGCAGCGAATGTCTCTGCCTGTGAAAGAGAATGCGGCGGAGATTAACCACGGCACGACAATTTGCGATGCCTTTGCGTTGCCGGCTTCCCCTTTACCTGCGCGGTTGAAGCACTTGTAGTATGAATGCGAATGCTTCTCGTCGCCACGCGAGGCTCTGAGTATGGCCACCGCGAGTTCCTCTCGCGTGAGCTGGTCCTCTAGGTTGACTACGCCGACTTTGCTGGCAAGGACCTGTCCGCCTTGACCTGTCTTGTGGATGTTTATGAACAGCGTGATAGACTTCGGGTATAGACTGGAATCGGCAGTGGTGCCTTCTACACCGACTCTGGGCAGGACTGTTGTAGCCATGTAGTCTCAGGTAAGTGATCTAAGGATACATTTTAGTGCCTGTATATGAATGCTATATTGGACGCGAGTAAGCGCACGCGTGGGCAAGAAATGGGCAACCAATGACCGCTGGATCTCTCCGATCCCCAACAGCGAGCAAGCTCCTGTTTCATACTAAATTTGTTTATCAGGTGTACCCGTTCAATATGGAATGATGCCTCCCCCACCTTTGACGCTCCATTTGTGGGCTTATCCCCTGGAATCACGTAGAAATGCTGTGCTTCGCCTTACAGACAAGGTGCTGCCTTTCCTCCAAGTAGCTGACAGTATTGCTCCACCTGGCACGAGTGTAGTCGCGCTGTTGTTCCCGACAGTGGCCATCGACACGAGCGCGATCCCCGACCCACGGCCCGCCGGTGGAATGTACTGGAGCTTCCCCACCGGCGCCCCCGAGATCCCCGATAGCGACACATGGCCCCCCTACCCCCGGCCCACGCCGCTGGAGCTCGTATACATCGGTCAAGACCCGGACGTCGGCCTTGTGCCGGAGGAGTGGGCGCCGTTTGCACGCGTTATTGTCGACGAGGTCATGGGCACAGGCGGGTACTGGCGGCAGGCGTGGCACGCACGCACGCATGCACGTAGGCAGGCACGCATGCACGTAGGCAGGCACGCATGCACGTAGGCATGCACGCCTGCACACGCAAGCTCCTGTCAACGGTCACTGAAATGCGTGTATGGCATGAAGTACATCAAGCCATTGCGATCTCCGTGTGGCGCAGCACAACAGCATTTCCCTTTCAGCTCCTGCAGCGGGATTCCAAGACCCCTCCAGCATTTCCAAACACCTGAGCGCTCCACCTCCCCAACACGTTGCTCCTTCACTGCCCCAAAGTCGACCACCAACAAGCCTCCCTGGTACTCCTTGGTTTCGTACACGTCAGCCACCGCCATTCTAACCTCCATGGTGTCATGCTGCCCGACTGTCAACGCTGGTAGGAGTAGGAAGAAGTGGATGTAGGCGACGTAACTACGTAACTCCAGTCTGGCATTCGCTCCCTGGGACACAGTTACCTCGGCAGTGTACAAGGACCAGCACGAATTGCGAGACCGTGCCCGGCGTTTCAAGTTGGCAGGGTGGGCGTTTCAGGCCATAGTGCCCGGCTGTTATAACAACGGTGCATACAACTAACCGCTTACGATACGGTGCTGCACACCTGACCACCACCGTCCGTGTAACTTACGCACGAGAGATATGTACAGAACTGTTACCTTGGGCAAAAAAACAGTCAGCTTTGGGGGGAGGGACGCTGTTGTGGGGCAGGGGAGGGGCAGTGCAGCGGGCGGAGGAAAGGTGATGACTGCGGGCGGAGAAGTCCAGCTGTGGGGGCGGGCGGGGGGGGGGGGCGGAAGTTACCGGAAGGGCATATCCGGTAAAGTCTAGGGCATATCCGGTAAAGTCTAGGGCATATCCGGTAAGTCTTGCATTTCCGGTAAAGTTCCTTTCCCAGAGTGGCGGCAGTGCCCGTATCATGTAGATGGCTTTGGGCCCCCAGCGTCTACACAGCGTAGGTGACCCCTCCCGCGCCATCTACACCTCGAAAAAGTTTCCTAGGGGCACGCCCCCAAAACCCCCAAACCATCTACGCTCCCTGTCTAAAAGACCGCCAAACCCGCCCAAACCGTCTACGCTCCGTAGATGCCGAAACCCAAACCCAAAAATGTTTCTCCGCCTTCGGCGGATTTTGGGCAAATTTCTACAGCGTAGATGGAAGATACGAGCACTGGGTGGCGGTCCTCCGTCTAGCATCTCTACTAGCACGTCGGGACCCCATACCTCACATCCGTAGGCAAGGATGGATCGGATTTGCACGTCGAAACACCTCATGCGAATATCTGGTGCGAAAATGCGTAAACGGTTCAATCTAGTGTTAAGCCCACACATGGCTCTCCTTGCTGACTCGCAGAGTGTCTCCCTGCAGCTGACGAAGGCCCTACCCGGACCGTACACTAGTCCAAGATAGCGCGCCTTGTCCACCGCAGGGATGGGCTGCCCTGCTAGCTTTAAACCCTGGCATCCGCTGCACACAGTGCTGGCCGTTACTTCGTTGGCTGCAAAAACCAGCCTCTCACACTTGGTAACGTTTGCCTTCATGCCAAAAGCTAGGCAGAACGTGTCTACTAATGATAGCAAGTGGCGCATCCGCTCAGGGGTGGTGGCCAGCAGGGAAACATCATCCGCGTACATCAGCAGTGACACCTTTTTGCCATTCATCTCAGGTGCACCTGTGGCTTCGTCCGTATCTTCCGAATCAATGTACTCTGCTAAGGTTTCTATAAAGAGGCCGAAAAGCTCTGTGCTACGCGGGCAGCCCTGCTTGACCCCTTGCGTGGTTGCGAAGGGGGCACTGTGCTTACCCCCGGCCTTCACTACCATCATCACTCTCTCGTACGCTTTTTTCAAAGCCGCCAACATCTCACCCGTTACCCCGCGTTCCTCCAGTCTCATCCAAATTAATGGTCGTGGGACCTTGTCGAAGGCCTTTTCAAAATCAATTTGTACGACAATGAGGGGGGTGGTGGCGCCAGCACACGTACGTGTGCTTGTTGATGAGATGCCTTAGGACAAAAAGATGGTGCGTTGTGCCGTACTTCCTCCTGAATCCGGCCTGAGCCGTGTGCCTCCACTCAAACTCCTCCCCGGCATTCGCCAGCCTCTCTAGAAGGATCGATGCATAGCACTTTGCGAGGGCGCCCCCTACTGCAATGCCCCGGTAATTACCAGGCGCCTGCACGTCACCTTTCCGCTTGTAAATTGGTGTCAAAACAGTTGTAGTAAATTGCTCAGGATAAGCCCCTTCGCTCCAGATTTTATTAAACAACACGTGCACCAGCGGTGCAACTCTATTGAGTGCCGGTGTCGGCGGTTCAGTGGTGGGGTCGCCCGGTTTTACCGCGTACTTGTAGCACTCAGACGGTACCTTCTCTAAGCCAGCTGCCTTGCCGTTGGGCAGCCTTGCTAGTGCGCGTGTTACCTCATCAAGGGTAATCTCGCTATTCAACATCTCGTGCAGACACGTACGGTCAGCCGCAAAAAGATCTTCGGACATCCTCCCACCCGAACCCAAAATGCAGTGGGCGGCTGCTGGGCATCCCCCGCCTGCGCCGTCGTTTAGTAGGGTCGCAAAATGATCCCGAAACCCATCGGCCGTGACTGGGCACTGCTCCTTTGTCCGTCCCTCAATCATCCTCCACAGCAGTCGGGCGTCTGCGCGGCAGCGTGCCACCTTCTCCCTCATCTCCTGGGTGTCGTGCGCGGCCCTGGCCCTTCGCTTCGCCCGGTCATAGGATGCCCTGGCTGCGCGGAAGTTTTGCCACACCTCTCCTTCTCGTACCACTGGACAACCCAGCGCTAGCTTTGCTTGCACACAACAGATATTTATAGCAGCGTCAGCAATCAGAGGCAGCGAATACATTTCCTTCTGGGGTCCAGCTGGTACAGGGCCGAACGGAAGCCCAGCTGGGGGAGTTGCCATTCTGATCAGAACCTCGCTTGCAGAGCAGCTTACAGCAACAGACACGACAGAATGCAGCATATCAGAGGACAGCCGGATGTTACAGCTTCCGTTGGAATGGGGTGGCCACAGCTTTAACCTAGTATGCACGTACCTTCCGTCTGGCAGCCCAACAGGCCAACGTAATTTCATCCAGCAACAGCTAGCCCTCCTTTCGAGCAATGGCAAGCAGAGTATTATTTGCGGAGATTTCAACTTTGTCATGGACCCGCAACTTGACTGCACCAACCCCGATGCCCGTACAGCTGATAGCATCACGGCCAGCCAATTTACGTCAGCATGCCCTGGTCTAGTGGACGTGTTTCGTCATCTACATCCAGCATTGCGCTCCTTTACGTATTTTTACCGTACAGCAAGCTCCGCTGGGGCATCTCGCTTGGACCGCATTATGGCATCCGCATCTATCAGCGAAAATATGATTTCATGCCGAGTGGAGAATGGCGCGCCATCAGATCACCGAATGGTGATATCTCGCCTAGCCCCCTCACCCTCGGCCGCTATGCAGCATCAACCAGGTAAAGGCTTGAGGCGATGTAAGCTATACTTCATGGATTATGGGGATCTACGCCAGCACTTTAAGGAATGGATTGACACTAACGCTGCCACCATACCATCCAGCCCAGCAGCAATTATTGATTGGTGGCCGCTTTTTAAATCAGCAATGATTACTTCCATCCATACACTCAATACGGAGTCAGTGCGAAGGCATCACACAGCGACAGAACAGCTAGCGCAGGCAAACAGATCTGCCACCCAAGCTTTTGCATCAGTGGAAAGGGCGGCCACTAGGGGGCAACCACTGCACGATCTGGCGAACAATGCAGTATCAGCAAGAGCAGCGGTAGCTAAAGCAGCAGTAGAAGCCAGCGTATCAACAGAAAGGCGCACTCGACACACATGGCTACGGATGGGGGAGCAACCGAACCCCGTTATGACTAAACTCCTTCGCCCCCCGGCGACATCACGACGTATACAGGCGCTGAAATGCAGTGATGGCGCCACCACGTCTGACCCGGTTAAGTTGGCGCAGGAAATGATCACCTTTTGGAGCGGCATCAGCAACATGGCGACAACCAACCCTGAGGCCCGCGCAACTGTCCTAGAGGCGCTACGGGCGGCAGGACGACGCTGCCCCCCAGCCCTAGCAGCAGAGATGGGTAGCCTTGTAGTGTCGAGTGAGGAGGTGGCCAAAGCGCTGTCTGCAGCGCCAGCCGGAAGGGCGCCCGGCGCGGACGGTATTCCAGCGGACCTATATAAACGCTTCAGCGACAAATTCTCAGCCATTCTTGCCTCAGTACTCTCAGCAGCAGCCCAGCAACAACGTCTACCAAAGGGTTTCCTGGATGGAGTTATTTGCTGCTTGCATAAAGCGGGGGACCCTACGGTGATTGCTAACTACAGGCCTATCACCCTACTTGACACAGACTACCGGACCCTTGCAAGAATCCTTGCTACTAGGGTATCAAAAGCTTTCAGTCAGACTATCAGCCCCGAACAGACAGCCTTCCTACCACTAAGACGGATTGCTGACAATATTGCACTTCTACAGCTGGCACCGCACATCCTGAAAGGGGCAGAGGAAACCGGCGTGGTAGCTTTTTTGGACTTCCACAAGGCGTACGACACTGTTAATCGCGAATTCATGTTTGAATGTTTACAAGCACTTGGGGTTGGCGATGGTTTCCTTGACTGGGTACGTATGCTACACAACGGCACGCGTGCTGCAGCACTGGTCAACGGACATCTGTCACAATTCATGGAACTTACAGCTGGCGTACGGCAAGGATGCCCACTTGCTCCACTGTTATATCTTGCAATCGCTCAAGCGCTTCTCTCATGGCTCAATAGCAAGGGGTTTGGTATTGACGTGCATAAACTAAAAGCCTCACAATATGCAGATGATTATTCACAATTCCTACGCAAATTGGCTGAGATACCAACGTTCATTGACGCTATGGTAACGTTTGGCAAGGCCTCAGGGCAGCAGCTGAATATTACAAAATCTGAGGCTATTACTATTGGCGCCACATACTCGACTGCCAATCCCACAGCGGCAGCAACGCAGCCTCAATCAGCACTACGACTGGTTGCTTCGGCGAAGACGCTTGGCATACACTTCAACAATAATGCAGGACCACCGCCAGCGCTTAATATGGCACCGACACTAGAAAAAGCGAATGCTTGTATGAACCGCATTGCAGGGATGTCGCTCACTACCTTCGGCAGGGCAGCAGCGGTGTATGTCAGGATATGCACTGAGCAAGACACTGTACAAATTGGAGTTTGATGGCATACCAAATGATGGATCACTGGAAAAAATCATTAGCAATGCTGCAGCACTGGTGGACCGGGGAATCTCACCAGCGGCATACAGAAATAATCCACATGCACGATTACCCGGGGTCAGCAACACAATTCTAAGTTTACCTGTCAAGTGCGGGGGATTTGGTATGTTACCGGCTATACAACATGTGCGGGCTCGCCATGCGCTACTAGGAATCAGAGGTATAGCGGGAGGTGGACGCACGATGCTGAAATTTAACCCCCCATGGTCGCACAACCTGAAAAATGCAGTCTGTCTACACCACCCAGCAGCGCAGCCCCTGGCGCTCCTGACGGCACGTAAGCACCCCACAACGGGGAGGCCGATCGTGTTGGGGAAAGTGGTAGACACGGGCTGTGCACTGATTGAGCGAGTGTGCTCCGCGCTCATGAACCTACCGGAACTTGTGATACTCGATGCCAATCTACTTCAAGCGGGGCCATGGGTTTCGCAAGCACCGTTGTGGGGCAACCCAACCTTGACTTTTAGACAGAGAAATGGTGTGAATGTATCTTTGGAAGGGGGCTTCTCGGATATTGTTGCACTAGGCTCAATTACCACAGTCGGAGACGCAGTGAGGGCTATTGATACGTTTGCACGGGTTAAGGAGAAATTGCAAGACGTGCCGGCCAATACCAGAGCCCCACCCCGGATACGGAGTGAATGCACACGCGCTTACAAGGAAGATGTGATTGATGCGGGAATTTTTGGAGGACTAGGGATAGATTTGATGCCGAGGCCCCTGAGGAATGGGATAGATGCATTTCGACGCATGCAAAACTTGATTAACCACCTGCCTGCGGGATGGACAGAAGCGGCACGAACGGGCATGGGACTAAACCAGGATCAAGCATACACGGAAATGATTGACCATATAGTGGGGTGCCTTGGATGGAAGATGAACAATCAACCAATTCCACTGGCGACCGTTTCGGTGAAGCAGGCCACGTACCTGCAGATGCGTGAAGCGTTTGGGAAACTAGCAGAAAAACATGCTGATTTTGTCCACGAGGAATTTTTGGAGGACTAGGGATAGATTTGATGCCGAGGCCCCTGAGGAATGGGATAGATGCATTTCGACGCATGCAAAACTTGATTAACCACCTGCCTGCGGGATGGACAGAAGCGGCACGAACAGGCATGGGACTAAACCAGGATCAAGCATACACGGAAATGATTGACCATATAGTGGGGTGCCTTGGATGGAAGATGAACAATCAACCAATTCCACTGGCGACCGTTTCGGTGAAGCAGGCCACGTACCTGCAGATGCGTGAAGCGTTTGGGAAACTAGCAGAAAAACATGCTGATTTTGTCCACGAGGCTAAGGGTGGTAACGTAGGTGATATAGTGATGGCGATAGAGGACAAGGAACGCATCTCGAGCACATATGAACGCTTGTGGAAGCTTAAATGGGAAGCAGAGCAGAAAGAAGCCTTCTGGAGGCTAGCAGTGGATGGATTCCCAGGCTTCTCGATGCACAGAGGGCAAGGTCATAAATGCCCATGTGGGGTGACGGATGCGCAGTCTGACCGCGCACACCATTTCAGCACGTGCACAATTGCTAGCACGCTACGGCTGCATATTCAGGAAGCGACAGACATAGGTGATGAGGATCACATAATTGAGTTGATAGTGGAGCGTAAGAATCTGTGGCTAGTAATACCGCCACACGAGGCTATCCAGCAACCCATCTGGGACGTTGTATGCCTGGCTGCGATCTCTGCCATGGAGTACGGTAGGAGGCTATTGTTTGCCTCCAGAGGGGAACAAGGCAAGGTAGAAGAAACAGCGATTAGCAGGATTAAAACGCAAGTTATAGCAGACTTTTGGGAGCGTTTGCAGACGTATGCGAGCCTGGGCATCAAGCCAAGGGGGTGGGACGAAATCCCACCAGGCCACCCTTGGATTGAAAGAAGGGAAGACGGGAGTATGTGGATCAATAAGCCGACTTTCATTACAGTTGAAGAGGAAGGAGATTGAGTTTAGAAGATGGTGGCGCTCCCATGGGAGCAAGGCCTATTAGCCCAAGGCGCAGAGTAGGCTGTCGGCGCTGCAGGTGGCGCGCCCCTGAGGTCTAGAGCAGGGCGTCCGTACTAGTACGTGCTCGCTGGCTCGTGAGCTGCGTCAGCAGGTCCCTCCTGTAACCAATGCAATCTTGCACAAACACCGTACGCGCCGCAGCACACTCTTCGTTCCACCATGGAGTCTCCTGCTCCCGTAGGTTGACCGGTCGTGTGGGACCGAAAGCCTTTTCTAATGCATCGTACAAACATGTGCCTAAGGCTTCGACCGCTTCGGTGGTGCTGATGCCACCCTCCTCCGCGCAAAGTGCCACCTTAATCTGTTCGATTTTCCCTACAACTGGCGAACCGTCCGCCTTGAACAAGCCACTGAACAAGTGCTTCTTCTGTACGTCAAACTCTGTGCGCTTCTTTGCGGGGCGTGTGCGGCTCGCTGTGGCTTCCTGCCCTTCGACCTCCAAGCCCAGTGTCAACGTGACCGGCCGATGATCACTCGCTTCCTTCAATCCGCCGTGCCTCCACTTTAGAATCTCGCCCACTTTCAAAGCCACCACCTTCGGGAATAGGGTCGGTGACGCCACACAGAGATCAATATCATGCTGCCACCTGCGTCGCCCTTTGGGAAAGTAATGTGACCTGCTGCATCTCCCGGCGCCCTTCCGTTCAAAAGTACTAGTCCTTGCGAACGGCACATGCGCCCTAGGTACTCCCCGAAACAGTTTATTTGGGCATCCTCGGATGCTCTCACTGGGAGCCCCGCGTAGTCTGCAGTACAGGGCATATCTGACGTGGAACCACCCCCTAGTGCTACGTCCTCCAGCGCCTCGAGCTGTGCTAGATCCGGTACGTCAATGATGCTTGTTGAGATGCGTGCGTTCAGATCACCAATAATTAGCACTTCTTCTCCGCTTTGCCGTAGCTCGAGGATCGACTGTTGTAGTCTGCTGAATACAGACTCGGCCGTGGCTTCCCGTGCTGTCCGCGTCTTTCCGCCCTCCCTGTAAACCCGCGAGGTTTCTGGCGCTAGGTAACAACAAGCTAACAACACACTGCAACCTTCATTTGATTTGATACGCATCCACACAATTTCGCACCCCGTGAGATGGACGTCCGTCTTGACATGCGAAACGCCGCCCGCTAGGCACTCCCGTACATACACAGCAACGCCTCCAAAATCTGACCGCGTGGCCTCCTGGGACCTATGTGCACGGACAACTGTGTAACCGTCTAGCTCGATTGATTGGTCCGGTACCCAGTTCGTGAGGTGCGCTTCCGAAATAATGATAATGTCGTGTGAACGTGCAACAGTGCCTATCCCGCGGTCGTGCAGCTTGCATGCCCCAGCGGTGACCAGCCCATCATCTACCCTGACGCGTGTGGTGAAGGCAGCCCTGGCAAACGGGGTGCGGCGATGTGCTCTGGTGATGGCCTGAGGACCCGTGCACCCAGATTAGAACCCCTGTAAAATTGATCCGGACGCAATGGCCCCAAATCTGTCCCACTGCCCCCATAATCAAGACGTTTTGGCCCTGACTGTCGGGTTACGGTAGATAAAGCCTTGGATAAAGCAAGCCGAGCAACGCAGACTGCGCCCCGTAGGCACCAGGCGTCATGGCCAAAAAATTGAAGCGTGGGCAAGCACAGCAAGTTCCGTGGGCGGGTGGGTGGTTGCCTGGGAGCACCGATAGAAAGGGGTCAGGCCCTGCTGCCCGTGCCTGCTGCCATGGGGTCACTAACAGGTCGACCACCCACTGTTGCGTTCTCGAACTCTGCCGCCCGCTGCTGCACATGGACCGTGCGGACCTCCGGCTGGCAACTCCGTCCGCGTGAGCAATCAGCACATATGTAAATAGTCGCTACCATGGCCAAACCTGTTGTGAGCGCCCAGCGCGCCCCAAGCGTTTCACCGACTCCCGGTCTCAGCCGGGAGCTACGTGACCATGGTGCCACGCAAGACAAGGGCACAGGCACAATAAAGTGCAACATGCTCCGTGCGGTCAAGAAGCACGGCGAGGGCGATGCCTCGGGCTCGTCCAACAAGGGCGTGTGGAGATCGTGGGTTGATTGCGGAAGGTGGTGGGCGGTACCTGTTGTCCTATTGTCCGGCCTAGGTTCCACTTGTCCTGTTGTCCGGCCTAGACTCTGTCCTGTCCGGCCTAGGTTGTCCTGTTGTCCGGCCTAAGGTTGTGTCCTGTCCGGCCCAAACTGAGACTCAGACACATAGAGCCATGGATCCCCCCGGGCGACTACCAGGTGGGCGGTACCATATTACACGCCCCCGTGTCGGCTGCATGAACTGGCTGCGAACCGTCCACGCCCGCGGCTGTCGCAGGCACGTCCCATGCGCGTGTTCTTGCACCGTACTAGTAAGTCACACAGCTGCCACCACCACGCTGCAATTCTGCGGAGCCTTCTGCCTGTGCTTCTGCCTTAATAAGCCCGTAATTAGTCCGCAAACCCCAAACAGCTGCTCCATGACGACTGACACCATCTTTCCTGCATGCACCGTGCACTGACCGAGCCGCTTTGACGCCTTCCTACCTGCTCTTTCTGTAATGAAAGCATGCCCCACACACGCATGCCCACCCGCAAACATTCACACGCCGCTAGCATCTATCTGCCGCTCCTACGCCCATCCTTTGTAACTCCCGCTCCTCCGCCTAAGCCCGGCTTCCCGCCTGCCTTGCGGGCTCGAGCGCTCAACAGCTGGATTCCTCACGCCGTCTTGGGTCCGCTCTTGCTGCGCTTCTGGCTGCGCTTGCTGCCAAACGGCAGCGGCGACACGGCCATGCGCACCACCAGCGCCAGCGGCAGCAGCAGATAGGGAGCGTAGATGGCGGCCAGGGCGGGGCTGTGCGGGCCGGCCGCGGGGCTGAACAGGATGTCAGTCAGGATGGGCACCTGAGGCGGGCGGGAGGCGGGCGGAGGAGCAGCGTAGGTCAGGCGCAAAGGGGACGGTCCGGTCAGGTGGGCATGCCGGGGTGAAGCTAAAGAGCAGGGATGGAGGCGACGGGGAGGAGTAGGGGGCCGAGGCCGGCGCGCGCGCAGTCATAGCGCAAGGAGCGGGGCGACGATGCGTGTGTTGTGCGGTGCGGTGCGGTGCGCTCTAGTCTGCATTGGTAGTGCCGCGCCTGCTTCATTCCCCCGAATTCACCGCAAGTACTCTGCCTGCAACCGGGTCTAGTTTAGTTTGGCTGGCCCTGGCTGGCGTAAACAATCCACCCGCCCGCCGCCTGCCCAACAGATTGCGCTGAGAGTCTGTAGCCCGCACCATGGTGGTGACCACGTGCGCGCCATAGATGATGCAGGGCACTCGGATCCAGTTGGCCCGCTTGATGAAGGCGTAGGCGGCCACAAAGAAGAAGGGCAGCTGCAGCGCCGTCTCGCACCACACCAGGGACACGAACCACAGCGGGTTCGTGGACACCTGCGTGGGTGAAGCGGGGCCACCGGGGCGGGTAGGATGAACACATCAAGCGCAGTAGCGCACATGTCACACGCCCCGACCGTGATCTCCCCTCCGGCCCGTCGGGTTTCCATGCCCGACCGCCTGCGCTGCCAGCAATCCAAGCAGCCCCCTCCCCGCGCGCGTCCCTACTGGTGCCTGTACGCGGGGCCTGAGACAGCGTGTCCAAGTGGCTGCTTAATCGTACAGTTCGCTGGGCCGCTGACTTACCAGGTGGTCACCGTTCGTCTTAATATGCCATTGCAGAGCTTCCTTCGCCCAAGACGGGAAGTACTCGGCCGGGAACACTGCGCAGAAGCGATGGCCGCGCGGCTTTTAACGCGGTCACGCGCGCGACCACGCTTGATACAGATCTGGGTTGTTTGTAGCCTATTTGCACGCGCCACCAGCTCGTTACAGGCATCGGCGTCCGTTCGCGCGCGCGGCAGAACCCCGCCGCGGTGCTTACCGCTCTGGCTGTCCACTAGCAGCGTGGTTGGAATATGGATAATAAAGTAAGCTAGGAAAATAGCGTCCAAGACGCCCAGCGCACCCATCTGTTCTTTTATTGCAGCGGTGGAACCGAAGCCGGGGCCGAGCGGAAGTTTTGCGTTTTGCGTTTCGCGGGCGACGCGTTTTGCTGTGTGTGCACCTCGCGGCGGGGGGATGTCACGCGATCCATGCCGGCCGGCTGGATCGCGCGCGGAATCGGCCCCGCCCTCGGCCACGCGGTGCAGAATCAGCGCAGCGAAACAAAGGACAGTGGACGACCAATTTGATCCAAAAAGCCGAACCGAGACCCATGGACCGCGAACCGTCGCCGCGACCCAAACGTGCCCGCACGGCGCTGCAGCGCCTGGCCGACGAGGCCATCGAGTTCCTAGGTCAACGATCACCGGAAGAGAAAGCGCCAAGATCGCACACCCGCAGCTGCCCATGCCGCAGCCGCACTGTGTGTGGTGCGGCGCAGGCGGCGGCCGGCTGAACGCGACCGGCGGCTACCGCTGGTGCCAGACCTGCTACGAGCGCATCGGCCTGCCGCGGGCCGGCATCTGGGGGCCGGACCGTTGGGAGCAGTGGCGGGAGGGCTGTGCAGCCCACTCGCGTCACCCGCGCGGAACGCGTCCAAACCCCATAAATTTTTGCGTTTCCAGCGTCAGATGAGCGGCCCAAGGATCGTATGAGAGCTTGCTGCACACGTTTGTATGGGGACAGAGCGTGCGCTGTACGTCAGAAAGTCTGGCTCGATACCGTAGATGGGAATGCGTTGGATACTGAAAGGGTGCGGAAGGGTGTCAACTAACTAAATCGAGATGCGTCTTACAGCGGAAGTCTTGCGTGAACGGGCTGAACTGCGTGGTAAGAGAAGGCCACGCCAGAGGAAAGGGGGACAGGGAGAAAGGTGGTGCCGAATCGGGGCACACACACACAGCCAGCACGGGCACTTGGCTCGCTCACTGCTGTCTTCGCTCGCCGTGCTGGGAGCGGGCACTAGATGGCAGCTGACGTGGTTGCAGCTGCAGGGGCGCGGACTGCTCTTGGTCCGGTGGGCTGGTTCCTGCAGGGTCTTAGGCTCAGAGCTGCCCTGTTGCAGACGGCTGGCCAGCTGCCGTGGGGGCGCACACAGCGCAGGAAAGGGGCCCCAACTAGTAGGGGCAGGGGAGTGCGGGCAGGTTCATCAACACACAGATTACAAGGGCCGGAGGCCCGTTAGGGCAAGTTCGAGCAGCCAAGTGCAAGCACAATAATACGTGTTGGGAAGTATTGAAAGCGTTCACCAGTCAACCAAGTGTTCGCCGTCGTGTAGGCGCGGCGTGGCTCTGGGTCTGCTAACCGCCGGAAAGGGTCGGCCTTTTATACTGACGGTAGGCCCGCCCCGTACACTGCTGTCGAAGTTCCCAGGTAACCCCGCCCGACGGGGGCTGCGGCTACGAACCAAACTTCGACTCAGTTGCTGGCTTCGACCCGCCGCCGCTAACGCAGGGACGCTAGCAACGCTTGCACGCGGCAAGCGCACCCACAAGCGCGCCCAATTTTCACAAGCATAAACAATACATCTGTAGCACATTATAATTTATTGAATTCTTTGCGGCCTCGCGCGGGCCAACCGCCGTGATCGCTGAGGCACGCGCGTATAAGGGTCACCCCGGCCCGGGCCTCCGGTTTACACGCAGCAGGAAGGCACGCAAGAACGTGCGCACCACTCTGTAACCACACACACACGCGCGCCGCTCGCCGACACCCACCATCCACTCGCCACGGGCACACCCCGCGCCCTCATACCCCCAGTTTGGTCGGCTCGCGAGCACGGCCTGATCTTTTGCGGTCTTTTAGGAATGCCTTATTACTGTTGTGCGGTGGGAACAATTTGCATCCAAACACGTTTCGGGCGGTGACCTGATCCTCCTGGACAGGGCGGCGCTGGCGCGCTGCAGACCGGCCGGCGGCACAGGCGCAGCGGGACGAGGACGGCGGGCTGCTGCGCGCTGGCTGCACGGTGGGCGAGTGCACGGGCTGCCTGGCGCCGCTGCCCTCGGAGAAGGGCAAGGCGGTGCTGGCCAAGGCGAACAAGGCGCGCAAGAAGGGCAGATTCAGCCTGCCCAAGCTCCGCAACCACAAGCGCAAGTCCAAGCAGGCGGCTGAGCAGGCGGCTGAGCAGGCGGCTGAGCAGGCGGCTGAGCAGGCGGCTGAGCAGGGTGACGCGTGAGCAGGTTGACGATGGCTTGGCGCAACAAACGTAATAAAGGTGCATGGGTTATGTGTGCACTAACTCGAGGCGGGGCGCTGAAGGGCGCCATCCCGGCCAGGTGGATCGGGCGTTGAAGGGGCTGAGTGGGATTCCTACTGGGATTTCTAACTGGGATGGCCGAATTACGATTACCCGAAACCTGGCGGCGCCAGCAGGAGCAGCTGCAGCGGAAGGCGTAAGTCGGATAAAAGGGTGCTGAGCCGTAAGGAAAAGGTCGTGCTTAAATGGATAAGAGTGGTGGTGATCCGGTGGCGCGGAAGTGCATGGGGATGTCAACCAACAACCGAACGCGTGTCATCAACCGTCCACGGACGGGGGCGTGGATTGGGCCGCAAGCCGTGGGGGCAAGCGTCGCCCGTGCGTATCAGAGCCGCATGCCTTAGCGCACGCTCACCTGGCCTGGCACCTGTTCCCGGTGCGCGTAACTGTACGTCTGTACCAAGATTGAGACTGGGACCGTTCCCCGTGCCCTGCCATCTTGCATGCCATTGCCAAATTGAGTGCCGGCCCGGCGGACGGCCGTCCTGCCCCTTCGGAACTTTCTGTGCCTGCTCACGTCCGCCACGTCGTGCGAAGGAAGCCACGCCCTACAGGATGGGACTTTGGGGCTGTGAGGCTTTGAGGTGCAAGAGGTGCAGCTTGTTAAATTATTTGACGGAAGCCTGCCCAGGCCTGCCCGGCCGCTCCCAGCCCAAACCACACCAGTATCATGCATGCCGGCACGCCGGCAGCGCTCGCGAGGTCTTGATGATGCCATGATAGTCGGCGCCTCCGTGGATTCTTCCGCCTACACACCAATGCATCCGACCCATCACCACCCGCAGCCCAGATCTTTGCCACACTTCATGACACCCTTCTCCTCATGCGCCCCCACCCCACAAAACACCTGCAATCCTCACTCCTTACTCCTCCCAACGCCTGCAAACTCGCTTTCACTCCTCGTCGCCCTCCCCCTCATCGCCCTCTGCCACCGACTCCAGCGGCGCGTCATGCCGCACCTCCGGCAGGAAGTACGTCTCGAACGTCCAGTACTTGTTGCGGACGCCCTGCCACACCTCGTCACCCAGCTCGCCCACCGCCAGTGGCGTGTACTCGGTCTGCAGGCCCTTGGACGCCAGCTCCAGCGATATGAGCCTGGGTGGGGGCGCGCGGGGAGGGGTATAAGTCTGAACCCAATCCCGTAAGGAAACATCAGCGCTGCGGGAGAAGTTGCAGCCGCATACGGTACGGTATGCGAGCTAGCGGGAGGGGGACGGGAGGGTGTGGGAAATGCACACCGCGGCATCCTAGCAGTGCGGCGGCCGCAAGTAGGCCCCGCCACCCGGCGGCGCGCGTAGGCCCTGCGTTTGCCCATGCTCGAGGCAGCCTGTTTCCGTCTTGATAGCTACACGATACACCTTCCGTTGCCCACCTGCAGTAGACCATGTGGAAGAAGATGTTGTCGGAGGCCAGGCCGTTGAAGAAGGAGTACACGCCGTCGCGGGCCAGCAGGCGGGGCAGGTGCATGTGGAACTCGCGCATCTCCTCGTAGTACTCGCCTGCGTGCGGTGACAGCGGTGGTGATGCGGTGTGAGGATGGGAGGTGGGCTGACGAGGCGGCCGGACCGTGAGTGTGGGAGCATGGGTGGGTGTTGGCGTGTGGGTGGTTACGCGAGGCGAGGGCCATACGCAGGCTGTATCGACTTCCCGGTGCTCGGCAGCGTGCAGTCCCGCCGGCACGCCGGCACATCTATGCCCGCACTTCGCACTCCGCAGCATGCCGGCACACCGCCACCCCTACCCTACGCGGCGGCCCCGCGGCTCACCGTATGTGTCGAAGAAAATGCCATCATAGGGCGCCTCAGCCAGCAGCTCCGGGAGCACATCCTGCCAGCGGCCGCGCAGGATGCGGACGCCGGGCTTGTCGGCCCAGCCGGTGCGGACCATGTGCTCCAGCACGTCGGGGTGCGCCTCGATGATGGTGTGGCGGTCGGGCGCATGAGACTGCGGGGCAGGTGTGTGCCGTGGTTGGTGTAGTGTTAGATCCGCGGTCGGTGTAGTGTTAGAAGACACACGGGAACCTCACGCAGAGACTTTGGGATGTGTGTGCTGAAGGCTGGAGGCGGATGAGCCACCGCACCTGGATGGCTGCGTCCACGATGCCGAGCCCGAAGCCCACGTTCACGACGTGACCGCCTTTCCGCCTCTTGCCCCCCGCCGCCGCAGCCACAGCTGCAGCCGCTTGTGACGACGGCCCCGCCTCCGCTTGAGCTGCCTCCGTCACCGCCATCGCCACCACCGCCTCCGCCGTCTGCGCAACCGCCTGCTCCCGTGCCTGCTCCACCGTGGCCTCCGCTGCCGCCGCCTCTGCCGCCTGGTGCTTGTCGCGGGCGTTGGGGCAGATGACCTCCGCGTGCCGGAGCATGAGCGGCCGCTCCCAGCCCATCATCACGGCCTCGCCTATACGCATGGGGGTTGCGGTAGGCGGTGAGGTGGGTAAGGTGCGCCCACCTTGGCACTTGGCGGGCTATCGCGCCGCGCATCAGCGGGCGTGTGTGCCCAGTGCCCTCATTCATGCAAACGCTGGCAGCGCTGGCGGGCTGTGGCTCCCGCCCCATCGCGATTACGCCAGCCTTCATAGGCCCAGCCCTCCATCTGCCGCCGTAGCCCTTTTCCCGCTTCCCCTCCCTTCCGGTCCCTTCCCTTTTCCCTTCCCTTCCCGGCCCCCGCCCGCTCACCCTCCGCATCCAGCAGCTGCTCTCCCCGGTACACCAGCTTCTGTGTGAGGTAGTCGCTGTTGGCCGCGGCCGAGGAGGAGGGGGAGCCCACCTGCATGCGCCTGGGCAGCACACACGACACGGTCGTGTTTTGGGGTGGAGCGTCGGCGGTGGAGCATGTGGCTGACGCGGCGGCAGGGGTTGCGGATGATTGCCCGGCTCGCCTAGCTGCCATCAACCCTGCGCCTCCCCCCGCTACCCCTTACTAGCATCCCCCACCCCAACCGCCAGTCCCCTTATCCTTGCCGCCCCCCCCCCCCGAACACGAATATACCTCTCTCCTTCGCATGTGGGTTTTGGGTTGGCAATGGTTGATTTGGGAATTGGAAAAAACTACCCCCCTGTCTTGCCGCAAACTGCACCTGCCTGTCCCTTGTCTAGTTTCGCTTGGGTTTAGATTGGGCTGGTGTTTACAACCCCCCCCCCCCTTGGTTCAGCTTGGGCTGGTATCCACTCCCTCCCCCTCCCACATACACACACACGCACCCGGGCTTCACTCCGCTTTCTCCAACACACACGCACACACGCACCTGTGCAGCGCCCCCAGCACCAGCTCCGCCTGCACCGCGAAGTCCAGCAGCATGTCCACCGCCTCCTGCTGCCCGCTGCCCATGGCGTACTCGCCCGCGCAGTAGCCGCTGGCGTCCTGCGCGTTCCAGGGCGCGCCGGCCTGCAGGGAGCGGGTCCGCGGGCCGCGGCGGGAGTGGCTTGATAAGGGCCTTCGTGCGCGCGGCGCCGTACCAAGCCCTTTGCCCGTACCAAGATGCCCAGCGCGGCACCAGCCGTTATTCCCGCTCGCCTGCTCGCCACGGTGCCTGCTGGGCAGCCCAGCTGCCCACCTAGCCGCATGACACTTGCGGCGGCCGAATCGCCCCCCCCCCCCGACACACACCTGCAGCAGCGCCACCAGCACCGCGGTGTGGCCCCCCTCCGCCGCCTTCATGAGCGGACTGACGCCCGCTTCGTCCTGGAAGTCCACATCGGCCTGTGGGGCATTGGAGTGAGTAAGCGAGTGAGCACGTGCGGGTGGGCAGGGTGAGTTTACGGAGGCGGCTTCACCGGGGGCAGGGTGCACGTCCAGGGCTGGTGAGGTGTGCTGCATGGAGTGCGCTGCAGTCACATGGGTCACGGGGTGTTGTCGCGAGCTGCTCGTGACGCGGGGAAATGCGAGGGCGTAGGTGCGAGGGCGACAGGCGTGTTGCGCGGGCGGCCGGACGGTCAGAGCTGTCCCCAAAGCCGCGATACGCGCAAGCTTACCTCGAGCGAGATTAACCTCGCTACTTCCTCGGCATTGCCCTCCGCTGCAGCAGCGTGCAGCTGCTCTTCCAAGCTCTTTATTTCCGCCGCCACAGGCGCAGCTTCAGAAGCTTTGTCGGCTTGTGTCATTTATAGGCAAGGCTCTGTAAATTGGACTCGCGTCGGTGAGCGGGTGAGGTCAACTTTAGTGCAATCGCGATGGGGGCCGCGATTGAGGACCCCCCGCCATTGATGAACTAGCGGACCGCCATGCGATCCATGGGGCGTGCCCCTTTTATGAGCCAATGTCAAGATACGAGGAGGGATCCACGGCAGGAGAAGAGACAGGACACACAGGTTGCAAGCACCCAGCATGCGGTACACAGCAGGACACCGCCTGGCACCGCCGCTATGCTTTCTGTGCCTGGACTGTCTGCTGATATTGAACAGCAACATCGAACTGCAGCATTGCAAATCGAAGGTCGCGAGTCCAGGAGAGTGTCAGGGGGCACAGCGGGGCGTGCGGGGAAAAGAGGGGAGGAGGGGGGGAGGCTCGGCGAGGCTGGCACGAGGAGTCGGCTTGCGGCGAAACCCAGTTTCCCTCTAGGCTGGCTTGATAAACAGATGCCAAGTCTAAGACGTATAGTTCTAACTTGACAGGGCTGCCAGCGCAGCTGTAGTCGAGCAAACGATCGCGCTCGCAGTTCACACGCCTGCGAGGCTTTTTATACGTTGAAAAGTGCTTGTATTGAAGCAATTTATGTACCTGATAAATAATTCAGGCCAGCGCCAGACTATGCGACGAAATCGGCCTCAAATTTGTCTTTCGTGCAGCCGCGGACTCCATTCTATGCGATCGAGTGTGCTGAATATAAATTTGCTGCAGTAAATGGTTCCCAGACTCGAGTCGGGTGACGGATCTCTGTCGCTTCGGCCTCGTCTTCCTTGTGTACAATTGCATCGTGTAGCTGATGGCATAAATAATGGCTGTGTGCAGTCGGCGGGGCCTGGGAACGTGTGTGAGGCAACTTGACGGAACCCCCCCCCCCCTGTTCTGAAACGTATGGGTGCGCCGCGCCCCCTTCTGGGGCCGGGGCACGCCAACCTGTCTTTCTTCTGTCTCAGGTGGGCGCTGATGTCGAATGAGATTCCGCACGTTTCATGCACATGACGTGTGTTAAGTCCAGGTAGTATCCTGAATGGGCCTGAATGGACGCGCCGGCGGGCTGAAACCGTGTGCATCCGGGGCGACGAGGGGTCGTGGGGACGCGCGGGCTGGCGCGGGAATGGGCAGCGAAAGCTAGTGAGCCCCACAGAGCTTGTCTCTACACTCATTACAGCCCAACTCTTTGATAGCCACTCGGACTCGGTGACGTGCTTTGCAGTTCGCACGCCTGTCGCGCGCTGCGCATCGCTGCCCACACATGCTGCCCCCGCTTGTGCCAGCTTGTGCCGACTCAGCAACCCCCCAGCGATTCCCACATCACCTCGCCTCTTCCCACTGTGCTTCCCCGCCCGCCGCAGCACTGCACCTTAAATAGCCACACACCCAAGCGCGTCTCCACTAGCCGCCCTCTCAGCATAGCATCGCCATCACCTCCTCACACCGCTTCGAGGCCCCGCACATATGTCGAGCGCCAGCCCGCTTCACAGGCCCTCGAACACGGCAAGGTGCTGCTCCAGCGTCTCCTCGTGCCGGATCTTGCGCAGGCTGCCGTTCTCCACCATGTACTCGGCGGGCTTCATCTTGAGGTTGTAGTTGGAGGCCATGGACATGCAGTAGGCGCCCGCGTCGTGCACCACGATGCCGTCGCCCTTGCCTGCGGTGGGGGTCGGGGAGCGCGGTGGCGGCGGGAAGGTTAGTTGCGGTGCGGCGGTCTGAAGGGCGAGTGGTTGGTCCGCGCACGCGGGTGTGTGCTGTCATGCCCATCCCCGATAGCCCGATTAAAAAGCACTGCAGCGCACGCACGTGCATGGTACGCGGCAACGCCTCTTTTCGCGCCAGCTCCAGTTCCCACTACTTCCCAGGCCCCCGTCTCACTGGGCGCGGCGCAGCTGCCCCCGCCCCGCACACGACGCCTCCCACTGCCGCACCCTCCCTCCCCCATAACATACACACGCAGCCCCCCGCCCGCACTCACTGGGGGTGGCCAGCTCGCGGTCCTTGCCCAGGTAGTCGCCCGACTCGCAAATGGGGCCCACCACGTCGAAGGTCTGAGCGGGGTGGGACCAGGGGGCATTCCGGGTCGGCGTTGAATTGCATCAGGCAAGGACAATGCACGCCCGCGCGCGTTTCACCCGGACTCAGACCAGCAACCGACCGGTAGTACAGCACGACTTCTGCCCTCGTCTAGTTAGGTTGGGTTGGGTTAGCTTGGGCTGGTGTTTTCACACCGCGCTGTCGGGATGCCCGCCTCCGGGGCCCACCTGCACGGGGGTGCTGTGGGGCTTGGTGAGCTCGATGTGCTGGTAGGCGCCGTACAGCGAGGGGCGGATGAGGGTGGCCATGGAGCCGTCGATGACGATGAAGTTCTTGCTGCCGTTGGTCTTCACGCCTGGGTAGGGTGGGGCGGAGGGCGGAGGGGGCGGGGGGGGGGGCGGCGGTGTGGAGTCAGTGGTGTGCAGTGGGAGGCGAGAGGCGCGTCAGTGGGCGGGTGGGGCTTGGCGCGGTGGTGCGGGTGACGCTGCTCGCCATGTGCTGCAGGTACGGCCGCACACAACCGTACCGTATGCATGCCGATGGCTGCGCCCACAATAACGGAATGCCGCGCCCAGTTCCCTCGTCTGCGCTCGCGGCGCCACCTCCCCAGCCACGCGACGGCCGGCGCTCACCGGTGACGGTGTTGACCAGCGCACTGCCGGTGGCCACCATGGACCGGCCGGGCTCGATGACCAGCGTCAGGCCCAGCTCCTTGACGATGTCGCGCACCGTGTCAATCAGGTCGGTGGGGGTGGGCAGCACCTGCGGCGGGGGCAGCGGCGGGCAGTTTTAAGGGGGGGCGGATATGAATACCAGGGGGTAGGCGGGGGACAAGGGGTGGAAGGTCGGCGCACGCCTGACGGAGCCGTATCCCTGCCATACGCCGGCACTGACCCCTTGCTGCTCCCCTCCACCTCGTGACACCCGTTCCGCCACCCCTGGCGCCCCCTCCTGCAACCCCGCCCTGCCCCTCCGCCCCTGCACGCACGCACACACGCCCCTCCCGACCCACCTGGCCCTGGTGGCTGTAGTCGATGCCCAGGCCGCCGCCGATGTTGAGGTACTTGAGCTGGAAGCCCTCGGCGCGGATCATCTTGACGAAGTCGCACATGATCACGGCGGCGTCGCGGAAGATGTTCACCTGGGGACAAGCAGCAGGATGGGGGGGGGATCAGAAGGTTGGGTTGCAGTGGTTGGGTTGGGTCGGCTTTGGGTTGGTTGCAGGGGGAGGGGTATCCACATACCGGTAGTGGGTGAGCCGACCTTGTTTCTAACACACACACCGTCGCCTGCAGCCTTGCTGGCGAGCTGGCAGCGGTCGCGCCCGGGCAATCATAGCCCGCCGGATGCTGCCCGGTCCCTCCCACCCAGCTCCGTCGCGTACCGGGCCGTCCGGTTCTCGGCCCTTCAAGCCCATAGCCCGCCCGCTCCTTTGTGCCCGCCCCCCCCCCCCCCCCCCCCCCTGACTCCACGCTCCCCCATTCCCTTCCACTCGCCGTGCCCTTCCACCCTCCCCCCGCCTGAACCCGCAAGCCGCTCCTTCCCGTAAGACGGCTGCTCCCGCGCACCTTGGTGATGGTGGAGCCCAGGTGGCTGTGCACGCCCACCAGCTCCAGCAGCGGCTCCTTGCGGATCTCGTCCAGGAACCACTGGAGAGGCATGTCGAAGTGCGCGGGGGCAGGATCCAGTAAGGAGCCAGTCAGGCGCCGCGTGGGAAGCGGTCAACGGGAGGTCCAATGAACAGACCCGCTCCGGCACGCAGCGCCCTGCGTTCTAGTCTACGCAGCCGATACACCCGAAGTACAGCGGCTGCCCGCTGCGATATGGTTTCGCATGGGTCTGATATGTGGCGGCGCGGCTGCTCACCTTGATGTGGCTGTTGCGGATGCCGAACTTGGAGCTGGCCAGGCCGGTGGACACGTACGAGTGCACCTGCGCCGGGGGCAGGGGCAGGAAGGCGGGCAGCGGGGTTTTTGCAAGGTGCAGAAGTTGATGGCTGCCGGCACGGAGTTGTGAATACCAGCCCAAGGTAAACCAAACCCAGGAGGTTGCAAGGCCGGTATAGGTTACAGCTGTCTTGACCCAACCGCATGAGCTGAAACGCAGCCTGAAGCCCGGTCTTCCGCCAGCCTTGCAGCAGCAGCCTGGGCCAGCCCCGGGGCGGCGTTGACCCCGAGGCTCCCCGCCGGGACCCCGCCCGCCCGCCCCCCCAGCCCGCCAGCCCGCACCTGCGGGTCGACGTCGGGGTTGATGCGCAGCAGCACCGACACCTTCTTGCCGGTCTTGCGGGCGGCGGCGGCGATGTTCTGTAGGGGTGGGGTGCAGGGGTTGGCAGGGGAGGCGGGTCACGAAAGCCCAACCTTGTCCACCATAATGCCACCCACGAACCGCGTGTCGTGCAACAAGCAAAACCGGCTGCTTCTGGGGTTGCAGTGAGCTATCCACCCTACGCACGTCCGCACCACACGCCCCCCTCCATCACTCCCTGTAGCTGTTGCAAAAGTACCCCCGGCGCACCTCCAGGTCGAACTCGGAGTCGATGTTGATGTTGACGCCCATCTCGGCCGCCAGCTCCAGCTCCCAGGGCAGCTTGCCGTTGCCGTTGAGGATGGTGCTGTGGGCAGTGCGCAGCGGCGGGGGCGGGCCAGGTGCGGGCGGGGTAAGGCGGGTGGAATGCGCGCCGACTGACACCGGACTCCCCCATGCTCGGCGCCACCCATTTCAGGTACAGCCCCCGCCGCGCGCCATGACATCCCGCCTCCAACCTTGAACCCACCCTGTACCCCCTGGGGCAACCTCGGTTCCCCCGACTTCCCTTCCCGCACCCGCCCCCGCAGCCCCCGCACCCCCCCCTCGCTCACCGCTTGGGGTCGAAGCCCGCCTTGGTGGCCAGCTTGAGCTCGTTGCCGCTCACCAGCACCGCGCCGGCGCCCGCGGCCGCCAGCTGCTTCATGATGACAAAGTTGTTGTTGGCCTGGCGAGTGGGGCAGCGTGGAGGGCGCGAGTTCAGCCTAAACCCGGAGTTGCGGGGCGTAAGTGTCGCGCGCGGTGGGGGCCAGCAGAACGCATGACTGATGGCCCATCCCATCCCCTCACCACCTTATCCCTGCCCTCCTCCGCGCACACACCCGACCCCCCCCACCACCACACACACACACACACACACACACACCTTGACGGCGTAGCAGGGCAGGCTGTCCAGCCCCGCCAGCGCCTTCTTGTACTCGGCGTAGTTGTGCGCGATGCGGTTCCAGGAGTACAGGTAGAAGGGCGACTCGGGCACCTGCGCATGCACGGTGCGCGCGCGAGCGGGCGGGCGTGGCAGGCGTGCAGGCCGAGAGGCAGGGCGAGAGGCAGGGCGAGGAGGTAAGGCGGCTCCGAGTGGGTGGCGCGCCCAGCTCGCGAGCCGTTCGCGCAGTGCACGGCAGTAACTATCGCTCCCTCCTGGGAGCACGACCGGGGCTGCTCGCGCACTCCGGCGGGAGTCCGCCCCGCCGACCCTTTGCATTCTGGTCCACCCATCCACCCAGATGACCATGGGTCGGGATCTGTGAGCCCACTAAGTTAAGCCACCTCCCAGGCGAGCGCCACCTGGCGGGCACACGCTGCGGCTGCGCCAGCGTCTGCTCGCATCAGCCCCTTCCCCGCCCGCCCCCGGGCCGTCCGGCCCTCCCGCAAGCGCAGGCAGCTCCGCACCTTGTGGCGGATGTCCTCCACGCGCATCTGGTCGCAGTACAGGTAGCCATCCTCAGCGCCAGTGTAGAAGCCCAGGCCCTTGCCTGTTGGTTAGCAGCGGCGGGCATGCCGTGCTCAGCTGCCGGTTGACAGGGCAGCAATTAAGCAGCTGCGGCGGACATCGGCTCCTGCGCCATCGCCTTTCGCTAGGAGGGACATAGCAATCTGTCCCAGGACACTGTCGTGGGGCTTGCCCACGCAAATGCAGGGCACGACCTGCCCACCGAGCACGAGAGGGTTTTGCGACGTTGGCACGGACCTGCCACACCGTGGCCACCCGACCCCTGACGAACATGTTACTCACCGGCCGGCTGGGTGAACTGCCAGGAAGCGCCGACGGCCTTCTCCTCGTGCTTCTCCACGGTGGCAGCGGCGCGAGTCACGCACACCTTGCGCGCCTGCGCAATCGAGGCCGCCCGTCAGCCAAATTCAAGCACCTTGATAATGAAATAATCATATATAAGTTCATCACGCTACCAAATCCAGCAGGTGGCCCTGGGCCGGTCGAGGCTTGTCTGCGGTCTCCGCCGACCGAGCGACTGGCTCGCGCATCCACGCGCTGTAGAGCTCGTGGAGTTTTAGTTCAGTTATATAATGCACAATTGAGGACACGCACCCGGTTAGCAACGCGCGCAGTGCAGGCGCTGCGCCCAGCCACGGAGCGACCGCTGATGGTCTGCATGTTGTTATGCTATGATAAACACAACAAGAGTGCAGGAAGAAAGAACGGCTCGGTGCGAGCCCACGAAGGAAATGCTGCGAATGTCAATCGCTGCCGCGCCCATTGCGACGTGTGTGCGTTGGGACATAAACCAACCTGGCGACTCAGTACAAAAGTAAGCATCCAAACACACATACAGAACTAGCTGGAGGGGGTACCGCGTTTAGTAAACGCACGCAGGCGCGTCGCAACCATTGTCGACATCTCCAGCTTGTTCCGCGCCAGCTTCCTGCTAATTGACCGATAGGCCACTGCCAAAACCCCCACGAACGGAGCCAGCTATCGGCGAAAAACACACGGGGAAAGGGGGCGTTGTCATCCTCTGTGGCGGCATCGTCATCGGCGGGGGCCGAGCCGTAATCTCTCGGGTCAGGCATCTGCCGGCGGGTGGCACCTGCAGCGTCTGGGACCGCTTGTGCGCTGCCCGGCGCTGGCATGGCTGCCTCGCGCCTTCGCCGTGCCTCCGCTGCTTCCGCGCGTAGGCATCAGCTGCCAGCTCAGGCCGCCAGCAAGTCGGGGCCCTCGGGCCGGCCTCACCTCTTTGAACCCATCACGCTGCGGCAGCTGACCGTCCCAAATCGCATCTGGCTCTCCCCTAGTGAGTTCTGGGGTTTCAACACGACTGACAGACCATGTGACTGTTCGGACTGGCTTTCCCCACCCGCAACACGCCCCGCAATTCCGCACAACACCCTTCGTATGGACGACGGCCAACCCCCCTCGCTTCATTGCCCCAGTGTGCCAGTACTCGGCTGTGGAGGGAGTGGTCAACAACTGGCATCTGGTGCACCTGGGCGCCCGGGCGGCAGGCGAGTGCGCGGGAGGGGGCTTGTAAACACCAGGCCAAGCTAAACCAAGGGGGTCTGCAAGGATGGCTGGGAAAGCCGGTACAATATGGGAGAAGGGGTTATGTATTCCCGTACCCAAGTGCACCCTGGTCCTACCACCGTACCCAAGCGCACGACTCAAGGGGCGTGGTGGAAGTATACGCTTGATTTGAGCAGTCGGACGTTTTGCAACGCGCTCATCCCAACTAACCCGCTCACCGGCCCCGCCGCCTCCGCTGCCGTTGGCCGCCTGCATCCCTGGCCTCTTCTTCCCAGGCGGCTGCGGCCTGGTGATGGCCGAGGCCAGCGCGGTGGTGCCGGAGGGGCGCATCTCGCCCGGTGACGCGGGAATTTGGAACGACGCACACGTCGAGGTGCGGCTGCGGACCTGCGACCCGGGAGTGAAGGGGCCCAGGCTGTTGGTCACGCTGCCTGTAGGGTGCACCCACGACGCGCACCCACGAAGGCAGGCCACCGACCGGCCAGGCATATCACGCCCGGGCGAGCCGTGTTCAGGTGATGTCCCCGCCCCTGTGGGACTGGACCTCCGCAGGCGTGGCGCCCGATTGCCGAGTTCATCCGGTCCCAGGGCTCCGTGCCCGCCATCCAGCTGGCGCACGCCGGCCGCAAGGCCTCCACCTCGGAGCCTTCTGTGGAGGGCGGCCGACCGCTATACGTGAGCTGCGCAGGGAGTGATGGGGGCGGGTGCAGGGATTGGGCCAGACTGACTCGGGGCGGGACCGGTGAGCACAGAAATGCAAGTGGGCAACCGCTTGCATAGCAACATATGTGCGCTGAACTGTCAATGTTTGCGCATGCCTGTTACATGCTTGTCACGACGGGGTTTGGATCCTGGAACGCACTCTTTAGGATAGGACCCGTGGCAGTCAACCGCCTCGCATGCACTGCACCTCTTGCAGCCGGGCAAGGACGCACGCGCCTGGCAGGCGGTGGCGCCCAGCGCCGTTCCCTTCGCAGACTTCCAGGTGTGTGGGAAACCAAAAAAGGCGCATTCTTGATTCGTTAATTGCCTGGCCGTATAAACTAACGTGTGCGGACGGATGGATGTGTGCGGGCGGATGTACGGCATGGGCGGCGGGTTCTCAGCCGGCACAGCCGTGAGACGGAGTTACATGGTAATGTACCCCTGCCGCTCGTGCCCGCCGGACCGGCCGTCGAGCGCTGCTCGCAGACGCCGCGGGAGATGACGGAGGCAGACATCCGCGCGGTCGTTGATGCCTTCGCGGCGGCGGCGCAGCGGTCGCTCAAGGCGGGATTCCAGGTGGGCGTTCGCACCGGTCCGTACTTGCGTGCATGCGCACGTGCATGCCCTGTGCTCGCTGCGCTGCAACCCACCCCCACCCCCCACTCCACCTCCATCCCCAATGCCCACTCTCAACCCAGCGCACCCCACCACCATATGCATCCCCCCTGCTCTGCCTGCCTGCCTGCCTGCCTGCCTGCCTGCCTGCCTGCCTGCCTGCCTGCCTGCCTGCCTGCCTGCCTGCCTGCCTGCCTGCCTGCCTGCCTGCCTGCCTGCGGCGAAGTTCTCATTGTAGCACGTGCGGAGGGGCGAGTAACCACCCTGGTAAGGGCTAACGGGGTTTTGAACTGTCCGGTCGCCTGTGTGCGCCCCGGCAGGTGGTCGAGATCCACATGGCGCACGGATACCTGCTGCACCAGTTCCTGTCGCCCCAGGTCAACAAGCGCAAGGACCAGTACGGCGGCTCGCTGGCCAACCGCATGCGGCTGCCGCTCGCGGTGGCAGAGGCGGTGCGCGCGGTGGTGCCGCCCGAGCTGCCGCTGGCGGTGCGCATCTCGGCCACAGGTAGGCGCGGGCGCGTGTGCGGGCGCGTGCGCATGCGCGTGCAGTGGCGCCGTGACGTTTTCGCTCCGCTTGTTGCGCAAGTTTGGACCAGCGTCGTCTCACAACGAGCCGCGCCGGGCTCAAGTCACTGTGTTGGGAAGCGCAATGATCGGGGTGAGGGAGCAAGCGCACTGTGTAACCACACTTTGTGCTGAGCTGTGCCGGACTTGCACTGCTGTCCTGACCTGGCATGCCACCCCCATCGCCGCCACACAGACTGGGCGGGCCCATTGGACGGCCCCGCCTGGGACGTGGACCAGTCCGTGGCGCTGTGCGGTGCGCTGCGGGACCTCGGCTGCGACCTGGTTGACGTGTCCAGCGGGGGCCAGCTGCCGCGCGCGCTCATTCCCGTGGGGCCGGGGTACCAGGTAGGTGCGCGGAGCTGCGGGGCAGGCGGATATGTATATGCGCGGCCCCGGCGAGTGTGGGAGCAGCATTGATGGGGCGTGTGTGTGCGTGCGTGCGACACGCCGTACCGGTACGCACGCGAGGAGTTCACGCACCTGCGCCGTCTGCACCGCCCCTGCATCCACCGCCGTTCGGTGCATCAACGTGTCCGTAGGTTCCCTTCTCTGAGCGCATCCGGCGCGAGGCGCGGGTGGCCACCGGCACCGTGGGCATGATCACCAGCGCCAAGCAAGCAGAACAGATTTTGGCGGAGGGTAGGTGGGGTTGGTGCCTGGCTTGTGTGGTTGGGCGCGTGGGTGGCGGCCTGAGCAACCGCAGGCCGGCGTCCGTCGCGGTCATCCGGAGCTATGAAGTCAGACCGCGTGTTTCCTGAACAGTCGCGGCCCCTGCGCCGCGTCCACCTGCACATGCGACTACCAAGCGCCACATGGAACATCCCTCCCCCGCCCCCCCCCCACACCACAACCACACCCAAACCATGCAGGCAAGGCAGACGTGGTGCTGATCGGGCGAGAGATGCTTCGTGACCCGCACTGGCCGCTGCGGGCCGCTGCGGAGCTGGGATACGAGGCGATGCGTTACCCGCCCCAGGTGAGGAGCGTTAGGGGTGCTGGGGGCGCTTTTTACGCATGCTTTACGTGGTACTTCATGTATGGTTCGTATTCTGCACGATGCCAGTCACGCTACCCGCTCATGGATTCGCGCGTGTCTGCTGCAGTACGAGCGTGGCAAGTTCCCGGTCAAGTGAGCTTCTGAGACAGCACGGACCGCAGCCGCGCGACCATGCCGTGGTGTGGCTGCCACAGCAACACAAGAAGACAGCCTGCAGAACGTGCGTTACAGCCGCTGGGAGGCTGACGCGAACGAACAGCGCGCGGGGGCAGTGTGAGCGAGAACGATGGTTGTGGGCACGCGTGCGTGCGTGCGTGGTAGGACCGCAAGTGAGCGCACTTGGCGTTGGCTTGACACGGTAGGAACTGGTGGACGGGGTGCATGGACACTAGATGCATTGCGTGGTTGGTTCGTGGCGATGCACCCCGATGGTGCACCCGGTGGCTGGTGCGCACGGTCTTGCCTGCAACCCGACAAGGTGACAACCCCCGCCCATGGAAGTTTGGGTGGACGGTAGGAACTAGCGCGCCAGGGGGCAGCCAGGTTTGGGGGCAGGCACGCGGAAACATGTTTGGTGTGCCTTGTAGCGCACTGTAGTGATCGTGTGTATAATCTGCGGTGAGGGACTGGTGAGGCGTGTGCAGGGCATGCCTATCCGCGTGATCCAGTGTACCTTGCATGGCGCGCTTTGCCTGGTACTACGGTACCAAGCTAAAGCTCTCGGGGAGTCAGGCAGGACGTGGCGCGCGTGCGCGGTATGGCGGTATGCTACTTGTTTACCCGGTTGCCATTCCGCGCCAGCCTGCCTGGGCTGAGCCCACCCGGCCAGACCCGGCCGCACACACAGCAGCCACATTTGTGGGTTTGGGGCCGCGCATCTACAAAGAGGAGACGCTTTGGCGTGGATTTGGCGGTACGCGTAGACGGAGCGTAGACGTTTGTTTTGGGGGGGGTGTTCCGGGCGTAGGTGCTGCGGAAGGGGCTTTCTTCCTTTTGTAGACTGTAGACTGTATCACTGTACCCGGTTTTGGCCTTTCATGCGCCCGGCGGGTTTGGGGCAGGGGCAGGGGCAGGGGCAGCAGGGGCAGGGGCAGGGGCAGCAGGGGCCGGAGCCAGCCCAGGATGGACAAACTCTGGGTGGACAGCAGGTACAACGGCACACCCCACACCCGGCACAGGCCTCCCCTGCGGCGGCACGAAAGGCGGCGGCGCTTGGACAGGACAAGCGGCAGGCTACCCGGCACGACGCCCGACGCCACGCCCCGGCAGTACCCACCCCGGCCACACGACAGGCGCCGAGTTCGGAGCCAACTTTGCTGCGGACCGCTGGAGTGTCATCGTGCGATGCATTGTGTGATTATTCACTGCAGCCATTAATATTCAATTACAAAATATTTGAAGTTCTGCTCTCGCGCGGTGACACATGGCGTTGGCGCCAAAACAAGCTAGCGCGACAGGACGACTTCAAGCGACACACTGCCTTCCTGCAACACAGTCACGCGAACTTATGACATACTTTGCATATTTATCGTTGATAAGAACACGCGCAGCGACGCCTGTGGTGGTTCTTACTCCAGATTCCATCCTTGGTCTCAGAACAATTAATCAGCTTGGCTCAAGCACATTTTAATGCCATCCAGTCTCAAAGCAAGGCTCTCGCAAGGCTAACAGCCCTGCCCGGCGATGGCAAAGCCCGCTGAACTCGCCGGCTGCTCCCGACTGGAGTGGCACTGGCTATGAGATAATATAACATAGCCTACAGATGGAGGAGAAGAGGGCGTGGAGCAGCAGCCCACCTGTCCGGCTTCCGAGGTTCTTGTTGGTCGCTTGCCTGCTCGCGGCCTTGGCTCCATGCACTATCGGTGAGTCAACAGTCAGGGGTGCCACGCGCGGACGCAGAAGGCCTGATAATCAGTCTGGGACCTGAAGAGGAAAAGTGATAGACCGCCGGTGGGGCGCTCGTTTCTCGCGCGTGGGGAAGGCCCCGAATCAGGCTCGCGTCATCAGCCAAGCTCTGCAACGTTATTATATACATGCATTGCATTGGGCGGGCGGGCGAGAGGGGGGGGGCGCCCTGTGGTTCTCTGTGTGGGCGAACGCAAGCACGACACACGGTTTTTCGCCCTCGCCGTTGGGGCCGCCGTTTTTCGCCCTCGCCGTTGGGGGCGCCGTTAGCGCCGTTCCCCGAGGACCCACACCTGATCCGAAGTGTATTACCCTACCTGCCTGCACACAGGAACCTGGGATGTGAAATCAGCTGACGCGTACACAGCTGCAACGGCTGGCTCAATTCCGGCCGGCTTCAATGTCACACAGCCGGGCAGCGCGTCAGTGCACGTGGGGTGCAGCCCGGGTTCGCACATCACTGGGCTGCACCTGCTCGAGACGTCGGAGGCCGGCAGCAACAACGCCACCGCAGCACAGCCGTGGCTAGCGGCAATCGACGTTGGCGGCTGCAGTGATCTGGGTGCGGCTGCCTACGACTATAGTGGCAGTAACAAAAGCTCAAGCGATGTCGGCGGCCGAGCCGTGTTACCCCCGCAGCGCTGGTGCCCAGAAGGCTTCACTGCCGCTCGGGGCATGCAGCGAGCATCCGCCACTGTTGCCACGGCGGGCGGCGGTGCTGGATCAGAGCAGGTTTGGGACGTGTGGTTTCGCTGTGGGGGCTCCGGCCTGACCTGGTCGTCATCCAGCAGTAGCAGCACGGGGGGCAGCAGCAGTGGTGGAAGCAGTGCCGCGGTGGCAGCTTGGGTGGGCCGGTTTTTGGCATCCGCGTCAGGCCAGTTCAGCGACAGCAGCAGCACCACCCGCAGTAGCACCTGGGGAAGCTGCAGCCCAGACGGCGCACCTGCGGCAGCTGCAGTAGTGGTCGCCTGTCCGGAGGGTGCCGTGATCGTGTCAATTGACATTACGGCTAATGACACGGCCGTTGGGCAGTTCTCGATAGCCTGCGGCGTGTCATGGGTAAACCTGGTCCTCGAAACCGCAGCGTCATTGCCGGGCCCATCGTTAACTATACCGCAGCAACCGCCGGCGGCGCAATTGCTCAACAGCATTACCCCGAGCCCACCTCCGTCTCCTCCCAGCCCGTCGCCCGCCCTGCGCAGCTTTGCGGGCTCGCTGCCCGCCGGCATGAATGCGTCTGCGCTGGCGGCGGCCGCGGGCTGGAGCGTGGGCACTGCGCGCCTGAGCTGCGGCGCGGGCGCGCACGTGACGGGCGTGCAGACCGGCAGCCAACAGCCGTCCGGCAGCAGCGGCGGCGTCAGCGGGCTGCTGTCGTACGTGTCTGTGACGGGCTGCAGCGACGGTCAGGCGCCGTCGCCGGATGCGGTTGCGGGCGATGCCAGCAGCGCGATCCTTGGAGCCGCGGTCAACTGCCCGGAGGGCTTCACGGCGGTGCGCGCCCTGCAGAACAAGCTGCCGGCGTCTACTGGCTCGGAGCCTACTGGCGTGTGGAGCTTGTCGTTGCGCTGCGGCGGCTCGGGTAGCAGCGCCAGCCTCAGCAGCAGCGTCGCTGGCGCCCCGGACGCTGGCGCCTGGGTATCGCCCAGCAGCGCAACCAACGGCACTAGCAGCGGGCTTGCGTCTGGGTTGGCGTGGTGGTCTGCGGAGCTGCCTGCTTACGCCGCGGGCTCCTCGCCTGCTGTGGTGGGCGCCGTGGTTGCGTGCCCCGACGGCCGCGTGGTGACTGGCGTGGAGGCGGCCGTGGTGCAGCCTTCCGCGGGCGGCAGCTTTGTGTCGCTGTCGGTGGAGTGCGGCGTGTCGTGGGTGTTCAGCTTTGCTCCGCCCAGCCCTGCGCCCCCGTCTCCCGAGCCTCCTTCGCCTCAGCCCCCATCTCCCGCGCCTCCGTCTCCGTCACCTCCGTCTCCTCCCAGCCCGTCGCCCGCCCTGCGCAGCTTTGCGGGCTCGCTGCCCGCCGGCATGAATGCATCTGCGCTGGCGGCGGCCGCGGGCTGGAGCGTGGGCACTGCGCGCCTGAGCTGCGGCGCGGGCGCGCACGTGACGGGCGTGCAGACCGGCAGCCAACAGCCGTCCGGCAGCAGCGGCGGCGTCAGCGGGCTGCTGTCGTACGTGTCTGTGACGGGCTGCAGCGACGGTCAGGCGCCGTCGCCGGATGCGGTTGCGGGCGATGCCGGCAGCGCGATCCTTGGAGCCGCGGTCAACTGCGCGGAGGGCTTCACGGCGGTGCGCGCCCTGCAGTATGACCCGCTTGCAGCCAGCTCGATGCAGCCTACTGGCGTGTGGAGCTTGTCGTTGCGCTGCGGCGGCGCGGGCGTGTCTGACATGGACGCCGTCAACGGCACTAGCAGCGGGCTTGCGTCTGGGTTGGCGTGGTGGTCTGCGGAGTTGCCTGCTTACGCCGAGGGCTCCTCGCCTCCTGTGGTGGGCGCCGTGGTGGCGTGCCCCGACGGCCGCGTGGTGACTGGCGTGGAGGCGGCCGTGGTGCAGCCTTCCGCGGGCGGCAGCTTTGTGTCGCTGTCGGTGGAGTGCGGCGTGTCGTGGGTGTTCAGCTTTGCTCCGCCCAGCCCTGCGCCCCCGTTTTCCGAGCCTCCTTCGCCTCAGCCCCCATCTCCCGCGCCTCCGTCTCCGTCACCTCCGTCTCCTCCCAGCCCGTCGCCCGCCCTGCGCAGCTTTGCGGGCTCGCTGCCCGCCGGCATGAATGCGTCTGCGCTGGCGGCGGCCGCGGGCTGGAGCGTGGGCACTGCGCGCCTGAGCTGCGGCGCGGGCGCGCACGTGACGGGCGTGCAGACCGGCAGCCAACAGCCGTCCGGCAGCAGCGGCGGCGTCAGCGGGCTGCTGTCGTACGTGTCTGTGACGGGCTGCAGCGACGGTCAGGCGCCGTCGCCGGATGCGGTTGCGGGCGATGCCGGCAGCGCGATCCTTGGAGCCGCGGTCAACTGCGCGGAGGGCTTCACGGCGGTGCGCGCCCTGCAGTATGACCCGCTTGCAGCCAGCTCGATGCAGCCTACTGGCGTGTGGAGCTTGTCGTTGCGCTGCGGCGGCGCGGGCGTGTCTGACATGGACGCCGTCAACGGCACTAGCAGCGGACTTGCGTCTGGGTTGGCGTGGTGGTCTGCGGAGCTGCCTGCTTACGCCGCGGGCTCCTCGCCTGCTGTGGTGGGCGCCGTGGTTGCGTGCCCCGACGGCCGCGTGGTGACTGGCGTGGAGGCGGCTGTGGTGCAGCCTTCCGCGGGCGGCAGCTTTGTGTCGCTGTCGGTGGAGTGCGGCGTGTCGTGGGTGTTCAGCTTTGCTCCGCCCAGCCCTGCGCCCCCGTCTCCCGAGCCTCCTTCGCCTCAGCCCCCATCTCCCGCGCCTCCGTCTCCGTCACCTCCGTCTCCTCCCAGCCCGTCGCCCGCCCTGCGCAGCTTGGCGGGCTCGCTGCCCGCCGGCATGAATGCGTCTGCGCTGGCGGCGGCCGCGGGCTGGAGCGTGGGCACTGCGCGCCTGAGCTGCGGCGCGGGCGCGCACGTGACGGGCGTGCAGACCGGCAGCCAACAGCCGTCCGGCAGCAGCGGCGGCGTCAGCGGGCTGCTGTCGTACGTGTCTGTGACGGGCTGCAGCGACGGTCAGGCGCCGTCGCCGGATGCGGTTGCGGGCGATGCCGGCAGCGCGATCCTTGGAGCCGCGGTCAACTGCGCGGAGGGCTTCACGGCGGTGCGCGCCCTGCAGTATGACCCGCTTGCAGCCAGCTCGATGCAGCCTACTGGCGTGTGGAGCTTGTCGTTGCGCTGCGGCGGCGCGGGCGTGTCTGACATGGACGCCGTCAACGGCACTAGCAGCGGACTTGCGTCTGGGTTGGCGTGGTGGTCTGCGGAGCTGCCTTCTTACGCCGCGGGCTCCTCGCCTGCTGTGGTGGGCGCCGTGGTTGCGTGCCCCGACGGCCGCGTGGTGACTGGCGTGGAGGCGGCCGTGGTGCAGCCTTCCGCGGGCGGCAGCTTTGTGTCGCTGTCGGTGGAGTGCGGCGTGTCGTGGGTGTTCAGCTTTGCTCCGCCCAGCCCTGCGCCCCCGTCTCCCGAGCCTCCTTCGCCTCAGCCCCCATCTCCCGCGCCTCCGTCTCCGTCACCTCCGTCTCCTCCCAGCCCGTCGCCCGCCCTGCGCAGCTTTGCGGGCTCGCTGCCCGCCGGCATGAATGCGTCTGCGCTGGCGGCGGCCGCGGGCTGGAGCGTGGGCACTGCGCGCCTGAGCTGCGGCGCGGGCGCGCACGTGACGGGCGTGCAGACCGGCAGCCAACAGCCGTCCGGCAGCAGCGGCGGCGTCAGCGGGCTGCTGTCGTACGTGTCTGTGACGGGCTGCAGCGACGGTCAGGCGCCGTCGCCGGATGCGGTTGCGGGCGATGCCGGCAGCGCGATCCTTGGAGCCGCGGTCAACTGCGCGGAGGGCTTCACGGCGGTGCGCGCCCTGCAGTATGACCCGCTTGCAGCCAGCTCGATGCAGCCTACTGGCGTGTGGAGCTTGTCGTTGCGCTGCGGCGGCGCGGGCGTGTCTGACATGGACGCCGTCAACGGCACTAGCAGCGGGCTTGCGTCTGGGTTGGCGTGGTGGTCTGCGGAGTTGCCTGCTTACGCCGAGGGCTCCTCGCCTCCTGTGGTGGGCGCCGTGGTGGCGTGCCCCGACGGCCGCGTGGTGACTGGCGTGGAGGCGGCCGTGGTGCAGCCTTCCGCGGGCGGCAGCTTTGTGTCGCTGTCGGTGGAGTGCGGCGTGTCGTGGGTGTTCAGCTTTGCTCCGCCCAGCCCTGCGCCCCCGTTTTCCGAGCCTCCTTCGCCTCAGCCCCCATCTCCCGCGCCTCCGTCTCCGTCACCTCCGTCTCCTCCCAGCCCGTCGCCCGCCCTGCGCAGCTTTGCGGGCTCGCTGCCCGCCGGCATGAATGCGTCTGCGCTGGCGGCGGCCGCGGGCTGGAGCGTGGGCACTGCGCGCCTGAGCTGCGGCGCGGGCGCGCACGTGACGGGCGTGCAGACCGGCAGCCAACAGCCGTCCGGCAGCAGCGGCGGCGTCAGCGGGCTGCTGTCGTACGTGTCTGTGACGGGCTGCAGCGACGGTCAGGCGCCGTCGCCGGATGCGGTTGCGGGCGATGCCGGCAGCGCGATCCTTGGAGCCGCGGTCAACTGCGCGGAGGGCTTCACGGCGGTGCGCGCCCTGCAGTATGACCCGCTTGCAGCCAGCTCGATGCAGCCTACTGGCGTGTGGAGCTTGTCGTTGCGCTGCGGCGGCGCGGGCGTGTCTGACATGGACGCCGTCAACGGCACTAGCAGCGGACTTGCGTCTGGGTTGGCGTGGTGGTCTGCGGAGCTGCCTGCTTACGCCGCGGGCTCCTCGCCTGCTGTGGTGGGCGCCGTGGTTGCGTGCCCCGACGGCCGCGTGGTGACTGGCGTGGAGGCGGCCGTGGTGCAGCCTTCCGCGGGCGGCAGCTTTGTGTCGCTGTCGGTGGAGTGCGGCGTGTCGTGGGTGTTCAGCTTTGCTCCGCCCAGCCCTGCGCCCCCGTCTCCCGAGCCTCCTTCGCCTCAGCCCCCATCTCCCGCGCCTCCGTCTCCGTCACCTCCGTCTCCTCCCAGCCCGTCGCCCGCCCTGCGCAGCTTGGCGGGCTCGCTGCCCGCCGGCATGAATGCGTCTGCGCTGGCGGCGGCCGCGGGCTGGAGCGTGGGCACTGCGCGCCTGAGCTGCGGCGCGGGCGCGCACGTGACGGGCGTGCAGACCGGCAGCCAACAGCCGTCCGGCAGCAGCGGCGGCGTCAGCGGGCTGCTGTCGTACGTGTCTGTGACGGGCTGCAGCGACGGTCAGGCGCCGTCGCCGGATGCGGTTGCGGGCGATGCCGGCAGCGCGATCCTTGGAGCCGCGGTCAACTGCGCGGAGGGCTTCACGGCGGTGCGCGCCCTGCAGTATGACCCGCTTGCAGCCAGCTCGATGCAGCCTACTGGCGTGTGGAGCTTGTCGTTGCGCTGCGGCGGCGCGGGCGTGTCTGACATGGACGCCGTCAACGGCACTAGCAGCGGACTTGCGTCTGGGTTGGCGTGGTGGTCTGCGGAGCTGCCTTCTTACGCCGCGGGCTCCTCGCCTGCTGTGGTGGGCGCCGTGGTTGCGTGCCCCGACGGCCGCGTGGTGACTGGCGTGGAGGCGGCCGTGGTGCAGCCTTCCGCGGGCGGCAGCTTTGTGTCGCTGTCGGTGGAGTGCGGCGTGTCGTGGGTGTTCAGCTTTGCTCCGCCCAGCCCTGCGCCCCCGTCTCCCGAGCCTCCTTCGCCTCAGCCCCCATCTCCCGCGCCTCCGTCTCCGTCACCTCCGTCTCCTCCCAGCCCGTCGCCCGCCCTGCGCAGCTTTGCGGGCTCGCTGCCCGCCGGCATGAATGCGTCTGCGCTGGCGGCGGCCGCGGGCTGGAGCGTGGGCACTGCGCGCCTGAGCTGCGGCGCGGGCGCGCACGTGACGGGCGTGCAGACCGGCAGCCAACAGCCGTCCGGCAGCAGCGGCGGCGTCAGCGGGCTGCTGTCGTACGTGTCTGTGACGGGCTGCAGCGACGGTCAGGCGCCGTCGCCGGATGCGGTTGCGGGCGATGCCGGCAGCGCGATCCTTGGAGCCGCGGTCAACTGCGCGGAGGGCTTCACGGCGGTGCGCGCCCTGCAGTATGACCCGCTTGCAGCCAGCTCGATGCAGCCTACTGGCGTGTGGAGCTTGTCGTTGCGCTGCGGCGGCGCGGGCGTGTCTGACATGGACGCCGTCAACGGCACTAGCAGCGGACTTGCGTCTGGGTTGGCGTGGTGGTCTGCGGAGCTGCCTGCTTACGCCGCGGGCTCCTCGCCTGCTGTGGTGGGCGCCGTGGTTGCGTGCCCCGACGGCCGCGTGGTGACTGGCGTGGAGGCGGCCGTGGTGCAGCCTTCCGCGGGCGGCAGCTTTGTGTCGCTGTCGGTGGAGTGCGGCGTGTCGTGGGTGTTCAGCTTTGCTCCGCCCAGCCCTGCGCCCCCGTCTCCCGAGCCTCCTTCGCCTCAGCCCCCATCTCCCGCGCCTCCGTCTCCGTCACCTCCGTCTCCTCCCAGCCCGTCGCCCGCCCTGCGCAGCTTTGCGGGCTCGCTGCCCGCCGGCATGAATGCGTCTGCGCTGGCGGCGGCCGCGGGCTGGAGCGTGGGCACTGCGCGCCTGAGCTGCGGCGCGGGCGCGCACGTGACGGGCGTGCAGACCGGCAGCCAACAGCCGTCCGGCAGCAGCGGCGGCGTCAGCGGGCTGCTGTCGTACGTGTCTGTGACGGGCTGCAGCGACGGTCAGGCGCCGTCGCCGGATGCGGTTGCGGGCGATGCCGGCAGCGCGATCCTTGGAGCCGCGGTCAACTGCGCGGAGGGCTTCACGGCGGTGCGCGCCCTGCAGTATGACCCGCTTGCAGCCAGCTCGATGCAGCCTACTGGCGTGTGGAGCTTGTCGTTGCGCTGCGGCGGCGCGGGCGTGTCTGACATGGACGCCGTCAACGGCACTAGCAGCGGACTTGCGTCTGGGTTGGCGTGGTGGTCTGCGGAGCTGCCTGCTTACGCCGCGGGCTCCTCGCCTGCTGTGGTGGGCGCCGTGGTTGCGTGCCCCGACGGCCGCGTGGTGACTGGCGTGGAGGCGGCCGTGGTGCAGCCTTCCGCGGGCGGCAGCTTTGTGTCGCTGTCGGTGGAGTGCGGCGTGTCGTGGGTGTTCAGCTTTGCTCCGCCCAGCCCTGCGCCCCCGTCTCCCGAGCCTCCTTCGCCTCAGCCCCCATCTCCCGCGCCTCCGTCTCCGTCACCTCCGTCTCCTCCCAGCCCGTCGCCCGCCCTGCGCAGCTTTGCGGGCTCGCTGCCCGCCGGCATGAATGCGTCTGCGCTGGCGGCGGCCGCGGGCTGGAGCATGGGCACTGCGCGCCTGAGCTGCGGCGCGGGCGCGCACGTGACGGGCGTGCAGACCGGCAGCCAACAGCCGTCCGGCAGCAGCGGCGGCGTCAGCGGGCTGCTGTCGTACGTGTCTGTGACGGGCTGCAGCGACGGTCAGGCGCCGTCGCCGGATGCGGTTGCGGGCGATGCCGGCAGCGCGATCCTTGGAGCCGCGGTCAACTGCGCGGAGGGCTTCACGGCGGCGCGCGCCCTGCAGTATGACCCGCTTGCAGCCAGCTCGATGCAGCCTACTGGCGTGTGGAGCTTGTCGTTGCGCTGCGGCGGCGCGGGCGTGTCTGACATGGACGCCGTCAACGGCACTAGCAGCGGACTTGCGTCTGGGTTGGCGTGGTGGTCTGCGGAGCTGCCTGCTTACGCCGCGGGCTCCTCGCCTGCTGTGGTGGGCGCCGTGGTTGCGTGCCCCGACGGCCGCGTGGTGACTGGCGTGGAGGCGGCCGTGGTGCAGCCTTCCGCGGGCGGCAGCTTTGTGTCGCTGTCGGTGGAGTGCGGCGTGTCGTGGGTGTTCAGCTTTGCTCCGCCCAGCCCTGCGCCCCCGTCTCCCGAGCCTCCTTCGCCTCAGCCCCCATCTCCCGCGCCTCCGTCTCCGTCACCTCCGTCTCCTCCCAGCCCGTCGCCCGCCCTGCGCAGCTTTGCGGGCTCGCTGCCCGCCGGCATGAATGCGTCTGCGCTGGCGGCGGCCGCGGGCTGGAGCATGGGCACTGCGCGCCTGAGCTGCGGCGCGGGCGCGCACGTGACGGGCGTGCAGACCGGCAGCCAACAGCCGTCCGGCAGCAGCGGCGGCGTCAGCGGGCTGCTGTCGTACGTGTCTGTGACGGGCTGCAGCGACGGTCAGGCGCCGTCGCCGGATGCGGTTGCGGGCGATGCCGGCAGCGCGATCCTTGGAGCCGCGGTCAACTGCGCGGAGGGCTTCACGGCGGTGCGCGCCCTGCAGTATGACCCGCTTGCAGCCAGCTCGATGCAGCCTACTGGCGTGTGGAGCTTGTCGTTGCGCTGCGGCGGCGCGGGCGTGTCTGACATGGACGCCGTCAACGGCACTAGCAGCGGACTTGCGTCTGGGTTGGCGTGGTGGTCTGCGGAGCTGCCTGCTTACGCCGCGGGCTCCTCGCCTGCTGTGGTGGGCGCCGTGGTTGCGTGCCCCGACGGCCGCGTGGTGACTGGCGTGGAGGCGGCCGTGGTGCAGCCTTCCGCGGGCGGCAGCTTTGTGTCGCTGTCGGTGGAGTGCGGCGTGTCGTGGGTGTTCAGCTTTGCTCCGCCCAGCCCTGCGCCCCCGTCTCCCGAGCCTCCTTCGCCTCAGCCCCCATCTCCCGCGCCTCCGTCTCCGTCACCTCCGTCTCCTCCCAGCCCGTCGCCCGCCCTGCGCAGCTTGGCGGGCTCGCTGCCCGCCGGCATGAATGCGTCTGCGCTGGCGGCGGCCGCGGGCTGGAGCGTGGGCACTGCGCGCCTGAGCTGCGGCGCGGGCGCGCACGTGACGGGCGTGCAGACCGGCAGCCAACAGCCGTCCGGCAGCAGCGGCGGCGTCAGCGGGCTGCTGTCGTACGTGTCTGTGACGGGCTGCAGCGACGGTCAGGCGCCGTCGCCGGATGCGGTTGCGGGCGATGCCGGCAGCGCGATCCTTGGAGCCGCGGTCAACTGCGCGGAGGGCTTCACGGCGGTGCGCGCCCTGCAGTATGACCCGCTTGCAGCCAGCTCGATGCAGCCTACTGGCGTGTGGAGCTTGTCGTTGCGCTGCGGCGGCGCGGGCGTGTCTGACATGGACGCCGTCAACGGCACTAGCAGCGGACTTGCGTCTGGGTTGGCGTGGTGGTCTGCGGAGCTGCCTGCTTACGCCGCGGGCTCCTCGCCTGCTGTGGTGGGCGCCGTGGTTGCGTGCCCCGACGGCCGCGTGGTGACTGGCGTGGAGGCGGCTGTGGTGCAGCCTTCCGCGGGCGGCAGCTTTGTGTCGCTGTCGGTGGAGTGCGGCGTGTCGTGGGTGTTCAGCTTTGCTCCGCCCAGCCCTGCGCCCCCGTCTCCCGAGCCTCCTTCGCCTCAGCCCCCATCTCCCGCGCCTCCGTCTCCGTCACCTCCGTCTCCTCCCAGCCCGTCGCCCGCCCTGCGCAGCTTTGCGGGCTCGCTGCCCGCCGGCATGAATGCGTCTGCGCTGGCGGCGGCCGCGGGCTGGAGCGTGGGCACTGCGCGCCTGAGCTGCGGCGCGGGCGCGCACGTGACGGGCGTGCAGACCGGCAGCCAACAGCCGTCCGGCAGCAGCGGCGGCGTCAGCGGGCTGCTGTCGTACGTGTCTGTGACGGGCTGCAGCGACGGTCAGGCGCCGTCGCCGGATGCGGTTGCGGGCGATGCCGGCAGCGCGATCCTTGGAGCCGCGGTCAACTGCGCGGAGGGCTTCACGGCGGTGCGCGCCCTGCAGTATGACCCGCTTGCAGCCAGCTCGATGCAGCCTACTGGCGTGTGGAGCTTGTCGTTGCGCTGCGGCGGCGCGGGCGTGTCTGACATGGACGCCGTCAACGGCACTAGCAGCGGGCTTGCGTCTGGGTCGGCGTGGTGGTCTGCGGAGCTGCCTGCATACGCCGAGGGCTCCTCGCCTGCTGTGGTGGGCGCCGTGGTTGCGTGCCCCGACGGCCGCGTGGTGACTGGCGTGGAGGCAGCCGTGGTGCAGCCTTCCGCGGGCGGCAGCTTTGTGTCGCTGTCGGTGGAGTGCGGCGTGTCGTGGGTGTTCAGCTTTGCTCCGCCCAGCCCTGCGCCCCCCTCTCCCGAGCCTCCTTCGCCTCAGCCCCCATCTCCCGCGCCTCCGTCTCCGTCACCTCCGTCTCCTCCCAGCCCGTCGCCCGCCCTGCGCAGCTTTGCGGGCTCGCTGCCCGCCGGCATGAATGCGTCTGCGCTGGCGGCGGCCGCGGGCTGGAGCGTGGGCACTGCGCGCCTGAGCTGCGGCGCGGGCGCGCACGTGACGGGCGTGCAGACCGGCAGCCAACAGCCGTCCGGCAGCAGCGGCGGCGTCAGCGGGCTGCTGTCGTACGTGTCTGTGACGGGCTGCAGCGACGGTCAGGCGCCGTCGCCGGATGCGGTTGCGGGCGATGCCGGCAGCGCGATCCTTGGAGCCGCGGTCAACTGCGCGGAGGGCTTCACGGCGGTGCGCGCCCTGCAGTATGACCCGCTTGCAGCCAGCTCGATGCAGCCTACTGGCGTGTGGAGCTTGTCGTTGCGCTGCGGCGGCGCGGGCGTGTCTGACATGGACGCCGTCAACGGCACTAGCAGCGGACTTGCGTCTGGGTTGGCGTGGTGGTCTGCGGAGCTGCCTGCTTACGCCGCGGGCTCCTCGCCTGCTGTGGTGGGCGCCGTGGTTGCGTGCCCCGACGGCCGCGTGGTGACTGGCGTGGAGGCAGCCGTGGTGCAGCCTTCCGCGGGCGGCAGCTTTGTGTCGCTGTCGGTGGAGTGCGGCGTGTCGTGGGTGTTCAGCTTTGCTCCGCCCAGCCCTGCGCCCCCGTCTCCCGAGCCTCCTTCACCTCAGCCCCCATCTCCCGCGCCTCCGTCTCCGTCACCTCCGTCTCCTCCCAGCCCGTCGCCCGCCCTGCGCAGCTTTGCGGGCTCGCTGCCCGCCGGCATGAATGCGTCTGCGCTGGCGGCGGCCGCGGGCTGGAGCGTGGGCACTGCGCGCCTGAGCTGCGGCGCGGGCGCGCACGTGACGGGCGTGCAGACCGGCAGCCAACAGCCGTCCGGCAGCAGCGGCGGCGTCAGCGGGCTGCTGTCGTACGTGTCTGTGACGGGCTGCAGCGACGGTCAGGCGCCGTCGCCGGATGCGGTTGCGGGCGATGCCGGCAGCGCGATCCTTGGAGCCGCGGTCAACTGCGCGGAGGGCTTCATGGCGGTGCGCGCCCTGCAGTATGACCCGCTTGCAGCCAGCTCGATGCAGCCTACTGGCGTGTGGAGCTTGTCGTTGCGCTGCGGCGGCGCGGGCGTGTCTGACATGGACGCCGTCAACGGCACTAGCAGCGGGCTTGCGTCTGGGTCGGCGTGGTGGTCTGCGGAGCTGCCTGCATACGCCGAGGGCTCCTCGCCTGCTGTGGTGGGCGCCGTGGTTGCGTGCCCCGACGGCCGCGTGGTGACTGGCGTGGAGGCAGCCGTGGTGCAGCCTTCCGCGGGCGGCAGCTTTGTGTCGCTGTCGGTGGAGTGCGGCGTGTCGTGGGTGTTCAGCTTTGCTCCGCCCAGCCCTGCGCCCCCCGTCTCCCGAGCCTCCTTCACCTCAGCCCCCATCTCCCGCGCCTCCGTCTCCGTCACCTCCGTCTCCTCCCAGCCCGTCGCCCGCCCTGCGCAGCTTTGCGGGCTCGCTGCCCGCCGGCATGAATGCGTCTGCGCTGGCGGCGGCCGCGGGCTGGAGCGTGGGCACTGCGCGCCTGAGCTGCGGCGCGGGCGCGCACGTGACGGGCGTGCAGACCGGCAGCCAACAGCCGTCCGGCAGCAGCGGCGGCGTCAGCGGGCTGCTGTCGTACGTGTCTGTGACGGGCTGCAGCGACGGTCAGGCGCCGTCGCCGGATGCGGTTGCGGGCGATGCCGGCAGCGCGATCCTTGGAGCCGCGGTCAACTGCGCGGAGGGCTTCACGGCGGTGCGCGCCCTGCAGTATGACCCGCTTGCAGCCAGCTCGATGCAGCCTACTGGCGTGTGGAGCTTGTCGTTGCGCTGCGGCGGCGCGGGCGTGTCTGACATGGACGCCGTCAACGGCACTAGCAGCGGGCTTGCGTCTGGGTCGGCGTGGTGGTCTGCGGAGCTGCCTGCATACGCCGAGGGCTCCTCGCCTTTTGTGGTGGGCGCCGTGGTTGCGTGCCCCGACGGCCGCGTGGTGACTGGCGTGGAGGCAGCCGTGGTGCAGCCTTCCGCGGGCGGCAGCTTTGTGTCGCTGTCGGTGGAGTGCGGCGTGTCGTGGGTGTTCAGCTTTGCTCCGCCCAGCCCTGCGCCCCCCTCTCCCGAGCCTCCTTCGCCTCAGCCCCCATCTCCCGCGCCTCCGTCTCCGTCACCTCCGTCTCCTCCCAGCCCGTCGCCCGCCCTGCGCAGCTTTGCGGGCTCGCTGCCCGCCGGCATGAATGCGTCTGCGCTGGCGGCGGCCGCGGGCTGGAGCGTGGGCACTGCGCGCCTGAGCTGCGGCGCGGGCGCGCACGTGACGGGCGTGCAGACCGGCAGCCAACAGCCGTCCGGCAGCAGCGGCGGCGTCAGCGGGCTGCTGTCGTACGTGTCTGTGACGGGCTGCAGCGACGGTCAGGCGCCGTCGCCGGATGCGGTTGCGGGCGATGCCGGCAGCGCGATCCTTGGAGCCGCGGTCAACTGCGCGGAGGGCTTCACGGCGGTGCGCGCCCTGCAGTATGACCCGCTTGCAGCCAGCTCGATGCAGCCTACTGGCGTGTGGAGCTTGTCGTTGCGCTGCGGCGGCGCGGGCGTGTCTGACATGGACGCCGTCAACGGCACTAGCAGCGGACTTGCGTCTGGGTCGGCGTGGTGGTCTGCGGAGCTGCCTGCATTACGCCGAGGGCTCCTCGCCTGCTGTGGTGGGCGCCGTGGTTGCGTGCCCCGACGGCCGCGTGGTGACTGGCGTGGAGGCAGCCGTGGTGCAGCCTTCCGCGGGCGGCAGCTTTGTGTCGCTGTCGGTGGAGTGCGGCGTGTCGTGGGTGTTCAGCTTTGCTCCGCCCAGCCCTGCGCCCCCGTCTCCCGAGCCTCCTTCGCCACAGCCCCCATCTCCCGCGCCTCCGTCTCCGTCACCTCCGTCTCCTCCCAGCCCGTCGCCCGCCCTGCGCAGCTTTGCGGGCTCGCTGCCCGCCGGCATGAATGCGTCTGCGCTGGCGGCGGCCGCGGGCTGGAGCGTGGGCACTGCGCGCCTGAGCTGCGGCGCGGGCGCGCACGTGACGGGCGTGCAGACCGGCAGCCAACAGCCGTCCGGCAGCAGCGGCGGCGTCAGCGGGCTGCTGTCGTACGTGTCTGTGACGGGCTGCAGCGACGGTCAGGCGCCGTCGCCGGATGCGGTTGCGGGCGATGCCGGCAGCGCGATCCTTGGAGCCGCGGTCAACTGCGCGGAGGGCTTCACGGCGGTGCGCGCCCTGCAGTATGACCCGCTTGCAGCCAGCTCGATGCAGCCTACTGGCGTGTGGAGCTTGTCGTTGCGCTGCGGCGGCGCGGGCGTGTCTGACATGGACGCCGTCAACGGCACTAGCAGCGGACTTGCGTCTGGGTCGGCGTGGTGGTCTGCGGAGCTGCCTGCTTACGCCGCGGGCTCCTCGCCTGCTGTGGTGGGCGCCGTGGTTGCGTGCCCCGACGGCCGCGTGGTGACTGGCGTGGAGGCGGCCGTGGTGCAGCCTTCCGCGGGCGGCAGCTTTGTGTCGCTGTCGGTGGAGTGCGGCGTGTCGTGGGTGTTCAGCTTTGCTCCGCCCAGCCCTGCGCCCCCGTCTCCCGAGCCTCCTTCGCCACAGCCCCCATCTCCCGCGCCTCCGTCTCCGTCACCTCCGTCTCCTCCCAGCCCGTCGCCCGCCCTGCGCAGCTTTGCGGGCTCGCTGCCCGCCGGCATGAATGCGTCTGCGCTGGCGGCGGCCGCGGGCTGGAGCGTGGGCACTGCGCGCCTGAGCTGCGGCGCGGGCGCGCACGTGACGGGCGTGCAGACCGGCAGCCAACAGCCGTCCGGCAGCAGCGGCGGCGTCAGCGGGCTGCTGTCGTACGTGTCTGTGACGGGCTGCAGCGACGGTCAGGCGCCGTCGCCGGATGCGGTTGCGGGCGATGCCGGCAGCGCGATCCTTGGAGCCGCGGTCAACTGCGCGGAGGGCTTCACGGCGGCGCGCGCCCTGCAGTATGACCCGCTTGCAGCCAGCTCGATGCAGCCTACTGGCGTGTGGAGCTTGTCGTTGCGCTGCGGCGGCGCGGGCGTGTCTGACATGGACGCCGTCAACGGCACTAGCAGCGGGCTTGCGTCTGGGTCGGCGTGGTGGTCTGCGGAGCTGCCTGCTTACGCCGAGGGCTCCTCGCCTGCTGTGGTGGGCGCCGTGGTTGCGTGCCCCGACGGCCGCGTGGTGACTGGCGTGGAGGCGGCCGTGGTGCAGCCTTCCGCGGGCGGCAGCTTTGTGTCGCTGTCGATGGAGTGCGGCGTGTCGTGGGTGTTCAGCTTTGCTCCGCCCAGCCCTGCGCCCCCCTCTCCCGAGCCTCCTTCGCCTCAGCCGCCAAGCCCGGAGCCTCCGTCTCCGTCACCTCCGTCTCCTCCCAGCCCGTCGCCCGCCCTGCGCAGCTTTGCGGGCTCGCTGCCCGCCGGCATGAATGCGTCTGCGCTGGCGGCGGCCGCGGGCTGGAGCGTGGGCACTGCGCGCCTGAGCTGCGGCGCGGGCGCGCACGTGACGGGCGTGCAGACCGGCAGCCAACAGCCGTCCGGCAGCAGCGGCGGCGTCAGCGGGCTGCTGTCGTACGTGTCTGTGACGGGCTGCAGCGACGGTCAGGCGCCGTCGCCGGATGCGGTTGCGGGCGATGCCGGCAGCGCGATCCTTGGAGCCGCGGTCAACTGCGCGGAGGGCTTCACGGCGGCGCGCGCCCTGCAGTATGACCCGCTTGCAGCCAGCTCGATGCAGCCTACTGGCGTGTGGAGCTTGTCGTTGCGCTGCGGCGGCGCGGGCGTGTCTGACATGGACGCCGTCAACGGCACTAGCAGCGGGCTTGCGTCTGGGTCGGCGTGGTGGTCTGCGGAGCTGCCTGCTTACGCCGAGGGCTCCTCGCCTGCTGTGGTGGGCGCCGTGGTTGCGTGCCCCGACGGCCGCGTGGTGACTGGCGTGGAGGCGGCCGTGGTGCAGCCTTCCGCGGGCGGCAGCTTTGTGTCGCTGTCGATGGAGTGCGGCGTGTCGTGGGTGTTCAGCTTTGCTCCGCCCAGCCCTGCGCCCCCCTCTCCCGAGCCTCCTTCGCCTCAGCCGCCAAGCCCGGAGCCTCCAAGCCCTGAACCTGGTCCACCTAGCCCGGAGCCTCCGTCTCCGGAGCCTCCGTCGCCCCAACCGCCCAGCCCGGAGCCGCCTAGCCCGGCGCCAATTCCACCAAGCCCGGAGCCTCCCTCTCCGGAGCCACCGTCACCAGAGCCGCCGAGCCCGGGTCCGCCGAGCCCGGAACCGACTCCACCCAGCCCTGCACCCCCGTCTCCCGAGCCTCCTTCGCCACAGCCCCCATCTCCCGCGCCTCCGTCTCCGTCACCTCCGGCTCCTCCCAGCCCGTCGCCCGCCCTGCGCAGCTTTGCGGGCTCGCTGCCCGCCGGCATGAATGCGTCTGCGCTGGCGGCGGCCGCGGGCTGGAGCGTGGGCACTGCGCGCCTGAGCTGCGGCGCGGGCGCGCACGTGACGGGCGTGCAGACCGGCAGCCAACAGCCGTCCGGCAGCAGCGGCGGCGTCAGCGGGCTGCTGTCGTACGTGTCTGTGACGGGCTGCAGCGACGGTCAGGCGCCGTCGCCGGATGCGGTTGCGGGCGATGCCGGCAGCGCGATCCTTGGAGCCGCGGTCAACTGCGCGGAGGGCTTCACGGCGGCGCGCGCCCTGCAGTATGACCCGCTTGCAGCCAGCTCGATGCAGCCTACTGGCGTGTGGAGCTTGTCGTTGCGCTGCGGCGGCGCGGGCGTGTCTGACATGGACGCCGTCAACGGCACTAGCAGCGGACTTGCGTCTGGGTCGGCGTGGTGGTCTGCGGAGCTGCCTGCTTACGCCGAGGGCTCCTCGCCTGCTGTGGTGGGCGCCGTGGTTGCGTGCCCCGACGGCCGCGTGGTGACTGGCGTGGAGGCGGCCGTGGTGCAGCCTTCCGCGGGCGGCAGCTTTGTGTCGCTGTCGATGGAGTGCGGCGTGTCGTGGGTGTTCAGCTTTGCTCCGCCCAGCCCTGCGCCCCCCTCTCCCGAGCCTCCTTCGCCTCAGCCGCCAAGCCCGGAGCCTCCAAGCCCTGAACCTGGTCCACCTAGCCCGGAGCCTCCGTCTCCGGAGCCTCCGTCGCCCCAACCGCCCAGCCCGGAGCCGCCTAGCCCGGCGCCAATTCCACCAAGCCCGGAGCCTCCCTCTCCGGAGCCACCGTCACCAGAGCCGCCGAGCCCGGGTCCGCCGAGCCCGGAACCGACTCCACCCAGCCCTGCACCCCCGTCTCCCGAGCCTCCTTCGCCACAGCCCCCATCTCCCGCGCCTCCGTCTCCGTCACCTCCGGCTCCTCCCAGCCCGTCGCCCGCCCTGCGCAGCTTTGCGGGCTCGCTGCCCGCCGGCATGAATGCGTCTGCGCTGGCGGCGGCCGCGGGCTGGAGCGTGGGCACTGCGCGCCTGAGCTGCGGCGCGGGCGCGCACGTGACGGGCGTGCAGACCGGCAGCCAACAGCCGTCCGGCAGCAGCGGCGGCGTCAGCGGGCTGCTGTCGTACGTGTCTGTGACGGGCTGCAGCGACGGTCAGGCGCCGTCGCCGGATGCGGTTGCGGGCGATGCCGGCAGCGCGATCCTTGGAGCCGCGGTCAACTGCGCGGAGGGCTTCACGGCGGCGCGCGCCCTGCAGTATGACCCGCTTGCAGCCAGCTCGATGCAGCCTACTGGCGTGTGGAGCTTGTCGTTGCGCTGCGGCGGCGCGGGCGTGTCTGACATGGACGCCGTCAACGGCACTAGCAGCGGACTTGCGTCTGGGTCGGCGTGGTGGTCTGCGGAGCTGCCTGCTTACGCCGAGGGCTCCTCGCCTGCTGTGGTGGGCGCCGTGGTTGCGTGCCCCGACGGCCGCGTGGTGACTGGCGTGGAGGCGGCCGTGGTGCAGCCTTCCGCGGGCGGCAGCTTTGTGTCGCTGTCGGTGGAGTGCGGCGTGTCGTGGGTGTTCAGCTTTGCTCCGCCCAGCCCTGCGCCCCCGTCTCCCGAGCCTCCTTCGCCACAGCCCCCATCTCCCGCGCCTCCGTCTCCGTCACCTCCGTCTCCTCCCAGCCCGTCGCCCGCCCTGCGCAGCTTTGCGGGCTCGCTGCCCGCCGGCATGAATGCGTCTGCGCTGGCGGCGGCCGCGGGCTGGAGCGTGGGCACTGCGCGCCTGAGCTGCGGCGCGGGCGCGCACGTGACGGGCGTGCAGACCGGCAGCCAACAGCCGTCCGGCAGCAGCGGCGGCGTCAGCGGGCTGCTGTCGTACGTGTCTGTGACGGGCTGCAGCGACGGTCAGGCGCCGTCGCCGGATGCGGTTGCGGGCGATGCCGGCAGCGCGATCCTTGGAGCCGCGGTCAACTGCGCGGAGGGCTTCACGGCGGCGCGCGCCCTGCAGTATGACCCGCTTGCAGCCAGCTCGATGCAGCCTACTGGCGTGTGGAGCTTGTCGTTGCGCTGCGGCGGCAGCGGGCTTGCGTCTGGGTCGGCGTGGTGGTCTGCGGAGCTGCCTGCATACGCCGAGGGCTCCTCGCCTGCTGTGGTGGGCGCCGTGGTTGCGTGCCCCGACGGCCGCGTGGTGACTGGCGTGGAGGCGGCCGTGGTGCAGCCTTCCGCGGGCGGCAGCTTTGTGTCGCTGTCGATGGAGTGCGGCGTGTCGTGGGTGTTCAGCTTTGCTCCGCCCAGCCCTGCGCCCCCCTCTCCCGAGCCTCCTTCGCCTCAGCCGCCAAGCCCGGAGCCTCCAAGCCCTGAACCTGGTCCACCTAGCCCGGAGCCTCCGTCTCCGGAGCCTCCGTCGCCCCAACCGCCCAGCCCGGAGCCGCCTAGCCCGGCGCCAATTCCACCAAGCCCGGAGCCTCCCTCTCCGGAGCCACCGTCACCAGAGCCGCCGAGCCCGGGTCCGCCGAGCCCGGAACCGACTCCACCCAGCCCTGCACCCCCGTCTCCCGAGCCTCCTTCGCCACAGCCCCCATCTCCCGCGCCTCCGTCTCCGTCACCTCCGTCTCCTCCCAGCCCGTCGCCCGCCCTGCGCAGCTTGGCGGGCTCGCTGCCCGCCGGCATGAATGCGTCTGCGCTGGCGGCGGCCGCGGGCTGGAGCGTGGGCACTGCGCGCCTGAGCTGCGGCGCGGGCGCGCACGTGACGGGCGTGCAGACCGGCAGCCAACAGCCGTCCGGCAGCAGCGGCGGCGTCAGCGGGCTGCTGTCGTACGTGTCTGTGACGGGCTGCAGCGACGGTCAGGCGCCGTCGCCGGATGCGGTTGCGGGCGATGCCGGCAGCGCGATCCTTGGAGCCGCGGTCAACTGCGCGGAGGGCTTCACGGCGGCGCGCGCCCTGCAGTATGACCCGCTTGCAGCCAGCTCGATGCAGCCTACTGGCGTGTGGAGCTTGTCGTTGCGCTGCGGCGGCGCGGGCGTGTCTGACATGGACGCCGTCAACGGCACTAGCAGCGGACTTGCGTCTGGGTCGGCGTGGTGGTCTGCGGAGCTGCCTGCTTACGCCGAGGGCTCCTCGCCTGCTGTGGTGGGCGCCGTGGTTGCGTGCCCCGACGGCCGCGTGGTGACTGGCGTGGAGGCGGCCGTGGTGCAGCCTTCCGCGGGCGGCAGCTTTGTGTCGCTGTCGGTGGAGTGCGGCGTGTCGTGGGTGTTCAGCTTTGCTCCGCCCAGCCCTGCGCCCCCCTCTCCCGAGCCTCCTTCGCCACAGCCCCCATCTCCCGCGCCTCCGTCTCCGTCACCTCCGTCTCCTCCCAGCCCGTCGCCCGCCCTGCGCAGCTTTGCGGGCTCGCTGCCCGCCGGCATGAATGCGTCTGCGCTGGCGGCGGCCGCGGGCTGGAGCGTGGGCACTGCGCGCCTGAGCTGCGGCGCGGGCGCGCACGTGACGGGCGTGCAGACCGGCAGCCAACAGCCGTCCGGCAGCAGCGGCGGCGTCAGCGGGCTGCTGTCGTACGTGTCTGTGACGGGCTGCAGCGACGGTCAGGCGCCGTCGCCGGATGCGGTTGCGGGCGATGCCGGCAGCGCGATCCTTGGAGCCGCGGTCAACTGCGCGGAGGGCTTCACGGCGGCGCGCGCCCTGCAGTATGACCCGCTTGCAGCCAGCTTGATGCAGCCTACTGGCGTGTGGAGCTTGTCGTTGCGCTGCGGCGGCGCGGGCGTGTCTGACATGGACGCCGTCAACGGCACTAGCAGCGGACTTGCGTCTGGGTCGGCGTGGTGGTCTGCGGAGCTGCCTGCTTACGCCGCGGGCTCCTCGCCTGCTGTGGTGGGCGCCGTGGTTGCGTGCCCCGACGGCCGCGTGGTGACTGGCGTGGAGGCGGCCGTGGTGCAGCCTTCCGCGGGCGGCAGCTTTGTGTCGCTGTCGGTGGAGTGCGGCGTGTCGTGGGTGTTCAGCTTTGCTCCGCCCAGCCCTGCGCCCCCCTCTCCCGAGCCTCCTTCGCCTCAGCCGCCAAGCCCGGAGCCTCCAAGCCCTGAACCTGGTCCACCTAGCCCGGAGCCTCCGTCTCCGGAGCCTCCGTCGCCCCAACCGCCCAGCCCGGAGCCGCCTAGCCCGGCGCCAATTCCACCAAGCCCGGAGCCTCCCACTCCGGAGCCACCGTCACCAGAGCCGCCGAGCCCGGGTCCGCCGAGCCCGGAACCGACTCCACCCAGCCCTGCGCCCCCGTCTCCCGAGCCTCCTTCGCCACAGCCCCCATCTCCCGCGCCTCCGTCTCCGTCACCTCCGTCTCCTCCCAGCCCGTCGCCCGCCCTGCGCAGCTTTGCGGGCTCGCTGCCCGCCGGCATGAATGCGTCTGCGCTGGCGGCGGCCGCGGGCTGGAGCGTGGGCACTGCGCGCCTGAGCTGCGGCGCGGGCGCGCACGTGACGGGCGTGCAGACCGGCAGCCAACAGCCGTCCGGCAGCAGCGGCGGCGTCAGCGGGCTGCTGTCGTACGTGTCTGTGACGGGCTGCAGCGACGGTCAGGCGCCGTCGCCGGATGCGGTTGCGGGCGATGCCGGCAGCGCGATCCTTGGAGCCGCGGTCAACTGCGCGGAGGGCTTCACGGCGGCGCGCGCCCTGCAGTATGACCCGCTTGCAGCCAGCTCGATGCAGCCTACTGGCGTGTGGAGCTTGTCGTTGCGCTGCGGCGGCGCGGGCGTGTCTGACATGGACGCCGTCAACGGCACTAACAGCGGGCTTGCGTCTGGGTCGGCGTGGTGGTCTGCGGAGCTGCCTGCTTACGCCGAGGGCTCCTCGCCTGCTGTGGTGGGCGCCGTGGTTGCGTGCCCCGACGGCCGCGTGGTGACTGGCGTGGAGGCGGCCGTGGTGCAGCCTTCCGCGGGCGGCAGCTTTGTGTCGCTGTCGGTGGAGTGCGGCGTGTCGTGGGTGTTCAGCTTTGCTCCGCCCAGCCCTGCGCCCCCCCTCTCCCGAGCCTCCTTCGCCTCAGCCGCCAAGCCCGGAGCCTCCAAGCCCTGAACCTGGTCCACCTAGCCCGGAGCCTCCGTCTCCGGAGCCTCCGTCGCCCCAACTGCCCAGCCCGGAGCCGCCTAGCCCGGCGCCAATTCCACCAAGCCCGGAGCCTCCCTCTCCGGAGCCACCGTCACCAGAGCCGCCGAGCCCGGGTCCGCCGAGCCCGGAACCGACTCCACCCAGCCCTGCGCCCCCGTCTCCCGAGCCTCCTTCGCCACAGCCCCCATCTCCCGCGCCTCCGTCTCCGTCACCTCCGTCTCCTCCCAGCCCGTCGCCCGCCCTGCGCAGCTTTGCGGGCTCGCTGCCCGCCGGCATGAATGCGTCTGCGCTGGCGGCGGCCCCGGGCTGGAGCGTGGGCACTGCGCGCCTGAGCTGCGGCGCGGGCGCGCACGTGACGGGCGTGCAGACCGGCAGCCAACAGCCGTCCGGCAGCAGCGGCGGCGTCAGCGGGCTGCTGTCGTACGTGTCTGTGACGGGCTGCAGCGACGGTCAGGCGCCGTCGCCGGATGCGGTTGCGGGCGATGCCGGCAGCGCGATCCTTGGAGCCGCGGTCAACTGCGCGGAGGGCTTCACGGCGGCGCGCGCCCTGCAGTATGACCCGCTTGCAGCCAGCTCGATGCAGCCTACTGGCGTGTGGAGCTTGTCGTTGCGCTGCGGCGGCGCGGGCGTGTCTGACATGGACGCCGTCAACGGCACTAGCAGCGGACTTGCGTCTGGGTCGGCGTGGTGGTCTGCGGAGCTGCCTGCTTACGCCGAGGGCTCCTCGCCTGCTGTGGTGGGCGCCGTGGTTGCGTGCCCCGACGGCCGCGTGGTGACTGGCGTGGAGGCGGCCGTGGTGCAGCCTTCCGCGGGCGGCAGCTTTGTGTCGCTGTCGGTGGAGTGCGGCGTGTCGTGGGTGTTCAGCTTTGCTCCGCCCAGCCCTGCGCCCCCGTCTCCCGAGCCTCCTTCGCCACAGCCCCCATCTCCCGCGCCTCCGTCTCCGTCACCTCCGTCTCCTCCCAGCCCGTCGCCCGCCCTGCGCAGCTTTGCGGGCTCGCTGCCCGCCGGCATGAATGCGTCTGCGCTGGCGGCGGCCGCGGGCTGGAGCGTGGGCACTGCGCGCCTGAGCTGCGGCGCGGGCGCGCACATGACGGGCGTGCAGACCGGCAGCCAACAGCCGTCCGGCAGCAGCGGGCTGCTGTCGTACGTGTCTGTGACGGGCTGCAGCGACGGTCAGGCGCCGTCGCCGGATGCGGTTGCGGGCGATGCCGGCAGCGCGATCCTTGGAGCCGCGGTCAACTGCGCGGAGGGCTTCACGGCGGCGCGCGCCCTGCAGTATGACCCGCTTGCAGCCAGCTCGATGCAGCCTACTGGCGTGTGGAGCTTGTCGTTGCGCTGCGGCGGCGCGGGCGTGTCTGACATGGACGCCGTCAACGGCACTAGCAGCGGACTTGCGTCTGGGTCGGCGTGGTGGTCTGCGGAGCTGCCTGCTTACGCCGAGGGCTCCTCGCCTGCTGTGGTGGGCGCCGTGGTTGCGTGCCCCGACGGCCGCGTGGTGACTGGCGTGGAGGCGGCCGTGGTGCAGCCTTCCGCGGGCGGCAGCTTTGTGTCGCTGTCGGTGGAGTGCGGCGTGTCGTGGGTGTTCAGCTTTGCTCCGCCCAGCCCTGCGCCCCCCTCTCCCGAGCCTCCTTCGCCTCAGCCGCCAAGCCCGGAGCCTCCAAGCCCTGAACCTGGTCCACCTAGCCCGGAGCCTCCGTCTCCGGAGCCTCCGTCGCCCCAACCGCCCAGCCCGGAGCCACCTAGCCCGGCGTCAACTCCACCAAGCCCGGAGCCTCCGTCTCCGGAGCCACCGTCACCAGAGCCGCCGAGCCCGGGTCCGCCGAGCCCGGAACCGACTCCACCCAGCCCTGCGCCCCCGTCTCCCGAGCCTCCTTCACCTCAGCCGCTAGGCCCGGAGCCGCCAAGCCCTAAACCGGGTCCACCTAACCCGGAGCCTCCGTCTCCGGAGCCTCCGTCACCAGAGCCTCCCAGCCCGGCGCCGCCAAGCCCGGAGCCTACTCCTCCCAGCCCGGAGCCCTCCACCTCGCCCACGCCCCCTTCACCAGAGCCTCCCAGCCCGGCGCCGCCAAGCCCGGAGCCTACTCCTCCCAGCCCGGAGCCCTCCACCTCGCCCACGCCCCCTTCACCAGAGCCTCCCAGCCCGGCGCCTCCCAGCCCCGAGCCTACGCCTCCCAGCCCGGAGCCCTCCACCTCGCCCACGCCTCCTTCACAAGAGCCTCCCAGCCCGGCGCCGCCAAGCCCGGAGCCTACTCCTCCCAGCCCGGAGCCCTCCACCTCGCCCACGCCTCCTTCACCAGAGCCTCCCAGCCCGGCGCCGCCAAGCCCGGAGCCTACTCCTCCCAGCCCGGAGCCCTCCTCCTCGCCCACGCCTCCTTCACCAGAGCCTCCCAGCCCGGCGCCGCCAAGCCCCGAGCCTACTCCTCCCAGCCCGGAGCCCTCCACCTCGCCCACGCCTCCTTCACCAGAGCCTCCCAGCCCGGCGCCGCCAAGCCCGGAGCCTACTCCTCCCAGCCCGGAGCCCTCCACCTCTCCCACGCCTCCTTCACCAGAGCCTCCCAGCCCGGCGCCGCCAAGCCCCGAGCCTACTCCTCCCAGCCCGGAGCCCTCCACCTCGCCCACGCCTCCTTCACCAGAGCCTCCCAGCCCGGCGCCGCCAAGCCCCGAGCCTACTCCTCCCAGCCCGGAGCCCTCCACCTCGCCCACGCCTCCTTCACCAGAGCCTCCCAGCCCGGCGCCGCCAAGCCCGGAGCCTACTCCTCCCAGCCCGGAGCCCTCCTCCTCGCCCACGCCTCCTTCACCAGAGCCTCCCAGCCCGGCGCCGCCAAGCCCGGAGCCTACTCCTCCCAGCCCGGAGCCCTCCACCTCGCCCACGCCTCCTTCACAAGAGCCTCCCAGCCCGGCGCCGCCAAGCCCCGAGCCTACTCCTCCCAGCCCGGAGCCCTCCTCCTCGCCCACGCCTCCTTCACCAGAGCCTCCCAGCCCGGCGCCGCCAAGCCCGGAGCCTACTCCTCCCAGCCCGGAGCCCTCCACCTCGCCCACGCCTCCTTCACCAGAGCCTCCCAGCCCGGCGCCGCCAAGCCCGGAGCCTACTCCTCCCAGCCCGGAGCCCTCCACCTCGCCCACGCCTCCTTCACCAGAGCCTCCCAGCCCGGCGCCGCCAAGCCCCGAGCCTACTCCTCCCAGCCCGGAGCCCTCCTCCTCGCCCACGCCTCCTTCACCAGAGCCTCCCAGCCCGGCGCCGCCAAGCCCCGAGCCTACTCCTCCCAGGCCCGCGCCTCCGTCTCCCAGGCCACCATCTCCCAACCCACCCATCCCGGATCCCCCATCCCCAAGTCCTCCAAATCCACCCCCAAATCCTTATCCTCCTTCGCCAATGCCCCCCTCCCCTCCTCCACCTAGTCTCGATCCTTCTGGGCCTTCGCCCTCACCACCCTCGCCCACCCCCACGCCGCCACCTCCAACACCAGCACCTGCGAGCCCACGTCCACCCCCGTCTAGTCCACCCCCAGACCCTGCGCCCAGCCCGCCGTCACCTAATCCACCCCTTCCACCGCCACCCTCACCAGCGCCCGCGTCTCCACCCCCAATCGTCTCATTTGTGGCTGCGGACGTAAACGTGCTGCCACCGCCGCCGCCGGCGATCATGGTGCGTCGCTTGCCTGGGGGCTAGAGCCTATGATCATGGAAGGGCCGCTACACTGTCCTGTACTTGGTCACCTCGCTCACCACGAATCCCACCGCGATTTCCACACGTCTGCTTTAGCACGTGTCGTGGTTTCGGCTGCCCACACATAGGTGGTGGAACTGGATTCCGAGAGGGCTGCGCCGCCGCCCCCGTCATCTGCCCCAGATACGCCCCCCGAGGTGGGTCTGCCAAACAGTTTCTTGTGCTTCAGCGCGGGTATAACTGAATGACCGCCTGCCTGTGTGCCTTCATTATTGATGTCCTCCCACACCTACATACTCGGTTGTTAACACCACCATTGTTCACGCAATGGCCAGGCGAATCCGTGCGAATGCCCGTGACGTGTTCGATGCCTTTGTTGTTCCCACGCACAGCTGATGCTGGTTGGATCCGCTGAGATGAAGATCCAGGTCTATGATGCGTACACGGAACCCGGCGCCACTGCAGTGGATCAGCAGGACGGCGTAATCGATGCGATCAAGGTCAGCGGCGCCGTGTCTACCAACGCCACCACTCCAAGCAACGCGCCCTACGTGGTCACCTACACCGTCACGGATAGCGGCGGACACATTGTCCAGCGCCAGCGCCAGGTCTGTGCCACCGCACCGTGCGCGCGCCCATGCCGCGTTGGGTCTGTCGTTGGCACGGATTAATTAGCTGGCACGTTGGCACGCTGGCGCGACATTTGCGTGACGTGCGTATGTGTATGCATACGTGGACGCTGCGGCATGCACGTCAGCTGGCTGTAATGCATTCCCGCTCTTCAGCACATCGGACCTATCCCTCAATACGATGACTTGAATGTGGAGCCGCCTGACTGACCGTTTAGCCATGCGCGAATGAATCTGACAACCGCACGTGCGCTACGTGCGGCCACAGGTGTGGGTGCTGGATGACTGTGCGGCTACCGGCGAGTTCCGCTGCCCGCTGACTAAGGCCTGCTCCGTGTTCAAAAGCTGCAGCCTCGGCGGCAGCAGCGGCAGTAGCACAAGTGGTGGCACCGGCCTGGACCAGCAGCAGCCGGTGAGATACGGCCGATGCACCGAGCGATGCACTGGGTCCTGCCCTGCTGACTGCACTTGCTTGATGCCCGCTCCAACTGCTGCGTTCCCGCCGTCCGCCCATGTATCCTGACAAGCATGCATGAACTCGCTCTTTATTATGACGAGCCGTGTGCATCCCGACCCCGCCGTCCCGATCGAGCCCGTCTATCCCGAACCGCATCTCTGCCTAACCCCACTGCGCCCTCTAATCCAATGCCTCCGATGCTGCTGCTGCTGTGGTGATTGCGGACGCGCGCAGGCTGCGCCGGTGGTGGAACGGCCGGCCGACAAGATCAAGCCGCGCATCAGCCTGCAGGGTGTGGGGCAGCTGTACATCACCGGGTCGGGCGCACGCGGCATGATCAGCAACGTGTACGTGGGCGAGGCGTTTGCGGACCCGGGCGTCACCGCCTCAGACGTGGTGCCGGCCGCGCGGTCAGCCGACGACGTCACGGTGCGTGAGCGCGTGCTAGCAGCTGGCTGGCCCAGCAGCAGGGCTCGCAGCAGGGCTCGCAGCAGGGCTCGCAACAGGGCTCGCAACAGGGCTCGCAACAGGGCTCGCAACAGGGCTCGCAACAGGGCTCGCAACAGGGCTCGCAACAGGGCTCGCAACAGGGCTCGCAACAGGGCTCGCAACAGGGCTCGCAACAGGGCTCGCAGCAGCAGGGCGCGGCGGGGGGGGGGGTGAATACCATCCCAAGCTAAATCCAACCAAACCAAACCAATGCGTTGGGGGGGGATCAAAGGCGCAGCAGCAGAAGCGAGCGCTTGGCTGGCTGGACAGCCGGTCTGGTGCATATCCCCGCATTTCAGGCCGCATTGGAGCAGCCATGCATGATGAGGCCTGCAGCCGCGTCACACACCACCTGACCCCTGTGCGGCTAGTAGATACCCCGCCCTGCTGGCTTGCCGTGACCCGTGACCCGTGCTGCCGTGAACAGGTGGACGTAACCAAGGCCGTTTCGACCCGTATCAAGGACCCCACCAACGAGGTCGTGACGGCCATCGCCACGGACGCGCCCACCGGCGATGTCCCCTTCCTTATCTCCTACGACGTCACCGATGATTCTGGAAACGCCGCTGACACGGTGTACCGCCGTGTCTTCGTGGCGTGCAAGCCGCCCGAGAAGGAGTGTCCGCGCTCCAGCTCCGACGAGCCTCGCACCTGCAGCACGGGCGGCGGCATCTGCGGGGTGGAGGGCCTGTCGCTGTCTGCCACCAGCAGTTCCGTTGACGATTCCGGCGGTAGCAGTGGCGGCTCCGGCTCAGCTAGCTCCGGCTCCAGCGCCACCGCCTCATCCACCACCGGTGCCAGCGCCGCCAGCACGAGCCCCGCAGCAAGCACCAGCAGCACAAGCGGCAGTAGCAGCAGCAGCGTCAGTGCCGGCGGCGGCAGTGCCAGCAGCAGTATCAGCAACGGTGGCATCAGTGAGGCGGATGCGGCGCTGGTGCCCCGCTTCACTCTGAATTCAGACGCGGCGGTGACCATCACCAAGGGCAGGCCCTACCTGCCCTGCAAGGGCTCCGTCACCACCGACTGCGACCCCGGCATCACCGCCACACTCAAAACGCTTGGCGACCTCAACTCAATGGTGGGCGCGGAAGCGGTGTGCGACTGTGCGACTGACAGCGCACATGCATGGATATGGTGCTTGGCGCACCTGCATACTGCCAACGCCCCCGTGCCCCTTGCGCCTACTTGCGCCATACCTGGCTGACTGCCCCCCGCCGTCTGCGGCTGTGCAGGTGACCGCCTGCTCGACCGGAGTGAAGTCGCCGGAGCCGTTTTCCAAGTCGGACTTAAAGTACTGCGCAATTAATACCGCGCGCGCGGGCTCCTTTGCAATCACATTCCATCTCACCTGGCCCTCGACCGGCGAGGTGGTGCTCACAAGGTAGAGAGCTCGTCTGTACACTTGTGTGTCTGCTCCCGCGCATGTGTTGTGCTGAGTGCGTGCGTGCGGGCGGGCGGGCGGGCGTGGGGGTGGGGGTGGGCGTGCGCGCGCGCGTGCGTGCGTGCGTGCGTGCGTGCGGGCGGGCGGGCGGGCGGGCGGGCGGGCGGGCGGGCGGGCGGGCGTCGTGCGGGTGGGCGGGCGCGCGGGAGGGCGAGGGGTCTTAGTACACACCATGGCGCTGCTGCAGTTGATGATCAGCCTTGCCAGTTGCCTTGCTTGCTCATATATGCATGCATGCGCACATGCTCATGCTGTCATGCATGCCCGTTATACACAGGCGTGTGACGGTGCTTGAGGACTGTCAGGCGCTGGGTGAGCGCAACTGCGCGAGCGGCATGTGCTCGGATGACAGCGTCTGCGCCGAGGACCTGGGTGCGGGCGGCAGTAGCAGCAGCGATGCCACCAGCAGTAGCAGCAGTAGCAGCGCATCCGGATCCGGATCTGCTACCGCATCCACTGGCGGCACGACTGGACCGGCAGCGGACATAGCCGCGGCAAGCGGCGGCTCCAGCGGCAGCTCTTCTGGCAGTAACAGCAGCGGCGGCAGTAGCAGCGGCGGCAGCAGCGGAACTAGCGGTTCTGCTGGTAGTAGCAGCCAGCAGCAGCAGGCTACTCCGAGCCTAGCGGGCAGCAGCGCTGCGCCCAACACGCCGCCCACGCTGTCAATAGCGACGTCGTCATGGCCAACGCAGGTCAGTGTATGCATGCAGCGCTGACGGCACCCCTCCGCATGCACACACCGTCATCGCCGCTCTGGTCATGCGCCTGCTGCTGCCGCCCGGCCGAAACAGCTCCATCTACCTCCTTCTGCCTGCTGTGCCCTACTGCGAATCGCTCCCGTGTCCGCGCTTACCGGTACTTGCTGCCCATGCGCCAACCTACGCCTCGCACCGTCGTCCCTTGCATGCATGCCTCTCCCTATGTGGCTGGCGTACGGACACGCCATCATGTGGCTGGCGTACGGACACGCCATCTCCACTCCACACCCGCTGCTGCTAACTTCATTCGGCCCGCGACGCTCACGCCCCATGCCCCAACTGCTACCCCACTCAACAGCTCACGCTCAAGCGGGGCGTGGAGTACAAGCGCTGCGCCGCCGGCGTGACGCCCACCCGCGCCGCGCCCTGCGAGCCGGTGGCGGCCTACACCGCGTCGGACGCCGAAGATGGCGATCTGACCTCGCTGGTCACGATGTGCCCAACCTACCCCAACAACGACGACTGCTCCCGCACCCAGTGCCGCAACCACTTGTAAGACCTGGCCGGCTGTCTTACTTGCAAGCGGCACATCAACTCATTTTCATGCATTGCACGCAACTGACGAATCATGTGACTGGTACACATGCTGGGCATGCACGCGCAACATGTAAGGCCATGCCTGGCACACTGTGCACGTACCGCCGTATACGGTACGAACGCAACTGATGAGCCACATGCAATCACCTGTTTGCCGCAACTGAGCCACACGCACCTTGTGCTTGGATCCGCTGCAACCCACCAGGGCGACCAAGAAACAGCCCATTGAGTGCGGCGTGGATACGGTCAGCGGCACCATCGGGGTGCCGTACCGGCTGCAGGTGGCGGTGTACGACTCGAAGGGCCTCAACACCACCGCCGAGCGTGTCATCACGCTCACGCTGTGTGACGAGGGCGAGGTGTGGTGTGAGGACACCAACGCGGCAGGCAACGGCAACTCCAATGGTGTCGGCAACAACAAAGTGGGTCGTGTGTGCGCATGCGGCCTGCTGCTTGGGCGGGAAGCAGAAAGTGGGAACCGAGTCCAGTGTCGGCCGCTACCTAGCTAGCCATGTGGCGGCAGGCATGTAGCGACACGTCGATCAACCTCGTCTATGGTACCCGACACACACAGGGCGTTTGCAGCAAGGTCGCGTGCGACTTGCGCAAGGGCGTGATGAGCAAGATTGCGGCGGCCGCGCCCGTGTCCCGCACGCGGCTGTTCCTGCTGCCCATCAACCACGCCGCTAACCTCAGCAACGCCGAGGCGAACCAGACCATGTTCCTGGGTGAGTGTCTAAGGCTATGCTAGCTAGCTCCATGAATGGCGATGAACATAGTGCAGACTGGCTAGCGGTGAAGAAAGCGGAAGCCTGCGAACCAGAGTGCGTGTACCGTAGTTGTGCTTGTTTGGACCAACTAACCCGCCGCCGGCCATAACGATCGGTCGCTCCTATCCCACGTGCAGTGTACGGACGCGTGGCGCCGCTGAGCCTGGTGCCGTGCGCCTCCTTCGCCGAGGGCCTGCTTCCCACCTCCACGCGGCAGGGCAGCTGCGCCGCTGTGGCCAACAACTCCCGCGATGGTGACGTCACGCCCACCATCAAGGCCGACGTGACGCCCATCTGCGATCCCGGCAAGGGCTGCAGCGGCTGCTCCGCCGCCGCCATGACCATCGGCTCATGCCTGCCTGGCAACTACCGCATCACCTACACCGCGGCCGCCAACGACTCCTCCGCGGCGCTGTCGCTCACCGTGGCGGTCGAGCAGGTAGGCGCGCGCGGTGGCGGTTGTTCTCGCTCGGTGTGGTCCTTGGCACCCAATCCCATCCGCATCCGGGCCCTAACCAATCCCAAACCAAACCTCATCACCCGCAGCTCCGCTCCACGATGCTCAAGTTGGAGATCAGCCGCGGCGCCAACATCTCCTCCGCCGCGGCGCTGGCGACGGCCCTGGCAAGCAACGCCACCGCCCGCCTGGAGGTGCTGACGCCGCTGCTGCAGGGCGCGGGCATAGACGCCGCTACCCTGCGCGGCGTGAGCTTCGTTGCGGACCCCACCGTCGCCAACCGCACCAACAGCACCGGCAGCGGCAAGAATGCGGTCACCACCACCATATTTGTGGTCAAGGTGCGACGGAGTTGGATGGATGGGGGGAGCCAGCAGGGGAGCGAGGTAGGGGCGGCGCGCGATGGAGAACTTTGCGGGGAAAACCCCAGGGCGGGTGTGTCAAGCGCTTGGTAGCATGCAACTAGATTGCTTGGGCAAAATGCATCACGCCTCATGACCTGCTGCAGCCAAGCAAAGCGTGTGGCCCGGACCCTCCCTACCCCAGGTCGACGTCAATGTGACCACCGGTTTCATCGACCAGTCCGTCACTGCCGTGGGCACCAGCCGCAACACCAATGCCGACGGCACCAGCGGCCGCCGCAGGCGTGGCCTCATCGAGGGCCTCGCGCCGGCAGCCAGCGTGACTTACGTCTCCAGTCTGGATGCTAGCACAGCTGCTACAGCTGCTACATCCAGCAGTGGTGCACTGCTGCTGCCCCTCGGCGCCAGCATTGTGGGAGACGACGTGTGGGTGCCTGTACTAGGGGGGCTTGATGTGCCAGACACTGCGGCTCATCAACAGCAGCAGCCTGCAATCGATACCAAGGCTAGTGGCAGCGGGCTGGCGCGGCGGCGCAGCGTGCGCGAGGCGCTCTTGTCCTCCGCGGTTACGGGCCTGTCCCAGCAGCCGCAGGCGCCGGCGGCCGCCACGATCACTGCGCTTCCGGGGCTGCACTTGCTGCATGCAGCTGCAAGCGCAGCGGCTGCGGAGCCGGCGGCGGGCGCAGATGGCGCAGGCAGCAGCGTTGGCCTGACCGCGCACCTAGCGTCGGTGCGCGCCCACATCAGCAGCGCATCCCTCATGCTGCGAGACGCTCGCCTCAGCCGCACCGGCGGCCGGAGCGCCTGGCCCGATGTTGCAGCCACCCGCCGCGAGCTGCAGCAGCAGGACGCAGTCACTTCTGATAGCAGCAACAGCAGCAGCAGTGGAGCCTGCGGCGACGTGTCGGCGCCGTCAATGAACGCGACGCAGGCGGCGGCGTTGGGCCTGGCGGGAGTGCCCGAGGTAAACACCACCTGTCTCAGCAGGTCCCTGGATGCCACGGGTGTGGCCCTGGGGCTGCTGACCGGCGCCGTGAGTGACCTGGAGGGGGTGGCGACCGACATGGCGGCGCAGCAGGTGGCCATGGTGGCGCTGCTGGCCGGGCTGGACGACAAGTTCTCAGCCAGGGATGAGGTGCGTGGCTGCCGCACCGCACGTGCCGTACACACGGGTTCGTAGTGCTGGCACGAGAGTAGTGGCGGGACCCATCAATAGGGGGCGGGCTTGCTTAGCTTAGGCCCATGCTCTCACGCATAGCGTGTCTCTACGTGGCTGGTCAGAAGGGCAAGCGGTCTGCCTGGGCACTTGCGCAACTTCGATTCCAGCGTATGGGCGTCCATCAAGTCCACACTCTGTACTTCCTCACCTGCTATCTACTGCATGCTCCTTTGAACCCCCCCCCCCCGCTTGGGTTTAGATTGAGCTGGTGTTTACAACCCCCCAAACCCCCTCCGCAGACGTACAAGTCGCAGGTGACCTCCGTGGCGCAGCTGGCCAACGCCTCCTACTCCTCCATCCGGGCCGCCACGCAGCAACTGCTGGTGGAGCTGGACTTGGAGGCGGCCATGGGGGAGGTGGCTGCTGGTGCTCAGGCAGGCGGCGGCGGCGGTGGAGGAGGCGGAGGAGGAGGGGGCGCCAGCGCGGCTGCACTCGCCGGCGCGCTGTCGTTATTGCAGGTGAGCAAGCAAGGGGCTGCCATCCATAGCGGCTGGCATGGTCGGGCTGAAACTCCCGTGCTGCTGCGCTGTGCATGCCGCCGTTTGGTAGCCGGCTCGTCCACAACAAGCAGCGCACGCATGACCCGTTCGCGTGCCCGCCCCTGCAGACGAGCCTCAACTTTGCGGACGAGGCCACATCCCGCGCCGCTCGCACGGCTGTGGCCATCCTGGACGGCAGCGGCGGCGGCACGTCTGACTCCACCGCGGCGGCCTGGGCGGACGTGGATCTGGCTGACCTGCAAAGCTACGCACAGTGCCTGGCGGCGCGCAATGCAGAATCGCCCATCACCTTCCGCATAGACGCCGTGGCTGCGGCTGCCGCACAGCGGCAGCTGGCTCTTTCTTCCGCCTCATCGCCTTCATCGACTCCAGCGCCGCCGGGATCCGCGGCCCCGCCGCCGCTGCCACCAACTGGCGGTGGCAGCAGCAGCGTTGGAACAGTGACCGGCATCAACGGCGCGAGCTCTGCGTCAGGCGCTGTCAATAGCAGCGGCACCAGCTCGGGCGCAGTCGGTGCTGCGGACTCGGTGCTGCGGGCTGCCAGTGCTGCAGCTTCCCGCATGGCGGCGCCGGGCGGCCGACACCTGCGGTCCGCCAATTCGGCCCCCGCTCCGCCTCCCGCCGCCGGCGCTGGCAGTAGCAGCAGCAGCAGCTCGGCTGGCCGCGTGCACGCAGGCTACCAAATGGCGCCTGATGCCGGCAGTATCCATGCCGACCCGGGGGTGCAGCCTGCAGCTGCCACCGCAACGCGCTCGCGCTACGTGGGCGCTGGCGCCGGCGGCGGCTCCCTGGTCCTCAGCGGCCTGCTGCTGCACCAGGTCCGGCGCAGCCGCCCGCCGCAGCTGCTGCCGCCGCCCTGCCGCCGGGACGCCGCATGCCGTTGCAACGACTCGGCAGCGGCAGCAGCAGGGTCCCGGCTGCAGCAGCAGCTGCAGTCGGTCCTACAGCCAGGGCAGCTGGGTGGCATTGGTGTGGATCCGGTGTTTGACACGCGGTCGGCGCTGTACGACGCGGACGCCGTGGCGGCGGACTACTACGACCCGGACACGGTGCGTGAGTGCGCTGCGTGTGTGCTCGTCGGTCCTGGCACGTGGCCTAAGCTCCGATCTCAATTCCTGGGCGCAGGGCCGCGCCCCTTATTTTTCTTATCCCTGACCGCCGTCAGAACCGGATGTAGAAGTGCACCTGCAAGGGCAAAACCCGCCCCCACCCCGATGTGCACCCGCTCGCCCGGCTTGCCCGCGCCACAGGAGCTGGGCCCCGGCGGCCGCCCCTTCGGTTTCTTCCACGTCCCCCTCGACGGCGCTGCCGATGCGGAGGGCGGCAGTGGCGGCCAGCGGCTGCCCGCCGGCCTGTCCGCGCCCGGCTATCCGGTGCTGCTGGACAACCGCCTGAGCGAGGCCCGGGCGGCGCGGGCGCTGACCTACCTGCGTGACGGCGGCTACCTGTCGCCCAGCCGGACACAGTGAGTACGTCGTCATTACTGTGCTAGATGACGCAGTCAGTCGCCATCACGAGTGCCGCAAAGCACGCTGCCGTCCGTGCGCCGCTTAGCGCAGCGCGTGCGGTTTGACAGGGACGCTCTAGGCGTGTCTCGCGCGCGCACACCTACACACACGCCGCTGCGGCCTGCGGCCCCTCCTCGTAGGTCGCTCACGGCCCACCTGCTCGCCTACAACGCCGACCTGCGCTCCCTGGTCCTGTGGCGTCTCAGCGTCGCCTGGCGGGAGGGCGGCGGCCTGGTGGCGCACGCGGCAGCACTGGGCTTGCCGGCCGTCAGCTACCTGGAGGCACTGGCTAGCATGCAGGTGCGTGAAGTGGTAAAGGCCGACCGCAACCACGCACCCATCTCACTTTCCACGCGCCCATCCAGCCACACCGCTTCGCCTCCCCGTGACCGATCCAGAGCGCCCCCCAGTTGGAGTTTGGGTTTAGGTTATACCGGTAACCGCAACGCCCCTCCCCCGCCCTGACCAAGTTCGCTTTATTTGTGAACTCCCAAACACACGGGTTGCCGCTGCCGTACGTAACACCGCACGCAGGTGGGGGTGTTCCTGCCCGACCTGCTGCTGGCGGCCCTCGCCGCCGCCTACCTCTGCCTGGTCCTGTACGACGTGGCGCTGCAGCTGCTGGCGTCCGTGGAGCGCCGCCGCCTGGGCAGGGCCTACACACCCCGCAACCAGGTTCTGCCCACCTCCGCCGCGCCGGCTGCTGCTGCGGCCCCGGGCGGTGGTGGCCTTCTGGCGGTGGAGCCGCAGAAGCAGCAGCTGCAGCTGGGAGACAGTCACTGGGGCGGCGGCAGCGGTGCGGCCAGCAGCGGCGGCGCTGCGTCGCCAGCTGCTGGCGGGCGTCACGGCGGCGGCGGCATGAGCCGCAGGTCGCAGCGCCACGAGCGAGAGGACGTGCTTCTGGATGACACCGTTGATGATGACGAGGCGGCGGCGCGTGCTCAAGGTGAGACCCAGGCACTAGCTGGCCTTACCTGATGGTACCGCCTGCACTTGCTTGATTGTACTGCTGCATGAAATGCATGTACTTCTTCCTGTGCATGGCTGCTTCCACTGCATATAAGTAATGAAGGTGCATGCTCCTACGTTCACTGCCGTCCGCCTGATTTCAACACTCTTCCTGCCCGCGCGTCCGCCGCCGCAGGCCGCCCGCCGCCGGCGATGTTCAAGTACCGCCCCCGCGTGCGGCTGGGCTGGGTCCTGCTGGAGGTGCTCACCTGCTGCCTCATGATCGCGGCGCTGGCACTGCGCGTCGTCTACATCCAGCAGTCCTCCGCCAGCAGCCTCTTCGTGGCGTCCTCGGCGCCTGCTGCTACTGCTGCCTCCGGCGCGAGCTCGCTGCTACAGCCGGCACACCTGACAGAGGTCTACGATGGGGACGAGTCCGCCACTGCGCGCATGTTCCTCCTGCGCCGCCGCGAAGGCAGCGGAGCGGTTGTTGCGCCGCCAGCCGCCGCTGTCGCCAGCAGCAGCACCGGCGGCGGTGAGGCAAATGTGACCTCGGCCACTTTGGCGGCTGCAGTGGCGGCCGGCACGGCGGCGGCGGCGGCGGCCGCGCAGCCCGGTGGCGTGGGCCGCTGGCGGCTGGCGGCTGACGTCAACGGCCTGCAGCAGGTGGCGGCGCTGTACGGCAGTGCCGAGCAGCTGTACGAGCTGCACAGCTGGTACACCTTCCTGCAGGTGCGGCGGCGGGTACGGTACACGCACGTGTACGATATGTTGGGAGCGGCGCCCCAACATGCACGCGTCAATGCCACTATGCACCGTTCCTAGGATCGGCCCCAATGCATGTTGCTTGCATGCCACGTGCGCTCACGCTCCACTCCACGCTCCCTACCCCACCACTGCTTCATGTGTGTGCCGTGCGCGTGCAGGCTCTGGTCCTGGGCCTGGTGCTGCTGCAGTGGTTCCAGTACGTGGCATTCCGCCGCCTCGCGGTGGTGCTGGCGGCGGTGGTGCGCGCCGCGCCAGAGCTGCTGCACCTGGGCGGCCTGCTGGCGGTCACGGGCGTCATGCTCGCCGCCGCGGCCTGGGTGGGCCTGGGGCCGCCTGCAGCCTCGCCTGACGCCGCCACCAGCAGCAGTAGCAGTGCTGGTGGGGCCGGTGTCGCAGCCGGCTGGGGCGAGGTGGTGTCGGCGTTCAGCGCCGTGCTGAGCCGCGTGTTCTGCACACTGCTGCTGAGGCCGGCGGCTACCGACGACGCGAGGCTCTCCGTGAGTGCCGCCAAACCGTGTCGGATGTGTGGTGTGTGTGGGGGGGGGGGCATGCGCTTGGGGTGAGGTGGAGTTTGCTGCTGGGACATGCTCTGCAGGGCGCGTCGTGTTGAAGGTGGCTGTGCGCTCGTGCGCGGATCCGGCGGTGGGCCTGCTCCAACACGATACCGGCGTGATTCGCACACGCCACGCCTTCACGCCCGGACCACCCCTCCCCTCAATGCTACCGGCCTCACCCTGCAGGGCCTCTTCTCGCCCGACTCCGACCTGAGCGCTGCCCAGCGCCTTCTGGCGGTCGTCGTGTACCTGCTGGCTCCCCTCTTCGCGGTGTTCGCGCTCAGCCGGCTGGCCATGGTGATGCTGCTGCGGCAGTACGCCTGGCTGCGGCGCGCCGGCCGGCACCAGCCCGTGGTCTTCAAGGTCAGTGGGTGGTGGCGGGGCATGGGGGGGGGCGGGGGACGGGCAGGCGGGCGGGCGCTGTGGGTGGTCAGGAAGGGGGCGGCCTGGGAGATCCGAAGCATGAATGTTGCAGTGCCTGCCATCCGAGGTGCCATCCGAAGTGCCATCCCACCGCAACACATACACACACACGCGCACACACACGTGCAGGACATCTGGTATGTGCTGCGCATCAGCCTGGCCGCGGTGGGCCGGCCCAGCAGCAAGCGCCTGCTGCGACAGCTGGAGGTAGGCGGGGGCGGGGGCAGGGGCGGGGGCCCACGTACGCCGTACGGCGGTCGGTCACGGTGACTAAACCCAAGGGTGGCCCCTCTAAAAACGGCGGCCGGCAAGCGTCGGCATTCAGCCGTGAGTGATATTGTGGTTGTGATGAACGCGTCCTGAAGCGCGCACGTGGGTGATGTGCTGTGCGTGCAGGACACGACCGGCGTGTGCTCCGTGACGCACCCCGAGCACGCGCGCATCATCCGCTCTCGCCGCAAGCGCCACCTCGCCAAGGCGTTCGTCAAGGTACATGACCCATACGTGCAGAGCAACATGAGCTTTCGGGTGCGCAGGTCGAGCCGGCCATCAGACATACGGGCAGACATCAGCGCGCCGCTGCCACATCGAAACGTCAACCCTGTGCTGCATGTGTCCCACGCTGTGCCCCACGTGCGCCGTGCCCAACAGGTCGGGACGCAGGCGCCGTTGGTGCACGGAGACACCGTGCGCTCGGCGCTGCGGGAGGCGGAGCGGGCGCACCCCATCGCCCTCACCACCCCTCCTGCTGCTCCGCCCGAACAAGGCGCCGCCGACGACCCGGAGCGGCCCGCCCTGCCCACCTGCTCGCCCTCCACCACCACCCACGCCGCCAGCGGCAGCGACAACGCGCTGCGGCGCTACGCGCGCCGCCTGCGCTTCGGGTGGCGGCGCGGTGGCATCGCCGCCGGCCACGACGACGAGGTCGTCCACGCCGCCACTCGCACGTCTCCTGGCGGAGCTGCCGGCGGCGCCACCGATGACGCCGGCCTGTCCCCGGCAGCGCTGGCGGAACGGGTGGCAGCCAATCTGCTGCTCCGCTACGGTGCCCGCGCCCGGACGCCCGCCGTGGCCGTGGGCCCGCCTGGCGCGCAGATGATTGTGACTGAGGCCGCAGACGACAGAGGCTACTGGACCGATGGCGGCGACATTGACGGCGGCGGTTTGCAGTCACCCGGCGGCGCCGCCAGCCAGCTGTGGGCGGTGCGCACGCCGCTGGGCAGCCGCGTCAACTCCAACTGGTCCATGATGGGTGTGGCGCAACGCCAGGCGCTGATTGCACGCTACCCCGGCGGCGATGGCCGTGCAGGGGCAGGGCCGGACGCCGCGGCAGCGGCGGCAGCGGCCGCCAGTGGGAACCCCACTGCGCACCTGCTGGCTGGCGCCGCCGCGTCCCTGGCGGACGCTCTGCTGCGGCGCAACCACGGCCGCCGCCAGCACCAGCAGGGTGTCGCGCAGGATAGCGGCAGCGCTACGCCGCACCTGCCGCTGTACCCGGCAGGTGCAAGCGGCGTGGCTGGTGCTACAGCCGCGGACGTGTGGGACACGCCCATCGCCAGCGGGGGCTCCAGCTTCACCAGCCGCGGCTCCCTGGCTGTGCGCCTGCCGACTGGCGCCGCCTCTGCTGAGCCGCCGTCCCGCCACAGCCAGCCCCAGAGCCGCACCCACAGCATGCGCGCCTACAACCTGCCGCCCGTGCGCGCGCCCTTCCACGCCAGCCGCCGCTACCGCAACCAGCTAGCCGGCGGCGGCGGCAGTGGCGACGACTCGGATTCCGACGGCGCCGCCACGCCGCCGCTGGGCCGGTTAGGCCCCGGCGCCAGCCGGCACGTGCTGACGGCTGGCCTGGCCACACCGCCAGAGCTGTCCGATACCGATCCGGAATCGCCCACGCCGCTGGTGACGCGTGGTGCCAGCCGCGTCGCCGGCGCAGGCGAGTTGGTCTCTGGCCAGCAGCAGCTGGGTGGAAACCGGTCCAATCGCCACATCCGCTTTGCCCTGGGCGCCGCCGGCGCTGGAGATGATGCCATGGGTGGCGCGGCACACTCGCCGGCGGGTGCCAGCAGCCCGGGCGGCCTGCCTTCACCGCTGCTGCCCATCGTCCTACCGCACCCTCCGCTGGGGATGACCGGTGCTGGTGGCGGGCCGGCACCCCACGTACCTCCACGGCTGCCCGTGCTCCCGACCATGAGCATCACAGCGGCCGGCCGGCGCTCTGCGCGCGGCGGCCGCAGCCGTGTCGGCAGCGAGCTCATTGCTGCTGCGGCGGCGGCCGTAGCTTCAGCCGAGGCGACCGAGCAGTCTCAGGCGGCTGGCGCGAATCCCCGCGCCGGTGCCGTGGTGGGCGAGGCGTCGGGCAGTGCGTCTGAGGGCACGCGGGAGGTGCTAGGCATGCGCTCCGCCTCCCGCACCGCCCGCGTCACAGCAGGCGCCAATGTTGTTGGAGCCGGCGGGGGCGGCCGCAGCGTTCGCATAGTGGAGCCGCATTCCGCGGCTGCCATAGCCGCCGCTGCGGAGCCCTCGGACCCCGACAGCAGCGACTACTCGCCGCTGGTGTCGCGCGCCGCCTCCTCCCACCTGCCCAGCGTGGGCGTGCACAGCGTCGCCTGGGTGGTGCCGGGCCCCGCCGGCGCGGCAGCAGCAGCAGCAGGCGCTGGCGGCGGCGGTGGAGGCGTTGCGGTGGCGGCGAGTACGGAGCAGGCTGCGGGCCCCTTGGCGGCAGTGGCTGCTAGCGGCACCGCCGGCGGTGGCCCAAGCCGCACCGGCAGCCACGTCATCGCGCAGGCCAGCGGCGGTGGGCACCGCAGCCGGCGGCAGTTTGCCACGCTGGCGCCCTCCGAGCTGGTCATCGAGGCAGAGGCCCAGGAGCAACCCCAGAACCAGCACATGCAGGAAGATAACAGCCCCTCGCGCAGAGGCCCGGCTTCACTGCAGCCGCTGCAGCCGCCGCAGCCGGAGCAGCCGCTGCAGCGCCCGCAGCGCTCCCGCCGCACCTCGCGTCTTGCGCCCAGCCTGGGCGGCGCTCCCGGCGCCTCCCTGGGCGGCGGTGTGGACATCGGCAGCCCCCGCTCGTCCGCCAGCCTGGCGACCTTCGGGGAGGCCCTGGCTTCCGCCTTCAACGGCGGCGGTGAGCTCGCCGCCGGCTTTGGGTCCGTGTGGGGCGCCAGCGGCGGCGACAGCCGCCGCGGCGGTCCGACGGCGGCGGGGCCGGTGGCTGAGTCCACCGAGATCAGCCCCGCACCGGATCACCAACAGCAGCAGCAGCTGCACCGCACAGGCAGGCCCAACAGGCGCCGCCTGCTGCCGACGCAGCCGCCTGCGGCGCTGTCGTACAGCCGCGCGACGGCCGCCGTACGTACCATGACGCGGCAGCTGGCGGGCATGGTGGTGCAGGTGCTGGCGGCGTGCCGGGAGCTGGCGGCGATGGCGGAGCTTACGGGGCGGCTGCTGGGCGCGGCGCAGGCGGCGGCGGTGTTTGGGGACCCCCGGGCGGTGCACGGCGCGGTGGCGGCGGTGCTGAGGAGGGAGCAGAAGGTGGGAGCGAGCGAGGCGGCCTGCGAGCGTGTGCGTGCGTGCCTGTGTGCGCATGCATGGGAGGCGCATGTACCTACGTCTGGTGACGACTTACTGCTGCCCGGCGCGTGCGCACGCAAACACAGCCTTATTTGCCCCATACTGACACCCGGGATTCCTGTCATTTGCCATGCCATTGACATTTACAACTGCGTCTGAAACGCGTGTGCGCATCAAACCCGCAGATGCACCGCCAGCAGCACCATCACCTGTCCACGCTGTCTCGCCCGTCCTCCACCGACGTCAGCGCAACTACGACCCCGCAGGCGGCGCGGACCGCAGGGCTTTCCGGCGCCGGCGCTCTCCTGACGTCGCCGTCCCTGCCGCTGCCGCCACCGCCCACACAGCTGGCGAGCTCGGCTGCGCGCGTGCAGATGCCGCCGCCGCCGCCAACCGTTTGCTTCTCACACGGCGGCGGTGGCCGCAGCGGCGCCGTCCCGCTGCTCCTGCACCCCTCACCCTCGGATCACCTGCGCATCGCCGCACGCTCGCCAAGCCACAGCAGCAACGCCGCCAGCCCGGCGGCACTTGCCCTGCGCTACCCTGTGCCCAGCGCTGGCGCTGGTGCTGCTGCTATTCAGGGCCACCCGGCTGACCACGACCGGCCATCGCTGTCGCCGATGCACAGCGGCGGCAGCGGCGGCAGCGGCAGCAGGCCACCGCACATAGCCCTGCAACTCCCAGCGCCGCCGCTGCCGCTGGGCAGCCCCGGAGGCCGCAGCGCTGGAGGCCGCGTGGGTAGCCACGGCCTTGGCGTGGGCGAGCAGCAGCAATTGCAGCAACTGCCTGCTACTGCCGACCCGGTTCAGCACATGCACCGGCTGCAGGCCACGCGGCTGGCTTCCTTGGAAGTCTTTCCCGCCTCGCCAGCAGCTGCTACAGCCATTGCCGAAGCCGGCTCCATGGCCTCGCCAACGCAGCGGCCGCCGCTGCCGGAGGAGCTACAGCTGCCCAGCCTGCCCGACCCTGCTACTGCCGCGGGCCGGCCCGCCCGTACCTGGGGCGCAACTCGAGGACACCATGCACCTGCGTCGCCCTCGCTGCCTCCCCCTCCGCCTCAGCCTGTCCTGGGCTCCCACCCTCAGCACCAGCGCCATCCGCCGGCGGCTGGTTTGGGTGGCACGCCCCAGCCTCAGGCGCCTGTTCCTACCCAGGCTCACATTCAGGCGCACGCGCGGCAGCAGCTGCAGGCCGGGATGCTTGCGGTGGCAGAGGAAGCCGCAGCCGCGGGCGCTCTGGAGACCCAGTTGCTTCTTGCTGCTGCAGAGCTGATTAGCGGAGACGATGCGAGCGGCACAGAAGGCCCAGCAGCAGGGGCGGGTGCTGGCCCAGCAGGCCAATCCGGCGGCTCAGCGGCGTCGCTGGCAGCGGCAGTAGCAACCGACGTAAGTGGCGCGCAGCGCAGCGGCCGCAGCGGTGTGCTACTGCCGCTTGACCCGCAGTGGCGCAGCAAGTTGCTGGCTGTAGCCTCGTTCCGGACCGATGGGCAGCGCCGCCACGACCTGGAGGAGGAAGTGCTGGCCGGCGGCGAGGCCGGTGCAGCAGCAGGGACCGCCGTCGTCGGCGCCGCTGTTGCAGAAGCAAGGGCGGCATCCAGCGGCGGTGAGGCTGCGGTTGCGGCGGTTGCAGCAGCTAGGGCTGCAGCTGGGTCGAGCAGCCCTGGCGGGTACCAGCACCAGGACGCCGCGTGGCGGCACAAGGTGATGGCGGTGGCGTCGTTTAAGAGCGGCGGCGAGCGGCGTCACATTTTGGAGGAGAGCATTCTGGCCGGCGCTGGTGAAGCGCCCGCGGGGAGCCAAGCCGCCGCCGCCAATCGGGGCGTGGGCGTGGGCAACCTGCGGAGTCAGGCCCAGATGCGGGCGGAAGACGATGAGGCGATGCAATTCATTCTGGATGCCATGGCGGACTGATGCGTTTGTCACTGTGTGAACGTTAGTTACGCGGTGTGACCATGACTGCAGCTTCATGTGTGCGTGGTGACTTGGCCATTGCTTATTCAATCGAGGCGCGTGTGCGTGTGCGTGTGCGTGTGCGTGTGCGTGTGCGTGTGCGTGTGCGTGTGCGTGTGCGTGTGCGTGTGCGTGTGCGTGTGCGTGTGCGTGTGCGTGTGCGTGTGCGTGTGCGTGTGCGTGTGCGTGTGCGTGTGCGTGTGCGTGTGCGTGTGCGTGTGCGTGTGCGTGTGCGTGTGCGTGTGCGTGTGCGTGTGCGTGTGCGTGTGCGTGTGCGTGTCGAGCACATTGGCCAACATTGCCGTACGTATGTCATCGATTGCGTGTCCTTACTCAACTGGTATCACATCAAGGCTGCTTGTTTTGCAACAGGTATCGTCTCTAATTGGCAAATTTGCATGCTTTTACGTCGGGGGAGCCCTAGTCCTCTTACTTGAAGCTTAGGCCGCCATGGCTTTCCCGCGTTTTAAGACTTTTCTGCCCCTGGCCCCTGCGGGGCCTCATAAAGTTCAGGCACACAGAAAATAAAGGTGCGTGGGCATGAACCGGCACAGAATATGTTCTGGGCAGTCACAGAGAAAGTTTCAGGGCGTCTTGACCCTACGCCTTGACCCCACGCACACGTTTCCGTACTAGATTGTCAGTTTCCATGCAGGGGTTCTCCTTGATTGCTTTTGCCGTGCCGTGAACGACAGCGTGGATTTATTCATGAGAGGTTATTCGTTCCTAATTCATGCTAGGGACGCCGGCAACACCACTGCCTTAGCCGTTCGGGAAATAGATTGCGGCACAGTCCTATGGAGTGACGGAGGCGCGTTGATTGGCCGTGTGTGTGTTGGGTGGTGGGAGAATCGCTAGCCTTGCATCGTGCAGGCTGTTGACCGTACTGTGACCGTACTGCGGTACTGTGCGTGTTACTTCAGGCGTGTGGCAGGGCGCCGGGGAGGAGCCGCAATAAGAATCCCCCCCAATGCAACGCTCTTCTTCCGTCGTGCCGGAGGCTCAGGCTCTCAACAACCTATTCACGTGCGCGCCGCCAGGGCGACGCAGGCACCAGCAGGTGCAAGACACATGCTGCAGGGCTATAGCGGAAGACGTTGTGGCCTTGGGAGGCGGCTACAGCCTGCGGCACAGCCGTTTACCCACCCACCCACCCCGCTGATGCCTGACTCAAGCAGCGTGGGCATACAGTTAGTACCGTATGTGACCGGCGCACAATACCGCATTGCCGCACATGTAACAGATGCCGAGATGCGGAAATGCGGTTGGAGATTTCGCGGTTGGAGATTTCGCGGACAAGCACAGACTACACCAGGGCGTGCCTGCCCCGAGCTCGCCCAGCATGTATGGCAGTACACGGTGCTACACAGGGCTGACGACTTTCACTGGGATCGCTCACGTGCAAGCAGCACCATTGCACAGCTATCCACAGCAGGGCCCTCCTCAACGCGAATACATTCTCATAGATTACACACCGCTCGCTGCGCCGCGTTCACCGCTGCATCTTGTCCGTGCCTGCACCGCCGCGCCCGCCGCCGCTGCTGCTGCCGCCCGCGGGGCCGCCCACCCGCGCCTCCGCCGCCAGCGCCGCCGCCGCGCTAGGCGGCACCGCCGGTGTCCCTCCAATCACCCCGCCGGTGCCGCCCAGCACTCGGCCAGTACCCTGAAACACACTAGATCCTCCCGCGGCTCCTCCTCGCCCGCCGCCCGCCTCTGCGTCTGCACCATCGGCGCCACCGCCTGACGCAACGGCCCCATCCGCCGCGCTCGCACCCGCCCCTCCACCACCTCTAAGGAGCTTCCCTAGGTTGGCAAGGTTGGGCCCAAACGTGGGCGTGCGACTGCTGCTACTGCCGCCCTCGCCGCCGGTGCCGCTGCTGCTGCTGCCGCCGGCCCCCCCGCGCGTGTCGTGGGTCGTGAAGGGCAGCGTGGCACCAGGCATCATCTGCGGGCGCGGGGAGAGGGCGTACCAAAGGCGACGGAGCCGGTATTGGTTTGTTGTACTGTATACCCGTGCGGTCGAGGCACATACGCGATCAGACAATGACAGGGGCCTTAGGGCAAAGCCAACTCTCCCTTGCGCTGACAACCAGCTCTGTGCCGAGTAAGTCATCGGTGTGCTTCTACCAATGCGGTAAGCAAGCGCCGCGCGAGCACTGCAGCCCCAGGTTCTAGGCCCAAGGCCCCGCGCCCAAGCAGCTGTACCGCCGACCCCCTCCCCGCCACACCGTGCCGCTACCCCCTTCCCGCCATCCGCGCCGCGGCCCGGCCCTGCCCCCACCATGAAGCTGGGCATGCGCACGCAGCTGCTGAGGCCGCTGCACGCCTCCAGCCAGGCGGTGGCGGGGCGGGACAGCGCCAGCGGCCGCAGGTAGCCGCCCACCCAGGCGGCGCCCACCAGCACGCCCGCCAGGTGGCCGATGAAGGACACGGACGGCATCAGCAGCTGCCAGAACAGCAGCAACGCCCTGGGCGGTGGCGGAGGAGGTGGCGGAGGAGGCGGCATGTCAGCGCGGACGGGCGTAAGCGGCGGGCTCAGCAGACGGGCGCGGTGCTGCTGGCCATTGACAGCACCCGCTAGTCGGAGAATGTTTAATGTTTCCTCCCCCATGTTTGCCCGGGAGCATGCACTACCGTGCTGCACAGTGGCGGCCGCAGTACACACAAATGCATCCCCATCCCCATCCCCATCCCCATCCCCCGCCCTCACCAGGGGTAGTAGGCGGCCGGCACCGTGAACAGCCCGAATATGGACCGATGCGAGGCGGCGGACTGCGCGTTGTCCACCACGATGAGGCCGAAGATGACGCCGCTGAAGCCGATGGCGCACTGCCGCATCGCGGCCGGCAGCACGTGGCTGCGTGCAAAGCGGGTGCGTGGCGGGGAAGAACAGCGTTAGTGGACAGGCTGGACGCGCTGATCGGTAGGCTGTAACCCGTCAGCCGCGGTACGCACGCGGGCTCTCGGCGTGCGCTTACGATCCGTCCTAATGCTTTCCGTGCCCGTTACTGGCTTTGGAAGGAACTACCCCCCCCCCCCAAAAAAAAGCCCGTGCCTGCCACTCCACCTGTAGAACAGCAGGAAGGACGCGGCCGTGTACACCAGCCCCGCCAGCACCGTGATCAGAAGCAGCAGGTAGGTGAACTGCGCGGGCGGGCGGCGGGCGGGCGGGATGGGGCGATGCCCAGGGGCGATGCCCATGTGAGCGGTGCAGCATTTGCGAGGCCGCAGGCAGTGGAGGTGGCGTCGCGGTGCGGCGGGCGCACATCCGGCGCTTTGCCAGCGCTTTGCGGCGCATCAGTCGCGGGTACGAGCAATGACAGCGCCATCCCGGCACGTGCTCCACCCCTCCTACACCCATACCCACCCAGCCCCGGACCCCAAAGCCCCACCCCACCCCTCGGGCCACCGCCCCGGCGCCCACCTGCACGGTGCCCACCAGCCGCTCCAGCGAGCAGGCCATGGGCACGAAGGCCAGCATGTTGAAAGTCACGTGCAGCAGCCCGCCGTGCACCAGCACCGACGTCAGCAGCCGGTACACTGCATGCAGGGCATGGCGGCATGGCGGCATGGCGGCATGGCGGCATGGCGGCATGGCGGCACGAGGGGAGAGGGCCATGAGTAGGTGCCGGGGAGGGGCAGGGGCGTGTGTCCAGCGGCGCCTGAAAGCCAGACTAGCGCCACAATCAACGACGCGTCCGGACGCCCCCCGCGCAAAACACGACAGCAGGCCGCGCCGTGCAGCAAACACACGCGCAAGCGCAGGCGCACCCTCATAGTGGGCCACGGCCTCGTACGGCGATAAACACACGCCGTAGATGTTGTCGTACCCCGTCACTAGCTGGAACAGGTAGATGCCAGTGATGAGGACAAACACCGACCTGGCGGGGGACGGATGCGCAGGCAGTGGCAGTCAGGGGCGCGGCAGTGGGCGAAAAGCCGGACTAACTCATGACGGTCCTGAGTCTCACTTTGTGCACAGCGGCAGTCCATTGAACCAGTTCTGGATGCTCGTGACGAGCGGCGAGCTCTGCGCGACAGTGCGGTGCAGTTTCGACAGGCCGCTTGAGCGCGTTTAAAGAGCCAAGGCCCAACATTTTTTATGCGCGGATAAAAACCTATAACATAAATACTCCGACCTGTTGCCCGTCGCGCATTTCCGCATAGGCTGGAGTTTCGCGCCAAGGCGGGCTTCGTGCACTCCGGTTCAATGTGGCAGCAATACAGATATACAATACACAGCACAATTAAATACAAGTTGAAGGGAGAAATGAATCATCGTGCAGTTGGAGGGGGCCTCCAGGTCGAATGCTGGCACGCCACGGGTGCGCAGATGGGGTCCGGCAACAAATTAGTTACGCCACGGGTGGGGTCCGCAAGGAAGGTCCGGCCCAAAGGAAGGTCCGGCAAAGAATATCCGGCGCAAAAATATGAGTGGGGCACAAGGTAGGCTTGTAGAAGCGGGCCCTGAATGTGGCATTGCAAGAAGGGACAGCTTGATTTCATGGGGGCATCCGGCGCTGTAGGAGTGGTGGTGGTGGTAGGACCAGGGCATGGGATGCAAGTGGCATGCCCCAGAGGTGATAGAGGCGCACACGGGCTGGCACGGGGGTGGGGGGGACGGCACGGGGGGACAGACGCAAGGGCGGAGCGAAAACCCCTACGCCGTGCGTTCGGTTGGACTGGGTGGAAAGGTTTGCCGACCGTTGGGGGATGCGCGTGGATGCTTCTGTAGAGTTGGGGGAAAGGGCACTGGAAAGGGCACTAGTGTGGCATTTCCACTGGGATTTTCCAGTACAACATCGACGGCATTGTCTCAAGGAATTTAAAGAAATCTAGCTGCGTGCATGCTGCATGCCATGGCTGATAGGTGGCTACCTAGACACCGTCTCGCGATGTCGGGGTTGCACCGTGCGAGTGGGGCGGGGTCACGGCGCCGCGCAGCCACCCACCTGCGGCCACAACCGCGCCGATAAGGGCAAGGAACCGTGCGGTCCCTGTCAACCCGCTTTTCTGCGAGCGTTGTTTCGTGGACACGTGAATGCGCCGCGTTGCATTGTTTTCGGTATCGTTTGAATTCCCTCCAATGGAGGAACGCTCGAGAGCGCGAGTGATCGGCTCGATGGTAAAGTGCAACTTGGGTCACCCCACGCTCCCGGCCAATTCGATCAGACATACTTGCCACACAGATCACATACATTGTACCGAGCGCCAGAGAACGCTCAAACTCTTCTTCTGTAGGAACGCATGGTCGCGGACAGTGGCCCCATCGTTAGGGCTACCCCCCTTGTAGCCCCCACCGGCAACAGCAATGTCGCTTTTGTGACTCGAACCAGCGATGACGCAACAAAGCGGGCCGCGACGGTGCCCGGCTTCCGGGACGAGACGGCGCTTGAGGCTCTTCCTTTGGATAGTACGCCCTGCACGCTGAAAGGACTCTCCGGTGGCTTTGCTGCTGGATTACTCGGCTATGTCTTCGGCTTCGTGCCCAGTATGCTGCGGAACCGCAGCCTCAAATCGATTCACGTTTGGGGGGCGGACGGCATGTCCAGCTTCAAGGCGTTCTTTGTGATGTGAGTACATCAACGGCTCAAAAAATCATGTGTCAAGCGCTCCGGGGACCGATCACCTAGCTTGCCCGGGGCTCAAGCTGTCCCGCTGGACAATCCCTGCCGCATACGCGCTCCCTTTCCTTGGCATTTGACCTTCTTGGCTTAAACCACACCCTGATGTTATGTTCCAAGACCCGCGCGTCGCGGGCTGCGTCTCGGCCGCGCGTTTGGGTATATCCTTTCCGCCTAGTCTGAACGGCGACCCCACGCCCCCCCCCCCCAATGCCCATCCAGGAGCGGCGTCTACACGGCCGTCCAGTGCATCTGCGAGCGCATCCGGCAGCAGGACGATGGCATGAACCGTGTCATCGCGGGCGGGGTGTCCGGTGTCGCGGTGGCCTGGAAGTCGGGGCTGTGGGGCGCGCTGCAGTCCGGCGTGCTGCTGGCCGCTGTGTCCTGGGTCTTTGACTTCGGCACAGGCGCCGCCAAGGCCGCCAGCATCGGCGGCCGCAGCGCCGCAGGGTCCTGCGCCGCGGGCAGCGGCAGCGGCTGCAGTGTGGCCTCCGTGGGTCAGCTGCTAAGCGTCAGCCACGGCGCGGACGGCCCTGGCTCGGAGGCGCGCGGCAGCCGGCCGCTACACGTGACGCTGGGCGCCCGGTGCAGCGGCGGCGGGCGGCGGCAGGGGCAAGCGGGCGGTGGATGGGCGCTGATGCAGCGCCCGGAGGAGGTGCTGCGGATGCCGGTGGTGATGTGGTTGGGGCCCATCGCCAACCGCGCGTACTTCTCGCCGCCTGCAATGCAGCTCACTGCACAGCACGGCAGCTGAGCAGCCGGCTGCTGGCGCCGCGGCTGGTAAAAGTAGCCATCAAGGTTCAAGCGTCGGCTGTTGCCTTCCAGCTATCCGGCTGTGGCCGTTGCTTGCTGGGGCGTAAGGGCGCGCGGGCATGGTGTGCCTGTGACGCCGCGGTGTCTGGTGCCACGGCCAGGGTGGCCGTTGTATTTTTCTCTTCAGTTGTAGTACGGGGTTGAGTGCATTCGTCACACGTTTGTGCGTGCGTGTGTGGTGTGGTCGTTCCCACCAAACGGGGCGTGGCACGAGGCCTTGGCTCGGTGCAGTGTGGACTGACTGCATGCAGCCGCATGTCAAGGCCCCGAATGGAGATGTGAGGAATAATGCCACCAGGAGAGTTGTTGTTGTGTCAGATCATGTGGGCTGCAACCGCGGCCGCACGCTCACATACAGAAGTCGTGCGGAGTCAACACTGTTGCGGCAGGGCAACCATGCTAGGAGGCGGGTTAAGCTTAATGCATGGCCGACAGGAATGAAGACTGGAGCGACATTCGCTATTGCCGGCCGATTACAGCTTCACCAGGAGTCGGGCATGCATCGAGGTAGATTGTCCCATAAATACCCGCATAACAAGAACAGCCGCTGTAGTAGAGGTGAAGGCTTCGCGCGAGTTTGTTGTCGCTCGCAGCCCAGCCGCCTCAAGGTAGAGCCGCTGAAGGTAGATGGAGCAAGGCGTAGGGCGAGGTTGATGGGCAGTGCACACGCCGGTGGAGGATATACGTATTGTTGACTACGATTCTTTGTTGTTGACCGTGTACACGATTCGTGAGGTGAGGATAATTGCGAGGTACGGCGAAGGGGAACGGGCGGCCTGGCCCTTGCATGCAAGAAACGTGGCTGGGTGGATGCGCGTGAGGTGTGCGCCTGTGTACCGTATGCGTGCAAGTTAACAATCACGCAAGGAATAGAAGATGCGCAGTGATAAGGACTTGTGTAACTGCCAATACAAGCCCCCAAAGATCTCTGTCTGGGGTTGTGCTGCTTCCCGGTCTGTGGGTTGAGCTGGGTGGGATGCGAGTGCCCGCCAGGGCCCTAGTCCAGGCAAAGGCTTCATCAGCGTCTGGGTAAGCTCCCTTACCGCATTCCGTTCAAGGGAGGAGCATTCGCAGTGACGACGCTACAGGCAGTGGGTGCGGGCCCAATGTAGTGCTGCCAAAGCGACACCGCTGCATAGCCAAGTAACAGAGTCTGGCTCAAAATCTCGACATATGCACATGCCATGGGCCATTCTTGGAGCAGCCTCATGGCTGCCCATGGCTGCGTCTGACACTCTGAGTCTCTGACACCCAACCTAAATTTGCCCTGCACAACCTCCGGAGGCCTCCACCACGTGTGATGGGCTGGGAAATGCACCCCCACTGAACCGTTCGTTCGCCTCCTACCTTCAGCTGCATCCCATCACGTGATCAGGCGCCAATCGCAGCCTCACCACTAGCATCATGACAGATGGGTAGCAGGGTAGCGTTGGGGTCACCAAAGCGAGGGTTGCCCCTTGCCCGGTGCAGGCCTCTGCCTGCGCATTGCCACCGATCAAAGATTTCAAGATCGCTGGATTCCGGTCAAGGATTTCTCTCCCTTGCCCTTGCCCTTGCCGTCTCAAGGTGCTTTAACCGGTCTTGGTTACACACAGGGGGGGGGGTGCGCGCAACGGGAACGCCCACTCCGCTGACGCATGACCTGAGGGACCGCCATCACGCGCCACACAACTTGGCATTCCTGCGTGGGCACGCTTGTGAGCACGTCTGCCGAATCCACTACCGCGCTCCACGCGCCGCAGCCAACTTGCTTCCTTGCACACACCTTCAATCAATCTACAACTTGGCTGCCCACGTCGCTGACTACACATACGGGCAAGCAGCCATCCAGCACCGCATCGGTGCAGTAACTCCGACGCGTTACGACAGCCGCGCACTGTTGCCTGCTGTCGCAAACTGTTTCTTGACTACCTTCTTGGGGTATGGGATTCTGCCGCACACTAGGGGAATTCGTCAACTTGCCCCGTTCACTCTATACCATTGAATACATACGGGCAAAACCTGACGCTGCTGTCTGCGCGGAACGTCACGGCAAACTCCGCGGCTTCAGTCCAAGCTCAATGGGCATCAACGCATTGTCATCGTCACTGTACAGTGCGGCCACGTACGCCAGTAGCTGCACGCACGGGCGACGGGCCACACCAAAGCTACATCACAGTTCACCAGTGTACGTCAGTGTTGCAATGTGTACCGCATTACTGTTGCAATGCCCTATCCCCGCGCTGCTGGCTGTTGCCAACAATGCTGGGCGAGTGCGCGCCGTCAAGTCCGCCTCAAGCAATGTACACAGGCCGTGTTCAGCCCTTTCCCGCCACTCCATAGACGCCGGTATGCAATACGACATTATCGGCACTTCGAACCTTCCAGCCAGTCGACTGCCGAGCCTCGCCGAACCTCATTCATGAACAAAATTTATGAATATCACCGTACGTAACGGTTGCTGAATGTAGTGGCCATGCGTACTCGACTCATCATTATCTCCAGCTCGCCAGGGCCCAACACCGGTGCGGCCTTGCCGCCGCCCAGGTACGCCACTCGTGGTACGCCCCCAGCTGCAGAAGGCCGGCTCTCACCACCGCCGCCGCCACCGCCGCCACCAGTTCCGCCTGACCTTGCACGCCCCGCGCTCGCCGCGCGCCATAGCCGGCGAGGGCCGGCGGCTGTGGCTGCACCTGCTGCCGCGCCTACTTCCGTCGTCAGTGGCTGAGAGTGCTGGTTGTTGCGCGGCTGCTCAGGCGGTGCCTGCTGCGCGCGGCCGTTGCGCTGTGCGCTCACTGCCGCCAGCAAGCTGTTGGCTGGCGTAGTCGCAACCGGCCGGCGGGACGGTTGTGCGCTGCTGTTAGTTCCACCACCTGTGCCGCGGGCCGCTGATGCGCGCACAAAGGCGGCCTCAAGCTCGCTGCAGCTATGGGAGCGGCGGAGAGAGCGGCTCGCAGGTGCACCCGGTTCAGCGTCACTGCCCTCATCGCTGTCCCAGCCCTCGGCGTCCTTGGCACTGGGCCGGCCGCGCCGGCTGCGGCCGGCCCGGCCGATCTGTCCTGCGGACGCCCGGCTGCTACCGGTGCTGGTGTTTCCGAAACGCAGAGCATTGCCGGACCTCTGGGGCCCGCCACTGCTGCCACCATACAGGCGTGCAGCTGCACTGAAGCTGCTGCTGCTACTGTTGCCGCTGGCGCCTAAGCCCCGGGTGGCGCCTAATGCCCCGTGCGGCTGCTGCTGCCGTTGACCCTGTTGGCCTCGCTGAGGGTGCGACAGGCTCTGCTGCAACGCCGGCCGCATCGCGCTGAGCAGCTGGTTGCTCCGCGCATGCTGGCTTGCGAGCTGAGACTGCTCACTGCCCGTGCCTGCTGCCGGCCTGTGTTCCCCACTGTTAGCCCTTTGAGCTTCCAGCAGCTTCTCGAACCGGCCTGAGCCGCCGGTTGCCGAGCCGCTGCGATGGTGGGCGTCTTGATCCGCGGATCCAAGTGCAACTCCATGATCCGCGCTAAAGCCTGCATCGCCCAAACCGGATCCCGCGCTGGATTCACTCGAGGGTGTGCGCGCGAGTGCCGGACCCGTCCCCATATTGGAACCGGAATGACGCTGCCAAGGATGGTTGCTGCTGCTGGTGCTGCCGCCGGCGGCGGCATCATGCGACCAGCATGTTGCGGCCTCGCTGCCGCCGCCCCCACTGCTGCTGCCACCGCCGACACCGCCGGCGCTTCTCAGCGCCGCTAACGCCGCGGAGGCGGTGCCTGGCGCCGTGAGGTACGCGGCGGGGGGCAGTGCGCCGCACACGGGCGGCGTGGCGGCTGCGAACATGCTGGTGGGCAGGGAAGCGACCGGACCGGACAGCGCCTGGCCGGGGGTGGCGCCGGAGCCCTCGCTGCGCTGCCGTAGGCCGTGCAGGCTGCTGTTCGGCCTGGCGGGCGGGCGCATCCAGAAGCGCACGGACGAGGGACAGGGGTCAGCGATATGACGGTTTCGTGTGTCTCAGGTGCGTTTGCCTCACAGCCATATTGTCTCACATGCAGGGCAGCAGGTGGGCATTACACAGGCCGGAACACGCCAAATCTACCCACCCACCCACCTGGGAGGCCGCCCATGCGGATGGTCGGCTGGTGAGGGAGCCAGTGGCCGTGCCGCCATACCGCCGCTTCCGAACCCCCCCGAGGGAGGTGAGCTCGACAGCGGCACGGACGGGCGCACCGGCTCCACCCCAGCCCCTGGCCCTGCCGCCTGGGCTCGGTGGCACTCGCTGCCGGATTCCTCGCCACCGCTGGCCGCCCCCGCATCGCGGAGGTTGGTGTTAGAATAGCTAGAGCGCGGCCTGCGCCGCGTGGCAGAGTTACAGCGCCCCCGCGAAGCCGCATCAGTGGGGCCTGGCGGGCATGGCAGGTGCCCCGAGGTGGTGGCACCTCCTCCCACGCCGCTGACGCCGCTGCTGCTGTCGCTGTTTGCGCCGTGCTGGCTGCTGACGCCGCTGGTCGACACGAACGGCGAGTAGCCGGTGCGTGTGGACACGTGGCCGGACAGAACCGCCGACAGCGGCCTGTACGTGTGTGCAGCGGCATGGGCGCATGTCAAGAGCCACACGCGACATCCCAACCCGGCACCTCCAAATCGAGACAGCCTCGGCACATGGGCGGCAGTACTAACGCCGACCTTCCCCCAGAGCCACGCAGCTGTTCACAACCGTGCTTCTCCTCGTAGGCCACCACCAGCCTTTGCGTCCCATCCGCAGCCTGCACCCTGCCCACACCCTGTCCAGCGCACCCCGCCGCCGAGCCCACCCACACCTGGCCGTGGCCCCCAGCTGGTGCTGCGCCGAGTTGAGCAGGCACATGTCCCGCCGCCGGCTGCACCAGGCGCACTGGCAGCGCTGCTGCGGGAACAGGTCCGCGGCTTGCTGCAGAGTGGTTTGGAGGCAGGGGCAGGCAACCCAGCGGACGCGTCAGGGGAGCGGCAAGGCCAGGGGTTGCGGCGTGCGACCCTTTCACTCACTCAACCGACCGACCGACCGACCGACCGCGCCCGAGGCCCGTGCACTACAGCCCGCCCCCCGTCTCCTGCGCCTCACCAGCAGGATGCGGCAGTAGCGCTTGCGCAGCTCGGGCTCCGCCGCGGGGAACACCAGCTGGTAGCCGCCGCTCACGCCCTGCAGCCCACCACCTCCCCCGCCTCCTCCCGCACCCCCGACCGCACCCTCTGGGCAGTCCGCGGAGGCGGCGCCAAAGGCGCTCAACACACTGCTGAAGCTGTGTGCACGCCGGGACGGCCCGTCGAGCGCGTCGCCGCCGCCCCCACCACTGCCACTGCCAGTTCTTAGCATTTTGGTGGGGTGGGGATAGCTGCCGGGGTTGGGCTGCGGCCCGCCGTCGCTGAGGCTGCCCGAGGTCTGCCGGCTGCTGGCGCTGCCGCCGCCCCACACGTGGCCACCTGCTGCCAACAGCGCCGCCGAGCTGGCGGTGATCTCGTCCAAGGTGGCCGCCGCCGCCTGCAGCCAGACACAGCGTAAGTTTGACAGCGAGTTACAAGGTGTTCACTCTCGCACACTCCCCTTTGCACCTAATAGCTTCAGCATACCACCACCAAACACCGATCAGCCACGACCCCAGGCGTGCCTCACCCTCAGATGCCGGTTGCGTGGCATGGCGCTGAGCGCCCGCCGCAGCCCCGCGCCCACTGCGGCGTGGGTTGAGGGAGCGGCCGCCGGCGAGTTGTAGAGCCGCTCGCTCTGAGCCCGCGCCTCAGCCTGCTCAGCGGGGCAGCAGGGAGGGCAATGGCGACGACAGGAAGTGAGGACATGAAGACCAAAGGAAGGAACGGAAACAATTGGCTGGTGTGAGGTTTAAGAGCAAGCACCAGACACGAAATGTCCACCCGCCACCCCACCTGTAAGAACTCCCTCTTGGTCTCAGGCCGTTGCTGCAGGCTGTGCAACGTTCGGGCCAGCATCTCGCCCTTGACAGCGCGGTCCAGCCTGGAAAGGTTGAGTGCACACACACAAACACACACGTCACGCCGCGGTAACGCTACGCATTCCTGCGGTTGCATCCAACTATTCAAGCTTCTCGGTCTATAATGCCAGCCGCCTTCGCATTACCTTCGCCACTTCTCTTACCATCCTTGCAATCCCCGCCGGCAGCGATGTCAGCATGTCAGCACAGTCCCGAGCCACACAGCCGCACACACGCAGCACACCTGGAGTCGCTGGCGAACGAAGGCGAGTGGTTCACCTCCAGCAGCCAGGGCTGCAGCTCCCGGTCAAACATGATGTCAAAGCCCAAGAGCTCAAAGCACAGCGAGGGCGGGCAGGCGCAGGGCGCCGTGGGGTCCGCGGCATCCGCGCTGATGTGGTCCGGGGACAGGCAGTTGCAGCGCGGGCCCCAGCTGCTACTGCCGGCATGGCTGCCCCCACCGCTGCCGCTGTTGCTGCTGCCGGTGCCGGAGGCGGCGGAGAGCGAGGTGTGGTAGCTGTGCGCGAGCAACGGCTGAATGGCCATCACAGTCTTGTTGACAACGTCAGCTGCATGAATGCAAGCACACAACGCGTGGCATTAGCACGTGCGCGGCATGAATCCTGCATGCCAGCCTCCAGCCCCTCCAACACCAGCTTCGCCACGCCCGCCATGCCCCATCCTCTGCAGCTTTTGCCATCGTTCCGCCGCCACGCCCGGACGGCGTTGACAGTCCTGTCATCTAATCCTTTACACCGTAGCTGGGTTTCAGGAACTCATCGCCGCGGGCTCGCAATCAATAATGCCATCAGCATTGCAACCCCAACTGGTTTCCGAGGTTGGCGTCCCCTTCACCTGGTCCCGCCGCCGCTGCGCAGCCCCTGCCTCACCTATGCTGGCCTTCAGCGCCGCCACGCTGGTGCCGTGCTGCGCCGCCAGCTGCCCCAGCACCACCGACATCGGCCGCTTGTGGCCGCTGCCCGCAGGCGCCGCGTCACTGGACACAAAGCCGGCGGCTCCCTGACATTTGCCCCGGCACAACACCACACACGGCCGTGTCAGCCCAAGAATCAGAGAGCGCTTACGGTATTCCCAGTCGCTCGACGCAGCCCTCCGGGCTCAGCCCTCCTCTTTGCCGGTTCCCCTCTTCATCCCACGCACACCTTGTTCACTGCGTAGTTGGTGAGGTGCATGGTGACAGCCGCCAAGTTGGCGGGCGTGGGCGGCTGGTAGGGCTGCGCCGCCAGGCGGGCCAGGCCCTCGTCGTACAGGTGAATGCGCAGCGGGTCCACACTCAGGACCTGGGCAGGCGGGGAGTGGGTGGGTGGGTGGTGAAGGCAGCCGTCCATGTGAAGGGGAGGGGGCAGGCAGGCAGGCAGGCAGGCAGGCAGGCATGACTGTGTGCCGACGTGGGCTTTGTAGGTTCCGCAGGAAGCAGCGGCGACACAACGCACATACCAAGTCCGGCAAGGCCCTGCCCCTGATGCGCCCGGTCCTTGCAGTACCGTATGCTGTGCTGCATCGGCGTGTGCAGACCCCAACCTTTTCCTCCTGCCTCTCCCCCCATGTTCGGCAACGTGCCCCTCCCTGCAACCTTTACCTAATGCGGTATCTTACCAGGGCATAAACTCGCAGGTCAAACTTGTAGCCGTCTAGCAGCAGCGGCGTCCCGAGGTATGCCTGAGAGTACGGTTGCCCGGAAGGAGTTGGGGTTACCGTATAGGCAGGCAGCAGCGTGTGTTGAAATCAGAAACGGAACAAAGCCGCCAAACACGCGCGCGCAGTTACAGATACCTTCGCCAGAAACCAGCACGTGTGTGTGCGCGCCCACAGTATGGATGTGCAAGCTCCACTGCACTAGGGCGGCGCGTGGAATTTTAGGCGCCATCGCCGTTGCGCCCACACAAGCGCAGCCGGGCAGCGCGTTCCGCGCACACACCTGCGCCACGCAGCTGCTGATGTCCCCAGCGTCCTTGAGCTGGTTGGGGTACTGCACCAGCGAGATGCCACGACCCTGTCAAAGACGAGGCGGCGGCAGTAGTGGCACAAGCTCAAGCGCGATGCACCCTGTGCAGTCCTACAACCTGCAGGATGTTGCTGCTCGACGGCAGTGGGTGCGCGGGCGCCTACCTGCGTGCCTGCGCTGGGCTTGAGGATGAAGGTGGTGATGCCCTGCGGCCCGGCTGCCGGCTGCTGCTGCGCTCCTGCCCCCTGTCCTCCCTGCTGCTGCATGTGCTGCTCGCTGCGGGCCTTGTTGCGCCGCAGCGCCGCCAGCAGCTCATCCAGCTGGTCGGGCAGCACCAGGCTGGGCGGGTAGAAGCGGTACTCTGCGGTTCGGGGTGTGCGTGGCCCAAAGCGGGCATTGTCGAGGGATTCGGACTGGGGACCCGAGTGCGACAGCAGCATGGGGTTGCGGAGCACAGGCTATCGTGGCCGTTGGGTCGACGGGCAGGACAATGGCAGGCGGCGCAGCCGTGAGTGCGTGTGGCGGCGCGAGCCTGCATGCGAGCCGTTGAGCGCAAGCAAGCCACAGTCCCCCCCTACACTCGCCAGCCTCGCCAATCTTTTTAGCTGAACCACCTGACAGCCTTTGACCCGCTCGCACTCACCCGAGGGCAGGCGCGCCGCCATACGAGCCATGTGCTTGCTGAGCGCGCCCTTGCGGCAGATCTCCAGCATGCCCGGGAAGTGGTTGAGGCGCTGGAAGGGCAGCATGCGCTGCACGCGATCACCCGAAACCTGCCACCAGCGGTGCAGCACAAACAACACAACATTAGCGGCGCTGATGTCAGGTGACGCCAAGCCCCATGACACCTGTGCACAGGCTCAGGCCGCTACGCTACTCCTTTGCTGCGTCAACTGGTCGGGCGTCTTAAAAAGGAAGCTGGCAGGTGGAGCCCCCTAATCCAAGCCGTCCTAAACACACCGCCGGGCTCACCGAGAGGTCGCTCCAGAACAGGTCCCACATGTCGTTCTACAGGACGGGAAAGGACAGGCAAGGCCGCGGCAGCGGAGCGCATGGGCACGAGTCTTGTCTCAACACGGGGTATCCAGATGAGCCCATCCTGAATGCATGATAGTGGGTGCATGCATTGCCATGCCACCGCCCCCGAAGACGCAGGTGGGTGCCCATTAAAGGGTGGGCCACAGCACTGGCAGGCCTGCACACTGCGTCACTCACTTCGTCCTCCGCCACCGTGTAACCCATCCGCTCCGCCGCCTCTCGGACGAGCGGGTACTTGCATGCCGACAGATTCACAATCAGCCGGCTGCTCACCTCCCTGCGTTTGGGGCGCGCGCCTGTGACCTCATAGCCCTGACAGCCAGGAGCCCCCCCCCTCCCCGCTTCGACACGCGTTTGCGCACAGTCAACGGCTTCCGCGGCGCCGCGGGGCGGTGGCCGGGACGTCCAAGGCTGACCCGGTACTATATGGTGATCCCGACTACCAGCTAGGGGCCTGGCACCAGTAATCGCTCCAACCTGCCCGCGAATGCACATTTCCCTTCGGCACTCCCCATCTGTTAACCGCCTCGTTCACCAGGAACACACAATGGTTGAAGTATACATTTTCAAGCTCACCGCTTCTTTACGTTCATTCCTGTGCCGGCTCCCCGTGCCGAACGCCGCTGAACCAGGTATATCTACGCCATTTAGAGTCGCGCTAATGCTCATAAGCTGGTAGGCGGTGCCGGCCAAGCGGGCCCCCAGGCACTTGCTTTGGAACTCTGGTCATTCGCACGTCGTTTGGCTTCGGTCACCGAGTGAAAATAAGAATACGAGCGTGGTTCCTTTTCATGCATATCATTCTCAAGCCGGTCAATCTGCGGGCGTAGCCGCAGGCCCATGCAAACCGAATGGTCGGCAGTCTTCTCTGCTTCCAAGGTCGGTAGGTGACTGCTCCGTGTATCTAAGGTCCCCACAATTCACTTGCATTGTAATTGCTACAAAGGCTTCTCCTGTGACGACAAACCACCCATAAAAACTTTCTCCACGACCAGGAGCCTGCCTTGCGACGTGCTTTGTGGAAATGAAACAAATATGACGTTGAAATATTTTGGCTCCAGCCAGGCTGGAGCCATCCCCAGGCGCCGCTTGCCCGCCGGTGGAGGAATCGTCAGCCAGGCGATCCCAGGCGCTTCCTTGCCGCGAAAATCGCCTACGCTATCAGCAGCAAGTGGATCGTCAGTAGTGGCTGCTATCCTGGGCTGCTATGCGCCGCGAGGGACGATGTGCACACATCGGACCAAACCTCTGCGAGCGGTCCTGGTTGCGGCAGCCACCTCCAGCAAGACTGTGCAGCGTGGAAAGTCAGACGTGTCTGAAGGAACAGTATTCGCGAGGAGACCCAAGTCGCTGCTTGAAGCGCAGGACGAGGCAAGGGCGCTTCAAAACAGGCTAAAAAGCGGGACTCGCGGCATTACGGGTGGAGAGTGCAACAAGGTCTTGCGAGGTGGGTAGTGCGTGGCCGGGGCCCCGACCCTCCGCTCAACCTGTGGCGACGATTGCCTCCAAGCCGCCGAGCCCGCGCTGCGTGGCGTGCCAAGCTCTGCGGCATGAATGTACCTATTTATTATCGTCATTTTGACATGCATTTGTGGCTTTGGGAGCAGGAGCCGTGCGCTATCCTTGCTCGTATCGATTTGCCTTCCGCCTGCTTAACCCGCACTGCCATCGCCTGTTGATGTTGTTAACACGTTGACTGTTCATTTGCATGTGCAGCACTCTGCCAGGCCGGGGAGCGGTGGCGCGACGTGCTGCAAGTCTACAACGACCTGCGTGGTGCGGGCGTGCAGCTTGACCTGGCCTCGTACCGCATGCTTATGGACGCCGCGATTGAGGTGAGCTACCGTGCGGATGTTGATTCGGTCTGGGGTGTGTGTGGCGGCACGCTAATGCGGCTAGGGTGGGCAAGAGGGGAAAGGCAGTGTCGACGTGGCGTGCCTCGCGCCTGCCGCACAGCTTGCCAACGCCTCAGCGGTAGATGCGCCCGCCCCCGTTGCCGCCCACCCATTCCTGCGTCGCTTGTATTCGACACCAATGCGGCGCAGCCGCTCACGCGGCCCCCACTCTGCTGCCCCTCGCACGGCCCCATGGCTGTGTCTCTGGCCCCTGGTCATCCTCCTTCCCTCGGCGCGTCCCGCCGCCCCGTCCCATGCGCACAGGCCAAGCAGGGCCTGGACGTGGTGGAGCTGCTGCGCCACTGCGAGGAGGCGCACGGCCACGCGCCGGTGCCCCTGTACTGCGCGCTCATCTCCCGCCTGCTCAAGCACCCGGGGCGGGGCACGCCCGCCAAGCAGGCCGCGTACGGCGTGTGGCGGGCGCTGCGCGCCTCCGGCCAGCGGCTGGACGAGGTGGCCTTCCGCACCGGCATGAACCTGTGCGTGGAGCTGGGGCAGATCGGCGAGGCGAGGCGGCTGATGGACGCCATGCGCGCGGCGGGCTTCCGGCCCGGCTGGGGCGCGTACCACATCCTCATGAAGTACCACGCCTCGCGCGGTGACATGGACGGCGCGCGGCGGCTATTCGCGCAGCTGCGGGCGTACCGGAGTGGCAAGCCGCTGGGTGAGTGGGGCAGCGGCGGTGAAGGGCGGCGCCGGCGGCGGCACATGTTGGGGGATAGCATGCGTGATGTGCTCAGTCCAGGGGTTCACGGCTCGGCCCGTGGCGTGCGATCCGCCGCCATCCCGCATATGACTGCGCTCGGCAAGCCGTTCCGACCCATACATTTTACTCTTGACCTCCTGACCCGCCGCCGCCCCAAACCGCGCAGAAATATCGGCCTACAACACGCTGCTGTGCGGCTTCGTGCGCCTGGGCGACCTGACCATGGCGCGGGCCGTGCTGGACAAGGCGAGGCGCGAGGGCGCGCGCCCTGACGCCGTGTCCTACAGTGCCTTTGCAGCGGGGCTGGCGGCGGCCGGGCGACTGGACGAGGCGGAGGCGCTGCTGGGCGAGATGGCGGAGGCGGAGGGGCTGCGGCCGGGGGCGCACGTGTATGGTGCGCTGCTGGACGGCAGCGTGCGGGTCAACGTGAGTTGGGCGTGGAGTTGGGTATGGGGAGCGGGCGGGGTTGGGACTGGGGTTGTTTAGGGCAGAAGGCACTTTCAAGGACCACGGTAAAAGATTGCCGCAGCACAGGTGTGCGTAAGGAAGGACGGCGGGTGACCGGGGTCCGACGATGTCCAGGGATGCGCCTCTAAAGCCCCGCGCTGCGTCCGGAATCGTGGCTGCGGTTTTGCAGAGGCGCAAAAGTAATGTGCGAGTGTAGGAACCGGGCTAGCTGTTGAAATCCCCCAAGCATGCCCATTTCTCCACTTGCCACAGACAAGCTCATTAGAAGTAGGTAAATTGCATTGCGTTTCGGCAGCAGCATGAGCGCTCAAAAGCACCTCACTGCGCAAATCAGCATCGCGGCTGAGGTTTTGCAGCGGCGCCACACCAGAATGCAGGACTGCGACAGCTACTGCGCGCCCCGGCTCCCCATGCCGCCGCGCCACTGCTCGCGACCTGCCACACTACTTCCACATGCTGTCACGCCCAACTCATGTTGCATGCGTGCAACCGCCCCCCATGGTCCGCACCCGCGTTTGCCGCGTCGGGGGTTGCTTACTCTGCTCCTCATTAAACTTGTTTGTTGGCTGCCCGCAGGACTGGGCCCGGGTGGAGCGGCTGCTGGCCCGCATGCGGACGGAGGGGCAGCGCCTCACCCTGGCGCACTACAACATCCTCATCCGCGGCCGCTGCTACAGCTCGCCCAGCTTCGGTGGCGCCCTCAGCTACGCCGCCGCAGCTGCGGCGGCGGACCCAGACGGAGGCGGCCTTGGCGTGCCTGCGCCCGCGGCGGTGCCGCTGAACGGCAACGGTGCAAGCAGCAACGAAAACGGGCATAGCAGCACCCACGGCGCGTTGAACGGCGCAGCTGGTGTGAACGGCGCTTCACTGGCAGTGAATGGCGCTGTCGTGCACAACACCGTGAACGGCAGCAGCAGCGGCGTGGCCGTGAACGGCAGCGTCCACACCAGCTCCAGTCACAACGTCACTGTCTCCGCGTATGCGCCAGTCATTCTGCCAAACGGCCTGAACGGCAGTAGCCCCAGCCCCTCGGCCTCGTCTAGCAGCAGCAGCACCCATGGCAGCAGCAACGGCACCGGCGCCTCCGCCCCAGCCGACGACATTTCCAGCATCATGGATTTCGGGGACAGCACCGCCACCACCAGCGCCGCCAACGGCACCAACGGCATCAACGGGTTTGGCTCCAGCACAGCGCCCTACGCCTCGGGCGTGGGCGGCGCGGCGGGCGAGCACGTGGACGCGCTGATTGCGGAGATGCGGGCGTCCGGCCTGCGCCCCGACGCCGTGACGTACGGCACGCTCATCCACGCGGCGGTGCGCAGCGGCAGCGTGGACGCGGCGCTGGGGGTGCTGAGCGCGATGCGGCTGGAGGGCGTGGCCCCGGACGCGGCGGTGTTCACCAGCCTCATGAAGCTGTTCCGGGGGCAGGGCATGCAGGCGCAGGTGAGGAGCGGGGCATAGAGGGGTGGGGGACGGGGCGTGGAGCGTTGAGTGCGGCCGTGCGGGTGTCGGGTGTCGGGGGCCAGGCGGGGAAAAGGGGACAGGAGCGACAGCACAGGCGAGGGAGTCAGGTGGGGGGAGGAGTGCGTGGGCCGCTACGCGTGTACAGGCGCGCCGGGGGCACGAGTGCGAAGGGCTGGGCCAAACGCGAACTCATCAACGGCCTGTTGCGACGCACGCAGGCGTTGGAGTTCTTCCAGCAGCTGTCGGGCAGCCGCTCCGCCGCCGTGGACGTGTGGAGCCTGACCTGCCTCACAGCCGTACACGCCAGCGGTGGCAACATGGAGGAGGCGGAGGGCGCGGCGCGGCGCGCACACGACCTGGCGGCGGAGCAGGGCCTGGCGCCGCCGGTGGAGGCGGCGTACGCGCTGGTGCAGGTATGCGCGGCGGAGCGGGGTCGCGAGGGCGGAGCGAGTTTCGGAGGGTAGAGCGGGGGTACGGGTTGGCAGAGGAAGGGCAACGCGGTTGTCCGGGACGTTATATGCGCGACCGGCTGCGTGCAGATTTCCCTTGGTTGCATTTTCCTCTTCCTGCAAGCCGTTGTCCCCATTCCGTTGACCCGTAGTTTCATTGTGCGCTTCACAGGGCTACGGGCAGCAGCGGCAGCTGCGCAGCGCGCTGCTGGCTTTCCGCCGCTTCCTGGCGTCCGGCGGCCGGCCGCACCGCAAGCTGTGCGAGTACACCTACCGCCTGTGCCTGGCGCACTTTGACTTTGCCGCGGCGGGCCAGGTGCTGCGCGCCATGCGGCTGATGCGCGGCCTGCCGCTGCGCGAGGAGCTGTACCGGCAGCAGTGGGAGGAGGCGCAGAAGCGGATGCAGGTGCGGGACCGATAGGCAGGCAGCCGCGCAGGCGGCTCCGGTGTCGCGGGGCGGTGGCGCGGCTGGTTGCAGAATGCTGCGCGCCGGGGTGTGGGCTGGGGGAGCAGCTGGTGCGCAGCGCAGTGTGGTGGCGAATGATAGGTAGGAATTCAGGGCAGCAACAGGCAGAGGGCGTGCGCGATTTTTGGTAGGCATTTTAGGTGAGGCTATAGCTTCAGCAAGACAGTGAGGGCTTGGGTCCGGCGACTCCGCATTACGCATATACACCCCAACCCGGCTGCGGCGGTGCTTACCCGCAGGCTCGTCGCCCATCGGCGGCAAGCGGTGGCAGCAGCGGTGGTGGCAGCAGCGTCGGCGGCGACTTCGCGGCGACCGTGGCGGAGAAGTGGAAATGGTGGTTCGGGCTTCCCAACAAGTATTATGAGTCGGAATGGAAGTAGCTAGAAGCCTGTTAGGTAGGTGGGAGCTGCTGGGGTTGTAATTGGACGCAGCTGCCCGCAAAATCTACGCCGTCCTGTAGGTTACCGGCAGCACTGCTTCATTGTCACCGGGGCTTAAGACAGTGCTTTATACGGCGTGTATGTTTCGCGTATGTAGCACGGTACTCGTGTTTTGGGGATGCAGCACCATGAATGCACTTCAGGCAGAGCACGGAATTCAGACAGAGGGGTTGGGCTGCTCACAGAAATTAAGAACTCATTCTCAACGCCACGCATGCAGGGCGGTCAGTCAGGCATTCTTGCGGGTGTCGATGCATTGCAGACGTTGAGGCTAGTGGGCATCAGGCGGGTAGATGCTCGTACATTCAGAGCGCGCGGCAGCTGAACAGCCGTTTTTTCCTTGTGTGTATGCAAATCGATGGTGTTTGTGCGGGTTTTTGTGACGTGATCATTTGAAGGCGGATGAGCTCGCGCGAGGAGTGGCGTGTGGATCGGACGGGGTCCTGCGTGAGCGGGCTCGACGCCGGCGCGGCCGGCTTACACAAACGTGCTGTCAACGATGCGCTGTCTGGACAGAGTTTGGGAGTTCGTGTAACACACATGCTTCTTCAAGTGGGCCGCCGTGTCTCGATACCGACACACCCGTGCAGGAAGCAGACCCGTACACGCCAGGTCAGTCGTAGACGCGTTTCGTGGGGAGGGGCACGCCCTTCAGCCCAGGGTGGACAACTAGCATTCAGTGGAACTGGGTGGACAGACCAGCCTGGGATGCAGTGCCCTGCACGGGTGCATGCCTCCACTGTATTAGGGCCACCCGTGGCTCTCGCCAACGCTGCGTCCCCAAACATCCAAGCAATGCGATGAGTTCACGGTCTGGTATACAATTTACATGGCAGGCGTCTTGCGGCCCTTAGGCCCAACTTCAGTGCGGCACTGCTACACCCTCACACGTGCTTAGGCCCAGCTTCAGTGCTACACCTTCAGACGTGCGCCCCATCTGTCCAAAATTTGCATCACGGACCTTCCGTCGGTTCGTTAACTCATAATAATAATTGTTGAAATCGACCAAACGTGTTGGGTTCTGTTTGGTACGCCGCATAGTCACGCCAGGGGAGGTCACGCCCAGGGGTCGTCGCCCAGGGGCCAGTTCGATGATATCCAAGTGTTTAGAGTCGGCGCCGCGCCGTACGTCCTGCAGCTTTACTTGGCCGCGGGCGACTCGATCACCAGGGGGCCCACGTTGTCGCCGGTCTCCTTGTTGTGCCTGGGGTCGCAGAGAGGTGGGACAAAACAAGGTTCACCCGGCGAGATGATGGGCGGTCGGTGGGGGGTAGGGCGGCTGAGGGCCACACAACATCAACTCATTCAGTCCCACGCCACTCAGACCCCATGTGCAGCCCTGCGAGACGATCACGCTCAATCCCAGTAACTCACTTGACATGGGCACCATCGCACATGGGGAACTGCGTGTGGGAGATGGGGCGCGGGGGAACGTCAGCGCGGACGGTCGGGTGCGCGGAGCACTGAGTGCAACACCCGCCACACGTCGCACCTCAGCGGACTCAGCTCACCTTGCCCGACCTCCAGCAGCGACAGTACACGGCCTTCGGCTTCGGCAGGTCCTCGACCTGCAAGCATTATCAGCCACGGCGGCCAATTGAGCTGGCAACTCGGCATTGAATTTGGCTGGGCCACAGACTCGCCTTAACGAAGTCGGCGACCTTCTCCTCGGACTTCCGGATGCTCGGGTTAATCTGGCCAGACGCGCGCACAACGACGGTGCTGAACCGCGAGGCGCGGGCGCTGGACACAGCTGAGGACACGGAGCGAACAGCGTAGGCCATGGTGGTGCTAGGATTGTAAGGGGAAAAGACAATTTAGTATGCAGTGCATGCGGATGCTTTAAGAGGGAGAAGGGGCGGGTTGCATCAATCGCATGTAAGCTTGCCAATCGCGCCAGTAATAGCGGACCCGTTCCTAGTCAGGGTCAACCGCTTACGCAGTGGGACACACCATTTGTTTAATGAATGTCCTAGCACGTCCTGTGACGTGACGTGAAAGTCACCCAGGGTGGCCAACCGTCAGCGCTGCGCGACTTGCCCTGGCAGGTCACACGGCTCGCCATCCCTGCACACGCCAACCCCCAAATCGAGCCCGCCTGGCGCATCCCCCACATCACCACTGCTCCCCGTTTCGTTAATTATCATGCCTCGCGACACACCCTGCACAGTCACATAAAATCTCTCTCTTTCCAATCACGCCATTCCACGTCGCTGCCCGCGCGACCACTCCCCGCCCCGCACGCCGCCGCCTGCAGCTACCGACTGTGATGGAAGCTGCTGCCTCCGTGCGGCCCGGTGGGGCTCTTGGGACGCAGATCCTCAATCTCATCGGTGGTGGGCACCAGGATGACCGACCCCGGGGGCGGCTTGGGGCCGTAGGTGTTCTGCACCCACACGCTGCCGTCGCGGTTGCGGAAATGATCCGCGTAGGCCTGCGCATCAAGAGCGTGGCGGTGGTGCGCGGCCCGGGGGTTGGTCGTGGTGGGGTTGCGGAGCTACGGCGGCAAAGGTAAGTCCGCCGTGATTGCGGCCATGGGGAGTCGATGCCGAGGGCACAGCAGTGTTGACGGAATGGCAGTCGTGGACCAGCGCAGGGGCGGCTCCGTGCACTGTCACTGCCCCCTGTGCCCCCCCCCCTGCGAGACAGCGCCTGCGCACCTTCGCCGAGAAGTTGGACGAGGTGAGGGAGCGGCCCACCGTCACCCAGCCGTTGCGGATGTTGTGGTCCTCACCGAATAGCTCCAGGCGCCGCCTGGGGAAGGAGTGCGCACGGATGAGGTGGTGTGGGCATTAGTGTGAATAAATTACACGGCCACGGCCATCCCCCCTGACTTTGCCCTGAACCCCCAACCTCCAAGCTGCAGACACCACCCGCACCGCCGGCCCACACAGATCCACCACCTCACCTGCCGTTGCAGAAGCGCTCGATGATGTGGTACAGCTCCTCGGGCTTGCGCGTGGAGCCCAGCTCCGGCTCCTCGCTCACCATCACGTCCGTGTCCACGTTGGTGTGGATGATGTGGCCGTCGGTGGCGCGGCGCACGCTGCCCTTGATGCCCACGAGGCAGTGCTCCTGGGCGGTGGGTGAGAGGAGGGCGTGGGCGTGGGGGTTACCAGCCCAAGCTAAACCAAACCAATGCGTGTGCGTCACCAACTGAAGCAACGCTCAATTCTTTTGAGGGAGGAGGATAGCTGGGGAACCGGGGAAGGGGGCCGTCACCACCTCCGTTGCGCGCGACTCATCCGCGGCGTGTCGGTGTCGTCCCCCCCCCCAAATCCTGCCAAGCCGTCCCCAGCCCCCAGGGTGCTCCCGCGTGGCGCTGCCGCCCCCGCCCCCCTAGGGACTGCGCACCTTGGTGTGCACCAACATGGACTCCGGGTGCTGGTTGGCGGCGGTGAGGTAGGGCCGCCGCCCGCCGCCCGGCCCCTTGCCGCCCTCCTTGTTGGTCTTGATCCAGCAGATGTCCTCCACGCGCCGGAAGCCCCACTTCTGCGGAGGGCAAGAGGAGAAGGCGGCGGGAGATGTGGGGTTCGGAGTGTGGCGCCACTGATGTGGGAGCCGAGCTGCAGAGAGGTCAAGGCTGCCGCGCTAGCTGCCCAGCTCCGTTGTCCTTCTGAGCCCGCCCCATCCCACGAACCTGCACACCTCCCCGTGTCCTTCCCAAGCGCCGAACCACCCCCTCCATCGCCACCACCAGCAGCACCACCGGCACCACCACATGCGAGGACCCCGCCTCACGCCAACTGCTGTGGCCGTGCGTGTCCCGCCGGCACCACCCAGCCCCACCCAGCCCCGCACCATCACTTCCACCGCCACCTTCCGCGCCCCTTTCCAGCCCCCCCCCCCCCGCCCCCGCCCCCGCCCCCGCCCCCGCCCCGCGCCTGCGCCACGCGCCGCACCTGCATGCACACGCGCCCCGCCTCCAGCCCCTCCTCCGCGCCGCACCACAGGAACAGGAAGCAGGGGTTGTCGGCCACCGCCTCGATCTCCAGCGCCTGGATGTCCTGCCAGCTCCACACCTCGGAGTCGGCCATCTGCAGCGCGGGAGCGCGCGGGCGCGGGTGGGGCAGGGGGGTTGCAGGGATGGTGCGAGAAGTGCAGCAGGGGCCTTGCCAGGTCCACAAGTGGAGGACGGGGGCAGGTCTCGGGGGCATCGGGCATTCCCCGCCTCCACGCCCCTTTTCAAGATGCTCCTTCAGGAGCCGCTCCCCTGCCCCTGCCCCAGCCCCCTCCCAGCCCCCTCCCAGCCCCCTCCCAACCGCCTCTCAGCCTGCTCCCAGCCCGCTCGCACCATGCCGGGCGCGCGGCGCACGTACTCCTCCCAGGGCGGGTCCACCAGGATGACGTCGAACTTGGTGCCGAACAGCTCGGGGCTGAGCCGCGTGGAGCGCAGGTCGGCGCGCAGGAACAGCGGCGGCGTGGCGTGTACCGACACCTGAGCGGGCACGCAGCGCGCGGGCAAGAAGGCAAAGTGGGAGCAGGAAGAGAGTGCAGCAACGAGCGGGTCGGGGGGAGGGGGCGGCCAATCGGCCATGCGAACGGCGTGTTCTGAACTCGAGGCGCCGAGGGGTGCGAAGCGCGCGGCCTCAGGAAGCCCCATATTGAAATCACGCCACACTGGAGGTCACCCTGCCGCCTTGTGACACCCGCCTTGTGACACCCGTTCATGCGGTTACCCACCCCCCACCCGCCCGCTCGCTCGCCCGCCCACCTGGCGGTCCTTGCGCACAATGAGCTCTTTGAGCTTGGGGTACTCCTCATAGCTGGGTGGGAGGAGGGAAGGCGGGAGGGCGGGGCGCGGACGCACAATCAGGAAGTGCGACGCGACCAGTGCCAGCGGGCGGCAGGGGACTTGCGCAGCGCGGATGGCCCTGCCCTCACACCGTGTGTCCCAAACCCATCCCGCACTATATCCAGCCTTGCCGGCCCGTCCTGCGCCACCGCCCACCCCCAGCCCGCAGTATTCATCCCTCCCCCGCCCCCAGCACTCACCGGTCCGTCAGGTGCGTGTCCCGCAGGAAGTTCTGCGGCCGCAGCCCCGTGTCCACAAAGTTCTGGCTGTAGTCATTGGACATGTGCTCCGCCGCGGCCCCGGACCCCCCGCCGCCTGCCCGGCCGCCGCCACCACCACCGCCGCCACCGCCGCCGCCACCACCGCCACCGCCCTCGCCGAGCCCGCCTCTCCCACCGTAGCCGCCGCCGCCGCCTCCGGCCATGCCCATACCCATGCCCATGCCCATGCCGCCGCCCTGCAGGCCCATGGGTCCGCCAGCTCCGCCCATGCCGGGCTGCTGACCCATCATTCCGCCCATGCCGCCCATGCCGCCCATGGGCCCCATGCCCATTCCGCCGGGGCCGCCGCCGGGCGGCTGGGGCGGCGGCGGCATCATGCCACCGGGAGGGCCCATCATGCCACCTGCGAGGGCGAGGTGCGGCAGGTCGAGCGGACCGAGCCCAGCCTGTACATTGCGCGCTGCTGCCCGCCACCTGCACCCCACCCCCTCCTCCTCACCGCCATTGCCATTGCCCCGCCCCGCCCCGCTGGAGCCGCCATACAACGCGCACCCGCCCAGGCCCCAAAGCCCGCCCGCCCTCCAATCCCCTCGCCGCCCACCCCACCCATTGCAGCCCCACCCACCTGGCCCCGCGGCCGCGCCGAAGTCCGGCATCATCATCATGCCGCCCATGGGGCCGCCCATGCCCATGGGGCCGCCCATGCCGGCGCCCATCATGCTCAGCAGCATCTCCGGCGTGAAGTCCATGGGCGGCATGCCCTGGCAGCGGGGGAGCGTGGGAGCGGGGAGGTAAAGAAACACCGAGGAGGGAGTGTTGGGCGTCGGGGCTTGGCTGAGGAGGAAAGGTGGTTCAAGGCGCGGGATGTGCTGGTTGGGCGCAGGGACACGTGGGGCTGTGCTGTGCGGCTGGGGGTTCCAGTCTCCAGCGCGTGCGGCGGTGGGACCTCCTGAAGCCCCCTGGGGATTGCTCAGGCAGCGGCATGCATCTGGCACTGTTCCGCAGCACCCGCCCACCACAAGGCATCGGGCGGCACGCACCCCGTACTGCGCTCTCAGGGCCCAGCTCACCGGAATGGGCCCGCCCATCATGGCGCTTGGATCAGGCGGAAACATGCCCATGGGGGGCTGAGGGGGCCCCATGTCGCCTGGGTCTGCCGGGGGAGGGGACCGGGCACGCCCTGGCGTGAGCAAAGGTGATGCGGGCAGTGCGAACCCTTCCTCAGAGGGCACCACCCCATGCCCACACCCAGTGTCCGGCCCCAGCCTGCCGCTCCCTGGCAAAATTTCGCTTCCTCGTGCCGTATGGAATGGCTTACTGTGGATGGACCGGGGCCCACGGCCGCCCTCGCGCGCGAACATGATGCGACCTGCACCTCCTCGGCTGCGGCCCCGCCCTCGCCCACGGCCATCTCCAGAAGGCCCTTGTCCATCTTGCATTGTAGATGATCAAAATCTGTCGAATCACTGCGCTCCTATTGTCAACTGCATTCTCGATCACGCCTGGCCGTGCTGAAGCTACTTATCTAAGCTGTTCCTTTGGTGATACTAGTCACGAGTAGCTTGTCGGCGGATATGGCACGGATGAAAGACGCTGTATTTATAATTAACAAGTATTGCTCTTGGTGCTCTTGCTTGGCGCCCGCTCTTACGACTGCTACTAAAAATGGCTTTCGAAATTATAGAACGACTTGTGTGATTCTATGGCCAGCGCGGCGGCTTAATCATTCCGGCGTGCGTGTGTGTTTTGACAGACCCGGCATTACGACCCCCACCTTCGGACCTCCCCTTTTTTTACCTTCGGCTTCCTCGCTGTTTGACAATGGTTTTTCGCCACACATGTTCGCCAGAGCCTATCGCTCACACTCATACTCTGTCCTGTGCGTGGCCAGTCCGCACTACGCCACGTCCGGGTGATGGACGCGATCGCGTGAAGGTGTGACGGTGGTCACACGTACAACCATTCCCCGCCGTCAAGCGACTCTCCACAATACAGGCTTGCGCCTGAACGTGCGCCAATTGTGTTCCGCAGCGGGCTGCGCTAGCTGCCCATGCAGTTCACAAATCACAGAACCACAAGATGCCATGCAGCTGGTTACACAGATTCGAAACACGTCGAGGCAGGCAGCCAGGCGCCCATACATACGGTGGACCGGTCTTTCCTTCTCGCCTGTTTTGAGCAGCTTGGCGTGGGGCCCGGCTTTGTGGCGTGGGTGTCCCGGCTGCTGTCTGATACGCGGGGTGCGGCCTTGGTTAACGGCCACGTCTCGGGGTGGGTGCCCCTAGCGGCGGGCGTGCGGCAGGGGTGCCCGCTCGCGCCCTTGCTGTACCTCGCCGTGGCACAGGCTCTGTTGGCGTGGCTGCGCAGCCGGGGCCATGGTGTGCTGGCGGGTATTGCGTCCGTACTGGCATCGCAGTATGCGGACGACTGTACGCCCCTGTTAGCGGGGGTGCAGGCGGTGCCAGCGTTTCTAGCGGACATGGATGTTTTTCGGTATGCGTCTGGCCAACGTTTGAACATGAGTAAAGTAGAATTGCTGGTGATGGGTGCGTCCGCTGGGACCGGGGTTGTGGCGGCCGCGGTCAGTGGGCCGCCGCTGCCGCCTGGGTGGCGCGTGGTGAAACAAGCCAAATCCTTGGGTGTCCATTTTGGCGACTGGCGTGCTGACACCCCCCCGGTTGATTTTGCGGGCGTGGTTACGGTCCTGGGCAAAATTGCACGCATGCCTGTGTCCATGTTTGGCCGGGCGTCCGCGGCCTCCGCGTACGCATTGGGCAAATGTCTGTACCACTTGGAGTTTGCGGGCTTCCCCACCCCTGTGCGTTTGGTCCATGAGTTACTCGCGAAGGTAGCAGCGGTGGTGGACCGGCGCCTGTCGCCTGCGCAGTACGCGGACCGGCCCCACGCTCGGCCTACCGGGGTGTCGCTAGAGATTATGCAGCTGCCGCCTGTGTGTGGGGGCCTGGGGCTGCTGCCTCTGGTGCCCCATATCCGCGCCCGGCATGCGGGGTTGGCTGTGCGTTGTGTGCTGGGCGCGTGTGGTCTCCTGTCGTACGTACCGCCGTGGGTGACGGTGGTGGCGGCGTGGCTGCGCCGGCGCCATCCCGCGGCCACGGTGCTGTGTGTCTTGTGCCCTGGGGGTGGCTCGCGTGTGCTGGACAAGCCTGTGGCCCCTGCCTCCCGGCCGCTTATCCGGCTGCTTGGGGCGGTGTCAGAATTGCCTCCAATTGCTTTGGTAGCACCGCCGGCGCCCGGCGCCTGGGTATACAACGTGCCCTTGTGGGGCAACCCGGCGCTTCGGGACGGCGCGCGCACTTTTTATGACGCTTTTCCTGACTTGTTTGCCCTGCCGGGGTTGCTGTGTGTGGGCGTACTGGTGGCGGTGCATGATGGCCTGTCCCGTGTGCGCGACATGTACGCCTGCCCGGGCGGGGGCTGCCCGAACGTTGCTAGTGAGTGTACGCGGGTGTACGTTGACGAGGTGTGGCGTCGGGTGTTAGGGTGGCCACCGCGGCGGCCCCTGCCTGCCCCCCTCCCGGGCCCGGCCTCTGCCCATCTCGCAGCGGCGCGGGTGGCCGCCGCCGTGGCCCTACTGCCCGGGGGGTGGGAGGCCGCCGCGCGTACCGCCCGCTCGGATCCCGGTGGCGTTGCTGCGGCTCCACCGCCAGATGCGTCGGTGCAGCATGTCGTGCGAGGGCTTGGTTGGGTTCCAGTGGCGGGGCCGCCCGTGCTGTTACTGGAGTATACGGTCAAGATTGGTACGCTTATGCAGCTGGCGCCACAGCTTGAGCGGTTGGGCGCGAAGCACTTAGAGTATGTTCGTGAGGCCGGTGTCATTGGCGTGCCTGACGCGGACCAGCTGTTGGCCGCGGGTGCGTTCCGTGCCACACTGGCGCGCTTGTGGGCCTTGAAGTGGGAGAATCGGCATAAAGAGGCTTTGTGGCGTTTGTCCGCCAATGCGTGTTGGGCGTTCCCTAAACGTGCCAGTGAGCGGGCTGCGGGCGTAGTGCATGTTTGTCAGGCTTGTGGCGAGGGGATGGCGCACGGGGATCGCCGGCACTACTTCTGGGATTGCGTGGTGGCACGGGCGCTGCGTGAAGCTATCGGTATGGCTATGGGCGCGTTACCCTGTGACTCTTTGGATGCCCTTGCCCGGTCGGAGTTGTGGCTGGTCCAGCCGCCGGTTGGGCTGTGTCAGCCGGTGTGGGATGTTGTGTGTCTTGCTGCGTTGTCGGCCATGGACTTGGGGCGGCAACGGGTGGTTATGGCTGGCCACGGTTTGCCTGTGTCCGCAACCCTCCCGTCCGCGCGTGTGTTAGCTATTGGTGTTGCTGTCATTACGGATTTCTGGGGGCGCCTGCAGGCCTTCTCTAGTTTGGGTGTCAGGCCTGGTGGGTGGGATGCGGTCCCCTCTGGCCACCCCTTCCTGGCGCGCGGGTCGGGTGGTGGCGTGGCGTTGGTTCCGCCGTGGGATGATGCGTCTCCGCCGCCGTCTCCATGAGGTTGGTGTTGTGCGTCTGTGGGAGTGTTTGGGCGTGCCCACCTGTTTCGCCGCCCTAGCTTGCGTCTGCTGGCGCTAGATTCCGCGTTTTCGTGTAGTCTGTCTGCTTGGCTGTTGCTCAGATTTGCGGTGCCTTATGAGCCGCGTGCTTTGTGATGCTGCTGTTTGGTGTGGCTTTGGCGGGCTGCGGCTTAGCTTCGGCGCACCTACGCAGCTGTGAGTTGGGTTGGCAGCCAAGCGGGGGTTGCGGTTTGCTGCGTTCTTCGGAATGGTGGCTTCCCTCGTAGCCGTGATGGTGTTTACACTGTCCCCTTCTTGTAACCTCGCAATCATACATACGCTAAGCTGCTTGATTGCGCCACGCACACCCATTTGATGCGCTCTATCCTAACCGTCCATATGCTACTGTTTAAGCTCCTTAATTCGCAACAAAAGACTGACGGGCAAGCATGCCGCCGTCTGCAGCAGGGATGCATGCGTCCCAGGCCATCCGTTACTGTTTCCGTCCTTCGGCACGTAGATATCATAGGTGCCGTACCGGTACATCGAGTTGACTTGATTGTGCATACACATCTGTGCGATGGCGTGCTTGCCTCCTCATCATGCACGTGCATTCATCACACTCAACCGGCTCAGCACGCGTGCTTATGCAAGCAGCAGGCGCATGCAAGTTATGCAGGCGTACATGCACGACTTGCTTCGCGTGCACTCGCAGGCACTGGCAGGCACACAAGCAGGAACGGCCACGCACGTGGGCGAATGATACCAAGCGCGAGTACGAGTGTCCTTCATCATTCATTCATTTGCGTTAGCGCTAGCAGCGTGAACTGTGGTCTTACATGCCCATGGTGCATGAAAATTCAACTCGATTACGTAGTACGTACTACTCCCCAAACTCTTCGATCTTTCCCACTTTGGGGGGGAATGGTACGAGTGTATCCGACGTCCCCTCGATCTTGTAGCGCCGCCATCACCTCCTTTCAAAGCCCAGTTTCTGCTTGCAAAGTGCACTGCCCCGCGCCCCCTTGCCGCGACAGCCGAATAAGCCGAACGATCTGCACGTCCCCTGCCCTTGGCGATGTCCGTGTTGCCCTTGGCGTTGCACACACACAAACAGACACGCACTGAGTTTGCCGACCCCCCCCCCACACACACACTCATCCGCGCGCACACACACAAACACTCACACGGCTATCTGAGGCGCCCGAGACATCTGCGTGTCATCATTCACTGCCAAACCTTAGCCAGCCCCTCCCCCCCGAAACACGTTCCTCGTCTGTGCAGGCAACCGTGCATCTCACACTCTGCTGCAGACTCGCACCGGGACAACTTCCGCATTACCCTTGCTTGCCCGCACGTTTCCCATGCGGCGGGCAAGGGCAATGCACACGGACCCACCACTCGAAGCACACACATGCCAGACCCCATCATGAACGCCAGCCCGCATTGTACTTGTTCGTGCCGTAACTCGGGCCCGGTGTCGTCATTGGCCGTACCCATCATTCATCGTCACAGTAAACACTAATGTTTTGGCATAGGAAACTTGATTGGTGCCGTTGCTCTGCTGGTGTGGGGGAGGGCGCCTTGCCCTGACACACACTACACATACCAGGTCACACCGCCGGGCCATAGTTTCCTCGTGCGACATGTGGTTCCAGCAACCCAGCAGGAACGTGCAAGCAATATGTATGACAATTATGGCTACGGCACTAACGGCGCCTAAAAGCGCACGGCCGTAGCTAGCAGCTGGCGCGCCCCACATGCTTGCACGGGGGCGAGGCATCGACGCGCATGCAGGGATCCACTTTCCACCTCCAGTGTCCAAGTAACCGACCACAGGCCATCTATCTATATCAGCAGTGTCCAGTTGTCCACGCTTTATAGCTATGCCCTGCGCACGCCCGCCGGTGCACAGCAAGCCGGCGCAAGGTCTCATGCAGGAACCCATGCAAAGCAGCTGCATGAAACCCATAATTATAACGGATAGCAAAAATGTCTTCAGTACTAAAGCAAGGCTGCAACATCTCGCATTCTGCCAGCTCCTGCTGGTGACGTGCGAGCCAAGCGACAACGACAATTCTTTGTCAGCAGCGCCGATTGTGTACTGTGGTATGTGCGTGCGTGGTGGCAGGTGCAGGTCTGTGACCCGGATGAGCCCCTTCCCTCATCATCTAGACCGACCCACGCAAAACCCACCCAAATCAATACTGTACGCCCTTTGTGCCCTCCCTTTCACCCAGGTTTCAATGAAGTGAAGCTCAACATGCATGCTTAGATGCATTAGCAGCAGCACCGCACTTCACCTGTCAATCAAAAGCTTTCCCAGCGCAGCATCCGCCTTTTGATCATTTGTCGACCCCTGAAACCCAACATGGACGCCGCTAGTTATTCCTCATCATCACCCGCATCTCCCACAGCAGCTTCTGCTGTATCCTCTGTGGCCGCCGCAGTAGCCGCAGCTGCTGCTGTGCCGCAGGCAGGTGCAGTCGGCCGTTGCGAGGCGCCATCACTGCCACCGCCGCCGCCGGCAACCCCCGCAGCGACGACCACTGCCATTGTGTGCGCTGCAGCAGCGCTCGAAGCCGCCGCCGCCACCACCGCTGCCGCGGCGCCGGAACTCGCCTGCTGCTGCTCTAGCTGTCCAGCCCCCTGCTGCTGCTGTTGTTGCCCAGCAGCCGTCCCACGCAACGGCACGGTCCCTGAAGCTGTTGAAGCAGGGGTCTCTAGTGCCTCGTTGGCAGCATCCGCCGCCGCATAGACAGCAGCAGGTGGCGGCGGTGGCGGCGCTACTGCTGCCGCCGCGGCTGCGGCATGGGCGACGGCGGGCTGCTGCTGGTTGAAACGCCCACCGCTGTCACGAACACTCGCTGTGCCTGCCAGCACTGATGCAGTATTAGTGTTGACAGCAGAGCTGGGCCTTACAGCTGTGGTCTCATCGCCAGCAGTAGAGCCGGTACCGGCAGAAGTGGCTGCGAGCGCGGCTGATTGCTGCCCGCCCCTGGCCTCTGCCTGCGGCGTCACCGCATCTTCTGCCGCAGACGTGTCTTCTGCAGTAACGTCAATGCCTGGTGGCGTTGTCGATACGGCTGCTGCTCCTGCAGCTGTCACAGCAGCTTCCGGCGCCTCTGCAGCGACTGCAGCCACTGCCGCTGCTGCCAAGCTCTGGGCTCTAGCAGCCGGCTGCTGCGGCTGCGACTGCTGCGTCGCACCGCTTCCAGCAGACGGTCTAGCCAGCAGACTTGCGGGCACGTGCATGATTACGCTGCCGCTGACGTGTGGTTCCGCCCCCGACGCTGTTTCATCTAGTTCATCAAGTGCTGCCGCTGCCGCAGCAGCCGCCGGCGACGCTGCTATGATCTCTCGCAGAGACCCGACGCACGCCTCCTCCAGCTCAGCCCGGGTCTGCGCGCGCATGCCAATGTCTGCTGACGGTGACGGCATGGCACCCAGCAGCCCCCCGCCGCCACCGACAGCGCCACTCAGCATGTCGCTGCGGCCCGCCGAAGCCGCCTGTGCCCCTGCCCTTGCCGGCGCCATGGGCGTTTCCCTGCCCACCAGGATTCGACCGTCCGGCAGCTGGTACAACGTACGGACCACGCCGGGCGGTGGCGGCGCAGGTATCAGGATCGGTTGAGACCGAGCCCTGCTGCCGCCGCCTGCCGCCGCCGCCAAGCCCGGCGCGTTTGGGTCACCACCGGCTTCCGCCGCCGATGGGGCTGCTGGCTGCTGGATCAGAATGACTGGAGGCGCACCGCCCAGCAGCCCCGCCGTCCGGATCAGGGTAATTACAGCCGGCATCAGGGATATGTCCACATCAACAATGCGCAGCGCCAGCTGCTGCTGCTGCTGCTGTTGCGGCGGCTCGGTTTGATCCTCGCCGCCGCTTTCCTCCGCTACCTCTGCGCCCGAAGGTTCCGCAGCAGCAGACGCGCCTGCTGCTGTTGCGGCAGATGCACCGCCGCCGGCGCTGGCAGCCACCAGCATAGATGAAGCGTTGGCAGCGAGCGCCGCAGCCCCTGCTGCTGCTGGCGAAGCTGGCTGCTGGCGAGGCGCCCCGAAGACCACTGCTGAGCGCGGCTGCTGCATCACGACGACTGAGGGGGCCGCCTCGCCCCCGTAATCCCCGGCGGCGGGCGCAGCCTGCTGCTGCTGGTAGTGCCCAGCGTGTCCCGGGATACTGCTGTGGCGGGACAGCATCTTGGACGCTCTCACCGCAACGATTGAAGGCCCGTCGCCGGCGTCCTGCGCGTCCTCGTCATAGACGTCTTCGTCTGCACGCCGGCGCCGCTTCGGCAGTACGATTTGCGGCCGCTGCTGCTGATGGGGCTGTGGCGGCGCATGCGGCGTCACGCGTTCATCCGCCGCCGGCTGCTGCTGCCGTGCGGTTGCCGTCTCCACGACCCCACCCGCTGCTGCTACGGCCGCTGGTGCAGCCGCAGCGGCAGCAGCTGTGCGGGGGGCAGCAGGTGGCGGCAGGTGAGGTCTCCTGGATCCGGAGATGACGCCCTGCGCGGACAGCGCCTGGATCTCCGCCGGCGTCAGCGGCACCAGGCGCAGGCCTTTAGGCGCCAGCCGCGCCGACAGCGATTCCACGGGCTCCTGCAGCTGCAGCACCCCTTGCGGTGGCGGCGGCGCTGTGCCCGCGCCAGCACTGCCGCTGACAGCAGCATGCACAGCAGGGCCAGCTAGGCCAGCAGCTGCACCCGGCAAAACAGGCGCTTGCCCAAGCCCGCCGCCGAAGCGCGGGCGCTTCCGCTGCTGCTGCTGCTGTGCCTGCGGTTCATGCTGTGCCAGGTGCGGCTGCTGCAGAGCCTGCTGCTGTTGGTGCTGCTGACCTGCTGTTCTCGGCACCAGGTGCTGCTGCTGTCGTGGGGGCTTGCGGGGATCGCGAGGCGCGTCCCAGTAGACCCGCATGCCAGCAGCAGCGGTAGCGGCGCTGCCACCGCTGCCGGCTGCTGTAGCAGCTGCAGCAGCCGCGGCCTCGGCTGCTGGCGCACCAACAAGACCTGCCATCACCACTCTCCCGCCTAATGATGATCGGGATACAAATGCGCCGCTAGCGCCAGCAGTTGCTGACATCGCTGCCAGCTGCCATCCATCAGCTACGCCGCCGCCGCCGTCGTCGTCACTACTCCCACCACTGTCCGCACTCCAATGCTCCCGAGGTTCTCGCGCCGCGCTGCCTGCTGCTGGTGTGGCGCCGGCCGGTGCCAGCCGGCGGGGCTGAGCCAAAAACGAATCAGAAGCCGCACCGCGTGCGATGCCGCTGCTGCCTCCTCTGCCGCCGCGCTGTGCACCGCTGCCGCTCGCATGACTGGTCCGTGCGCTGCTGCCGTCACGTCTGCCACCCAAAATGATGACTGGATTGATGCGGCCAGCGCCTGCAGGCGGCGGCGGAGGAGTGGGCGGAGAGCCGGCGCCGCTGCGACTGCTGCCGCGAGCCCCTACTGCTTCGGCGGCTGCTGGCATGGCTCCGAGCCGGACTGTGGCATCTAGACCGACTAAGTTGCGCAGCGGCCCCAGGACAGCATCCGGCGAGTGGTCCGCTGCAGCAGCCTGCGCCCCTTGCACCGCCTGCCGCTGCGGCTGCCGCAGGCGCGTTGTCGTGGGCAAGGCTGCGCCCGTATTTGTCGCCGCCAGCGCCCGTTCCAACAGCGCTTCGGCGGCCACGTCTAGCGTCGTTGGTCCGCCGCCGGGCATGCTTCTCGGCTGCCGTGCCTGCGGCGGCGGCCGCAGGAGCGCACTGCTGTACAGCCGCAGAGCCGCCGCCGCGGTGCGGTCATCATCCATTAAGCCTATGGCATCGCTGCTGCTGCTGCTGCGCACGCGTGTGAGCGCCGCCCCTGCATCAGGAGGCCTGCCGCCGCCGCTGCGGGCGACAGCAGCAGCAGGCGAATCCAGCCATACCATGCCGTGTGGAGAGCTGGCGTCATCGCCGCCCCCATCCCCGCCGCCGTCATCACCCAGCAGCTCTTGCCGCAGGCTCACCGGCGGCCCAAACTCCCAGCGGCTGTCGCGGCCGCTGCCTCCGCCGTCCGCGCCGGCAGAATCCGGCAGCAGGTCAAACACCTCTGCAGCGCCCATGCGGGAGGCGCGACCGCCGCTTCCACTGCTGCGGCGCTGTTGCAGCCGGGGCGGCCCCATGCCCAGAGGCCCCAGATCCGCAGCTGCTGCCGCCCCATACAGAGCGCCACCCGCCGCTGAGGCTGCGCCGAATGCATCTCCTGCTGTCATTGCCGCCGCAGCAGGAGCGCTCGTAAAACCAGTGAGCCTGAGGCTGCCCATGCCCGGGTACCTCTCATCGGCTATTGGCTCCGTCGGTTGCAGCACAAGCGGCCGCGGGGCGACCGCGCTTTGTCGGTGGCTCGGGCCACCAATGGGTGCTGGTGCTGCTTCCAATGCTGCGGCAGCGCCGCCGCCGCCGCCACTTGCGGCCTCTGCTGCTGCTGTCGCATAGCGCAGCTCCGCCTCGCTCATCTCGTTGAGGTTGTACCTGCAGCATGCATGCATGCGTGCAGGTGAAGTTGCAAATTGTATGGCAACTGACAATAATATTGAATGAAAGGCTTAGCGTGCATGCCGCGTGTGCATGCGCGTTCCATCGCTAGCTGCTGTGCTCAGTCCATGGCCGCATGCAATGAATGCCTGGTCCGGGGCTGAAATAAAACGGCCGCTGCTGCAGAACCATGTGTGAATTGTGTGGCTCGGCGGGGGGTGGGCTCGGGTTTTGCAACCTCTATCTAGCTAGGAACTGGCACCCTCGCCCGAACGGCTCTCACACAAACCGAGCCTACGGCATTTGTGTCATGTGAGACTCTACTATGTAAACGCCAGATTTCACGCACCTCATCAGGGCTGCCACCTCTTTCACTGACAATGGCGCTCCTGCTGCTGATCCCATGCCACCGCCTCCCGTCATGCCGCTGATGGCTGCGGCCAGCCGCCGCGCTGTTGCCGCCAACGACGCTTCCGGCGGCGCCAGCATAGCAGGGCCTACTGCAACCCCGAGTGCGGCGGCTCGCCCGCCGGATGGCCCAGCAGATGCTGCTGCGCTAGGGGATGCTGCAGATGTCATCAATTCTAGTGACCGCTGCTGCTCAACCGCTGTCGCAAGAGCGGCTGCGTCCGCTGCCCCAAGGTTGACCAGCATAGCCGCCGGCTGCTGCTGCTGCTGCTGCCGAGATGCATAGTTCTGCGGGCCGCGCGGCGACACGACCAGGCCACCGCCGCCGCCGCCGCCACCACCTGCTGTCAACGCACCGCCAGCGCCAGTGCTGCTCTCGCGGCGTTTGCCGCTGGTGATGCTCGTCCTCGCCACCAGCTCCAGCTGCTGCTGCTGCGACCTGCTGCCCTGCTGCTGCCCTGTGGCCAGCTGTCCGCCGCTGCTCTTCGGCTGTTGTTGCTGCTGTGGGTGCTGCGGCTGCTGCTGGTGCGGTTGCTGCTGCGGCGGCTGCACCTGTTGCTGTTGCTGCGGCTGTTGCGGCAGCTGCTGCTGCGGCGGCGGCGAGTAATAGGATCTGGGGTTGAGGCCAAACATACGCATGTGGCCGATGCAGAACCTGCGAAGCACACGTATGGAAGCATACTATCTAAGACGGACGTGTGTTCGGATGTGTTGGAGCGCCCGGCCAGTGACGCCTAAATTCCTGGGTTCGGACAGTGGGCTCCGCACCACGCCGCTTGGTGAATTCATAAAGCACCAGCCTGCAATGTCATCTCCCTGTCGCTCCCAGATGGTGTGACGTTCGGCCCCACGCCCACGCCCACGCCCACGCCCACGCCCACGCCCACGCCCACGCCCACGCCCACGCCCACGCCCACGCCCACGCCCACGCCCACGCCCACGCCCACGCCCACGCCCACGCCCACGCCCACGCCCACGCCCACGCCCACGCCCACGCCCACGCCCACGCCCACGCCCACGCCCACGCCCACGCCCACGCCCACGCCCACGCCCACGCCCACGCCCACGCCCACGCCCACGCCCACGCCCACGCCCACGCCCACGCCCACGCCCACGCCCACGCCCACGCCCACGCCCACGCCCACGCCCACGCCCACGCCCACGCCCACGCCCACGCCCACGCCCACGCCCACGCCCACGCCCCAGTCGCGCCGCACGTGCAAATAAATGCCAAACCTACCTGCGGAGCCCAGTGTCGGTCATCCGCGCGAACTTCTCGCAGCCCTTGACCGCGCACACCAGGCCCTTGTGCCGGCCGCGCCGCTCCAGGTGCTCGGGGTCGAACCTGCAATTGGTTGCACCATCAGTCGCAGAGTAGGGCAGTGGACGGACGTAATCATCTGAGCGTACGTGATCAGCTATCATACTATCCAATTGTTGCCGGTCCATCCGTGCGTACCGGTATCTAGCCAAGCAATCGAACACACCATGCACTTGATGATACAGTCAGATGTGCACTCACTCAGCGGCGTTCAGGATGGCGCTGGGGTCCACATCCTCAAGTGGCTCTGGCCACGCCTGGAACCGCGGCTCCTGCGCGTCCTCCTCTAAAGTTGTATATTGCAGCGGCTGTTCGCGCGGACCGCCGCCCGCTGGCCGGGCCGACATCGTCCCCCCACCGCTGCCATCGCCAGCACCGCCGCCACCGCCTGCGCTGCTGGTGCCCGGCAGCTTTGCCACTCGCATGCGAGGCAGCTGTCGGTCGTCGGCGGAAACCGCTGCTGCTGCATCCACACCCACCCCAGAATGCGGTGTGGCTACCGTCACTGAGGCGGGCCTGCCGCTTGGTGCTGACGCTGGATGTTCCGTTGACCCACTTGCAATGCCCGTGCCGCCGCGCGTGCCACCGCCTACACCGCCGCCAGACGACTTGCTGCATTCTTCCTTGGCCACTGCGCCCGCCGAAGCAGCAGCCTGCCCGCTGCCGCCAGTCTCAAAGGCTTCGTTATCTGCTGCTGTTGCCTCTGCTGCTGCTGCGGCGGTGGCCGTCAGCAGCGCTGCGGCCTCGTGCTGCTGCTCGGCGGCATCTAGTTCCGCCTCAAACATCATCATCAGGTCAGCGGCGCTCATGTGCTGCTGCTGCTGCCGCTGTTGTGACCGCGGCGCTGATTGCAGCGCCGGCTGCTGCTGACCACCGTCATCGGCTGGGTCGGTAGAGCCGTCGCCGCCAGGTGCTGCGGACCTGTCGGTATCCATGATGATTGCTTATGACTGTCCGATTGGATGCAGCGCCCCGCGCGTCGTCCCGCCGTATTCCTGCCGTTGGGTGAGAATCAGGGCGAGGAGAGCGCACCTGAGATCATAGCAATGTCCAGGAGGATCAAGTCACCGCCCGAAACGTGTTTGGATGCAAATTGTTCCCACCGCACAACAGTAATAAGACATCCCTGAAAGACCGAAAAAGATCAGGCCGTGCTCGCGAGCCGACCAAAATGAGGGCATGGGGTGTCCCCGTGGCGAGGGGATGGTGGGTGTCGGCGAGCGGCGCGCGTGCCTCAGCGATCACGGCGGTTGGCCCGCGCGAGGCCACAAAGAATTCGATAATTATACTGTGCTACACATGTATTGTTTATGCTTGTGAAAATTGGGCGCGCTTGTGGGTGCGCTTGCCGCGTGCAAGCGTTGCTAGCGTTGCTGCGTTGCACGGCGCCGTGTCGAAGTCAGTGGTCGAAAGTTTCGTAGCAGCAGCCCCTGGCGGGCGGCGTTGCCGTAGAACTTTCGAAGCAGTGTACGGGGCGGGCCTACCGTCAGTATAAAAGGCCGACCCTTTCCGGCGGTTAGCAGACCCAGAGCCACGCCGCGCCTGCACGACACGCGCTTACAAGGAAGATGTGATTGATGCGGGAATTTTTGGAGGACTAGGGATAGATTTGATGCCGAGGCCCCTGAGGAATGGGATAGATGCATTTCGACGCATGCAAAACTTGATTAACCACCTGCCTGCGGGATGGACAGAAGCGGCACGAACAGGCATGGGACTAAACCAGGATCAAGCATACACGGAAATGATTGACCATATAGTGGGGTGCCTTGGATGGAAGATGAACAATCAACCAATTCCACTGGCAACCGTTTCGGTGAAGCAGGCCACGTACCTGCAGATGCGTGAAGCGTTTGGGAAACTAGCAGAAAAACATGCTGATTTTGTCCACGAGGCTAAGGGTGGTAACGTAGGTGATATAGTGATGGCGATAGAGGACAAGGAACGCATCTCGAGCACATATGAACGCTTGTGGAAGCTTAAATGGGAAGCAGAGCAGAAAGAAGCCTTCTGGAGGCTAGCAGTGGATGGATTCCCAGGCTTCTCGATGCACAGAGGGCAAGGTCATAAATGCCCATGTGGGGTGACGGATGCGCAGTCTGACCGCGCACACCATTTCAGCACGTGCACAATTGCTAGCACGCTACGGCTGCATATTCAGGAAGCGACAGACATAGGTGATGAGGATCACATAATTGAGTTGATAGTGGAGCGTAAGAATCTGTGGCTAGTAATACCGCCACACGAGGCTATCCAGCAACCCATCTGGGACGTTGTATGCCTGGCTGCGATCTCTGCCATGGAGTACGGTAGGAGGCTATTGTTTGCCTCCAGAGGGGAACAAGGCAAGGTAGAAGAAACAGCGATTAGCAGGATTAAAACGCAAGTTATAGCAGACTTTTGGGAGCGTTTGCAGACGTATGTGAGCCTGGGCATCAAGCCAAGGGGGTGGGACGAAATCCCACCAGGCCACCCTTGGATTGAAAGAAGGGAAGACGGGAGTATGTGGATCAATAAGCCGACTTTCATTACAGTTGAAGAGGAAGGAGATTGAGTTTAGAAGATGGTGGCGCTCCCATGGGAGCAAGGCCTATTAGCCCAAGGCGCAGAGTAGGCTGTCGGCGCTGCAGGTGGCGCGCCCCTGAGGTCTAGAGCAGGGCGTCCGTACTAGTACGTGCTCGCTGGCTCGTGAGCTGCGTCAGCAGGTCCCTCCTGTAACCAATGCAATCTGCACGACGGCGAACACTTGGTTGACTGGTGAACATTCCAATACTTTCCAACTCGTATTGCTTGCACTTGGCTGCCCGAAATCGGCCTCTGGCCCTTGTAATCTAAGTGTTGATGAACCTGCCTGCACTCCCTTGCCCGTTCTAGTTGGGCCCCCCTTTCCTGCGCTGTGTGCGCCCCCACGGCAGCTGGACAGCCGTCTGCAACAGGGCAGCTCTGAGCCTAAGACCCTGCAGGAACCAGCCCACCGGACCAAGAGCAGTCCGCGCCCCTGCAGCTGCAACCACGTCAGCTGCCATCTAGTGCCCGCTCCCAGCACGGCGAGCGAAGACAGCAGTGAGCGAGCCAAGTGCCCCCGCTGGCTGTGTGTGTGTGCCCCGATTCGGCACCACCTTTCTCCCTGTCCCCCTTTCCTCTGGCGTGGCCTTCTCTTACCACGCAGTTCAGCCCGTTCACGGAATACTTCCGCTGTAAGACGCATCTCGATTTAGTTAGTTGACACGCTTCCGCACCCTTTCAGTATCCAGCGCATTCCCATCTACGGTATCGAGCCAGACTTTCTGACGTACAGCGCACGCTCTGTCCCCATACAAACGTGTGCAGCAAGCTCTCATACGATCCTTGGGCCGCTCATCTGACGCTGGAAACGCAAAAATTTATGGGGTTTGGACGCGTTCCGCGCGGGTGACGCGAGTGGGCTGCACAGCAATACTCAACGGTCATACACATGTAATCCCATGCATGCCGTGGCGCGCCATCCACAATGCTATTTGGTGCCGCCACGCGTAGATCGCGCCAACAATGCATCGTCGAGGTAAAACTGGTGTGCATGCGTCTATTGCAGCTGATATGCGCTCGACTCACCTCAAGCTAATGATGCGATACCTTATTTATTTGTGGCTGGTAAAGACCACGGTTGCGGGAACCGGTGATCTTCCTGTGCTGCTGTGCTGTGCAGTGCTGCGCCGCACTAGCCGCACGCGTGGCGCCCGTGCCGGCCCTGCATTTCCACCGAAGACTTGAACTCCGTTCGCGGCCAACGGCGAAGGCATCGCCTCCACAATCACTCAGCGGGTAGCTAGCTTTGCGCCGTCTCGCGTGATATATGCCTGTGCAAGGCAGGAGTACACCGCATGCGCGGAAGTGTGGACTGCTGCCCCTTGTTTGTTCGCGCTCAATGGGGGGTCAGATGGGGTTACCACCATTAGTGCGTGCATGCCATGTATATGGCGGTGCGCATGTACGTACATGCATCTGCCGTACGTATCTTGCCGCCTCGGCCCGCGCTAAACCCATATGCAGGTTGTGGGATCTGCAGAACTATGTACAAAATAATCTATGCCTAATACCAAAGTACGTGCACAGCACCCAGTACTATGTGGCGAGGCGCAAGATTGATGGCTTATGCTAGCTAGCGCCTGCAACGCCTGCCGCGGCGGCGGGTGCGTAAGGGCTATTAGCCGGAAACCCCCTGATCAGGACTGGTAGGCAGAAAACTCGTATCCCACACACGAAAGGTGTGTGTGTCTCAAGTCGCAATCATGCATCAACCGAGGGCCTGAAACACATGCACGTCGCCCAGAAACGCGCGTGCGCGCGCGCTGGCGGCGGCGTTGGTATCCTGCCAGGACCGCGCTGTTGTTGCAGGTAGCGCGCAGAAACGGCGCCCCACCTGACTAGGTGATGAATGTCACGCTGCATCCCACTCTGTTATCGTGAGCAGCTGCGACAGTGCAGCAGCGGGGCGCAAAGGGGACGTATGGGTTGGCTCTGAGGCGCGCGCCATACATCACCGCAGCACCGAAACGAATAGATCCGTGAGGAGGCTCTTGAACCTAGCTCCTTGCGTCTACTGAAAAGCTTCAAATACTCATAGATTTCTGGTGTGCAGCGGCGGCCCGGAAGAGCTCGGCAGCGAGCCCGCGACCGGCAATGAAACTTGAACAAGCCCATCGCGCCTCTGAGCCCTTTGCGCCCACTTACGGTGCTTTTGCTCCAGCATATCATCGCTCCGAGCACGCGTCGCCTCTAAACCCGCGCTGAGAGCGAGGTGCCTGTTTAGCTAGACTTCCCTCCCCGGACTTCCAGGGGCTTCTGAGCACACTTGACATGAGTATATGTATTATAAGCTGCTTAAAAACAAGTTTGTATGATCCAACTCCAAAGAAACGCTGCTCACATGTGTGTTGGAAGTTGGTGGTGGTCAATTCGTGTGCAATGCAATTTTCCTTTCAGACATGCTTTCAAATGACTGTGCGCTACACATGTTATGATTTCGTCTCTTTGCTAGCGCTTTGGCGATTGACTTCAAGTTTCAATCGCGAATTTATTCCACGTGCCGCAATCGTTGTGCGTCTGTGTAGCCGCGCGGCTATTTGCTAGTGTAGTAGCCGACGGGATGTCGCCCAGCAGGCGCTCGCGCGGCGTGCGACCTGCTGCTGATTTTGGCACGGCAAAAGCTTTCAAGCTTCCCCAGATCCCCGCGCGGCGCTCAAAACAAATTGCGCCTACAGTTATATGGACGGGTGTCGTCGTGCCAGGGCTCGGCCAGGTGTTGGCACGGCGAACACGGCGGGCACGGCGGGAGGCGCACCCGGCGCGCAGCAGGCGACGCCAACAGCCCAGTCGCAGGCGCCACGCCAAGCCCGCCCAAACGGAGCCGCCACAGTCCAGTAGTGACAGATAGGTACGGCCGCCTTTACCAGGTAGGGTCGCCGAAGCCTCCCTCCGCACGCGCCTCGCCCACTGACTCAACTCTGGACGTCCGGCGGCCGGGGGCACACCACTACTGCCAAGCGGCCGCCGCCGTCCCCGCCCGCGGCTCCCGTCACCTGACCCGTCGTCGCGGCGCAGCCACCGCCCGGCTCCCGTGCCCGTACCGGCGCCGCTGCCGCAGGAGGGGCGTCCGACTTCGTATCCTCCGCCCGCCCGCGCCCTCGCTCCGGCAAGGCTCGGCGCCGTCGCTGGCGGAAGGCAGCCGTGGTGCCGGCGCTGCCCGAGCGAGCCCCTGCCGGCGGCGGCCGTGGTGCTTGCGCTCCCACTGGCGCCGCCGCTTCCACTGTCGCCGCCGCTTCCCGCGCCACCGCCACTCCCGCCCCCCCCCCCCTTCCTCTCCTGGCGCTGCCGGCGGGCCTGCCGCAATGCTGGTGGATCCGCGGTCGGCTTCGGGGCGGCGCGGCCCCCAGGACGCCGACGGCCTCGATGAGGCGCCTGCCGCCGCCAAGCGCGCGAACACCCGCGCCGTCGGAGTCGCGGGCTTTGGGCTGCGGGCTGGTTTCCTGCTGTCGCCGCCTTCGGCGGCTGGAGCGGCCGGCGACGCTGCTGGGCGTGCGAGCAGCTCTCCGGCTGCCCGCGGCCCGCGTGGCGGTGGTGGCGGCGCGCCCGGCGATGGCGCTTGAGCGCTGGGGTGGGCTCGGGCTCTGACGTGGGTGATGGCGAGCGTGACTACTGGACCATCCTGTCCGCGGTGGACGTACGTCGCGGCTTTGGTTGGCGGACAGTGGCCTTCATGGGTGCCCCCGGGCCCTGGTACCGCAGCTGCTCGAGGTCGCGGCGCGCGCGGACGCGGAGTTGTTGCGGGTATTGCGGGCGATCTAGGCGACCTATGCGTGGGCCCTGTAGTGCGCTGACCTGGTTTGGTGGCTTGGTGGCGCGTGTGTGATTGCGTTTGGTCGTGAGCCGGCGGTGGTTTCCGTGCATTCGCTGGTCTGCTTTGTTGTGGCGGCCGGTTCCTGCACGCTGCCTGTGTGCCCCGGTTTAGCGTGGGGCCTGTGGCTCGGTCTGCTGCGGTCTGATGCGGGTGTGCTTGCGCATGGTCGTGCGCCTGCGGCGGTTTCCATGGGGTTCGCTGGTCTGCCTTGTTGCTGGGTCGGTGTGCGCGTGCGTGGCGGTGTGCGTGCGTCCGTGGAGGTCGGGTCGCCGCCGCTACCTGTGTTCCTTGGCCTGCTTGGGGCCGAGAGCCCGGTTGGATTGTATGTGGTGGCGTGAGTGTGCCGGCGTTCTGTTGTGTGGGCGCCTGCGGTGGTTCATTCCCGTGCTCGCGGTGGTTTGGGCTTTGGTGCCGGTTTGGGGTTGCCTGACTTGGGCGCTTCGCCTTCCCTGATTTCCCCGTCTGTTCCTTGATGTGTTCTGTGAGTTCTGTGGTTGCTTCGCCTGTTTTTGGGGGCCCCGGTTTGCCCATGGCGAAGCATCCACCCAGCCATCCACCCAGCCATCGACCTGGGTTTCAGACCTGGAAGAAGGGGTGGCGACGGCCATCTTTCACGGAAGAACGATGGCCCCAAACTCCGCAGTAACGTGAAAGATTTGATGCCCCTACCCAAAAACTTTTCTTCCAGAAGGGCCGTTGTGCGCTCAAAATCTTTCAGGAAGAAGGAGATGCTAGCCCTGGACAAGTGCCTGGGGCCCCCGTAACACGGAGCCACACGGAGCCACACAGGCAGCTTGGGCTTGGGCTTGTGACATGCCCGTACAAGGCTCATTGCAGTCATGTATACGGCTCTGCATAGCGGTGTTGGCCTAGGTGTCGCAGACCAGGAGCTAGCGTTGCGTCGGCGCGAGAGGGCAACGCAGTAACGTTCGGGCAGACGCAGGGGCTTGGGCTTGGGCTTGGGCTTGGGCTTGGGCTTGGGCTTGGGCTTGGGCTTGGGCTTGGGCTTGGGCTTGGGCTTGGGCTTGGGCTTGGGCTTGGGCTTGGGCTTGGGCTTGGGCTTGGGCTTGGGCTTGGGCTGGGGCTGGGGCTTGGGCTGGGGCTGGGGCTCGGGCTGGGGCTGGGGCTGGGGCTGGGGCTGGGGCTGGGGCTGGGGCTGGGGCTGGGGCTGGGGCTGGGGCCTGGGCCTGGGCCTGGGCTTGGGCCTGGGCCTGGGCTGGGGCTTGAGCTGGGGCGTGGGCTCGGGCTCGGGCGTGGACGTGGGTTTGGGCGTGGGCTTGATGCAATTTGCATACTGCCTGCCTGTAGGCGCTTGGTGGTGGGTAGAGTAGCAGCACTGCACCTTCCGGATGCCTTTCCTGCTGGAGATCGGCGCGGGTGACACCTTAGGTGACACCGATCGACGCGCTCTCCCGGGTGCAGCAGTTTGTTGGCGGCGTGGCACGGCGCCAAACGGACTTCGCCTGGAACAAGCGGTGCAACGGTTCGCACCGCATGGGCCCGGACTAGCTACCCGGACTACTGGATGGGCCGTCAGCGGCCGGGAGCTGGCGCCACCAGCCGCAAAGCATGCAGTCACTGGCTCTCCTGTACGAGGCGCCGCAGCTCACGACTAGCACAGGGTTTGACAAGCCGATAGCCGAAGGCTAGCTATTGACGAGGTAGCAATGGTAACCAACTTGCCCACAGTGTTTCGAGAGCAACGCTATATCACTGCAGATCGCGGTCGTGCTTGTGTTACGTGTCTGATGCGTGCTGGGTGGTGGGGTGTGCTCATCATCAGCAGGTGGTAGCTTGCGTTGCTTCATTCTGGGGGCCCTAATTTGCTGCGGCGTGTCGGATGTTCAGCGTTGTTCAAGGCCTTGTGCGGCGCCTTGATGCGTACTTTCCTGCTCGGTCGGAGGGGCTTTGCGGTCTTGGTAAGTGGTTTGACGGTGAGCAGATGCTTGCGCCAAGAGGAGGGGATAGCCTGGGCGTGGGCAGCGTGCGCTGTCAGCGTGTCTGTTTTGCGAGCTGCCTTGCCTGGCACAGAGAGGTAGAGGCTTTTGCGAGCGCCACTCTGGTGCCGGCGCTCTAAGCAGTCCCTGGAGGCTTGTAAGCTGTAGACCCAGCAAGGCCGTGACGCAGACGGAGAGAGTATCCATACCTGTTTCAACTTTCAAGGGAGTACACCTGGGAGGCGGGTGGTGGACTTGGGCTAGGTGGGCGAAGCACTTCCATATGCACTAACACACACGCATTGGTTTTGGTTTTGGTTTGGGCTGGTTTGGGCTGGTATTCACAACCCCGGCCTCCGGCATCCCAAATTGCCGAGGCTGGGGGGGGGGATCAGCCATCTAGATTGCTGAGTCAGACAGGTCGGCTTGCCGGAGCGGGGCTGCTCCATCCAACTAGGTAAGGCGGGTCGGGCAACTCAGGCTGGCGAAGCGGGGGCACTTCCACACGTTCAGGTGACTGAAACAAGCAGCCGGCTGGCGACCGACCCAGACCCCCTCTCTGAATTGGCGGATTGCCCAAGATTTCCACCCTCCGAGCACACGGTGCAATCCCGGGTTTTACCCCATACATGCACAGGCACAAGTTGGGGCGCGAGGTGCGGGAGGCCTGCAGCGGCCGCCGTGTACCTTCGCCAGACGCCCCGAAGTGCGTCGCCGGCCCCGATGGCGCCGGGCGAGCGGCACATCCTGACAGTGACAGTGACACTCTTGTCAACCTCGGTTTGTGAAGGTATCCCATAACATATTAGGAGCTACGTGTGCTGACATACCCATACTTTGTTGATAAAACGCGCCAGCTTTGTACTATACAAGTGCAGAAACGCAAAATCTGCCCAGCGGCCGGTCAGGCGCTGCAAGTAACTCAAGCATGAAGCATTTAGACTAATATATCAGGAGAACAGGAGAGGAGCAGCGGCTCGCAAGGCCGCAGGAGCAAGCAAGGGCAATGTCGTCGTCTAAGCCAGGCGCGCTGTCCGGGCCAATGCGGACCCTGACATCTACAAAGTAGGTCTCTCGTGCTCATGGGTATCTTCAGTACAACTCAGGTCGAAGTTCGCTGAAACTTGCGCGCTGGACGTGCAGGCCCAAATGTAGAACGCTGGAACAGTTAATCGAAATTGCAGACTTTCTGCTGCAGCAGGCAAGGAAGCGTGCATCGCGGGGTCCCTGCATGCGACCAGCGGGAATGCCCGGCAAACGCCGGACGTTTCAGCGCAACGCACGGTGTACAAAGTGTCTAGGGACTGCGAGCTGTCTGTGCGCAGCGGTCGTTGCTGGCGCTTGTATCACGTACCCTGTTCACGCGCGTGTTCACGCTGGCCCCGCAGTCCTTCTTCTCGGGGCTCGACCGCGACACACTGCTGGCAGTGGCGTTCTTCGTCGGTGAGTCTGCGTGACCACGGGATCATGTGCATGGTCTGAGGCTTTGTGCACTTCATAAGCAGTCAGGCAACTGGAAATCCCGTGCAAGGGATATAGCCTCACCAACACCTCATCACCCCCCTGCTGCCCCCGCTCTTCCGTCGTGTTCCTTTCCCTCCACATCCTTCACAGAGTCCAAACATGCTGAAGCTGGAGAGTGCGTGCTCAGCAAGGGCCAGCCGCTGGAGACGTGGTGCCTCATGCTCGAAGGCAGCGCCACCCTCACCAGCTACTCGGCAAAGCAGCCCCCAGCAAACCCGGGAAGCCTGCTGGCGCACCCGGCGCTGGCTCCAGCGCCTGCGACGCCAGCACCGCTGACGCGTCCGGCTTCCGGCCGCCTGGGTTCCGTGGGGGGCAGCGCCGGGGCCAGCAGCGCCGAGGTGGTGACCACGGCGGCGCTGCAGGCGCCCGAGGGCAGCTGGGGCGAAGTGGCGTTGCTGCACAGCTCACAGCCGCAGCGCAGCACCCGGACTGTGGTGGCGGGGCCCACGGTGCGCGACGTTTATGATTGTGTGAACGTGAATGGGACGGGCACCATGAGGCATGGGGCGTTGCCGCAAGTTGGGGCTTGGGAGTCTGGCTTCAGAAATCGTGCGTTGACATGCCAGCTTAAAGAGACCCCCGACACATCTCGAAGTATCTTCCTTGTGCGACACCGCCCCCATCCCGCCATGCACGCACGCGCGCATGCACGCACACAGGGCTGCGTGACGCTGCAGTTGCGCCACACCGACTACGACGCGCTGTGTGACCCGCGCGCCGCCATGATGCTGCTGCCGCCAGAGGGGCAGGTCGGGCCACTGGCGGTGGTGGAGCTGGTAAGGCTTGTCGAGGGGGCGAAAGGGCAGGGGCGGGCAGGGAAGGTTCGGAAGGGGGCTCAGGTAGGGGCAGCAGAGGAGCAGGGGCCGCTGCGGAAGAAAACCACAGCCGGGCGGCTGGGTAGATCATCGGGTAGCTTGGCCGCCATCATTCTTTCTGAGCCGACCGCCGACCGCACCTGAGCCACTCGCCTCGCCGCACCGGGTGCAGACCATGACCCAGCGCCGTGCAGCCGCGCACGCGCTGCTGTGCTGCGCGGTGCGGCGCCTGGCCTCCGCCCGCCCGCCGGCCGGCCGGACCCCCGAGGACGTGGCGGAGCTGCAGCCGCTGCTGGGCTGCCTGCCGCCCTACCGCGCCTACCCGCCCGAGCTGCTGACGGCCATGGCGGGGCACGGCAGCGTGATGCGGCTGCCGGCGGGCAGCATGGTGTACGAGGCGGGCACCCTGGCGGACTCGCAAGTGGGTGGCGGCGTTGTGCAGGGGTTGGGAGGGCAGGGAGGGGCAGGGGGAGCGGAGGAGGGCGTGGGGTGGGGCGGGGGGTGGGCGGCCGAGAGGGTGTCAGGGCTGTAAGCATTCCGTCCACGCGGGTCAGCCACGTCCGCGCGCTGCTTACCACGCCGCCAAAACCGGCGCGCGGCCCCCCTGCAGGTGACGGTGCTGTCAGGCGAGGTGGAGCTGCGGCGCTGCGGCGCCGGTGGCGGCGAGGACGGCGAGGCGGATGCCGGCGGCGGGCCGCGGCTGTCGGGGTCGAGTGGGCCCACGCCGCCGCCGGCTGAGGACGAGTCGAACAGCATCCGGGCGCGGCTGAAGAAGGAGCGAGATGGTGAGAGGGCAACAGGGTTTGGGAAGCCAGCCAGGCGGGGCCTGGGCAAGGTGGCTGAGCTTGTCCTTGATCATGTGCCAGCGTCATCGTCCATCATGCCCGCTGTAACACGTTCGCCATCATCCTTGCAACCCCTCTGCGCCCTGCCTCCTGTTCAAGAGGGTCCGTCTCGCTGCTCACCCGTCCAAATCCCCCTGCCCAACGCCCCGCCCCCGCAGCCCGCAAGGCGCTGCAGGCGCGGCTGGACGACTACGTGGGGCGCATGCAGGGCGAGACCGGGGACAACACCGGGGAGACGGCGGCGGGCAAGGCGGCGGCGGTCGCGGCGGCAGCCAAGGCGGCGGCAGCCTCCAATCACGTGGACTGGACGCGCATGTTCATGCAAAAGGTGCGGCTGCGTGGTGGGCGATGGTGGCGGGGTCTGCCAGTGTGCCCGCACCTGCCCGCGCTGCACCACTATACGCGCCCTCGCCAACGACGCATCGATTGACAAGCACAGATACATACGATACAAAGTGTGTCGTCTGTTGTGAGTCTTCTCCCTTCTTGTGCTTGCTGTCACACTGACACTAGCACACATCGACACGCGCTCTGACACAGGCGATGGCCAGCGCCGAGCCCATGTGGAAGGCGCTGCACCCGGATGACACGCAGCAGCCGGGGGCGGCCGGCGGCACCGGGGGCCGCAGCAAGCCCAATGAGTACGGCGACGCGGACGAGGGTGAGCGGCTGAGCGCGGACAGCTGATGAGGGGGGCCCTGGCGAGCGGCACGGGGGGTTGCGGCACAATGGACACTGCACGGCAACGGGCAAGGGCGCGCGCTTGGACGTCAATTCAGGCGCCGCCCATTGGAGCAACCCTAATTGTTTTGGGTGACCGCGGCGCACTCACAAAACCTCCCTCACCCCTTCATGCCGCGCTCGCCCCTGCGCGACAGACATGGCCCAGCTGCTGGGCCCGGCGGTGGCCAAGGCCTACTTCAGGGGACTGCGGGGCCAGGTGCGTGCGGGGTTTGTAAACACCCGCCCAAGCTGGGGGGTGCACTGATGTTGGAAAAGCGGTACAGGATGCACTGAAGACGAAGTCGTTACCAGTTGAGCAGCCGTCTGGGGGGGAGGGCAGAATGGTACCAGGAGTGTAGCAGGATGGGTGCGGGGTGCGGAGGAGCAAGGGGGGGAGCGCCGAAGTAGTGCTTGGTCAGGAGAGACGCACGAGCGCGGTCCCAGCCCACGTGCTGGGCGAGGGTAAACGGCTGTGCCATGCCGCATCACGAGTGCCATGCCGCTACCACGCTCAGCCGCTCTTCCTGTTCCTCTTTCGGGCATGTGCAGGGCTACACGGACAATGAGGGGATGGGCGCGGCGGCCGGCGTGGGCCGCGGCAGCGAGAGCGGCAGCTCGGGGGCTGCAGGCAGTGCGGGTGCGGGAGGTGGCGGCGGCGGCGACGGCCCGGCGCGGGCGGTGCGCGCCGCGCGGTGGGGCTTCAGTGTGGACGGCCCCGAGAGCGAGTCGGAGAAGAAGCTCAGGTGTGTGCATACCCCCGGGGCTGACTGCGGCAGAGCATGCGTGTGTGCATGCAAGTGCTGGAGGCATGTGAGCTGATGCGGCACTGCCAGCGGCAGGTGCCACCCTCGATCATGTTGCCGAGGCACCCACGCGCCCACTCAACCGCTCAACCGCCTTGATAAGCCGCCCTCTCCCCGCATCACGCTGCTACACTTCTATGTGCCATCTTTGCAATCCCCCCATCACGCCATTCATCATGCATGGAACTCCCCCCCCCCATCACGCACAGGCACATGGCCATGCGCGCCAGCCGCATCCAGCGCGACCGCGCCTCCCGCTCCCAGCCGGGCTCCTACTGCGCCGCGGAGATGGAGGAGGCGTATGGCGGCCTGCTGGCGACCGCGGGCAGGGGCGGCTGCGCGGGGGAGCTGTCCACGCACACGCTGCACAGCGCCATGCGGCAGGAGAACGCCGTGGCGGGTGCGCGGCGGCGTGGAGGCGGGCGGGGCGGAGAGGATAATAGTCCATGTGACTTGGGTTATGCAAATGCCGGTGTCCAGTGGTCAGCGGTGGGGGGTTGAGAATACCATCCCAAGCTAAATCCTGGGGGGGGGGGCGGGGGGAGGATCAGAGGCGGCAAGTAGGGAGCGGCGGGAAGGTGGCAGGCGCGGAGTGATTGGCCGGATGCTGAAGCAGTTCATGCCTGCCCCCTGGTGCCCCCACGCCGCACAGGTCCCTCCGGCTGTGAGGTCATGCTGGTGGACTGGGATGCGTATCAGCAGGTGGGTGCAGGGGAAGGAGCGCAGGGCAAGGGGGCAGCAGGGGAAGGAGCGCAGGGCAAGAGGCACTGGGGAAGGGACGGAGGGGAAGAGGCACAGGGGAAGGGGAGGGAGGCGCATGAAGGATGGGGAGAGGAGCGAGGAACGGCGCTGCAATACACAGCAGAGCATGTCGGGTGGGATGGGTGCGTGCAGTTCAACCTGGACAGCTGCGGCCTCCATACCTACTCCTGGATGCGCGTGCGTTCACCACCACGACCCCATGACGTGCCCAACCCAGCCATCCACTATTGAAGACTGCAACCCGTCCACCCCGCACCGCCTTGCTGGCTGTTGTACCGGCTCGTACAGCCCGCCGTTCTCACTCGGCATGCGGTCCACACCTCGCACACGCGTACGCAGGGTGTGCTGAATGCCCGCGCCGGCGCGCTGACCCGCTCCGCCGCCTTCCTGGCGGACCTGCCGCCCGGGCGGCTGCTGCAGCTGGCGGAGCTGTGCCTGGTGCTCAGCGTGGCGCCCGGCACCCTGCTGGCCAAGCAGGCGGGGCCGCTGGAGAGCCTGGTGGTGGTGCAGGTGGGTGCGCAGCAGGGTGGGCGGAGCAGTAGCAGGGTGGAGGTGTGGACGATTGGGAGGGGCCCATGCGGCGCAACACGGCTGAAACACGGCTGCGCGTCGAGCACCTCGTGCCCTCCCTACCCTGATTCATCTTCACTCTGACTCGCTCCGTCTTGCTTGCCACCCTCCTCGCGTCCGCGCCTGCAGTCCGGCGAGCTGCTGCTGCTGCACGAGCTGCCCGCCACGCACCGCAGCCCCAAGCCCCACACCCTCACCGCCAGCGCTGTGTCGCGCACCCGCAACGGCCGCATACACACGCTGCCCCTGCTCAGCACCCTCAACCAGACCGTGCTGCCCACCGCCGCCGCCGCCAAGGACGCCACGGCGGCGGCGCTGGGCGGCCCCGCGCCGCCCGGCGCGTCACCTGCGCCCCCGGCGCCGCCGGCGATGCTGGGCAGCCCTGCGAACTCGGCGCCGTCGTCAGCCGGCGGCAACAACGCGGGCGGCAACATGTCGGAGGTGACGCTGCACGGGCTGCCGCTCGGGGAGCTGGGCATCAGCAGCATCGTCGGCGAGAACATCCTGGGCATCAAGGAAAGGGAGCGCGGGTCGCGAGCCGGTGACGGCACCGCCTCCGCCGCGGGCTCCATCTCCGGCGGCGCTGACGGCGCCAGCTCAGCGCCCGGTGGCGCCGGCGCGCTCGACGTGCACGCACCGCACCCGCCACCTGGCGCGCCCTCGCCGCCGCCGCACCCACCCGGCGGCGGAGCGGCCGGCAGCTCCGGCGGCGGCGCCGACGGCGGCGCGCCCAAGTGGCCGGCCACGGTGCTCGCGTCCAAGCCCAGCGTGCTGCTGGTCATCCAGAAGAGTGTGCTGTACATGGCGGAGTTTGACTTCCTGCGCGGCGAGCTGCAGCGCTACGCGGCGGAGCGGCAGGCCTGGGTGGGCAAGCGCGTGGAGGCGGCGTACCGCGACGCGGCCGGGCACGGCTCCGTGCCCGCCGTGTTCCTGGCCAGCCCGGGGCTGGCGCCGCAGCTGCCCGCGTCGCCGGCGCCGCCGCCGGGCTCGGGCCTGGCGTCGCCGTCGCTGCGGCGGTCCATGTTCGCAGCCGCCACCAACGCCGCCATCGCGGCCGCCTACATCTCGACCCCCAGCGGCGGCACCGGCGCCGGCGCCGGCGGCGGCAGCATCACCGGCGGCGCCGGCGGGGCGGGCGGCGGCATCCTGGGCCAGCTGGCAGAGGCGGGCGCCAATAACGACCTCATCCGCGGCGTGACCGGCGACATCTTCGGGCCGCCAGGCGGCGGTGGCGGCGCCGACGGCGGCGAGTTGGGCTTCCACGCGGGCATACCCTCGCCCATGCGCGCCCCCAGCATCAGCGGGCACCGCGGCAGTGTGGACGGCGGGCCGCCCAGCGCCAACGTGCTGGGCCGCTCCGGCAGCCTGTCCGGCGCGGGGCCCAGCAGCTCAGGGCCGCCCGGCGCGGGCACGGGCGTTTTCAGCAGGAGCGGCAGCGGGCACCGCGTGGCCCCGTCGTCGCCCGCGGCGTCCAAGTGGGACTTCCTGGACGGGCCCGGCTCGGCCACTGCGGCCGAGGGCGCGGGTGCGGGCGGGGGCCTGGTGGCTCCGGAGCAGTCAGCGAGCGCGCTGGGGCGCAGCGGCGGCGGCGGGCCGGGCGCGCCGTCGCGCGCGAGCAGCCTGCAGCGCAGCGGCAACATGAAGCTGGGAGGCGGCGGGTGCGGGGGCGGGGGGCGCGGAGACGCGTCCGGCCTGACGCCGGTGCAGCTGGCGCTGCAGGAGGCTGGGCTCGACCCCGGGCTGGCCGGCGACGGCGGCCCCGGCGGCATGGCGCTCGGCGGCGGCGCAGCCGGCGGCGCCGGTGGGCGCGACGGCAGCGGCAGCGGCGCCACGCCGCCCCGGCGCAACGCAGCGCCGGTGCCGGCGCCCGGCGTGCTGAGCGCCATGCCGCAGCTGATCGCCACCAACTCGCCGATGGCCTCGCCGCGCGTGCGCACGCTGCAGAGCCTGCGCACCTCGCACAGCGGCACGCCCGGCAGCTTCGGCACGGGCTCCAGCGGCGGCAGCCCCTCGCTCAGCGCCAGCCACGACTTTGACGCAATGCGCGGCGGCGCCGGGGCCGGCGGAATGGGTGGCGGTGCGGGGGCGGGCGGGAGCGGGGCAAACTCGCCGGCTCCGCGCGGCGGCGCGCTGACACCCGCCGGGCGGCGCTCCTTCAGCGGGCACCCCGCCGGTGTGCCGCCCAGCCTGGCCGCCTCGCTGCTTGACAACGCCAGCGGCAGCAACAGCTACAACGGCCGGCCCGCCAGCCCCGCCATGGCTCTTGCCAGGGGCGCAGCCCCGGCGGTGCCTGGCCACCGCACCTCCTACTCCGGCGGCGGCCGGCCCGGCGCGCTGGTGCTGCCCAGCGGCGGCGGCGCCGGCGGCGCGCTGGACTCGCCCACGCTGTACGCGCTGCGCCGCGGCGACGTGGGCTCCGGCTCCGGCAGCCCGGCGGGGTCACAGCTGGCGCACGGCGTGCCGGGGCTAGGGATTGTGGACTCGGAGCAGGCGGCGGCAGCCGCTGCCGCCCATGGCTCCGCCCCCATGTCACCCATCGGCGCCCCCATCGCCGGCGGCTTCTACAGCCGAGGCGCGCCGGGCCGTACCAGCTTCAGCGGCAGCGCCAGTGGCCGCTTCAGCAGCAGCGGCATCACGCCCACGGGCAACGACTCCATGCGCGCGTCCCACGGATCGCTGGGCGAATCCATGCGGCGAAGCGGCGCCGGCGGCCTGGCGGTGCTGATGGGCGGCGGCAGCGGCGGCGGGAACGCGAGCATGAGGGGCAGCATGGGCGGCGGCAGCATCCGCGCGGGGGGGCTGCGGGACTCGAATGACGGCTTGATAGCGGCGGCCGCGGCAGCCGTGGCGGTGGAGGCGGAGGAGGAGGCGGCGGCGGCGCGGTCTCTGGTGCCACGCAACCAGGCGGGCACGTTCATGGTGCGCGAGGGGACGGCCTCCACGCCCACGCGGCCGGGCATGAGGCGCATTGCGGGCGCGTTCTGAGAGGTTGGTTTTCGTTGGGCGCTGTGGCCGTTGCTGTGACAACGGCGGCAGCGGGGTGCGGGGTGATGCACTTGGGGATTGTGAGCGTCTACGCAGACCATTTGTGCAGTCTTGAATGTGGGCTATAGGTTGCAAATCAGCATATGATGCAAATGCCTTAGGCATGTTGACATGGAAATGGGGTTCGGATCGGAGGCGTGGAAGTGGTGAATGTAAATAAGGTATTGGAAGGTACATATGCACACCGGTGCGGCGGAACGTAGTGCCGCTGCTATCAGCGGTTCGGAACGGCTGCGTGTAGGCATGGCGTGTTCCTGCTGCTCTACCATGTTGGCGGCACACAGGAGTCGTGGGGCACAACGGACAGCTGTGTGCGCTGCTGTCCTCGTGTGATTCAACCCATGATGAGCCCAACGTGGGCTGCCGCATGCGGTACTTGACACAGCACTCATTCGGGGCGGTGGTCCGAGTGCCTGTGTCCTTGTGTGCAGTCCTTGTGTGATGTGCTTCTTTGTCAGATGAATGAATGTTGACCGCAAGGCAGGCTTGGTCAGCTACCGTTGTGTTTACGGTGCGCGCCTGTCGCATGCTGACAGCCGTGATTGCCACGTGGATTACGTACAGATGACATCTGCCGGCTCACGCCCCTGAAATATGGGGACTGGCGCTGCCACCCCGCCGCAATGCAGATGGCAAACGAGCCTTGGCACGGGTGTGCTGTTATACAATGCAGTGAGTTCTGCACTCTTGCCGATACTATGTTGGACTCCTTTACAGCTTGGCATGAGCACTAGGCATCATGTCTGGTCTCATGGATGTTAAACCTCGCGCTCGGTGTTGAATCCACGTGATAGACGGGCGTCCATGTGCTGTGCGACTATCCAAGGCGTCTGGGCTGCGCGCGGCTGTTACGGCGACGCATTGAGGTAGCCGAGGAGGCGCGGATTTGTTGAGTGAAAACCCGTGCATATATTACAGCGCTCATCAAGACTGCACATGAACCGGTATCGGGCGTGGCGAATTGAAGGGCCGTGGTACTCGTTGAACACGACGCACTGGCCCACGAAGGCTGGGCTTCTGGAAATCTGGACTCTGTCACACCAGGACTTTGTAAGAGATTGCACACATACCCCCCACGCACCGGGCCGTACAGGACGAAGCGCATGCCAGCCATGCTCACAACATACATAGCCCTGGGTATGCCGTGTCAGGATAACATGACCTGGTCAGTACCAAAATTCAACAACCTCCTCTGTCAACAACACTGCACGTCTACGAGGCATCCTGGCTCCGCAACTTTGCGATCACGGTTGGCCCAGCGCCCCAGCGTGACACCGTATGTATGCATCGTCCACCTTGCCGCCTAGGGGGTGGCAGCTCGATGCGGGCAACCCCAGCGCATCGACAACACGGCGCGCGCGCCTATCCTCCGCGCGCGGTTGTGGGGGTACCCTGTGTTGGGCCTTTGGGGTAGGCCGCGTGTGCCCTTGACGCAGACAGGTGCTTGCGCTCCCTGACGCCCGACCTGCGTGTTGCTGAGAGGTTTGGGCGCCCCGGAGGGACAGGGTGGCAGGCAGGTTGCAGTGCGTCCGGACAAGTAGGCGTTGTCGGATCCCACGACCGAGGTATTTGGGCGGACAGTGCTTTGTGCGTAAACGAATGGTCCTTACAATTGATGAAGTTGTGTTGCTGCCGGTTGGCGGGGCTGCGGCCTGCTGCGGCAGGCGTAGGCTTGGCCTGGACTTGCTGCAATTCGACTAGCACTAGCAGAATAGGCAGTCGGCGTTGCAGGCAGCAGGCCCATGGGTTAGGGCAGGGCAATCCTGGGGCAATCGTTTAGATGGCGCGTGCTCGTAGCGGTGCGAAGGTCCGTTGGCCAGCAGGGGCGGAAGTGGATCAAGGGGAACAAGCAGATGGGAAGGGTGGCCGGAGGCCCGGAGCGATTACAAGTATGTCGACGTGAAGGTGGCCCGAGGGGTGCCTGTCATGCCGCCAGATCCGGAACCGGAACAGGGGTGAAAATGTGCAGGTATCTGCAGTGGATGGGAGTGCCACTAAAAGATGCATCGATTGAGCAAGGCAGACTAGCCCATATGAGGCAGTACGTGGCGCATAAGCATTTGATAGCCCTAATGCGCTTTCGTTTGGGCTGCTGGGACCTGGAAGTGAACCGCCCCCAGGCGGGGGGACAGTACCGGGCTAGGGCGCAACGGGTGTGTAGGCTGTGCGGGAATGGAGGCGTGGAAGACGAAAAGCACGTCTTGCTGGAATGCACGAAGTACGCGAGCTTGAGGGAAGCAGTGGGTATTACAGGTAGTGATATGAAAAGAGCTATGCTTGGCACGGACGTTCAAAAGCTAGCTGCTTACTTGCACGCGGTGACAACGCTTCGGTCTAGTGAATTGCGCAACCGCTAGCTGATTCCCCTTTGTTTAGTTATCATCGCGCCTCCGGACTCAAAGGAGTTAGTGGGGCCGCATGGACTTCAAGCCATGTAACATGCTCATGCTCATGGAACCGGGGACCACCTTGACTTGGCCCCTCACTGGTCCCCACGCAATCAATTGTTAGCTTGCGCTACATTATAATAGATGCCGCGATAACTTAACTTGCCGCTGTCGCCCGTCAACAGCTGTCGCGTGAAGCTGTGCACCTGGCCTTTGGTGATAACGCGCCATTCATCGCCGCACGCAGCCATAGCAACACACACCGACTTCGACAATACTGCTGATAGCAAGAAGTAGGCCAGGGCTTGGTCAACGACCTTGTGACGATGCCTCGCACTGGCGACCCCGAGGAACGAGTCCCTTACACCGCCGTGCTAAAGGACAAGTATGTGCAAAAGAAGCTTGCAACGCTGGGCCAGTTTCTGCTGGGCGAGCACAATCCGGTGAGTAGGAGTTGACGGGAATGCCGACGTCGGGGGGGGCTTGCGAGCAGCGGCAGCACGGCTATACCGGCCTCTACGACGGACGCGTGACATTGTCAAACGTTCAAGTCACGAAATAGGTATGGGACTAAAAGGCTGACCGTGACTCGGCTATTCGTGGCGACGCTCACCCCGCCCCAGTACCCGCGGAGTTGCGGTGGCGGGTGGCTCAAACTTGGGCGCACAGCACCTGGTCACGCAGCGGCGCCCTCCCGTACCATGGTGTTGCTGCCATATACGTATCGACCGGGTCCACGGAACTGGGATGCGTCTGCCGAGTCGCTGAGGAACGTCTGGCGGTCGTTATGTAGCCTGTTACCTGCTGACCTGACACGTGCGGATGCCCCCCCTTGCGACAGTCTCGCAAAATCCGTGACATTTCCCAGGTTCTGCCCATGTACGTTGAACTCGGTAAGTAATTTTCCTACCGTATAGTAGATATGGCTATGTATCACAGCCTGTAACAGCCCGCCCTACGCACGCGCCACTATTCGCATAGCCCTTCTCCCACTGTCCCTTGCCGCACCCAGGCGTGTCATGCTGGGCATACTGGGTCTTCCTAATCAAAGTCCTGCTGGTAGCATTTAACGTGACGGCCATCTTCTTCGCATTCTTGAACTACAAGGCCCCAGAGGTCAAAGCCTGGTGAGCGGGCTGTGGTGAGGGGCGCCGACGGGAGGGTGGGCGGCGGACCGGCATCCCTGGAAGAACGATGGGACAGCGGGGGAGATGAAGACATAGAGGGAGTAGTAGATGATAGCCAGCAGGGCCTCACACTCAGCTGGCACAAGGCACCATGCATGCGAGCGCATGAGCGCCTCCTATGGACGACGCGTTGACCCAATAGCCCAACGCATAGCCACGTACACCCCCGCTGCTCTTGTCCCGACCTTGCTCGCAGGCATTACACGGAGCCCAATCAGATCGTCGCCTGGCTCGAGTTTCTGGGCATCTGCTGGTGAGCCGGCTGGCAACCCTGGCAGCTGCAGACGTGTGATGGCAGGCTTCCAACAGCTGTATGCAGCCCCGACTTCCACTCGTGCGCAATAAGGTGCCGCACACAGCTCGATCAAGGTCTGGGGCAAATGACCCCCCTCCCCCGCCCCGGCCCCCACCTACGCGCACACAACCCTGGCCATGCGCTCTGCCCAGGTACCTGCTGTGGTTCCTTTGGCGCTGCCTCAAGGTGGTGTGGGCGTGCTTCCAGGAGTGGCGGTCGCCGCACGACCAGGTCTACGCACGCAACCTGGGTGTGAGTCATGGGTGGGTGGGTGTGGCGGGAAGGGCAGAGAAGGGAAGGCAGCGTCAGGAGGCACCGGAAGTGAAGAACACGTGCGTGGAGGGGGCCGCTCATTGCCGACTACCGCATCCCCAGCTCTGCTAGTCATGTTGTCCCACGCTGCAGCGCGCGAATCCTCTTACCACTTCGCTTGCAGGTCAGCTCGGCAGTGCGACTGTGGTACAAGGCCGGCCTCAAGCTGGACTTCAACCTGCTCATTTTCATCCGGTACATCAGCCCGCCGGCAGTGGGTGAGTGGGTCGGCGTGTGGCTCGGGTGGGTTGGGTGGCGGCGGTGCAGCCGGCCTTGCCACTGCTTTGCAGTTGCCACGTGCGTGATACACCCCAACCTGAAAGCCGTCCGTTCCGCCCTTGCAGCCTCCGCGCTCCAGAAGGCGCGCAAGCGCGTGTACGGCAACTTCGGCACCCGCGTGCACCGCCAAAAGTGAGCGCGCGCACTGGGCGTTGTAGCCCTGTCCTGGCTGCAACCCTACCTCACACCGTCTCCTCACTGTGCCCCACGCCCTCCCTTCCTCCTCTCCCCTGTCTCCCCACGGGGCCCCGCCGCAGCTGCTGTGTGGACTGCATGTGCTGCTGCTGCTTCTACAGCCGGCTGGCGCTGTGCAGCCTGGTGCAGACGGTGGCCGTGGTGCTTTTCGCGGCCGTGGCGCTGATGGCGGTGCTGATCAAGGTGCTGCAGCTGCGCTTCCTGGGGCAGGTGCCCATCGACCAATGGAGCATCACAGAGGTGCGCGTGTGTGTGGGGTGGGGGTGGGTGGATGAATACCAGCCCAAGCCAAACCAAGCCTGATTAAGTGGGGATGGGGCCTGGGTGTGGGGCTGTGAGTGGTCATCTGGGCAGCGTCGTGAGGCTTTGAGAAGGGAGGCAACAAGGGCTGTGCGCAGCATGATGATGTCATGTAACTTGATGAACATGTAATCAGCACCCGCCGACCGCCTATATCCTTCGTCCCTCCTCGCACCCGCAGCTGCTGCTGTTCGGCCAGTTCGTGGTCAACATGGCGTGCCTTGACACGCGGCAGAAGAGCAAGCGCAAGGGCAAGCTGGAGCTGCTGTTCGACGGCGCGGACGCGGTGGAGGCGGTGGGCGAGCGCAAGGCCAAGAGCCTAGTGGACAACGTGAGTGAGAACCACATGTGCACGGGCGCCGGGTGCCTGTGCCTAGTTCTCGTTCTCGTGTGTGGGTGCGGCCAGCTCAGGGGAGTTAATTATTCCTGAGTACCGCAGCATGGCGCGGTATGGACTACCGCCAGACGTGTTAGCCTCTTCTTGACCTCCGCAACTCCTCGTCCCTCCGCGTCCCTCCCCCTACAGTTGGCGCTGCTGGTCATGCGCTACCGCTACAGCCTGCTGACGGCGCTGGTGGCGTACCACTCGCTGACGGCCGACGACATCAGCTACGTGTACATTGAGGACCTGGTGGAGGCCAGCAAGCCGCGCAACAGAGTGCGCCACGAGGTGAGGGCTGGGAGAGGTCGGGCAGGCGGCCGCATCAGGGGTTGCATGGAGGAAGCGACTTGTGCAAGGCGGCTGGACCGGGGCAGGTAAGCGTACGGGCTGAGCCAACCCGGAGCCCCTAACCTTTCGACTCTCGACTTCATATGAGAATACGTGCTCCCTCCGCCCTTAACCCCACAGTACGAAGCCAAGGCCAAGCCGCAGGGCCCGAGCGGCGGTGGCGCGGGAGCGGGCGGCCAGGGCGCGGAGGCCGGGGGCAGCATGACGTACGACAACCCCGGTTACAACGCCGGCTACCCTGGCTATCCCGGGTACACCGAGATGGCGGGCATAGGCGCCGCAGCTGCAGCCGGTGCCGGCGCCGGCCACGCGCTTTACCCGGGGCAGGTGCTTGTGCAGATCTCGCCGCGGCGGCGGCCGCTGCAGGAGACGGCACCGGCGGTGCAGGAGCCGCCTACGGCGGCTGCGGCGCGAGGGCCGCTGGGCCGCTTTCCCCAGGACTTCTACACGCACGGGTACGCGGTGGGAGCGCCGGTGCACGGCTACAATCCGCAGGAGGTGCTGAAGACCAAATACGAGCAGCAGCTGTGGGGCGTGCAGGCGTCGTGAACAGCTGGAACCTCACGAGAGGGCCTAAGCGGGCAGTGAGATTCATGGGGGACGACGAAGTGACGAACGTGGTTGAGGGAGTGGACAGAGGGGGCCCCGTGTTGTGAACAAAATGATCTGTTATGGCCCTGTTACACGGTGTGGAGAGTGCGAGTGATGCAATGGCCGGGGCGTGGTGGCGGCGTGGGTGGCGTACCCCGCCATATAGGATCAGAGGGCAGAGGGCCAATCCGTGAGCATGCCGATCATGCATAGACGTGGCTGCAGCTCACAGCTTTTACTGCATGCATTCATGCCATGTACTTACAGTGTGTCCCTAGTATGGCCAGGATGCTTGCCATGGACTCGAGCTTCCTCTGCGCCATCGTGCATGACGTTTGAATGTCTGGAAACCTTGCTGATGTGTGCTGTAATTGGAGTTATCTGTAAGCTCCAGTGTATTGCGATCCCAGAGTGAGACGCGAGCGACTCTGCGAACCCTGGATCCAGCGAAAGCCAACGACAGGCCGCCCGTTCAGGCCGCGAACTCAACATTCAACTGACCTCGCTTCAATAAATATTAGCAGCTTACTTTTGCCTTCTTTGATTAGTTTTTGTGCCAGTCCCTGGTTATCCGGTTATTTGCTGCAGCCGAGTGGCTCAACTTCAACGCTAAATCCGGAGGACCTAGCTTCAATATGCGCGTTCGATCCACTTGGAAGTACCTGTAGGCGGTCAAGACGTCCCCTTATTGCTACGCAAAGGCAAAATGTCTGGCCACCATGACCACGGCAGCCTGCGACGATTACGCAGCGCACCCGGCTTCTATGACACGTTCAAGGACCAGGCAGAGTGGCTGGTCCACATTCGCACGCCGAGCAGGCTGTCTACAATGCTGGACTCGACGTTCATCCAAGACCGCTTCGATGAGATGGAGGAGCAGTCGCTCGGCGAGCACAACACGGTAGATGTTCAGGTTTGGGGACAAGCGACGTCTGGGTGCGGCAGGTCGACCGCGCAACCCCCCTGATCGGGCTGGTGTTTACAACCCCCCCCCCCCCCCCCCCCCCGGTGCTTGACGCGCGTCAACGCCCTCCCAGCCATACTCGCCTCGCCAAACCCTCACTCTCATACCCCGTGTCACAGAGGCGGCGGGTACGCGACATCTACGACTGCATCAAGCGCTTCACGGAACTGCCTCTCACGTACACAAAATGGGTAGCATTTGTGCTCACCCTGGGCCAACTCATCCTCAACGTGCGTGCATGCAGCGGCCTTTGGCCGCTTTTGGTCGAGTCCCGCACATGCGCCTTCACGGGCTGCGTGCTTGTCTGCCGGGCGAAGGAGCCCCTTGTCTGCTCGGCGAAGGCAGGGGCCGCCAAAGGGGCGCCGGGGTCAAGCTGCGGAGCACCATGCCTGGTGACCCTGCTCTCACTTCGCTCCATGCACGCGCAGGTAGGCAGCATCGTCTACGCGTGGGTGCAGCGGAACCCCAATGCCCCTGACAGCTATGCCTGGTGCGTGCCGCAACGTTCTGACTGATGTGCTTCCATAGCCATGATTATTGACAGGCGCCCGGTGTTCAGGCTTCACGCTCCACCCGCGCACCTGACCGGAATTCTCCCGGCTGCCGCCCCGACTGCCCCTTCAGGGCGCACAAGGTGGTGGTGTGGACGGAGTTCATCGTGATCTGTTGCCTGATAGCGCGCACCAGCTTCCTAGCCGCGCTGCTGGTGCGGGTGATGTGTAAGGAGGCCATGGCGGAGTGGCGCGAGGAGGGCAGCGGCTACCGCTACCGCTTGCAGGTGGGTCTGGGTGTTGGTTGGCGTGGCAGGCCTCCTTGAGAGAGCAGAAGGTTATGCGCGCATTCGGGACCCCATGTGTATGTGCTGCCACCATGCCCACACATTCACGTAACTGCACTCCATCCCCCGAACGGGCTACCCCATGATTTCACATGGTCATCCTGATATCATAAATATCCTGTTCCGCCGACACACCCGCATCACCTGGCCGCGCCCCCTTCCCTCTTCCAGGTGGCCTCGCACCTCCGGTTGACATTCCGCAGCGTGAGCTACTGGCGCTTCTCGCTGCTGTCGGTGCTGCCCAAGATGAACCCGCTCAACATGTTCGGTGAGCAAGGCCTAGGAAGACAAGTGTGCGTGCACGGACTCGGTGTGAGGTTATGTGTGTGTGCGGTAGGCCGCTGCATCTACTGCATCACCTTGCAAAATCTAGACGGAATACTCGTGACATCTTTACCCGCAGAGTACTGCCGGCAGCTGAGCCAGTACGTGAAGAATCGCACGCTGCGTGTGGTGCTGCGCTTTGACCGCTGGTTCGGCGACCAGAGCGCTGCCTCCCACTGCATGGCCCAGGCGCTGGTGCTGGGTGAGCACGGCTGCGATTGGTCCCTCCGCTCATCAGCTCCGACCGTAGTGCAAATCTTCACCTTGCATGTCTTCCTCTCCTGCGAATACCGGTTGGCGCGCGTTCGGTTGATTCGTCCCTTGCCCTTACGTATGGCTTTGATGCTTGTTCGTCTGTCCTCCGCCCCTTTCACATCCTTGCACAGCGGTGGCGGCCGTCAAGCTGGGCTTCCAGCTGGCTCTGAGTGGACTGGCGGTGGTGGCTGTTTTCCTGAAGCTTCTGCAGCTCACCTTCCTGGGTAGCACGCCGCTCAGCCAGTGGCAGTTCGCGCAGGTGAGCATCAGCACTGTGTAAGTGTGCACGTGTCACGGCTGGGTGGGGTTGCATCGGTGCAGGGACAGGCGCAGAACGGAATACGCCCTTCAGGATATGGAAACGCATGCACCGTCGCATTGACGCTCGTGCGCCACCACCACAATGCAGGCACTCGCTTTCATCCAGTTCGTCAACAACATGGTGCGCCATGTGGCCAAACTAGCTAGGAACGAGCGCAAAAGCAGGGAAACGCGAAAAGGCAGTTGTTTGGACTGCAGTGTAACGCCACGCTTTCTCCGACACAGGTGTCCATCGACCAGTCGTACAGCAGCAAGATGGTTGGCAAGTACGAGGTGAGTACGGTGTGAAGGGCGTGGCCCTCGCCTCGCTGACAATGCCCCATCCTTCACGCCCCATTCCTGTGCCTTCATCTGCAGTTTATCTTCTGCGGGAAGGACGCCGCCAGCTCCACGGAGGAGCGCCGGGCCAAGGCCTTCTTCGAGCAGGTGCGCGGGGGTAGCCGTGGGTACGGATAATCTGGTGGGGCTGGGGCCCAGGGCCTGTGTTGGATAACCGGTTCACATTCGCCGCATCCGCGCGAATCGCACGACTTTCAGCCCCTGCGTGGCTCATTCCGCCTGCTACATCAAGCGCCACCCTCCCCCATCCTCTCCCTTGTCTAGTTTAGCTTGGTTTCGATTGGGCTGGTGTTCACCCCCCAATGGGTTGGCAATGGTTGATTTGGGAATTGGAGAAAACTACCCCCCCCCCCCCCGTCCTCCTGCCCCTCAACAGCTGGCGCTGATGCTGCTGCGTCAGAAACACGGCTCCCTGCTGCGGGCACTGGTGGTGTACAGCAATATGTGCAGCGAAGACGTGAACCTCGTGTTCCTGGAGGATGAGATTGACGAGCGCTGGATGAAGCACGCAAAGACACGCAAGCAGGTGCGAACCCGGCATAGACGCTGTTTGAAGCGGGTGGCGGTGATGCATGCGTGAGCGTGGACGCACTAACAAATGTCCCTCTGAAAGGCGCACACGCATTGCCCACGCCTCGTACGGTAACGCCGCTGCCCCTCGTGTGACTGCTCGCAGTTATCGAAGCGCCAAAAGGACACGCCCCAGAAGCAGAACCCCGCCTCGCCTGCAGGAGACGGCGCCGGCGCGGACGACTTCGGCCCAGAGGCACCGCGAGAAGGAAAAGGAGGCGAGTGCCACCCGCACGGATATTACAGGTACCCCTCGCACGCGGGCGGCAGCGGCAAGGACGAGCGCCTCTACGCCGGCTGGGGCGAACAAACCGCGGGTGCCGGCGGCGGTGGTGGCGGAGGGCTACAGTGGCAGGTTCAGACGGACGGGCGGCCGTGCGTGCACGTGCACGTGGCCGCAGACGCGGAGGTGGCACAGGGCAGACCGCAGCAGCGGCCGCAGAGACAGACGCAGCAGGAGCGAGATCAGCTCACCATACCGACTCAACCAACGCCCAGACAGAGCAGCAACGGGCTGCGGTTATTCGGTGGGCCACGGCGGAACAAGTCAGGGCTGGGGGCGGCGGGTGAGCCGCCGCCCCAGCAGCAGCAGCCCCAGCAGCAGCAGGCTGGGGGTAGCAATTTTCCGCCGCTGCAACCGCAGCACGGAGCACCAGCCCCGCACAGCAGCCCAGTGCGGGCACCGAATCAGCACCCGCACTACCAGCACGGACTAACTCAGCAGTGCGGCGCAACGGCCTACCACAATCCCTGCCCCACCTACTCGGGCCTCTACGTGGACCCGCATGCAGCTGGCGTGCAGCAACGGCCGCACGATGCATCTGGGCGGGCAGGTCCTGGCAGCGGCAGCAGCGCAGCTGGCAGCGGCAGCGGAAAGCGCTTTACCGGGCCAGCAGGCGGTGGCGGCGGCGGCGGCGGGACGGGACTACAGCCGCCGCCACCCGCAGTAGCTGCGCCGGGCGCCGCCGGCTACAACCCGCTATACCACGGAGATCCTTACGGGGCGCACATGGGCGCACATGCGGCGGCCATAGCAGCGAACTGGGCAGCGGGACCTCCTACTGGTGCTGGGCCGGGCAATGGGACTGGCGCCACAATGCCGCGGCCGGGCTACGGGGCCGTGCGGGTCCCCCACCGATCTGAGACGCTGCGGGCTCGGTACAGCGCAGCGCTGTCAGGGATGTACGACACCACTGGGCTGGAGTAGCGGGCTGCCCGCATTTGCAATGGGGATTTGGTTGTTTTCACCGGCGCACCGTTCAATTGTCCAAATGTGAATTGTTTGTTTTCATGCACATCTCCGGGTGCGTTCTGTTGCCTACATTTCCCTTGAGGGGGAAAGCCACCTTTCTTGCCATGCACTTTATTCTCGTGCACATTAACGTACCTCGTAGGTCTATAGTACTGCAAGAGTTAGCTAGCTACCTGAAGGATTCGAAATGCTTGTCAAGTTGCTTAGTAAAAACTGGCGGTAGCCTGTACAATTTGCCGCGGCTGGCGCCACACTCTCCCTGCAGCAATGAATGGGTGCGGCAGCACTAGCACTGGTAGGCACCATGCGCGGCGCTTGATGACGGATTGCTCTTGCTTTCATTATGCGCGCAGCCGATTTCATGTTGTTGGGGCCAAGATTCAGACATTAGAGCTTTGTTCTATCCGTCCATGTGGCAAGTCAGGAGTTCAAGCTTAGCCAAGGTGTGGATGCCTGCATCCGACGCGAGCGGGGTGAAGAAAAGCGGTACAGTGGCGTCTTAAGTGGTGCCACGGGAAGTCTATGGTATGGCACTCGAGCACGAAGCGGGCTGACGACAGTCATTGCTGGTATGATATGTATCTTCATCGAGTCCACGTGCTCAAGCTGAGGATATCAGCAAGGCAGCACCTGATGAGATAGACGAGAAACGGCCGCACAGTTGACAGTTCCACAGACTTTAATGAGCAGCTTAGAATCAGCCAGGGCCCACAGGTGATGCCAGCAGCGTCACGCCCTGAGCGGCTGGGCACTAGCAATGAAAGAGTGGCGTTGGCATAGACGCATAGCCCACACCGGAGCCCGCATAAGCGTTATAAGGTATGTGCTGGACAAGATTGATAGCGCGGGCGCCAGGCCACCAGCGGGTAAGCGGCCGCTGGCATGGCGGGGTAAACTCATTCAGCCAGGATGCATTACCAAATCAAGAGGCACAGGGCCCGCAATTCCCGTTCCTCGCGACGATGCCACCTAATTGCAGCCAACCTGCGCTTACGTGGATACCGTTGCTGTTGCTGGATACTATCATTTACATTTTTCTTGTCCCAGCGCTTGCGAGACCCCTAGCGAGACCATGCTGGCGATTCCTCGGCCACGCGGTCCGCCGAGGCCCACCGCCGCCGCCCCCCACCCGTTCACTCGTCATTCAGATACTATAGCTAAGGCAGTTTGTGTCTGCTACTCTGCATTCTACTGGGCCTGGCCGGTCAAGATTTGCCGTGCAACCTTCTAAGGAGCAGGGGCCAGGTCAAGAGAAGGGAGGGTGCGCCCGAGAGGGCAGACCTCGGCGCCAGATGGGGCAGACGTCAACTCTGCGTCTGTTCTACCACCCTTGCACAAAATGGTATCATCAAGCTTACAGCATCATGTTTACGTCTAGCAAAGCGACTTTGCTCACTGAAGCGGCGGACAGCTTTTGAAGTTTGCCCGGAGCTTGACAACTAAATGGAGGGCGGCGAGGTAATGAGCGTATGTGGATAATAGCAATTCATATTACTGAAACGTCTGGGCACCGACCTTTGTAGGGAGCCAAGCAGGCTTTGTTCAGCGCGGTGTCGCGTGCTTTAGAGTCCTACGAGCGAGGCTCTGTTAATCCACAGCACTTCTCAGCGCTGCTGGAGCAACTCCAGCTGGTGCTGGAGCAAGCCCTAAATTCCAGTGAGTCATGTTCTGGCCGCGGCCGATGGCCACGGCGACCCGGGTGCTTCTGAAGAGGCTGCTCCCGTTGCTCACAACAAGGGCACACCAGTAACAGGGGGCCGGTTAGGCGCTCATGCGACGGAGGAGGGGTCCGGGTGAAGAAGTCGCGCCACGGGGAGGTTGGGAGAGGGCTGCGCAGGACCCACAACGACCGCTACGGTATACGCAGACGGTGAAGACCATGACCAGGATGTTGACCAGGATCAGTATCTTCCGCCCGTTCATCGCTCGGTGCGTACCAGGCATTCGTAAGCTTCTGGGGCAGCAGCCATCATCCAAGGTCGCGCGCAGGGGGCTGCCACATGGGGGCCTGCAGAGCCCTGACGCATTTCTCCGTTACACGTCGGCCTGGACAACCGCACTGCACACATCCTGTCTTCGCCACATGCAGGGAGCAGTGTTTCATACACGGCACGCAGAAGGCTCCCCGGGCAGCCCAGGAACGGATGGCACAAGTTCATGGGCCTCGCCGCAGCGGCCGACAGCAGGAGCAGCCCTGCGGGAGCCCCAGCCCAGCGACAAGCAGCGCGCAGCGTCGCCGGCAGCACGCTGGCTGACGCGGCAGGCCCACCACCAGGAACTGCAAAACCTGCGACGGGAGTGAGTGCGGTTGCGTGCTTCGATCGCCTCCATGCGTGATAGCCCAGGCATGATATCATACCACGGAAATGGCTCCAGACATGACATCTTGGGCACATATCACCTTCCTTTCTGGCGTCTGCTGTCGTGCAGGAATGCGGCACTCAAGCAGCGGGTGTCAGAGCTTGGGGACGCTATCACGCGAGAGGCACGGCGCGCGTCAGACGCGGAGGCGCGGGTGGAGGCACAGGCGCGGGAGCTGGAGTTCGAGCGGGGCAGGGCAGGGCCGGATGCGCCCCGCTCGCTTCAGGTGCGACACCTCGAGCTATCCTGCCTTTCGCGTCCTAGCGTCCCCGCATTCAATACCCATAACCCCACCATGCCCGGGCCTCTCAACAACACTGACAGGATCAGCAGCTCCTGACGCGGCTGGGCCAGCTGCAGGCCGCCAACGAGTCGCTCAAGGCGCAGCTGGTGGAAAGCCGCACCGAGGCTGCAGCCGCCAGCCGGGCGCACGCAGCCGGAGCTAGCCGGGCCGAGGTGGTGCTGATGGGCGAGCTGGAGCAGCAGCGCCAGGCGGCAGCGGCGGCACGGCGGGACCTGACGCGGCAGGCAGCGGCAGCGGCTCGGGAGAAGGAGGCACTGGATCATGAGGTGCGAACCGCAGCAGGCGCGATAGAAGGTTGAGATGGCAGCAGGCATCTTGTTTGCGCTTCCTCCTATTCCCAAAGCAGGCCGCCGCATCGGGTCTGATCCAAGCGCGCTTGAACGTCTTCGCAGGCCCGAAGATGGCAGCTGGCCGCCAGCCAGGCCGCGGCAGTTGCCGAGAAGACGCAGCAGAAGGTGGCGGCCATGGAGCAGAAGCTGGAGGCGCAGGTGCGAATGGACATGAGCGCTTATCTCTCGGCAGGCTAGTTGGTACCTTCACCCCAACTCACCGCGTCTTGCCTTCCTCGGCGCACATGCAGGTGGCCCAGGTGCGCTCGATGGCTACAGACCTGGCGGCGCGTGGCCGCGAGCTGGGCGCGCTGCAGCAACAGCTGACCGCCGCTCGGGCCGCGCTGGCCGCCCGCAATAGATACCTAGAGCGCCTGGACGCGGCGGTGCTACAGCCGCTGCTGGGGTGGCACGCGGAAGCGGATCCGGCTGTGGCCGCGGCGCTACTGATTGCAGGCGGTACCGTGGGGCCTGGGCCAGCGCCTGGGCGAGGCTTGGCGCGCAGCCGCGACTTCGTGCAGCTCAAGGTGGGTGGGATGGGAAGCAAGACGGGTGACCGCATGGTGAGCTTGGTTAGTACCTTTCACCAACGTGTGTTTGCCCACCCACAGTTCCGGGCCGAGGCAGTGCTGGGCGCAGCGGCGGCGGAGGTGGACTCGGCGGCGGAGCGGCACGCGGCGGCTGCTGCTGCCGCATTTGAGGTGCGGGAAGCGGGGCTGCCACGGCTACAGGTTTCCTTGAGGCGGGCATTCTACCTGCCGCTATGGTGTTCCTCGCAGGCCCTGGCCACACGGATCACAAGCCTGAAGCACGAGGCGGAGAGTTGCGGCACGGCGGCACGCTCGCAGATTGCTGATGCGGAGGCACGACTGGGTCGCCAACTCGAGGTAACGTCAGCGTGTGACGAAGCCAACGCGATAGTGGCCATTTGCAGCATGTTCGTCCTCGTGGAGTGCGTCGGGCAGTTTTCATCATCGTGTTGACGGACGTCCTACCCTGTAGGAAGCGAGGGCCTCCGCAGCCCAACAGGTTCGGACGGTGCAAGACCAGCTGCAGGTGAGTCCCGGCGTCCGGCCTGCCGCGTCACCCTTCGTGCCATCGTCCGTCTACCCATGCGCAGTCAATGTCATGATGCACACATGCGGTATCCCACACTCTTGCGCCATCCCAATACCAAATGTGCCACCCGGCAGTCGACACTGGAGGCCAAGGCGCAGCTGCGCGAGGCGCTGGCGGCGGAGCAGGCCACGGCGGCGGTGCGCACGTCCGAGCTGGCGCGCCTGTCGGAGCGGGAGGTGCGGCTGTCGCTGCAGGTGGAGCAGCTGACGGCGGAGCTGGCCAAGCTCAAAGCCGAGTCTGGCAGGGCGCTCAAGGTGGGCGGGCCGTGCGGGCGTATCAGGGGCCAGGGGGATGCGCCGTTGGCGAGTACAGGCGTGCGTTGAAGGTTGAGGGGAGCACTGGGGCGTGTTGGGATGGGGCGCGTGGAGCAAGGTCTGCCGCATGTCCTCATACCTCCGCAGGACCAGGAGGACGCGGCGGAGGCGTCACAGAAGAAGCGCGCCGAGGCCGCCTTTGAGCGGGGGCGGCAGCTGGGTGATCGCCAGGCGGCGGCCGCCATAACGGCGTTGAAGGGCGAATTGCAGGTGAGCTTGCGCTGCGCGGTTACAGCACGCGTTGTCCCGGAGCATGGCATTGAGGGTCCTGGCATTCGTCCTGCCTTGGCCAAGTCCATGACATGCTAGCACCTGCTTGTGGGCATGCAGGATGCGGCAATGCACCTGCAAGCGTCCCGCAAAGAGGTGGCCATGCTCACGTCTCAGCTTGAGGTGAGGACTGAGAGGAACATAGCCGCTTGCACTTGCCGCTAACTGTAGCCAGGTCAGGCCACACTTGCCATGCGGCCATGGCATTTCTTCCCCCTGCTGCCTAACTGCCCTAAGTGCTTGCTACCCCTGCGCAGGAGGCCCGGACGTCGGCTGAGTCGTTTGAGGCGCGGCTCTCGGAGGCACGGCAAGAGGTAAGGCAGCACGTGAAATCTTGGATGCGTTCAGCGGTCACCTTCCAACTTGGAGAATTCACATTCTCAAATTGTGCATCCACCATGTGCCTGTGACTCTGCCCTGGCCCCGGTCCCCAAGGCACACAAGGCGCGGCTGGAGTCTGAGGAGCGGTTGCGCCGCGACAACGACTGCCGCCTGGCAGAGGCCAAGGCCTCCGCAGAGCGGCGGGCGGAACTGGAGGCGCAGGTATGGGCATGCCAGTGCATGGTGTTGCGGCGTTCTCGCTTGACAAGAACCTAATGTACATATGGCTTCAAATTGCGTATGTGTGACCCTCTTCCTGAATTGTCACGTGAACCGTCTTGCACCTGCGAAGGACCACGCGCTGGCTCTGCAGCGAGAGCGGGAGCGCGGCGAGCGGGCGCTAGCGGATGCCAGGCGGGCGGGTGAGCTGGCGGCGGAGGCAGCACGGCGGGAGGGCGAGCTGATGTTGCAGCGGGCGGCCGGCGAGGCGGAAATGCAGGTGCGGATCTTGGTCTGACCGGCGGAGGCTGTTTCGGCCTGCAAAAAAGTGGCAGTGCGGAAGCTTATGTAGCCTCGCCTCGCGCCACTTCTACGCCATTCGTTGAGGCTGCCTTTTGCTGGTCGCAGCTCCGCGGCGCCATGTCCCAGGCCGCCTCGCAACTGAAGCTGGCCGAGGAACGGCATCTGGTGCGTGCGTCAGCAAGTCAGCGTGCTCTTCCCTGTTGCGGGAGCCCGGGGGCGTGCATGTCAGGTTGCACAACAACCATGACTGCTTGGCTACCTCTTCAACCTCAAACCCCCCGACATTCGCCACGCCCCGCTTGGACAGCTGGCGGCCCAGGATGCGGATCGCCGCATATCCGCGCTGTCGGAGGAGCTGCGCCTGGCCACCGAGAAGGCGGCAGCGATGCAGGAGAAATGCGAACAGCTCATCGCGCAGGTGCGGCACAAAAGGCACAGGGAGTGCATGATGCCAGGTGTGAGACCTAGGGTCTGCGCTTGCCTGGACGCGACCGTGTCTACAGTGGCTGGTGCCGTATTGCCGCGCAGTACTTATCACCTCCCCACGACCTTGGTGCTAGCACGCTGAGCACTGAGTCGTGCACGTGCATGAGCTGCGCAGGTGTACAACGTGACGCAAGAGCTGCAGAAAGTCCGCCAGGCGCTATCTGACCAGGAGGCAGCTGCGAGCGCGGTGGCACAGGAACAGAGTGAGCGGGGCTTTCGTCTGGTAACCGCAAGCGCCAGCTTGCGCGCGCGCGTTGATGCTTGCTCGTGTTAGGACGTCCGTCATCCTTTGACCGCCCTCCATGCACCAATTGCCCTCACAGCCTCCACAATAGCCGAACTACAAGCCAAGCTGCTGGAGTGCCGGCAGCGGCTGGCGCAGCAGGCGGCGTCGCTGGAGGAGATTACGTCGCGGCAAGAGGACGCGCAGGTTCGCGGCCACCCCCGTTGTCGGGATCTGTTATGAGCCGACTCGGAGTGTTATCTATATCTCGTGGGGGTTTGGGCCCTAGTGCAGAGGCCATGGAGTTCCGGCCCGTGCACGTTGACTCCCACAAGCGCTTCGTCGCACCTGACCAGCCGCTACTGGCCCCTGCCGCCCCCACCCAGGCACACGAACTGGAAGCCGCACGACTGGCCATGCAGCACATGGCGGCTGAGCGGGACAGCCTGCAGGTGCGGCAAAAATGGAAGTCTGCTGCTTCTTGCTACTGTGTGCAATGGCTGCGTGAGCTTGCTGGCCGTTGCATCCTGATTGAAGCAACATCAACGTGCGTCAACTGTGCGCTGCCCCGACTGCGATGCAGGCCGAGTGCGTGGCGCTGACGCAGCAGCTGAGTGCGACCCAGGCGGCTGCTGCGGGCATTGAGGTTGAGATGGACACGCTCACAAGGTGCGCATTGTGTGATGATCTATGGGTTGGGTGTGGCTAGCTGACGTCGTAATATCACATGCAGGGCTCTGGAGGCGCACAAGGCTGCGCGCGCCGCTGCGGAGGCGGCCGCCGAGGAGGCTCGTCGCAGTGCAGCTGCGGCTGCAGAGGCAGCGGAGGAGGGTGCGGCGCGTGCCATCGCGCTGCAGCTACAGCTGGGCGAGCAGCAGCGGCTTTATCAGCGCGAGGTACGCCGTCACGCGTTGGGTAGAAAACTGGGAAGTGGCGGGTGATGTACCTGGAATTGGCTAACCCCATCTACCTGCGTTCCTGCAGATGGGCCTGCTGGAGGCACGGTGCCAGGCGGAGCTTGACTCGGCTCAGGTAAACACAGAGGCGTGTGCCGCACCTCGCACCTGTCAAACCCCAGGACCTCTGTTGCTATCAGTAGTGGCCACTTTCGGGTATCCAACCGCCCAATCAGGCTCAGCCCCCCGCTGTGATACAGGCTCGATACCGGGCTGAGCTGGAGGGCCTGCAGTCGGGCCTCAAGCTGCTGCGCCTCAAGCAGAGCCGCGTCATGGCGTATGTGGAAGACGTGTTCCAGGAGCAGGAGCTGGAGCAACACGCTGAGCAGCCGCAAGGGCGCCAGCCGCAAGACTGCGCGGGAGGCGCGGAGGGGCCGGGGTTGAGGGAAGGGGAGCATGGGCAGGCCGAGGAGCCGCCCCGGGTAAGACCGGGGCTGCCACTGGGTCCCCAAAACATCCAGCAGCAGTGGCGGCACGAGAGTGAGGACTGAGAGGGACAAGCTGGGCACGCGGGTGAATCTGGCGCGAGGTGGAGACCAGGACAGGCAGGGAACCACCAGCTGATTCTAAGCCCAGCGGAGCGTGGGGCCACCGCCGGCTGATTGTGGGGCGCCCAGCTAATCCCGAGCCCGGCTGATGGCGGAGAATCCGGCTGATCTTGAGCCCGATTAATTGTACCGTATCGCGTCATTCCGCGTAATGGGCTGTTCCCTGGCATGCCGCGTTTGTGGGAAGTCCGCACAAGCGGAGTCCGGCGACGGGTGATCCTGACTGATTCCGAGCCCGGCTTCTCGTGGAGCGCCCGCGTGCGGTCCTTGGGTACTCCGTCGCCACAAACGTGCTGACAATGCTAGAATGGGATGCGGATGAGTTCAAGTGCTACGGTAGTCTGGCGGCAGTGCGTGAGTGTATCATGCGCCCTGTGAGGCTGAGCCGTCATGAGCGGATGGATCTTATGTTCCGAGCCGCCAGACCGTGGGACGCGGGAGCCACAGCCTGCGTCACGATGCCCACGCGGGTAGCTTACAGCGTGATGTATATCACGTGTGATATCATATCCCGTACGAGTTATGTGCCCCGTCCTGGCTGAAGCGTCACTGATGTCCGATAGCACGGCAGAATAGCCGCAACGCCTTCAGCAATCAGCAGCCCCGCGGAGGCGCAGCGCACATTGCCACGCTCGACATAGAGACGAATAATCCCACGAGCCCGATATGTAACCGGCCGCGGGGCTTGTATCTTGGTCTTTACGGGCAAGGGGTCAGCCACCATCAGGAGAGTATTCGGCAGTCACCAAACTGGGCCTATGGACGGCAAGACGGAGGGTGCTATCCGGGTCATCCGCCGGCATCAGCCGCCCCAATGCCCCATATGAGCCCGGTGACCGGGTAAACGCGGACCGCATAGACGCATTGTAGCTGCTGCGTCTGCACCTTGTGAGTGGGGCGGGTGTACCAGGGGAAGCTCCTCTCTGGACTGTACACTGCTGAGGCTGCGTGACGCGGGCGGTGGGCGCAGGTGGCGTGGCAGGTGGGCGCCGTGCCACTCCTACAAACTTCTCCTAACTTCAGGTACCGCATCGTGACGGGCGGCAGTAACTCACGAGGTCGCTCCTCAAGGCCGGGGCTCACAGCGACGAGGCGCGGATTCAAACTGGGACAGGGGCTGTAGTACAACGCTGCTCAGTCGAACAGCCGCCGACCTAGGCCTTTCACCGAACGCCACCCCTCGCCCCCGACGGCCGTTCGGTAATAATCGATAAGGACTCCGTTCAGCGGCTAAGGTGGGTCGTCTGACAATTCCCTGCGACCGGACAACTTCGGCGATGCCATTTGTGAGAGTACAGGTGGCCCAGGCCGCAAGCGGAGTTGATGGCGCCACGAACCTTACACGAATCTATGCTTTGAGGTGCCGGGGAGTGGCTCAAACGGCCCTGCTGCCCGGGGTTTAGTTTCAAATAACATGCCCTTGAACGCTTCCAAGGGGGGTACCTGAAGGTCTTGCAGCAACTTAATAAAGATAAATAAGCGCGATGAGTTTGCGCGTACCGCTTAGGGGCAGCCGCTGGCCCCGCAGCAAGTCGACGTCCATGCGAGAGCGCGTTCTTCCCCTCCGAGCCAGGCGCCCCAAACTGCACTTGCCCCTGCATGTGTCGCTTATTTGAGGAATACAATACATATAGGTGCCCTAGAAGACGTGTCGCAAGCACTTGACTGCTCCACTGGAAGCCCGAACCAATTTTGTGCCTCTCTCAAAGCCCCGTTCCCGGCTGTGCTTAGTCGCAATATCGTCTTCGAAGTAGCTGGTTAACTGCTGAGCGAAATAACAGCTTGAACTGCGGCTGAGTGGAGGCAGCAAACGAGGAACTAGTGGGATGCCCTCGCCCCCGTCTTTCGTCTAGGTCTGCATGGTGGACATGGACAGCGATCTTAGGCCCAGCCCTGTCCCCAGGCCCCGCGTTTTCCCGGTCGTCGGGACCGCGCCGGGCCCGCGATGTGGGCACACTCTCACTGCCATTTCCGGCCCTGAAGGCGACCTCTCGAAGGCCAAGCTAGTGCTATTTGGTGAGATAATTCTGGTGTCGGTAGCCTTGGAACCACGGGAGTTCCGCACTCGGGCAGGGCTCAGTCGGTGTCGTCTCCCGCCCTGCTCGCAGGCGGTGCGACCGCGCTGGAGGGCTCGTCGGGCAAGAGCGAGAGCACGCAGTCCACGCCGGGCTCAGCTGCATCAGGTACGCGGGTTTCAGGGAGCGCAGGCGAAAGCAAGGTGCGCTTCCCGTTCGTGTGCTTAAAAGGGCGCCATCTGCACAGGCATTCGCTTGGCCGGCGCCACCAACGACGTGCACATTTTCGACGTGCGCACCGGCAAATGGGAGAAGACCACGCCTGCGGGCGAGCCTCCTTCGCCGCGTGCAGCTCATGCAGCAGCTGCGGTGGGCAATATGGTGGTCATTCAGGTACGCTGGGAGCTCTTGTCACGGTGCCTGGGCCCGCAGGTGCGATTTCGTACCTCACGACATCTCGTTTGAAACTTTGCAGGGTGGTATCGGCCCCGCTGGCCTCGCCTCCGAGGACCTACATGTGCTTGACTTCACCGATCCGGACCGACCACGCTGGCACAGGTAACAACTTGCATATGACTGGGATCGCTGACGCAATCATGTTACACTAGGACTCATGCGCCAATTTGCTCCGCAGAGTGCTGGTGTCAGGGCCCGGCCCGAGCGCGCGCTACGCGCACACGCTCAGCCTGGTCGCGAATCGCTTTCTGGTGGCGATGGGGGGCAATGACGGCAAGTCTACGCTGGGGGACGCGTGGGCGCTGGACACTTCGGAAAAGCCCTACGCATGGCGGAAAATCACCGACGCGGGCGAGATGCCGTCGCCTCGGTGAGCTCGACTGGCGTGCGGTGGGGCCCTGTGACTTGGCAGCCTGTCGGCGCGTGTGCGGGGTCCCTGGGAAGGTCAACCGGCGCGGGTCCGGAAGGGGGTGGCGTTGAGGAGAAGTGTGGGCAGGCAGTGTCCGTCCACAAACGGTACCGTCCGCCCGTGTGGCGCTGCAGGATGTACGCAACGGCGGCAGCCCGCAGCGACGGCCTGCTGCTGCTATGCGGCGGCCGTGACGTGAGCGGCACGCCGCTGGGAGACGCGTACGGTTTCGCACGGCACCGTGACGGGCGGTGGGAGTGGCACTCAGCGCCCGGCGCCATGCCTACGGGACGGTACCAGCACGGAGCCGTGTTCGTGGGCAACCGCTTACACATCTCCGGTGGCGCTGTGGGCGGTGGACGCATGGTGGGTTTGCCACAAGGCAGGGTTGGGTACACGGCTCAGCACGGCCAGAATCATAGATGCAGGCAAAAGAAGGTTCGGCAGTGTTCCCTTCGAATCGTACGTTTAGATGGTTGTTGCTTCGGGCGCTGCAGGTGGACGAGAGCACATCCACCGTCGTGTTGGACACCACGCACGGCTGCTGGGTGACTCCTGTCGGAGGCGCCACTGGGGAGGACTTCACACGGCGCTGCCGTCACGCGGTGGCATCGGTGGGGCCGTTCGTGTTCATCTACGGTGGCCTCAAGGTGCGCGCCACTAGAGCATTGGTGTGGGATGGGCGGCGGATCGTTTGCGCCTATCATTTTTACCCACACCCGCGTTCTAGTGAAATTTCCGCTTGTGATAGCTCGACGCTCTCCAATTGCTGGACGTGATGAGCAGCCGGGCGTGAATTTCTTGGCAAACGTTGCAATGCACCACTTAATTGATTTCCTTTGTGCGGGCCGGCACGCAGGGCTCTCAACTGCTGGACGACCTGCTGGTGGCGGACGACTCCAACGGGACAGAGCTGTCCATCTTCGACCCGCGCTCATCGGCGTGGCAGCAGTACATGGAGACCATGCACGGCAACGCCGCCGCCAGCCGCATGCTGGAGAAGGCGGCGGCCGAGGAGGCGGCGGCGGCAGCGGCGCTAAACGTACGGCGCGTCAGCGCAATGGACGACCTGCGCTGCGTGGACGAGCAGCTGGACGGGACGGGCGCTGGCGGATCTCGCACCAGCGACTCGCCGTCCACTAACCGCTCCAGCAGCCCTGACGTGTCGCTAGGGAAGGACCACATTCCGGGCACGACGCCGTACACGCCGGACGTGAAGCTGTGGCATCGCGCAGTGGTGGTGCACCAGGAGAACAGCCTCCGCGGCCTGGTACGGCAGTTGTCAATCGACCAGCTGGACAACGAGGGGCGCCGCGTGTCCATCTACGAAAACGGTGGCGGACCCGGCGGGGCGAAGGAGAAGAGCCCGCTGTTCACGCGCAGCATGTCGGTCACGGTGAGGCCGGGTCAGCGCGGGAGGCGCTCGGGACGGAGCACTAGGTTGCGGCTGCGCTTTGTTTTTCGTGGGGGGATAGGCAGCTAGCTTGTTGCTTCGAAGGGGTCTACAGGGCGCCTCTGCACCAGCATGCCACTAGCTTACACGGACGTTCGGGGTGCTTGTTGGTGCAGAACGACGGAGTGGAGGCAAGCGCTGGGAGGGACGGGTTGGAGCGCATGTATGACCCGTCCGTGCGAGAGGAGAGAGTGGAGAAAAGCAAGCAGTGAAGAGAAAGGCCGCTAATACAACACGCCAGGCGAAGACACCATACGTCGAGATGGTGGCGTAGAAAGCTAGCAAGCCAGCGCTGATGGACACTTTCAGGGTTCCATTGTCGCCGCCCAACCTAGGCAACGGCACTATCTGGCTGTCAACTTCACCTGCACACCGGGCGTGGCACCGCTTTGTTCTAATTGCCGCCTTCTCTTGTACTGCTGCGCAGGGCGTGCACAAGCGCGTGATCAACGAGCTGCTGCGGCCGCGCACGTGGAAGGCGCCGGACGACCGCCGGTTCCTCCTCAACGCGCAGGAGATCGAGGAGCTATGCAACAACGCGGAGCGCATCTTCCGGGAGGAGCCGACTGTGCTGGATGTGCGGGGTGAGTGAGGGCGACTTGTCCAACTGCGCCTTGTGGATGGAACGGGCATAACCGAGTCTCGGCGCTTATACATAGTCATTTATGTGTCTGCCGCGCCCACCATCTCTGGCGCATTTGTCCGCGTTCGTTCATGTGTGCGCGGTGTGTGTTTCCGCCCCTGCAGCCCCCATCAAGATCTTCGGCGACCTGCACGGGCAGTTCGGCGACCTGATGCGGCTGTTCGAGGAGTACGGCACGCCCTCCACTGCTGGCGACATCACCTACATCGACTACCTGTTCCTGGGTGACTATGTGGACCGCGGCAGCCACAGCCTGGAGACCATCTGCCTACTGCTGGCGCTCAAGATCGAGCACCCGCGCTCCGTGCACCTCATACGCGGCAACCACGAGGTGCGTCAGCTCCGCTGCAGCTGGGGATGCGGTCAGCTTCGCTCATGTCTGGCCAGCTTTGTTCACGTCTAGGCGCGTCTTTACCCGCTACCACTCCGTTGCAAATGCAGGCGCACGATATCAATGCGCTTTTCGGCTTCCGCTTGGAGTGCCTGGAGCGCCTGGGCGATGAGCCTGGCGTGTTTGTGTGGCGCCGCATCAACGAGCTGTTCAACTACCTGCCGCTGGCGGCCATCATCGAGGGCAAAATCCTGTGCATGCACGGCGGCATCGGCCGCTGCATCCACAAGATTGACCAGGTGCGGCTGTTGGCTTGGAAGGCACACCGTCTTCAAAGGGGAGGTCGATGGGAACTTGTGCTGAAGCCGATCGCTCGCTCCTAATTGTGTTGGTGTGAATGCAGATCTCGGAGCTGAAGCGCCCCATCACAATGGAGGACGGCGGACCTGTGCTGATGGACCTGCTGTGGAGCGACCCCACCACCAACGACAGCGTACAGGGCGTGCAGCCGAGCCCGCGCGGCCCCGGCCTGGTCACTTTCGGCCCGGACCGCGTGAAGGAGTTCTGCAAGGTGCGGCAGCTGCGGGGGCAGCAACAGGGACGTCGGCGTGCTTACCAGCGGGAAGGGATGTGGCAACATCCACACCGTACGCGTATTGAACCTCGCCCCATGCTCCTCCCGCCTGCAGAACAACAACCTGCAGATGATTGTGCGCGCGCACGAGTGCGTCATGGACGGCTTCGAGCGCTTCGCGCAGGGCCACCTGATCACGCTCTTCTCCGCCACCAACTACTGCGGCACTGCCGGCAACGCGGGCGCGATCCTGGTGCTGGGCCGCGACCTGGTCATGGTGCCCAAGCTCATCCACCCGCTGCCGCCCAACACGCCGCACACGCCCGACAGCTCGGGCGGCCTGGACGAGGACCCGCCCACGCCTCACCCCGCGAACGACACATGGATGCAGTCCATTAACGATGAGCGCCCGCCCACGCCGCCGCGCGGCCGGCCGCACATGGGCTCCTCCCTGGAGTATTTCTAGAGGGGAGCGAAGAGGCGGAATGGAGGCGCAGCAGAGCACGGAGCTGCAGAGTTGGCCCGAAGTGGGCGGGCTGGAATGCGGCGCCGGGAGCATCTGTGTTAAGTAATGGACATTTCAGCCTGTAGGAGAGCGGAGTGGGTGTGGGATGGGTGTGGTAAGAACTGCAGCTGCCCAGGGGCGGTACAGCGTAAACAAATACATGCGCGTTTTCGCGGGGGGAACAGCGGGCGGGGATGCGACGACACATGGGCACATTCTTGGCTTCAAGCCTTAGTCATTCAAGGTGCGATGGCTCATAGGCGTCTGGCGGCATGTCGACATGTTCCAGGGCGCTGGCTGAACGCTGTTTCGCATTCTGCAACAGCCTGTCCCGGCTGACGTGGAGAGGCATTGCGTTCCTCATGCTTTTGATGCCCCTGTTGAAGAGTTCTGCACGTGGATTTGCTTAGGTTTAGATGATGCGGGCGTGCAGAGGGCTGTAAAGCAGGCCGCTCGCAGGAGGTCTGGATGGGCTCGTTCGCGCGGCATGTGGAAGTCAGCCTGTCGCGGACTCCGCAGGTGTGTGCAGCCGCGCGCGCGACATGCGAGAGAGCAGGGCGACTGTGTCTTGCATTATGTTCAGGTATGCCATGTGGAGCCGGAACAAAGATATACATTTTGTGTGGCTGCTGGTAGAGAAACATGCGAAGTGGATACGTGGCAGCAGCAGGCGGGGCGGGCGGGCGCTGGCCACGATCATCAATTATCCGTGGGCAAGGATTCAAGAGTATCCACGCCGACGTGTTTCAACGTGTAAAGGATGTAATGGGTACGAGCCGGAGCATCAAACAGATGGCCACTCCTCTGCCGGCCTGTCCGGACTCCCTGCGGACTGCATCTGGCGCATCAACTGAACCAAAGGGGGGGCGCGGGGGCTGTCCTGGGCCGCTGGCATGTGGATAAGAGAGACACGGGACGGTCATGGACGAATACACAAGCTCCCCTTTCCTAGCTACCGCCATCAGTTGCATCGTGCAAGCGGACTGCGCACGGGACAGCAGGTGACGTAGTAACTAGCAAAAGCAGGTTGAAGCTTGCCATCTGGGGGGCGGGGCGACTCAGGCCTGCTCCAGGCGCGTGCCATCCGCACACGTACCCAACCCCCCGCCTGCCCGTCGTGTTCAACAATCCGCTCTGCACAGAAACCGCTCTCAGCGAAAGAATGACAGCGAAAATTACATGCATATTAGCAAGGCCACCACTTCTCGCGCTGTGCGTCGGCTTGTTCTCTGTACCGTAGAAAGTGCTTGCGATTTATGTTCATCGAGTTATTGCATGTGAATTGCATGTAATATTAACATGGGCCAAGCAGGCTCGAGGGAGGAAAGCGGCCAACTAAACTTGCATTCGAAATCGCCAGCGGACCTGCGCCTGTCCGTTGTGATTCCTGCTTTGAACGAGGCAGGATCGATTGCTTCGACCATTGAAAGGTACAAATCGCCCCCGGCGGCGTCAACCGGCCCGGTACCGGCTGTGGTCTGTGTTGCCCCTGTCGAGCGCCAAGTCGTGCCAGCGCTGCCCCCCGAGTCCCGCTGGCTGCAAACCCTCTCCCGTCATGCAGTGTGAGACGTGCATCGGTAACCCCAGTCGAGATAATTGTCGTTGATGGCGGCAGCACCGATGGCACTCCGGCGCAGGCGCGCAACCTTGGAGCTAAGGTACGTCCTGCGTCGGGACGGGACACGCCCGCCTGCACCCCGGTCTATTCAGCAGCTCTGTTCGCACCTGGCTCCTCGGACTGATGAGCTCATACAATATACAGGTGCTTCAATCAGAGCGTGGGCGCGGCAAGCAACTGAACGCGGGCTGGCGGGCGGCCCGGGGGGACTGGTGTCTCTTCCTGCACGCCGACTCGCAATTGCCGCCGCACTACGACCAGCTGATTGCATCCGCACTGCAACGCAGCCAGTTTGTCAGCAACTCTGGTCTTAGCCGCTGGGCGAGGCCGCGAGAGGCATTGTGGCGGGCTAGCAGGAGCACCAGCAGGGGCATCGGCGAGGGTGACGGCGGTGGGGGCGGCCGCGGTCACAGCGCCAGCAGCAGCTCTTGCGGTGCCACCGCTCACGTTGGTCAGAGAGGCAAGGAGGTGCTGCAAGCAGAGCTGGCGGTCAGTGACCAGGACGTCAGTGGCGATGCATGCCGCTGCAACAGCAGCGGGAGAGCAGCGGCAAAAGCTGTGGGGAACAGGTGGGCAGCACGCAGCGCGGATCAGGGGTGTGCGCAGTTACCTCTCGTGGCCTGGGGAGCGTTCAAGACGATACACACGGACGTAAGTGATTCTGTTTGACTGCGCATCAGGTGCTGCTGCGGTGCTTGCCCTGGGGATCACAGCAAGTGCAAGTAGAGATGCAGGTGCACGCGAGCCGGAAAGCTAGCTGGGGCTCAACAAGCCTTCCTTACCAGTGTAGCATGCCGCTGGCGTTCTGCTGCGTGTCCCTCTGCACCTCGCAGCTGCGAAGCCCGGTGCTGCGGGAGCTGCTTGCGGCGGGCGTGGAGCTGCGCACGCGGCTGCGGCACCGGCCCTACGGCGACCAGGCGCTCTTCATCCGGCGTGACGTGATGCAGGTGTGTGCGTGCAGGTGTGCATGTGTTTGCGCATATGTGTGTATGTGTTGGACAAACACACGGAACCAGCCCGCCCAGTGTGTATGTGTTTGTGCGAACACATGATGCTGGTTGTGGATGGGGCCCGACTCCACGCCGGCTTGCATGGTGCTCACGAGGGCCGCGCACATTGCCGTTACCCTGCTTGCTCTTCTGCTGGCGGCGGCGAAGGCGAGTGGAGGCTTCAAGGAGTGGCCACTGCTGGAGGACCTGGAAATGGTGCAGCGACTGGGGCAGGTGGGGTGGAAGAGCTTAAATATACCGTTTAAGGGTCGGGGGCTTGGGGCAGAGCGCTGCGAAAGGGCTTCGGCCGGCGGCGGCTTTTGATTCACATCAAGTCGTTCGGAAGCCAACCAAGTGGCGAAAGGGGGCTGAGGGACTGTTAGGATCCCTTCATCACTGTGTGCAGGCGGGGCCGCCTGCAATTGTGGAAGCCCGAATAATGACGTCGGGGCGGCGCTGGCGGGAGCTGGGGTTCTTCCACACTTCCGTCATCAACCAGGCACGTGACGGGATGCCGGCCAAGGTTTGTGGTGCGCCTTGTCTCGGGGGAGGCCGCCCTGACTTTGAACGGCGCCGCGGCTATCCCTGCCGCCAACCTGCCTGCACATCCAGCCCCCGTCAACGCGCACCCTGCTCTGACGTCTTGATACGGTCTTTTTGTCCTCAGGGCATCCTGCTGGCCTTTGCCGCTGGTGTGCCGCTGGAGACGCTGGCGGGCTGGTATCATAATGCCAAGCGCCACATGCTGAAGGCGCAGTAGCTTTGGAGCGCTGGCAGTTGGACAGCTGGTGGTTTGGCGGGCTGCAGGCTCCGGCAGGCTAGCTCTTTGAACGCTCGGGCGGGTGGGCGTCTTAAACGTCTTAAACAAAGTGATGTCGACAAGAAGAGGTGTCTTTCCAGCGCGGCTGGAAAAGGGGGCTGATGTGATGTCTAAAACGTGAACGTGCACGGACGTGACGCCAAGACGTTGATGCCGCTAGCAGGCAGAGAAGCCAGTCAGCAGGGTGTGAGGCTGTGAGGTTGCGGCTCGAGACCTTGAGAACAGCAATCAGCACTCAAATGACTCGGGTTTTAGGGATTAGCAAGTGAGGAAACACTGCTCAATAGCACGCTGTAGATGGTCGTATGGTAGGGAGCGGGGCACGAACGTTGGGTACGCAGATCTGTATGTATAAGTCGCACAAGCCGTGTTGAGCTGATCGCCCGCCCGTGTGCAAAAGCTTTTTGTGTTCCGCGATGTGTGTGCTCACTCTACCGGTATCAAGACGTTGATGAAACCGTGTCGGCTCGTGCCAGACGCTCATGTTTCCCCACACCGCATATCCGACTGCACCCCCACTCCCCCAGGCACCCCACGCATTTCCCAGCGCCAGCACCTAAACATGAAGAAATAACTTGGGGGATATTTACACGGGATCGCGGCCGTGGGAGGCGCAGCGCCCTGCTGGCTCTAATCAAGCCTTAATTTGGGGGTGTCTTCTCGCTTTCACACTCAAGGTGCTCGTATCTGAGCTCGGGAAGGCCGTCCGTATCTGCGGGGCTCTTGCCTCGAGTCGATCATCCTCCTGTCGCCATCCGAACCGAACGCATTCCGCACTCAACACACCACCACACGGGAGGGGCCATTCGGCTCCTGCCCAACACACTCCCGCTGCGCGTAGAGGAATGGTATCCTTCCTCCTCTGTTTATCTCTAAACTCTCTATCACCAGAGTCATGGCAGTCATCTTCATGTCAACACGAGCACCCAACAGATGCACGATCGATCACACTTCCCGTGGTCCTTTCAGAGCACCGGTCTTCCTGCCGCCGCCGCCGGCCGCCCGCCCTACACTCGACAGCGGCGGGGCATGCACGGGCGGCAGCCAATGCAAGCCCACATGGCGAAACCCAGCCATGCACCCACATTGCGGGGAGAAATAATGCCGAGTCAGTTAGTGATACACGACACACAGACAACTGTCACTGCCGGCCAGATCGCTTCACGCGCCCAGCCTGGCTGTCAACACTACACTCGCCCCCGTCTCATCCATGCCGCAACTCCAGGCGCCGGAACGCCGCTGAAACTAAAAATTGCAACGCGCCGGTGCCCGAGCGTCTGCCGTCGAGGCCTGGTCAGGCCGATGGGCAGCAGTCGCCACAAGCACGCAGATAAGGTGCGAAAAGGCGACCGTCCGAGATGGCAGCTTTCGAGAGCACTTGCAGCCCCTACCACGCCACTCTCTCCAGTCCGCCCCTGCCGCTGCTCCTGCTCCTGGCGCAGCCGGACCCGCCTGACTACTGAAGCCCATGGCGATGATTCGGCTGACGGCCACAGCTGCAGCGGCGCAGCCGCCAAGGCAGGTGCACTCCAGAACCGCTTACGCGGCCATGACGCGCTCCTCGTTGGCCTTGGAGCCGAACGAGACGTTGACGGACTTGGAGTTGACGCTGCGCAGGGCGTTGGAGCGCAGGATCGACGACACGGTGCGCACCTGCGGTGGCGAGAAGGGGTAGGAAGTGTTGAGGAATTAAATGGACTAGAGACGGTGTGCGTCTTTTAGCAATACCTGGCCTGACAACGCTGAGCCCGTTCCAACACCACCACTGCACCCCACGGCCGCTGTGCCAGCACCCACCAGCAGCTTCACGTCGTCCAGGGGGTTGCCGGGCACGACGGTCTTGTACAGGTAGCTGTCGAAGGTCATCTTCTGCACGTAGCTGTCCTCGCACAGCTCCACGAAGGCCTCGCGGGCGGGGTTGGAGCTGCGGGGTACAGAAACGCGGGGAGAGAAATGCCAAGGAAGATCAGTCCCAGCACGCTCGACACGTTCGTGCGGCAAGCCCCCTGATTGATGGACGCCATGCGAGCATCTCACTTTTCCCCCTGGCCGAATTCCATTGCGCCTCGCCTCCGTCTACACGAATCCCGTATTTGCGCTAGCCCAAGACTCACCGGTAGAACACCTTCTGCAGGATGTCCAGCACCTTGTAGGTGGTCCAGTACTTGTTGTCCCACTTGTCCAGGTAGACGCGGATGGCGTCCTCGCCGCACATCTTGGTGCCGTTGGCGGAGCCCTCCACAATGGCCTCAGCTGCCATGCGGCCCGACTTGGCGGCGAAGTAGATGCCCTCACCCGAGCACTTGGTCACGTAGCCGGCGGCGTCGCCCACCAGGGCAACCCGGCCCTTGCAGCGCTTGGGGCGGGGGTGCTCGGGGATGGGGTGCGCCTCCACGCGGATGATCTTGCCGCCCTCGGTCTTCACCTTGGAGCGGTCGCGGGTGGCCTGCTGGTACTGCTTGATGGCGGTCTTGTTGACCACAGTGCCGGTGCCGACCGCGACGTGGTCGTACTTGGGGAACACCCAGCCGTAGAAGTCGGGAGACACGTCGTCACCCACGTACATCTCAGCCAGGTTCTCGTAGTACTTCATCTTGTCGTCGGGGATGCGGATGCGCTCCTGGAAGGCAATGGCGTAGTCGTACTCGCCGGCGTCGATCTCCTTGGCGATGCGGCTGTTGGCACCGTCGGCACCGATGATCATGTCGACCTGGGTTGGGCGACAAGCGGGTAGGCGGGAGGCACGGCAGGGGAGAAGTCATGTTTGTGTTGCGTAGCGAGTAGCCCGAGGTAAGCAGCGCTTGGAGCGCAGTGCTGGTGAAAGCACGGGCGGCTGGCGGAATGGAGCCTTGCCGGGCACGTCAACGTCAGTCCGGGAACCCGGCACGCAATCTGACGCCCCCTCGTCGTCCCCACCGCAGCAGCTCCGTGCCTTTCACCGCCCCCCCGTACCCGCCACCCAACACGAAACCCTTGCAGCGCCGCGAGATGGCACGCACCTCAATGCTGGCGGGCTTGCCCATCTTGCTGCCATCCTCGTAGCTGTTGTAGTGGATGGTGAAGGGGCCGTCTGAGCTCTGCTGCTCCGAGCGCATGAACAGGCCGTTCACAATGTTGGCGCCCAGCTTCTGGGCACGGTTGCGCAGGTAGTCATCGAACACCTCGCGGCGGCACATGCCAATCCACTCGGTCTCGCTGAGGGTCTTGCCCACATCGACCTCGCGGTTGGAGGGGGAGATCATCTTCATCTTGGTGACGCGACGGTCGATAATCTCCATGGGCAGGTCGAACTCCTCAACCATGCACAGGGGAATGGCACCACCGCAGGGCTGCGAGCGACAGAGGCAGGGCACACGGGAGGAACGCTCGCGCAAGGAAAAGAAATGGCGTGTCGAGCTTCCAAGCCACCGAGCGCCCGACCCAGAACGCCCTTCGCAGATCTTCCCGGCCAATTGGCGCACTAATATTATGTTGCATCAAAAGGGCTGGCCCCCGGAAAAGATTCAGCAATGGATCTGAGCGAAAGACCCGGCTTGCATCCGCCATGCGCACCTTGCAGTTGTCCAGCTTGCGCTCCAGCAGGAAGGTCTCCACGCCACCCTTGGCCAGGGTCTCGGCAGCGCAGGCACCCGACGGGCCACCACCGATGACGGCGACGCGGAGCTTGCGGCCCTCCAGAACAGCGCCATCCTTAACAGCGAACACCGACTGCACAGCGCGAGACACGCTGCGGGCGCCGCTGATGGCGAACTGGCGCTGAGGCACGGTCACGCCGGAGAAGGTGGAGCTGGGCAGCTGAGCGACCTTGCGCACAACGCCGGTCGCCTTGAAAGGGGCGACGCGGCCCTGCTGGGCAGCCTGGCGCGTGGCCTGCTTGTTCATCTGCATAGTGGCGGCCATTTTTCTGTTTCGGCGGTGAACACAGTGCACTGAGAAGCGTGCGCGAGCGGGGTCTTATTACCGATCTGCAAGTTTTGGCATGGGGGGAAGTCGTACAAATGCGCGCGAGCGACTCTGTGCCAGATTCAAGATTGCTAAGCCATTGTTTTGTTCATCGTCGCAGGGTTCAAGGTAGTTGCGGGCCGGAGCCGGTCGATTTGATGATTTCGGGGTTGGCTCGCTCTCGACCGTCTCTGTTTGTTAGATACTTTTCGTTTATTAGGTACCATATAGGCATTAGTTGACGTTGCAAAGATGTTTGTCGGACAAAACCGCAGCGACGACGCGTCCGCGCGTCCGCGCTCGCGCAAGCGGTCGCAGACCCCAGTCGCCAGTCTCGAAGGGCTCACATCAAAGCATTTTACTACTAGCAGCTCACCTGTGTAGATGGGGCCACCAGTCGCGGCCTCGCCGGCGACTGCGGTTGATGGTGCAACACCCGCCAGCGCGCCCGTGCGCGGCAGTGCCCCAAGACGCCGCGGCCCCTCCCCGCCATAGCCGGGACATGCTGGCATAGAGAGGACGTATCGTGATAAACCATATAATGACCCTAATGGTCGCAGTGGGGTTGCTGCCTCAGGATCCGGAGTGGTGTCAGCGGATGGGCGATGATGACGAGGTCTTGCACAATTCGCCCTCGCCTGCCGGATACAAGTTGCTTCGTAACCCTGTGGACTGGGAATATTGAAACAACACGATATTCCTGTGCCGCCTGGGGACGAATCGTGGGAGACGCCCAGGGGAATGTGGGGATGTCAAACGGGATGCTGGCGGCCAACAAATGGCAGGGACCTGCATGATCATTGTCGTGCGCACTCCTGGTTGACAAGGATGCGGGCGTTTACGCGCGTGCGTGCGTGCACCACTGAAGGGGAGGTTGACAAGCTTCCATCGGACCCGGCACGAAACACGTCGGCTTTCTTGTGGGCCTTTCAACCCCTCGCTACAGTGATGGCCCTGTGCAGTGGTCGATAAGAGTGCTCACAGTTCTTAAACCAATTGTGCGCACTCGCGTGCTAGCCTACACGGTCCTTGATATTAATACTTGCGCTCGGCAACACAAACTCAATTATCCTTGTTATCAATTGTAATCATGCATTCTACCAGCCTTTTATCACGAACAAAGCTTCCTTCGGGAGGTCTTGCAGTCGAGGGCGTAGCGCCGGCGGTGCATCGGTGTGGCTCGGTCGCCGCGCCGAGGAAGCCTGAGCGCAGGAGTCATGGCATGGCTGTAATGGTGAGGCTCCGTGTACGTTTGTCAATCAACCCGCGAGCAATGTGCGGGCTGCCGCAAAACATGGCACGCGGGCCAGCCCGCCGGGTTTGCGGAGGCTGCCAGCACTGTGAAGCTCCGCTCTTTGCCGCTTCTATGCCTGCATCCGGTATCTCCTTCCCATGTTCAGCCTTGCGCAATACGACCTTGTTGCGTAGGGTAACGTGAGGGCTGCCGCCACCGCCAACCTGTCCGAGGCCTCCACGTCCGCCTCCGCCAGTGCCTCCTGGCTACCGGTGCGACCTCGGCGTGTGGTGGTACAGCGCGGCTCTCAGCCCTCCTCCATCAACTGGGACCGCTGGGAGCTCATCGTGTACGCCCGCCTGGAGGCCGCGGAGAAGGAGGTGCGGCGCTGGAGTGGGGCGAGCTAGTGTGCCTGCAAGGCGGACGCGGTGCAGTGAATCTCCGAGCGGACTGTTGTTACCGGTATCTGGTTCGCGGCGGTTTGGGCTTACCGGTGTACACCATCGCTCAGGTGTACCTTTCTGGGTCCTTGACTGCAGGGCTCGGGCTCGGGCGCGGACGAGGAGTCGCAGGGGCAGGGCGGCGCCGCCGCGGCCGCCAGCACCAGCGCCTCTGCCTGCGCCCCTTCCTCTGCCGCCTCCTCCCCCTCCTCCTTTTCGGGCCACCTGGCGACGTCCGACCTGACGGCCGCCTACTTCCGGCGCTGGGACGACCCCGCCGCACACCAGCCCGCGCTGCAGGCGCGTGGGGGACCGCGAGAGTCACCGGCGGGGTGATTGGCAGGGCGCCTGGGGGCAGGCGACTTTCAGGCGTCACGCAGCCGTTGCGGATGCGTCTAGGATCACCTGCCCTCATCCACCTGCCCTCATCCACCTGCCCTCATCCACCACCTGTCGTCCCCAACAATGATCCACACCGATACCCACACCCGCCAACCAGTTCCCTGACCCGCACTGCCCCGACTCCAATCCACTATTTTGCTCCCCGCTCTTCAGGACCGGCTGCTGACGTCAGCCTGGCGCGAAGCGCTGGCCCCTGGTTCGCTAGAAGGGAAGACGGTGCTGGACGTGGGCTGCGGCCTGGGGATGCTGTCGCTCATGGCAGCCAAGGTGCGCGTGCCGGCGAGGATTGAGGGACGGATGAGGCTAGGCGCGTCTGGGAGAGGGGTACTGGAAGCCGTGCAAGTTGATCTTGTTCATGAGAAGAAGGAAAGAGGAAATTAAAAGAGCGCCAGGGAGATAACACGAAGATGTGCATGCAAATTTGGCCGCATGTTACCTGGAACTACCTTGCATACCTACCGGTACTGAACAGTCCTCAGGCGTGTGTGTTAACGGCACCCATGACCCATCATGCCTTTCCAGAGCCTGAGCGCTTGCGTATTGTTTCTGTGTGCTCCTGGTGCGCAGGCGGGCGCGGCGCGGGTGATCGCGGTGGACGGCTCGGCGGGGGCATGCGACAGCGCCCGGCGCATCGTGCGCGCCAACGGGCTTGAGGACCGCATCACGGTGGTGCATGGTGAGGACTGCGGCGCGCGGAGGCGAGGGCGCGAGAGGAGGGGGGCGCATTGAGGCGCGATGGCAAGGGGTCCACGCAACGGCCATGAGGGAGGTGGAGAGGGAAAGTGCGACTGGACGATAACGAAGGCTTTGGCCATAGGCAAGGGTCCGGACGAACGCTGAAATGATATGCTGCACTAGGCAACAGCGTCCTCCAGAATCCCCGCCTGTGCTGCCTGCCTAGTCAAGGTGCGCAGCGTGAGGACTGCCCACCAATCACCGCCCTCGACCTGCAGGCGCCGTTGAGTCGCTGCGCGAGCTGCCGGGCCTGGCGGGTGGGCAGAAGGTGGACGTGGTGCTCAGCGGCTGGATGGGGGCGGGGCTGCTGGCGGGAGGCATGATCAACGGCGTGGCGCACGCCGTCAAGTGAGTAAAGGGTGGAAAGGGGAAGAGGGCAGGTGCGGGCGCAGGTGGGCCTGTGGCGCGGGCTGCTTGGACGATGGCGGCCGGCGCAGGGCGGCAGTGGCAAAGTGTTCGCCCGGCGGCAGTGCAGGTGCGCATGCAGCAGCTTTGTGGGGCGGCGCGAAAGTGTTGCGAGGACCACCGTGCGAAAGTACGAACAATGTTTTCCAATCCACCCGCGTGCCTACCACCAACCCGCCGGTCCGCGCCGTGCCCTCCGCGACTTCAGGACGTGGCTCAAGCCCGGCGGGATGGTGCTGCCGGACCGTGTGTCGCTGTGGGCGGCGGCGCTGGAGGACAGGGACGCGCTGCTGGTGGGTGGCCGAGGGGATCGGATTGCTACTAGTTCGGGTTCCGGGGACTGGGCGGTGTTGCTGCCATTGCGGAAGCTGAGGCGCTGCTGGAAATGTAGCTACCGTATCATGGGTGCACCACCTTGCACTTGTCCCAGCCTGAACCGCCTGCGCCTGTTTGCGCCGTCCCGCAGGAGGCCAAGGAGTCATGGAGCCGTGTGGCGGGCTTCGACATGTCGGCGGCCCTGGCGCAGGTGAGCGCGCGCCAATGTGTGTACCTGGCGTGCGCGCCCTGCCACCTAGGCGTGGCTTGCCACCGCCGCTCTTATGCTGCACCTGTCCTCGATTGTGTCCTTCAGGCCGTCCTGCTCGCCTTCTCGTGCTTCTCTTACCTAACCACCACAGGCCATCAAGCACCCGCGGCGTGACGTGCTCACACGCAAGTCGCAGCTGCTGTCGGCGCCGCAGCGGCTGGCAGAGTGGCGCACCGCCGACCTGGCACCCGACACGGTGCTGGACGCAGCCACCGGGGCCTACGCGCGCTGCCCCATCCAGTAAGCTGCTGGGGCAGGGCGCTCTGGGCCGGGACAAGCGTCTGTCTCTGCGTGACCCGGAACGCGCGCCTGAAAGGTGTCCAGGACAGCACGGCGGGCCGTTCCCGCGCACCCAGGTGCCCCTCACTTCCTGGTGGATACCTTGTGCATTTGCGCCCACGCCGCGCCCCGCGTTGCAACCCTCACAGGCTGACGGCGGTGCGCGAGGAGCGCCTGTTCGGGCTGGTGATGTGGTGGGACGCCATGTGGACACTGGGCGGCGCGCTGGAGGGTGAGCTCGCCGCTCACGAGGGCGGGGGCTGGCTGCAGTGCAGGGGTGCCCGGCTGGGCTGGCACCTGGGAGTGCAGTGCGATGCCGGGATGGAGCGCACGGCTGACCTGCACATATGTTTGGTGTTGGTCTGGTTCCCATGCGGTAGACCACCATCAAAGGCCTCACTCACGCATCGTTGCACCTCAGGCGAGGGCAAGTCCCCGGTGCGGTTCACCAACCACCCATTGTCGTCCGCGTCACACTACCAGCAGCTCATGCTGGACTTCCCCAAGTGAGCGCGTGGCACGGACTGGCAGCTGCATAGGCCTTGCTGGTGTCAGGGACGTGTGGAGGCCCAGTGCTGACCCTCCCGTTGATCTACCGCTCTTTCACTCTTGCCTGACCTCCACCCCCAGGTCGGTCCGCCTGGCAGCTGACGATGTGGTGGGCGGAGAGCTGGTGCTGCGCCCCGGATCCACCGACCCCCGGGACCTGGAGATCAGCCTTGAGGTGGTGGCGGCGGGCACTGGCATTGCTGGCAGCTACCGCATCTCTCATCTGCCCACCGCGTGATGCGGGGGAGGAGGAGGCTGGGGTAGGCGCAGGGCAGCGATGTGCGGGGGAGCTCGGCGCACCCCTGGCCACTGGGGGATGGGCCAGTGGAGTATTTACATGCCAAGATGCTGTAGCGAACGGGCTTCATTCTTGGGGCGCGATGCTGCGTCTCTCGAGGTCGTGGCAAGGAAGAACGGGAACATGCACGATCATGGAAGTGCAGACGCTCGTGAATAAGGCTGGTGTTCTTACCGTGCACAGAACACGAGCGGTAGCGGGCGGTAGCAGCTAGCAGACTGACTCTTTATGAGGCGCTGTGTGAATGACGTCGAGCTCGAGTTCCTTTTTGTTCCTACTCTAGCATCAACCAACGCCTGGAGCTACGGGTGGCCCCCCGCTCGGGAGAACATTTTGGATGGATGGGTCACCGGACGTTGGGAAAAGCTTAGTGACGATCGCGAGCACTCCTCAAGTGATAGAATAAGCTCTGCAGGGGCTGTTATTAGCCATCAAGGCCTGAAACACCTGCGGGTTCGCCTGATGGACTTGCAGCCGGATCCGGTCCAACAAGTTTTTCGACCGGGCTGCATATATGTCTATTCAGCAACTAAGCTTACTGCTGTTGTTATACTTGACGTAAGCTAGCCCGCCCAGTGCAAGACTCGGACGCACCGCACGACCTTAGGGCGCGCCTTAAGCTTCCCTATGACCTATAGCTAGCCTCAGGACAGCAGATATGGCAACATATGAATCGCCACGCTCGCCAGGAAGCCGCCGCGTTCGGCGACACGCAATGGGTGTCAGGTAAGAAGAGACGAGTCGCTGCCTTAGCACTATTCTGTGTCGCATTTGAAATGAACAGTTATGGTTAACGTGTCTGTGACATCCGAACCCCGCAGCAACGCAAGTTCAGTTGACGACTGTGAAGCATCCTCCAGTGCCAGGTGTGCGCGCACCACGAGCCTTCGCGGGCTGGATATCTGTCATGCTATGCAGGACGTAGAGTTGGGTGCACTAGGTGGGGAAGCGCGCTGGCTCAGGCTCGAAGACAAGCTCAACGGGCTGGCGGCAAAACGGTGGCACAGCCGTCGAAGTGCCGCGCCGTTGGGTTGTGCCACCGCCGACTGTTCGGGTCTTTCTCACGTTTCCCGCTTGCAGGAGCACGGTCACGCTCATCCAGTCCGGTCGCCTTGTAAGATTGCAGCCACATGAAAGGTGCGGCATTGGAGTTCAGCGGTAATCTGGGGCGCAAGGGGTTGCGGCCGCAATCAGCCCGTACCGCCCACAGCTTCCTAAACCCGACCGCATCCTCTGCATTGGCTGACCTGCAGGCCTTCGGACCCTATTGCGCGGGAGACGCGCACGGAGGACCGACCCATCGTTGATAAGGTGCACGACAAGCTGTTCAAAGCTCACCGGGAGCGGTTTGTGCATAAGGTGCTGCGAAGCTACACACAGGACGACAGCGGACTGCTCACACCCGACCAGGTGAGCCTGCTGCACAACAATTGCATGATAGCAAGGGGAGATCAGTTGCGTGCGCGTGCGCTCAGGCGGGCCACCGCAAGCTCAGTTCCGAGTTGCACTCGGTCGACAGGAAGCACAGGCCGCACCTGCCCGTTCGGCTGATCCTCCCCCTCCCCCCCCCCCAATCCCCCACCCACCACGCAGCTACGCTCGGCGCTGGACCGGCTGCACACCGGACTGGACGCGGCTGAGAAGGACCGCATTGTGGCCCGTGTGGCGCCGGCGCAGCATGGCAAGGTGAGGGAGGGGCTCCACAAGGGAGGAGGGAGAGTGCCAGGAGGTGTCCGCCAGCCCGCGAGCACATGTGCACGTCGGTGACACATACGCCAACTATCTTCGTCTACATGCACAACGCAGGTGCACTACATGGACTTTATTCGCTCTCTAGAGAGCCCGCAACCTCTGGGGAGCCCGGGCCTGGGTGCGGGTTTTCCGGGTGTGACCCCGCAGCGGGCGGCAGCGGCGGGCACCGTGCCCACTTTCTGGAACTGGCAACGCCACAAGAAGCAGGTGTGTGTGTGTGTGGAGGGGGGCATGTGAATGTTGGGGGTTGCAGTGGCGGCAGGTGGGCGGTGTGGTCTGGAAGGTGTCATAGAATCGTGGCTGGCTCAAAGCATTGGGAGCAGATGTTGCAGACTTGTGGCGTCTTGTGGGGCGGCAGTGTCCGTACCCACATTCTGGACAGGCGACTGCGCGTGGATGCAGCGACTGACCTGTTGCCTGCCTTCCATCTCTGTCGCTCACGCACCAACAGCACGTGCCGGGGCTGCTGGAGGAGGTGCGGGAGGGCACGTTCGAGCAGGCGCAGAGTGACGCACTGCTGACCAGCCTCATGTCCACCAAGCTCAACCAGTACCGCGACAAGCTGCGGCTCATCTTCCGGCAGATGGACGGCAACCGCAACAGCCTCATCGACCGGGAGGAGTTCATGCGCGGGGTGAGCGAAGGATGGCATCGCGTGGAGCTGAGGGGCGGGCCGCCTGCTGGGAATATGCTGCTACGGGTGATCGTCTCTCTCGACGTACTGCTAAATCCCTGCATCCACAGTCCACAGCCCTAACTCCGTGCATGTTCCACCAAGCGCAGATCGCCAAGCTGCGCATCAACGTGAGCAAGGCACAGGTGGAGCGGCTGTTCGACCTGTGCGATGTGGACAAGAGCGGCGAGATCGACTATGAGGAGTTTGTGAACCGCTTTGAGGAGAACGGGCTGGCCAGCGCCGCTCGGCACCAGGTGGGAAAGTGGGAAGAATGGGGAAAGGGGTCCCTGAGCGGCTGCGCTGATTTGACTGCACTTGCAGGCTTGTTCTTCACAGTGTGCGCGCTGCTAACCCGCGTACGTGCCCACATCCCACCTTCTCCCGCAGACGCGCGCGCAGCCGCAGCACCCCGACGGCGTGCCCACTTCGGTGCCGCTGGCGCATTCGCTGGGCCTCACGGAAGACGAGGTGGCGGGCGCGCTGTCGCACCCAATGGTGCACGAGCTGGCGCGCAGCCTGTACGGCAAGGCCAACGGCGCCACGACCGTGTTCGTGCGCAACGACCTCACGCGCTGCGGCCAGCTGGCCGTGCGCGACATGACGCGCTGCTGCCAGGCGCTGGTGCCGGGCATCTCGGAGCGCCAGGTGGCGGCGGTGATGGCGGTTGTGGACCCGGGCAGCGCCGGGCACGTGGACTACCGCGCGTTCGTACAGAAGCTGACGGAAAGCGGCGTGGCGAACCCGCGCATGCTGCACAGCGCACCGGCGCGCGGCGAGGGCGGCAGCACTGGCGCGCTCACGCGCTTTGGTGAGGGTGGCTCGCTCACGGCGCCGGACGCGCTGCCGTCGCCCGGCAGCCGCTCGCTGAGCGCGGTGGGCACCTGCCGCAGCCCCGGCGGCAGCGGCACGACGGTGCTGCCCATCAGCGCGGGGCTTGGGGTGGTGCTGCAGCCCGGCGGCACGCTGCCGCCTGGCGCCGCCACCGCCCGGCCGGCGGCGGACCGGACCTCGCTGGACGACCTGCACGACGTGTGCGTGGCGCCCTTCCTGGAGTCCCTCAGCCGCGCCGGGAACAACGACCTGCCGGCGCAGCAGGACAATAACAACACGGGGGGTGGTGGAGGTCTGGCGACCACGCTGCCGTCGGTGTCGGTCACACGCAGCATCGACATGGGCACGCTCAGCCGTTCCGCCTCGCTGCCCAACGCACACGGCGGCTCGCCATCACGGGCGGGAGGCGCCGGCGCGGGTGGTGGTTTTGGCGGCACGGCTGCGGGGCTGTCGGCCACGGGCTCCAAGGCGCCCACGCACGCCACCGGCCGCTTCTCCCGCTTCTGGGACAAGCGCTACGCGGACACCAGCTACATCACCGCCGTGGACCCCTCCAGCGCCGCCTACGCGCCCAGCGAGGGCTCCTACGTGCGCAAGGGCTGGGGCAGCGGCGACACCAGCTCCGATTTCCTGACCTACCAGGGGGCGGACCGGGACCAGCGCGCGCGCCAGCGCCAGGCGGCCGCCGTGCGCTCCACGGCGCGGTCCGAGGTGGACGCCAAGCTGTCCAGCCTGGACGACGCCAGCGGGCTGGACGACGGGCGGCTGCAGGTGGCGCGGGCGACCAAGCAGCGGTGAGTTTTGTGTGTGGAGGGAGGGGGCTTCCGCAGTTCCACGGAGAAGTTGGGATGGCGGGGTGGTGGAAGTGAGTGCACTGCGCGTTGTGATGCACGGGGGGAAGGGGCATGACCTGCGCAGCATGCCGTAGTGCATTATGCGGCGACTCGTGCTAACTGTTCCTTCCTTCCCGGCTGCGCCGTCGCAGGTACGAGGAGCGCGCTGAGATGTACGACCGCACACGGCAGCAGCACGAGGGCGGGTCTTGCATCTTCGGCCGCCTGCCGCCCTTCCACGAGCACCAGCTGGAGGCAGCCAACAGCCCCGCACGGTCCTACTGGTAGACGCGGTAACTGGTACTCGCCTTTCCGGGCAATAGTAGTACGTGCTCGAAAGATCCGGTATCGGCTGCGTCGGGGGCCAGGGCATGGCTGCTATGCTCGGTGGGCTGAAACATTCGGTATGGGAGTGACCTTACGTACGTGCCTGGGGTGCTGAATTATGGCAAGTTGGGGAAGGCCGGGTATTCATGTGGTGGCGGCGAGCACTGCGTACGTAAGCTTCAGCCGAGAACTGGTGGATAGGGCGTGGAAGAGAATGTGGTATGTACGGTGGCGTAAGGAAGACGCAGGATGGCGGACTGCGCAGGCAGGTTTTGGGTGCCGGGTTGTGTGTGCGATGGGAGGACTGGTGGCGCGCCATCCTGGAAAAGCGGATGGTAAAAGGGCACTGGGGCAAACTGCATTTCCTGAGTACGGGCTTCGACGTAAGCGCGCATGGCCCTGAGACAGTGGGCACTTTATACAGCGGCCCCACTCTCGTGTAACGGTACGACGGTCGCATGGCCGGGTGGCACACGCGCCCGCACAAGGGTTGCCCGAGCCGGTGAGCCGGTGGCAGCGGGGCTGCTCTTGCCCCCGGCCAGGCATTCACTCTGTAAATTTCCAGAAACAAACTTTGCGCCTACGAGCAGATTATTGCGTTAAACCAGAGCAAGCGAGCCCCATCGGATTGGTCGTGTGCATCGAGTCTCGATTTCGTCGAGCGAACTTGGCACCCGAAACTGCTAGCTCAGCACTGTGTGACGGGCTTGCTTTAGGCGTCCTGCTGACGTTCTGTAAACAAGAGTCTTAGGGCAACGACCACATTTCCGGCCACTCACCCCCTGAATCGCTTCTGAACCTAGCGCTGACCGCGTCCAGTACAAAACTAGGCTTAGGGCCGCCGCCTGGACCTCGCGGCGGGCCAGAATGTCGCTGCTCGGCGCCTTGCCGGCTCCCTCACAAAAGCATGCAGCCCCGATCGCTCCGGTGCCTGCTTCTGCAGCAATAGTGTCAGTTTCCTTCAAGGAGCCTCCTCCCTACTTGCGGCGCAAGGGCTGGGTGCCCCGGCGAGCTGAGGACTTCGGAGATGGCGGAGCCTTCCCCGAAATTCATGTGGCACAGTATCCGCTTGACATGGGCAAGGGCAGCACTGGCGGCAAGCAGCAGCTTGCAATCAGCGTGAACGAGAAGGGCGAGATCAATTACGATGCCGTGGTCAAGCAGGGCCAGAACAAGGACCGCGTGGTGCACTCAGACCACGGCGCGCTTGTGCCAAAGGTGGACCGGCTCAGCAAGGAGGTGAGCGCGGGGGATGGTGCTGGAGGAAAGCGGGGTGCTAGGGGACGTGCGCCGGCTGCTCGCGTGCGTGGTCGCAACACGCACTTCCTGAGCCGTTCCGCCTAGTTCACGGGCGGGGTGGGGCACGGACGGGATGGGGCACAGTCAAGAAGCACCATTTGGATGCGCATGGGCAGCCGGGTGGTAAGGGCGCCTTCAGTGGGCGGCGGGGGTGGGGGTGGGCGCCGCCCAAACCACCACGGCGCTCGACTACATGACACACTACTGCACTGCATCCCAACACAGGCATTGGCGCGACCCGATGATGAGGATGTGGAGAAGACGGTGGCGGAGACGGCAGCGGCGCTAGAGCGGGTGGTGCAGGGCAAGCTGTCGAGCGTCAACCCCACGAAGCTACCGGGCGGGCCTGGCGGCTCCACGCTCATCAAATACACGCCGGCGCAGCAGGGCGCTCAGGTGAGAGGCAACGGAGCGCGTTCGTTAGATTATCCACTATGGCGCAGCTTAGATCTGGGCGCGGGACCCCGGCAATGGCCGCGCCGCGCTGGCGGGTCGGACGCAGTAGCCGATGGGCGCGGGCCTGGTCATCCTCGCCGGCCCGCTCCCACATCCCACAGCACCAGCGCACACCGCACCCATCAACACCCAGCGCACATCGCGTGCTGCTCCTCCCCCTACAGTATGCCAGCGGCGCGGGCCAGCGCATCATCAAGATGCAGGACCTGCCGGTGGACCCGCTGGAGCCGCCCAAGTTCCGGCACGTCAAGGTGCCGCGCGGCCCCGGCTCGCCGCCCGTGCCGGTGCTGCACTCGCCGCCGCGGCCGCTGACGGTGAAGGACCAGCAGGACTGGAAGATCCCGCCCTCCATCTCCAACTGGAAGAACCCCAAGGTGGGCGCGTGACTGGGGAGCGCGGGTGGGGCGGAGGCAGGGTGGAGACAGGGTGCGTGAAGAAGGCCTTGGAGCCAGGATGAGGACCCTGACCCTGCCGCCACTTGCTGATTCCTTGCATCACCCACCCACATCCCCGCACACCACATCACACCACACAGGGTTACACCATCCCGCTGGACAAGCGCCTGGCGGCGGACGGGCGCGGACTGCAGCAGACGCAGATCAACGACAAGTTCGCAGCGCTGAGTGAGGCGCTGTTCACGGCGGAGGCCAAGGCGCGCGAGGCGATCACCATGCGCGCCAGTATCCAGAAGGAACTCGCGCTCAAGGTCAGCAGAGCTGGGGTCGGGCAGACGCACGGCTGCTGCTGGGAAGGCCGGATGGCGGGTGGGATTGCCGCAGCGCGGCACCTAGGAAGCAGAGGCACTGGGGCTGTTGACGAAAGGAAAGGTAGAGGAGTCCGCACGTCCCGGACGCAAGACTGGCATGCCTGCGGCGCCGCTGACGTTGCCCCGGCCACCCGACGACTGACTCACCCTCCCCACCGGCCTTGTTTGCTGCTACCCACAGGAAAAGAACAAGCGCGAGACGGAGCTGCGGAACCTGGCCATGCAGGCGCGCATGGAGCGGCAAGGAGCGCCGGGCGCGGGCGCGGGGGCGGGGGCCGGCGGCCTGCCGCCGCCGCCGCCCCTGGCAGGGAGAGGTGAGCGCAGAAGGGTCGCGCGGGCACCCCGGACCGGACCGGGGCGGTGGGGCGCTGACACAGCTCCTGAATGTTTATCTATCTAGTCGACTACAGAAGCGATGCTTTGGGGTTGCCAAGTTGCATGGATGGGTCCTCTTCTCCGCCCTACAGCGGAGGGTTCGCTGCCTGGGCCGCCGCCCGGACCGCCGCCGCGCGGCGCTGGCGGCCGCGCCACCGCCGCGGACGCGTTTGACGACCACAATGACGACTACGACCGCCGGGAGCCCGAGCGGGAGCGGGAGCGGGACCGTGGAGGCGACCGGGAGCGCGGCGAGCGGGACCGGGACCACGACCGGGACTATGACCGCGGCGAGCGAGGCGGATATGTGAGTGGGGTCTGGGAGCTGGGGGTTCGGTTTGCCGGGAGGGTTTGCCGGGTCGTCCTGGGCGCCGGCCGTTCTGTAGTGGCTGGGCCTGAGGGACGGGGCACACTAGGTCCGCTTGCGCCCTAAAGCACCTCGCTGCGTCCACATCGCGGCTGCAGTTTCACACGGGCGCCACATGGAACTGCACCCAGCGGCAAAGCCGTGATCTGTCCGTTTCGAGGCACCTCATATGTGTCGCTGCTTGCCACAAGACTTCATTCACAGCTGCACCCAAGCACGCAAACGCGTCCTAAAAGCACCTCGCTGCATACTTGAATGGCGGCTACGGTTTAGCACGGGCGCAACAATAGAGTGCTCGAGGCGGCCACACGCTGTTGCCTGCATGCATCTGGCACAGCGCGTGCCGTCTCGCGCTACAGCCAACAGCTAGCGCAGCTGCAGCGCACACGCCATGCAACGCGTCCTTGAGCACCTAGCCACGTCCCACATTGCGGCCACGGTATTGCAAGGGCGCCGCAGCGGTGCGCTTGTGACTGCTAGGTCGGTTGCCTGTCCGCTGTGATGCAACACCAAGCCGCCGCGCGACTGGCACCGTCCAACGTAGCATATCCCTGGACCACTAGCCGCGAGCTTTGCCAAGCAGGAAGTAATTCTCAGTTAGTCGACATCGAGCAGTTGGCGCCCTAAAGCACCTTGCTGCGCACCTAGTCGCGGCCTGGGTTTCACACTGGCGCCATATGAGATTTAGCACGGGCACGAGACTGCAGCGCCGAAGACAGGCCGCCTGCAATTGGATACCCTTGCAACATGCACCCCATTACCCCTCCGAGGCAACCGTTCTACTGCCTCCGTCCAGCACCCACCCATCCGCGGGCCGCAGCCGGCGCACTCCGCCGCGCTGTGCACTTACTCCCTCACACTCGACATTTCATCGCGGCCATATGCATCACCTGCATCGCCTGACTATGCATGGGCTCCTTTTCTGACCCACGTCCTCCTTCCCCATCAGGAGCGGGAGCGGGACGCCGACCGCGGCGGCCGGGGCGGCGGTGAAGACGAGCGGTACCAGGAGTCGGTGGCGGAGCGGGAGGAGCGGCGGCGGCGTGACGAGATCCGCGAGGAGCGGCGGAGGGAGCGCGAGCGGGAGCGGCGGCTCGAGGTGCGGGCGGGGGCGGGTGTTGGGTGGCGGGCCTGCTTCTGCGGGGGCGTTGGCGCGGGCGGGTAAGAATGGAGTCGAAGTCCGTCTCTATGTGTGCCCGCGACGTGTCTGGACAGAACATTGGCTCCGTGCCACCTTGTGTGATGCTGTCATGCTCCAATCCGCTGGCCGCACTCCATACCCCTTCATCATGCATGAAACCCCACGCTGCGCCCTCCCTGCCGCGCAGTCCGCCAACCAGGGCGGCGCCAAGAAGAGCAAGATCACGCGCGACCGGGAGCGCGACATCAGCGAGAAGGTGGCGCTGGGCATGGCCAACGTGGGCGGCGGCGGCGAGGTGCAGTACGACCAGCGCCTGTTCAACCAGGTGAGGGGCGGTAGGGCAGGGGGGTTGGGCAGGGGCTGGGCTGCGGGTTCTGGTGTGCGTGCCAAACTTTGGTGCGCGGAGGAGTGGTAACCGGGGTGACGTGGGCAGTTGGGCATGTGGCCATTTGCGCGTGTTGCTCGGGGCTGATGTGCTCACAACCCTTCTTCCCTTCACCCCTGCCCCTCTGCCCCCGCCTCCTGCCACACAGGACGCCGGCATGCAGTCGGGCTTCGGCAACGACGACTCCTACAACGCCTACGACAAGCCGCTGTTCGCGGACCGCGGCAGCCACCTGTTCAAGGCCAGCCGCGCAGACGACGACGAGGACGCCGGCGCCGCGGCGGGCGGGGACGCGGGCACGCGCACCGAGCGCTTCAAGCCCGACAAGGGCTTCCAGGTGAGGGCGCAGCGCCGGCGGTGTCGGTTAGGTGCGGCATGGTGTGATTTGTTGCAGGGGCGCACGCTCTCTCCCGCGTCTGTTCACGCGATGGACTCACAACCCCGCGCTCGCCTGCTGCGCCACCTGTGTGCGTGTGCGCGCCGCACACACACAGGGCGCGGAGGGGGCGCCGGGGGCTGGCGGCGGCCGCGGCGGCGGCGGCCGTCTCGAGTTCGAGCGGCAGCAGGCGGAGGAGGCGGACCCCTTTGGCCTGGACCAGTTCCTCAGCGAGGTCAAGGGCGGCGGCCGGGACCGCGGCGGCAAGGGCAACGCGCTGGACGCCATCGGCAAGCGTGGCGGCATGAGCGCGGCGGGCGGCGGCGCCTCGCTGGACGACCTGGCGGGCGCGGGCGCGGGCATGGGCCGCCGGATGCAGTTCACCAGCGGCAAGGGGTAATGCGATCCGTGGTTGCGGCAGCGGTGTTGGCGTGGTGTGGGCGTGGGGGAGAGGGGGTTTGGGGGTGAGGAGACCAGGTGTAGCAGCGGATGCAGGGAGTGCGCTGTGTGCGTGCGAGCGGTCAGGATGGGCGTGGGGCGCCTGGGGTGCCCTGGTCTAAAGCTGGGCCCACATGGACGCGGTGGCGGCGGCGCGGGAGATGGGGAGGAAGGAGGCACCAGGCATGCAGGCAGGCGCCGCGGAGGACGGCGCCTGGCGCGCGGACGTGCAGGCGGATTGATTCGGCGGGACCATGTGTTAATGACAGCAACAGCATGACGGGCATCAAAGCCCGCCGGGACCATGTGTGTACGGTAGGCGCGGGGGGCTTTACTTGTTGCACGAGCCATGCAGCTTGTTGTGCGCATGCCCTGCGCCGCGTAGGCGACCTGTCGGGTGCGCATGACGCCCCCGCGGAGGGCACTGTAACTTACGGTGCTCCGTGTCGCCCCTGCGCTCCGTGGCCTTGCCATCCTGGTCGTGGGGGCACGTACGGTCCTTGCAATGGGAGTTGTCAGCTGGGCGTTGCAAGGTACGTGGGCTCTGCTCTTGTCAGTTGTCGCTAGGCAGGGGGCAAGAGGCGCGTGTTGCCGTCCTGCGCATACCCGTGTACATACCTGGGTGCCCACGTCACCGCGCGCGACGCTTGCTTTGCTGTCAGTCCGTCCCACTCGCACCCTCGCAGGCTGGGCTAGCCAAGGGCAGGTCTGGGCACACTGCCATCACCGCCCGAATGCCCCCCAGCTGCTCCGCCCTTGCCAGCAGCGCTGGTGAGAGGGCTGACTGGGGGTCGCGGGCCTGGCGGGTGGGCGGGTCGGGGCACACAGCCCGCGGTACAGGATGCGGGATGAGGCGGGGGCAGGGGTCTCGCTTTGGGGGCGCGGCGGAACTCGCAGACCGGCGCTACACTGCCCACGGCCGCGAGCCAAGCAGGCCCCCGCATTGCCTCGCATGTTCGGGGGTCTTTTGATACCAAAGGCAAACAGCGACAAGGACGGGGACGCGCGGAAGGGTTACGAGGGGTTACGAAGGGTTAGGGGCTAAGGGGCTTGGAGGCAAGCTTGCCGCGCATTACGTCAGGCAACCGAGCCAAACTCCTCGCCGGACAGGACCCTGCCTTTGTCAGTAGATCCAGCTTGCTTCCTGCCCACCTAACGCGCGCAGCTCTGCTATCTTTTTCCAGCGGCCAGCGCGCAACCGAACCGCAACTGGCATTACGTGGCAGCGGCGCTGTCACCGCGCAGCCGCTACCAACCCCTTGGTGCGGCCGCGCAACCCTGCCGCGCACTGGGTGGCAACACAGCAGCCCTCGCGGCTTGAACGCCGCACAGCGCCCTGAGCCGGACCCGCGGGGCACCTGGCGGCGAGCTGTTGTTTCCAGCTTTGCGGTGCAGCGCTGAGCGCTTTCTCCGTGCCACAGCTGTGTGACAAAGGCTCGCAGCTGCCGCGCAGTGCTGCTCTGGAGTCTGGCCGTCGAGCAAGCCAGTCGCGCGGCGCCCGCCGTCGTGCTGCCCTTTGCGCCGGCGGGTCCTCTCAATGCAGGCTGCCGCCGGCGGTGCGCGCTGAGCCGCGCGCCCGCCGTCGTAGCCATGGCGACGTCCAAGTCGAGCGGGAACTGGGCGACATAAGCGCAGCGTCAGCAGTCGCAGCAGCAGCAGCAGTAGCGGCGGGCAGCAGCAGTCGGACAACGGCAAGCAGCTTCACCGGCAGCGCACAGCAACGTAAGACCTGTGTGAGCGACGGAACGCATCAACCACTTCACCACAACTGCAGCACGGAATCCGCATGGATCTGCCAACGGCGCCCTCGCTGGGCTTCTTCCTCGCCGCCACCGCGTCTGGCGGTGGTGGCGGCGGCGGCGGCGGTGTCAACGGAATCAGCGGCGACAGCGGTGGCGGCGGCGGCTTCGCTGACCGGCTGGACACGAGCCGCCTAGCCTCGCTGGACACACTGGCGGCCGCGGCGCTGGCCGTAGAGGTGGAGGACGAGTTCGGGCTGGGGCTGGGGCTGGCCGGGCTGGGGCAGCCTGCAGGCGAGGCCGGCGGCGGGTTGGCGCGGCCCCGGTCAGGGCTGCTGCTCAGGGCCAGGTCCGTGCCGCCGCCGCAGCAACAGCAGCAGCAGTGGCAGTACGCACACGCCGCATTCGGGGGCCATGCAGCTGCCGGCTGCGGCGGGGAGGCAGGCGACGCCGTACAGCGCCACCCGGACCAACCGCGCGCGCGGCAGCTCAGCCGGCCGGCGGCCACGCCCTTCGCGCTGGGCCCGCTGCCGCCGGCGAGCCCATCGGCGGCGGACAGCGCAGGCGGCGGCAGTGAAGGTGCAGGCGGGCTGCGCGGCACTGGAGGTGGAGGTCGAGGTGGTGTGCAGCCCGGCGTGCTCACGCCGCCGGCCTCGCCGCTGCAGCCCGCCCCTGCCGGCACAGTCGTCACGCCCACGCGGCTACAGCCCACCACACCACCCGGGGCCCGCCGCGGCGCGGCGCCCGCGCCCACGCCCTTCGCCGCTGCCGCGGCCAAGCACGCAGCAGGCAGTCCGCGCGATCCGGGCGAGTCACCGCCACTGCCACAGCCCCAGCTACAGCAGAAGCAGGAGCAGCAAGATGGTGGCGAGGCGCTTGCAAAGCCCCCGGGCAGCGATGACGCCGGTGGGATGCCTGCGCCGCAGACGCCCTCCGCCGCAGCCAGGCGCGACAAGGCGTCCGTTAGAGCCGGCGGCAGTGGCGGTGGCGGCGGTGGGGGCAGTATGGGTGGTGGGCGCCGGCAGCAGCGGGCAGCCGCCCTGCAGCGGCGTGAAAGCGCTCCGCTGGACGCCGCAAACCCTGACAACGGTGCCGGCTGCGCCATCGCTAGCGCTGCACCTGCACCTCCCGTGGCCGGCGCGAGCGCAGCCTGCACGTCGCCGCCGCCGCATTCCGCGCGGCCCGGTACTAAGGCGCCAGCGCCAGTGATCAGGCCGGGCCGGCCCGCCGGCTCGCCGCCGCCCACAGCCACTCGCGGCCCCCTGCGGCAGCTGCTGCCCGGCCTGTCGAGCCTCAGCCCCACCAGCAGGGGCCCCGCCACCTCCTCAAGTCGCCCGTGCGGCTCCGCGGGCGAGGCCCCTGGGGCGGCTGGCAGCGCCGCAGCCGCTGCCAACGGCGAGCCCGGCAGGGTCCAGGTGCCGGGCCGCAGCAAGACCCCACCCAAGGGCTGCGGCGCCAGGGCCAGCGGGCGTCGCAGTGGGGATCGCGGTGGCAGTGGCGGTGGCGGTGGCAGTGGCGGCGCCGCAGGCGCGTCTAGTGGCGGAGGTGGCGGGGATGCAGGCAGTCAGCAGCAGCAGGGCTCGGACGGCGCGCCGCGGCGTCGCGTATCCAGGCGCGCTGCGGCCGTGGTGGCGGCGCATCGCTTGGAGGGCTGCAGCAGCGGCGGCGGCAGTGAGGCAGCCGCCGAGCAGGAGGAGGCTGATGGTGAGGACGATGCGGCAAGGAGTGAGGAGGACGGCGCGGAGCAGATGGAGACGAATGGTGACCTAGCTGGCTCGGAGGACGAGGAGGTCAACAGCATGGACAGCCAGGACGCCGGGGCGAAAGTGGAGACGGCTGCTGCCACCGCCACCGCCGCTTACGTGTCTCCGTCGCCGTTCCGCACGGCACCGCCCGCGCCGGGCCCCATGGCCTCCCCCGCAGCAGCCCTGTCAGTGGCGGCTGGCATGGGCGCCGGCGGCACAGCCGCTCACACCTGGGCACTGCCGCCATCGCCGCCACCGCAGCTGCTACTGCCAGGCTGTGCCAGCAGCCATGCCGGCGCTACCGCTGGGGCACCCCTCCCCGCGACCTCACCCCTGCCCGCCCTGCCCCACGCTCGCATCAGCAGCACCGGCCCAGCGACAACGGCGCTGCTGCAGCCCCAGGAGCCGTACCCGCAGCCTCTGCCTCAGCCCCTGGGCTTACCCCCACCGCAGCACCCGCACCTGCACCCGGCCGCCAAGCCGCCGCAGCCACCGCAGCAGCACCTCCAGCCCTCCGGCGCGGCCAACCCGTACCTGGATGTGCCCTCCGACATCCGCTCCCCCGAAGAGCTCGACCTGCTGCCGCCCCTGCCGCCGCTGCCCCGACTCAAGCTACAGCCGCCCGGCAGCAAGCTACAGCCGCCGGAAGGCCAGCCGCCACCGCAGCAGCCGCAGCAGCAACCTGGCGGCGCCTCGCCGCCGGCCGCCTACGCGGCCTCCAATGGCGGCCTGCTGCCAGCCCTCGCGAGCACCACCAGCAGCGGCGCCGGCAAGCCAGTCGCTCCGAACCTGGCGGGCGCCAAGCGGCCGGCGCCGGCACCTGTGCCGCTTGGCTCCGCCGCCACACCAGCAGGCGGCACGGGGTCGGCAGCTGCAGCCGCAGGCGGTGATCAGGAGCCGCAGCCGCCGCCGGCGAAGAAGAGCAAAAAGAAGAGAAAGAAGAAGGGCGGAGGTGCCGGCGGAGGAAGGGATGGCGGCAGTCCCCCGCCCAGCCCGCCGCACATCAGCAGCCTCCTGGGCCTGCCTGCGCCCGCCTCGGCGGCGGCGGCGGCCGCGGTGGCGGCGGCGGCGGCCGCTGCGGAGGCGGCGGCGGCGGCGTGTGCGGGCACGCCACGTCCCATCAAGACCAACGACAAGACAGTGTGAGTGGAGGGAGCGTGGGGCCTGAGTGTGCGTGGTGTGGGGTTGCAACGATGGCTGGAGCGGCGGTACAGGATGCACCGGTGGGGCCCATCGTGTGCGCTCACTGGTGTTCTGTGCGTGTTTATTCTGCGTGTGGCGGTGGCGGCGCGGATCTTGCTGTGCGGTGAACGAGCCCGAGGCGTCATCTTGACTTAGACTGTCTCATATGGCAACCCAACTACCGTATGAAGCAACGATCTTCTATCCTCCTCCTCCTTCCCGCCCGCCCGCACCCGCAGGCTGCGGCGCGAGCGCAACCGGCTGGCCGCCAAGAAGTGTAGGGCCAAGAAGATGGAGTTCATCGCGCAGATGCAGGTGTGCGTGTGTGCGTGCGCGTGTGTGCGTGCGCGTGCGTGACTTCACATGCCCCAACCCCGTCACTTCACTTGCCCTTTCCCGCCCCCCATCTCCCACTCCGGCCTTCACCTTTGCCCCTCACCCCGGCCCTCCCGCCACCGCTTCCGCACCCCCCCCACCACCAGGCCCAGCTGGACGACATGGCCCAGCGCACCGAGGAGCTGGCGCTGCAGCTGGTCACACTGCAGCGGCTGCACGCGCGCGAGGCGCACAGCAAGGAGGTGCTCAAGGTGGGTGGGCCGCTGCTACTGCCGCCGCTGCTGCTGCTGCTACTGCCGCTGCTACTGCCTGGGCCTCAGGGGATGGCGCCGGGGGGGCACGTGTTGATTCAGTTGTCTTTTTTGGGGCGGGGGCGATTGGTTCCCGGGTGTCAAGGGTGGGATGGATTCGGCCCATGCATGGGGCTGCAGGGGGCTGCTAGGTGGGGCCGGGGTCCGGGGAGGCACACAAGCATGGGTCACGGACGGGGAAGGTGCGCGATCGCGCGATTGCTGTTCATCACTCCCGCCGCCAATTGGTGCGCACCCCCGCCGCGTACACACATGCAAACCCACGGGGATGCCTAAACCTGCCGCACCGCAGATGGTGCTCCAGGGCTGCTGGGACCTGCCGGGCGGCGCCGCCAGCCGCCTGCCCTACTCGGCGGATGCGGTGTTGGCGTCGCTGGAGGTGAGGGCGTGGCGGCTGGGGGCGGGGGCATGAAGGGAGGGGCGGAGGGAGGGAGGAGGGAGGAAACAGGAGGGAGGAAGAGAGGGGAAGGAAGGAGTGAGACAGAGCTGCAGGGGTGTGACCATGTGGTTGGAATCCGTATGCCGGCGGCAGTCGTGGCCGTGGGGTGTGTGGGGCTGGTGGCGCCCTTGCACGCATGCACGCCCATACACATACGGTAACGGAGGCACCGCTACCTCGCCACGTCGCCTCAACCCCGCGGCTCATGTTCATCCCCCATGGCGCCTGCCGGGACCAGGCCGCACCCTTCCTGCCCACTCAAGCGGCCACGGCCAACCCACCCGCATCCGCACCTGCCCGCATCAGGCCGGTACCACGGACATCGGCCCGTTGCTGGACGCCCTGTCTGGCGCCGCCGAGCTGCCGCCCCTGCGCCGGGAGCTGCAAAGTCAGCAGCACCAGCAGCGGCCGCCGCAGTATCGGCAGGCGCAGCTGCAGTACCGGCAGCCGCAGGCTGTGGCGGCCGGAGTGCCGGTGGCCTCACCACACGCCCCCATGTTTGGTGATGGCGGTGCGCAGGCAGCCCTACTGCTGCCGCCACCGCCGCCACTGCATTCGCCGCATCAAGTGCTGGCGGCCCCGCCCGGCGCCGCCGCCGCAGCCGCCACCGCCACGGGTGCCACTGGCGCAGAGGCGGAGGCGGAGGCAGCGGCGGCGGGTGCTCACCTCCCTGAGGCAGCATCTGTCGCGGACGCTGCCGCGCCGTCTATTCCGGCAGCCGCAGGGCCTGCCGGGCCAGTGTCATTAATCCCTGCCCAAGGCTCAAGCGGCGCCATCGACTCGCAGCCGCCCCAGCAGCAGGAGACAAGCGAGGAGGAGGGGGAGGGGGAGGGCGAGGAGGAGGAGGAGGAGGAGGAGGAGGAGGAGGAGGAGGAGGAGGAGGAGGAGGAGGAGGAGGAGGAGGAGGAGGAGGAGGAGGAGGAAGAGGAGGAGGAGGAGGAGGAGGAAGAGGAGGAGGAGGAGGAGGAGGAGGAGGAGGTGGCAGCGGAAGGGCCGGCAGTCGAGCAGCAGGCGACAGCGCGCATGGCGGGTGGCAGCAACTCGCCTGGCGTCGGCGGTGGGGGCGGCGGTGACAACGCTTTCGCTGCGCTGATACGCGGGGGCTCGCTGCAGGGCTATGTGACCGCGGCGCAAGTCGGCTTTGGCAGCGCAGGCGGCGGCGTTGGCGGCGCGGCCGGCGCCGGCAGTGGGGGCGAAGGAGAGGTCGGGTGCGGCGCCGCGGGCGGCGGCGGGCTGTCGGCCAGCGGGCGGCTGGGCTCTCTGGACTGGTTGCTCCTGGCGGCCGCATCTCTGGTGAGTGGACGGCCGGGCGCATGCGCCCGTGCATGCTAGCATTGCACGGGACACATTGACAGCCGCTCTAACATGTGTTGTATGGTTTAGTTCTGACCGATGTCTCAACAGTTGGTGACACGTCGGTGCCGTGATGATGCCTGTAATAGGCCTTGACCAAATCCAACCGCATCCATCACAGGACGGCGGGACTGCGAACAACATCGCCGCGGCCATCAATGGTGGCCCCGGCAGCGGCAGCGGCGCAGCAGGCGAGAACGCGGACTCCTCCGCCGCAGTGGCGGCTGCCCAGCTGCCGCCGCCACTGCCACTGCACATCCCGCAGCTCCCCAGCGGCAGCGGCGGCGCTAGCGCCTCGGGGTACTACGGCGGCTGGCCCCTGACCGCTTTCGCCGCCCACCACTACCAGCTGCCGCCCCAACCGTCTCCCCATGCGTCACTGCCGCAGCAGTCCACCTGGGGCCAGTCCTGCGCCCCGCCGGTGCCCTACCCCACAGCGGCGGCCGCACCCGGTGCTCCAGGCCCGGCCGTGCCGCCGCCGCCACAGCCGGGCCTCCAGGGGGGCCACCAGGGCTTCCAATCCCACGGACTGCACTTTGCGCTTGAGCCGCAGGGCGGCAAGGGGCAGATGAGCAGTGGGCACATCACGGGCGGCAGCAGTGAGGAGGTGGATGCGGAAGACGGACCGGACCCAGCAGTGGTGGCGGCTGCGACGGCGGCTGCGCCCTCGGCCGCGGCCGCGGCGGCCGCCACCGCATTGTCGCTGTACTTCGGAGGTGGAGGCGGAGGTGTGGAGGGAGGCGGCGGCGCGGCCCAGCAGCAGGAGCCCTCGGACAGCCCAGGCTCGCCTTACGCCCGACTGCAGCCATTCCTGCTGCAGCAGCAACAGCAGCAACAGCTGCACCACCAACAGCATGCGCACCAGCACCTGCCTCCACATTCATTTGCTGCTGGTAGCGCGCCGGTAGCAACGGACGGCAGCGCATGGCAGTGGAGCGCTCCCGGTACGGCCAGCTATGCCGGCGCGGGTGGCATGCCGCTTCCAGCTGGCGGCTTATTACCGGCCCCCGCCGAGCACCACCCGCAGCAGTACCACGCTGCGCCGCTGCCCATTCCTCGGCCACATCCCCTGTCACCGCACGCTCCGCAGCTGCTGCCACAACCCCAGCAGTCACCACAGCTGCCATCCCATCAGCAGCAGCAGCAGCGTCAGGCAATGCGCACGCCCTTCAGTGACTACTGGGGTATGGGCGCGGCGCTGGCGGCTGTGGGGCCCGCCCAGCAGGCGGACGCGCTCAGCACCTCCAGCTCCCGGCTCCTGATCCGGGCGCAGGCGCCGCAGCAGGCGCCGCAGCAGGCGCCGCAGCAGGCGCCGCAGCAGGCGCCGCAGCAGGCGCCGCAGCAGGCGCAGCCGGGACAGCTCGGAGGGGCCCAGGTGGACTGCTGGGGCAGCAGCTCCGGGGTCAGCAGCGCCCTGCTGGCCATGCAGCAGACCCAGCAGCCCCAGCAGCAGCCCCAGCAGCAGCCCCAGCAGCAGCCCCAGCAGCAGCCCCAGCAGCAACAGCAGCCGCACCAGTGGCAGGCGCCATCCGGCGTGGGGCTACAGCCGGCGGCCGGCGCCGCTGACTCAGCAGGAGGCATGGCTGCGGTGCCCGCTGCAGCCTCGGGAGTGGCTTCGGAGGAGGGGGCTGAGTGCGGCGGCGCCGCATTCATCGGGCTCGCGTATCCACCTGCTGGAGCCGCTATGGCCGCCGCGCCAGCGCCCTACCCGCTGCACGACGCGACGTCGGTGGTGTCGCCGCTGGGGGCGAGCACTGCGCCGCCGCTGCTGCGCCTGGCGGCCCCCGCAGCGCTGACAGCAGAGGCAGCAGCGGGCGCACAGAAGCGGCACACGCAGCAGCCGCAAGATCGACAGGCGTCCCGAACGCAGCTACAGCCGCTGCAGCCGCAGGTGCAGGCCGATGCAACTCCCAACCAGCAGCTCCTGCAGCCGCCACCAGCCGCCAAGCAGGATGGGAAGAAGCGGGAGGCGCAGCAGCTGGCGGGGCAGGCGGCCGAGGCGCCGAAGAGGCGCAGGCGGTAGAAGGGGGCTGGAGGGCGGCCTGCAGGGGCGCGAGGAGGTAGCAGCAGGTGTCGGTGCATTGCCAATGTGCATGGCGGCAGCGGAGGAAGAGGAAGGGGGGGAATAGCTTGTTTGGGCCGTGCTCATGCATGTGGCTTGTGGCAGGGGCATGGCAGTTGGCGTAGTGCGACAGGCAGTTTGCTGCCGATAGTACGTGCCCGCTGCGAAGGGCAGATGTGGTGGCAGTGTGGGTTTCGCTGCAATGCTGCACCACATACGTAGCGACTGGCGGGGCCACGTGCATGTCGACTAGTCGACCGATCCCGCCATACGTATCTTGGAGACAGGGCACTTCGAGACACTCCAGGATCGTTTGGGAACCAAGTTTTGATATCAATGATACTTGCGACCGAGCTTATGATGAGGCTTATCATGCCCTAGCCGCGTGACAAGGGTAGCAGCGCGTGTGGTGTCAGCACGAGGCAACGGCTTGCCCCAGCAGCGCATGTCATTCTGCATGTGATGTCATGGCATGGTGCGCACCAGGCTTCAAATGTATGGTGCAGGCACGCACAAGATGTGCACAAGTGCTGTGCAGCTTTGGAGCACAACTTTCGTCTTGCATCGCCGCTGTCGTCGTGCGCTTTGCAGGGTGTCTGGTTTGTGGTTTGATTGCCACCGAACGCGAGAGCGCGAGACTGCGCAAGGTAGCCAGGGAGCGGCGGGGGATGCGGAGCAAGGGTCCGAGCAGGAGGCACCGCCACGATGCACGATACACGTTCGGTATGGAACGCCACACCGGAGAGGTGCATGGACACACATGAGGTGCCGGAGTCGAGCTGGGGCGCGGAAGGGCTGGATCTTTCTGCGGCGCGGGGCTGGCGGCTCGAATGGGGCGCAGGCAGTTAGGTCGATAGGAGCCAGCCGCCAGCTGCGGCACGCCCCTCCGCCGCCTCCGCATCAGGGCCGGTTGGGGAAGATGCCCCTGCGCGAACGGCAATGAGCATGCGATGCGAGGCGAGGCTGCTGGGCCCTGCTGCTGCCGGACCAGGGCTGCTACAGCCGGCGAGAGGAGAGTGCGATGGGCGGCCTGCGGAAATGAATGGACTGCTGGCGAGAGAAGAGTGCTTTGGGAGGAGGGCAGGGGGGAGGGTTGCGGCACGGGTAAGCATAGCATGGCGTATGAAGCGTGTGCCTGGATTGCAGCATACGCACATGCTCTTCAACCCGGTGCCTTGGTTGTTGCAAAGGATTGTGTGTGCGGAGCGAAAGCGAGCGGCGCACGAGTCATACAAACGTCATGACCATTTGGTAGTAGGTAATGGAAGGAGGCACATGAAGCTGCACGCACGGATGGCGAGGTTGAAGATGGAACGCTCCCTCGGCGGCGGCCGGGAGGCGGCAGGCACGTAGGTATGGGCATGGCAGCGGCTGGAAGTGTGGGCCTGCGTGTGGCGGGGCTGAGGTGCTTGCCTCTTCGACTGCCACGTTGCGGTGACGCTGCTGCCGCTTGCCGCCCAAAGTAGTGCTCTTGCTGCCTGCTGGACGCACACGGCCGGTGGGTGGCACGCCACGCCCGGTGCACACGTTGAATGTTGATCACAATTGGTATCATACCCTCTTGGTCCCGGACTTCCGCCCATGCGTTCGAGCTCTACCGACGTTCTCGTCCCCCACTATGGCGCATAGCACGCGTGCACGACGCCAAAGCCGGGCATCGGGATGGGGCCCACGGGTCATCCACGTCGCCACCAACGGCAGGTTCTTCCAAGTTGTTCAATCGCTTGCAGGTTCTGCCCTGGCACAAGGTTTAGACAAGTTAGAGTTTACCTCAGCTGCTTGGAATGCCCAGTAGGGGAGGGCTGGGCGAGGTCCCAGCAACGTTTGGCGCGGCTCCCGGCAACCAACACCACAAAGCCCACGCAAGCGGCTGCGTTGCGCCCCGACCACCATTAGAGCACCCGCGGCGGCATCAGCCGCCGCCGTGCGGTGCAGCTGTTGGCGGCGGTGTCGCTCGAGAGCTTCCCGCGCGACCGCTGCTGCCGCATTCGGCTTCGGCCGCGGCGCTCTTCATCGGGCTGCGACGCCAGCGCAGCGGCAGCAGCAGCATTGCTGACTCGGACTCGGACTCGGACGGGGAACGCAGCAGCGTTGGTGACTCGCGGGCTGTGACTGGCGGCTCGCTGCAGCGCAGCTCCATCCCTGGGCTGCCCGCAGCGCGCTCAGCGGGCTCAGCAAGCGCAGCTGCGCAAGGTGCTGGCGACGAGGATGCGGGGGCAAGTGACGACGACGTGGAGGCGGCTGTGCAATTCTCCACCAACAGCAGGGCCGGCGCAGGCGCCAGCGCAGCCCATCGGCGTGGCGCGGACTTGCTGCAGGCGCCGCCAGTGCTTGTGCATAGCTCCAGAGAGGAGGGGGCCGCGCGGGAAGGGCTGGGTGGAGGTGGGAGGCATCGGCTGGCGAGGGCGGCAGCGGCAGTGGGGATGGGGGTGGGGAAAAGTGCCCCCGCCGGCGCCTGCTGGGGAAACGCGCCCTCGCCGCCATACCTCGCTGGTATTGCGCCGGATGCCGGCTCGGGCCTCGGGGCGGCTGCCGCTCTGCCCGCATCAACCGCCGCAGCAGCAACAGCAGCCGCAGCAAGAGCTGCAGGCGCCAGCGGCCGCTGGAGCACGCCGTTTGCGGGGCAAGATGTGCAGCTCAAGCTGCAAGACCAGGTGCAGCCGCAACACACACAGCACCATCAGCGCCGCCCGCCGCGGCACCACCACAAACCGCAGTACGACGGCCACAGCCAGCAGCTGCGGCAGCCCCTGCTGGAGCCAACACCGGAGCCGTCATCACCGCCCCGGCCGGACCAGCAGCAAAGGCAGCAACCGCAGCAGCAACCAGTGCCAAGACAGCAGGGGCCGGCTGCGGCCCACGGGCACCCGGAGGAGCAGCCGCGCCACTTGCTGCGAAAGCGGCTAACAGCCTGGGTCGGCAGCGGCAAGGAGCAGCGGGCGGCATGGCGGCATGAGCTGTTTTGGTGAGGCTCCGGGGCCGGCTTTGCTTTTCGCACGCCAGGTTACCACAGCGCACTGTTGAGGTCCCATGAGATATGTCGCATGCTGCAAATTGCTTCTTGTCCGCGAGTGTCGCAGGCACTTGCTTACTGTTGTTGTGCTCGTTGTTCCGCTGGTGTGCGAGTCGCATGCGTACATTGCCTTGGCTCGCGACGCGGCCGCCTCCCCCGCAGTGTGCTGGGCCTGGCGCTGCCGGTGGGGGTGGTGGACACGGTGTCATTCCTGGCGTCGCTGGTGGGCGTGCTTCAGGTGGGAAGTGCGAGGGGGGGGAGGGGGACGCCTGCCTGGCGGTGTGTCACTCGTGCCACGCTTGCCGCGTGAGGCGTGCCGCATGCATGGCGGACCCAGGTGGAAGCCGATTGATTTCCGACCCAAGCCAATGACAACATATTCTCACGCGCGGTCTGCCCGATCAAGCCTGGTCCTACGCCCGCCCAGCCCACCTGCTCACAATGACCTCAAACATGCACTGACACGCCCCTGCTCACGCGCGCGCAGGTGGGGCGGCTGGGCACGGTGGAGCTGTCGGCGCTGACGCTGGGCTCCACCCTCTTCAACTTGACGGGCCTGTCATGGGCGGTGGGTCTGACGGGCGGCATGGAGACGCTGTGCGGCCAGATGTACGGCGCCGGGCTGTACGGCGGCGTGGGCGTCACCTTCCAGCGGGCGCTGCTGGTGTGCCTGGCCTGCGGCCTGCCCGCGTACGCGCTGTGGTGGCAGGCGGAGTCGCTGCTGCTGCTCCTGGGTAGGTGCATGTGTGCGGGGATGGGTGGATAGATGAATGGGAGACCGGGAGGGCGCAGTGAATGGGCACGGTGTGGGGTGGGCCTTGTGCGACACGCATCATGATGCGGGCTGGGGATCTTCCAAGACCACTGGGGCTGCCGCTGGGACTGCCGCTGGAGAGTGTGGTTTCAAAGGAGAAGGGAACACTCACGCTGCACCGCTCTCACCAACCTGCAGGTCAGCCCCGTCACACGTCACGACTGGCCGCGGGTAGGCAGGGCAACAGCAGGGAGCCACGTGTGGCTGCACTCGGCACGTGACAGGCCCAGGTGTCTCATGCGCCGCCGCGGTCAGGACTCAGCAGCTGCCTGTTGATGCGCGCATTGTCGCCCATCACGGCTGCACGTGTGTGTGTGTGCGCCCACAGGCTACGTGCAGCGCGCCGCGCCCTGCCTGGCGCTGTCCACCACGAAGTACTGCTGCCGCGCCTACTTCACCAGCCAGGGCGTGGTGCTGCCGGTCAGGTGAGGAGGCCGGGAGGTGGCGGGGCATGGAGGTTTGGCAGGGTGAGGTGTGCTGCGTGCCCAGCAGGGACGACATGACGCCAGCTTGCAGAGCCCATCTGGTGAACTTCCTCCCCCACCTCCGCAACCCCAAAGCCCCAATCCCCTACGTGGGATTCGCTACCTGGTGGGTTGACTCAAGTCGTATGGGGTTTGGAATGAGCTCCCACCCTCCCCACCCCCCAATGCGCACGTGGCCCGCAGCATCATCACGTTCGTGGCCACACTGCTGGCGCCGCTGTACAACCTGCTGTTCATCACGTGGTGCGTGGGGGCGGGGGTGTATGTGTGAGGGGGGGGGCGCTGGGGGGGGGCGTGGTCGCCAGCGGGGTGGGGGTTGTCGGCGATAGGGGAGAATGGTTACAGGGGAGGGGCGCGTTATGAATCCCACACATACGCCGATGCCCGCACCGCGGTATGGAGGCCTCTCCCACGCGCGTCGTCTGCTACTGCTGGTTACGCCGCCACCGAACTTGCCTCTTGAGTGAGCCGCCGGGCCTGCTGCGTTGAATCTGTGTGCTCGGCCCCGTCTTCCGCTCCGCCAGGCTCAACATGGGTCTAGCCGGCGCCGCCTGGGCGTACGTGGCGGATGAGGCCACGGCGGTGAGTGCCGCCGCGTGGGGGCAGCCGCTTGGGATTACTTGAGGCGAATGAGAATGCCTATTGAAGTTACATTTGGGTTGCGCTCTGTGCACCGCCCGCGGCCAGGTGCTGCTGCTGGCCGCCGCAATGGCCGGCCACACGCTGCGGACGGGCCGGCCGGGGGCGCCCGAGGCGGTGCGGCGGCGGGCCACCTGGACAGGCTGGGACGCGGCGGCGTGGCGCGGCTGGGGCGCGTACCTCAAGGTGCGTGTGTATAAGTGTGCATCCCGCGTGACGCCATGTTTTCGGATGGGTCTTCAGGTTGCTGTGGCGGCCACCTGCCCACCCACCCACTCACCCACCCACCCACCTGCCCACCCACCCACCCACCCACCCACCCACCCACCCACCCACCCACCCACCCACCCACCCACCCACCCACCCACCCACCCACCCACCCACCCACCCACCCACCCACCCACCCACCCACCCACCCACCCACCCACCCACCCACCCACCCACCCACCCACCCACCCACCCACCCACCCACCCACCCACCCACCCACGGCGGAGTGAGCCGGGACTTCCATTGCCTGCCTGTGATGGTGCCCGCGCGCTGCGCCTGCCGCCGCTGCCGCCCCCTTCCCGCGCAGACCGCGCTGCCCTCCACCGCCATGTCCTGCCTGGACTGGTGGGTGCTGGAGGTGATGGTGCTGCTGTCGGGCCTGGGGCCGGAGCCCGACACCCAGGTGCGGCAGCCGGCGTGCGTGCGTGCGCGATGGGGCCAGCGGGGCGGCTAGCCTGCAGGCGTCCCATGCGATGCGATGCTGCTGCTGTACGGTGACTGGGATTACACCACGCGGCGAGTGCGTGGCGGCCATCGCCACTGCGCAACTCATGCGTGTACCCATACCGGTAACCACCATCACACGGCACATGTCCTTCAATGATTCCTCCCGCCGCTGGACACACCAGACACCCCCGCGATCCCCCCCCTGCCCAGGTGGCGGCCATGGGCCTGTGCTTCAACGCGTTCACGCTGGTCTACTACTCGGTGGTGGGCTTTGGCGACGCCGCCTGCACCCGCGTCAGCCACATGCTGGGCGCAGGCCGCGGCCGCGCCGCCCGCCGCGCCGCGCTCGTCGCGCTGGCCGCCGGCCTGGCCGTCTGCGCCGCCATGTGCGGCGGCCTCGCCGCCTCCGGCCCCGCCTGGACGTCCGCCTTCAGCCGCAGCGCCGACGTACGGCAGGCGGTGCGGCAGGCGCTGCCGTACGTGGCAGTTGCGGTACTGGGGTACAGCGCCAACACGGTGCTGGCGGGGGTGCTGCGCGGCGCGGGCCGCACGGGCGCGGGGCTGCGCGTGAACCTGGTGACGCTGTGGCTGGTGGGGCTGCCGGTGGCGGCGGGGCTGGGGCTGGGGGCGGGCTGGGGTAACGTGGGGCTGTGGGTGGGCATCGCGCTCATGAACGGGCTGCAGGGCGGCGCGCTTGTGTTCAAGGTGACGCGGGGCTTCAACTGGGCCAAGGAGGTAGTGAGGTCGCGCAGCGTGCTGTCCCTGCATGCGTCCACCCTGGGCACGGGCGACGCAGTCGTGATTGGAGGCGGAGGGGATGGGGGGCTGGGGGAGGTGGGCGAGGTCCCGGTGGGCGGGGAGGGGCAGGAGGTCGGGGAAAGCAGCGCGTGGTGTGGTGTGCGTGCCGGGCAGGATGGCGAGGAGCGCGCGGTTGGGGTGGCCGTGGGCGGTGAGGCTGCAGGCGCCGGACTGCAGGAGGGCTGTGGTGAGCGGCCGGGGATAGGCAGCAGCGACCGAGCAAATGGTGAGGGCCTGCCTGCGGGCCAGGTGGCAGCCAGGCAGGAGGCGGCCGCAGATTCGCACCCGCAGCCGGCAGCACTGCTGGGACGTGCCGGTGGCGGCGATGGTGAATGCGGCGGCGAGACCGGGTCTAGCGCCGAGCTGCGGAATAGCCGTGAGGAGGTGGCACGGTGGCTAGCTGACGCCGCGGCAAATGCGCACGGTGCGCACCGGTAGCCTTTCGGAGTGTAGGGGGCGAACCGCCGCAGCAGACCGAATGGACAGCGCTCAGCCGACTTTGTGAAAGCCGGCCCTATGAGCACGTGCGTCGGCGTGTAATGTGCTTCAAGTCCCTTGCCTGCGCCCTCATGGCGGCAGCATGTATGCAAGCACACGCGATTATGTTACAGATCACGGCGCAACATCGCATCACACGTCAGTCATCACCACATTGCCAGCCGCAACTAACCGGTCACACAGGTGAATCGGCTTACGGAATCTGGCCCGTCATGCCCATAACTGTTCCAAAAGCATGGGGCTTGCACAGCCTCCTCACCAGCGACCGTGCACCCCCAAGTGCTAGCCCACTTCCAGCACGAGCGACCCAACAGAGCCTCTACTGGTTTAGGCCCTGTAGCAACAACTCACCCCAAACCTCTCAAAAGCACGAGCGGCCCTCAGCTCCGCCTCCTCTTCCTGCGCCTCACATGCGAGCGCCCGCGCTAACCTGCCTGTGACTTCCACCCGCCCCCACCTTGCTTCTTCAGCAGCTGTCCGCCTCGCCTGCTCCTGTTCCCTGGTGTCCTCCTAACCACGCATGCCTAACGTCACAACACTCCTGGCCCGGCGCCCTGCCCCTCCACCTGCGCCCGCTGCTGCTCCCCGCCAGCCCCTTCCCGCTACCCCTGCTTGTTACGACAACAGCGCCCGGAACTCGTCGTAGGACAGGAAGCCGTTCAAGTCGCGGTCCGCGTCCTTCACCAGCCGGTCCACGTTGACGGTCAGCTCAAACTCCTGCATGTGCGTAAATGGGAGCGCGGCGGACTTAGTTTTCACCTTAACCCGGGAGCAAGCTTCGTACAAGTGCATCGGTACTGGGGTCAGTGATGCGCTCAGCCCACTGGGGTCAGTAATGCGCTCAGCCGCAGGCATGATCAATGTGCTAGGAGTGGCGACATGTCGACATCATTGCGACACGCGGCGTCGCGGCCTGAACCCACTTCGCATATGGCTCGTAGCTTATCAATCGAGATGCGGCCGGTCTTGTCCAGCTGTGGACACGTTGGTGGAAAACAGCGGAGGCACGTCAGCACAGCGCACGAGTGTCCACTAGTGCGCCTGTGCCTTGTCCGCAAAGGGCCTAACTTGCGACCTGCACCCGCACGCACCCCTGCCGCTGCCCCTCCCCTCCCCTGCCCGCCCCACCTCCCCTTCGGCTGCGCCACTGCACTTCGCAGACATCTCTCCCAAATAGCTCCCGCCCCCGCCCCCGCCCATGCTCACGTTGCCACCCAGCGCCACGAAGGCGTCCAGCGTGTCCACCTCATCCGCGTCCTTGGCTGACATCTGCTTGTTGATCTGGATCACGCGGACGAACTCCTTAAACTCGATGCAGCGGCTGCCGTCCTGGTCCACCTGCACGGCCCAAACCACATGCACGACTGGTTTGGTGGCAGGCGTATTGGTCCACAATAGCTGCGGTCTGCCACTGCGCCGGCGCCGCCCGTTTCCAGTAGACGTCCCGCATCGTCCCGCCGCTGATGTCTGCAACCCTTCACAAGCGTAACGCGGATACAACCCCACTCGCAGCTACTGCTCGCTCAGCCGTGGCTCTTCAGCCTCCTTCGAGTTTCCTGCTCGTATACCACGCCCCTCCGCGTGGGACTGGCCAGGCCCGCTATAGGCTGTGTCTGCCTCCACCCCAGAGGCTGATGTGCTTCGGGGAATCGAGATGGAGCGCGGCCTCTCCTGTGTGTACTGTTAGCCACGGCACGACACCCCGCTCGACCCTTGAGCCTGCGTGGCTGCAGTAGCTGCTGGTAGCTGTCGCTCCTGGTCCGTGCTCACGAACTCCTCCCCCGGCGGCACGACCGCGCTACCCCCGCACGTTGGCACACCGCGTACATTTGCACGCCCTGCGCCCTCCTTGCGCAGCACCTCCCCCAAGGCCCATGTTGACCCTTCAGCCGCCTCCCCCGCACCTGTGATATCATGACAAACATGTCCTCCTCTGACGGGTTTTGACCTAGTGCCGAGAGCGCGGTCCGCAGCTCCTTGGTGTCAATAGTCCCACTCCCGTCCTTGTCGAACATGGTGAAAGCTTTTCGGCACATCTCCATCTGCAGGTTTGAACCGCAGGGCGGTGCGCGTGACTTCAGCGAACCGTCCGCCCGCTCCAAATGTGCTCCCCTGGGCAAGAGACCGCACCTCGTCGTCCGTCAAGTTTGGAAGATTTAGCGCAAATATGTCAATCTTGGTAGTCATTCCGCCGAGCGCGTTTAGCTGGTCCTCGAAGCTCGCTTTGCCTCCCCGTCTATCAGCTCATGCAAGGCGCGTAGCACGAAATTTTGTCAATTAAAAGGTAGATGTGAGCGCTGTGCTAAATAAATTATAGCTCGAATGGGCCCCCACTGTGCCGAGTTGCCGAGTGCCTGCATGGACTCACCGTGTCTTTCAATTTTCAACCCCCCGAGAAAATTCAAGCTGTAAACATTCATAGGAGTTATTATCGGGGGGGGATAAGAGACCAGTTCAGCGGCTTCAAACCATTTTTTAAGACCCTGACTGGTTGTCTACCTGAAACCTGCCGCTTGACGCATAACACTCACAGTTGCACTTCTTAGCTACTATTGGCTCTGATGCATGCACAGTCCCAGTTCCCCTAGTTCACCAGGCGGGCAGTCGCCGAGGAGTTTCAGGAAGCAGAATAAGACCAGGCCGGAGATGCCGGAAAATAGCGCAGCGAGCCCGCTGTATGAGGGCCCTGAGGCAACGGTGCGCGCGTTGCTGCGCGGTCGGCATTCAGCCGGTAGCACGATTCCGCGCTGTGCTCGCAATAAGAGGGCTGTTAGCAGCTAGCCGAGCTTCCAGTGTGTGATATGCGATCGCGACTTGCACTAGAAAGGCCCGGGGGAGTCCCCTGAAGGGATTTTTCTCACTCTCTCTTGCGCCCGGACTCCGCCGTTCGCGTGGCCGCTCTCCACGATAATGCCTACAGAGCTCAGGGAATGCTGTAAAGGAGGACACACGCCCGCCTGGACGCCCCAGCCGGAAGACGTGCTGGCTTATCACAATTGCCGTCGTCTGCATCGCTTTGGGTATTGGAATCGGTGTGGGTGTTGGCGTTGGTCTTCAAGATGACGGCGGTGACTCTACTCCGTCGGTGAGTGCACGGGCACAGCATGCCGATGGACATGTGTCGCGGGCATTGGCGGGCGCCTGTGTAGAGCTATGCGAGCCAACGAGGGCATCCCGCCACCCGCGCGAATGCTCAGGCAACGGCCGACGCATCACAGTTTGCAAACCCTGACAGCTGATCTGTTCCCCTCCACACGCACCCTGTAAAGCCATCGCCGGCACCGCTGGTGAACCCTGGCAATCTCACGGTCATCAAGAACAAAGTCCTCAAGTACATCCCGGTAGACATCCAGAATGCGGACACGGATGAGGTCATCGCAAACTATGTAGCGCAGGTACGCACCTTCTTCGGCATGCACTGTTTCGTGGAGGCGCGGGGTGTTGGAGTTAGTGTCCGATACCTGCTTCACCACCACCTGCTGCAGGCTGCCCGCATCCAGCCGGTGACGGACCTGCTGGCCTCAGTGCTGCCAGCGCTTGGCGTAAACAGCAGCATCGCCAGCGGGCTGGCGGGCACGGTGGTACAACCACAGGCAATTCAGATGTACGTGTCCAAGTGGCTGGAGGTGAGGAAAGAGGGATTGCAGGGATGATGCGAAGGTGGGACGGAGTATACCGTAGGGTGGGTCAGAGGTCCACAGGGTTGGCACCGGCCGGAACGTGGCTGGTTGCAGAATGGCCCACAGAGCTGTGTTGCCTGGCGGGTTTATGGCTGGATGCTTCAAGGGAAAGGCAAAAGACTCTGCCCGTGACTTCATGCTCTCAACTCACAGGACAACAAGGTGGACAGCAGCTCGCTGGCGGGCACACTAGACAACCTGGCGCAGCTGGCGCAGGCAAGACATCAATATAACAATATAACAATCCCATCAATCAATCCCATCCCAGCAGTCTCGCACCGCACCGCACTCCTGGTTGTGGCGGGTCTGTCCTCCTCCACACCCCTGACCACACGCACCAACCTCCCTATAGCAATGCTAGCCAACGATGTCCCTCCCACACGCATGCAATAGCCCAAGCCCGGCTGAGACCACAGAGGGTGGCGCCGAAGCGGTCCCTCGCAGCAAAAGGAGATGCTGAGGGTCTGTGGCTGGTCATGTGCTTGGGACGGGGCATGTGAGGAAGTACGGGCCTGACAGCTGCCGGCGTCGGGCGGCAGCCAGGTCAGCGACCCACGCCGCAACGACCACCTTGCCTGAACACCCGCCCACACGCCCATCGCACATGTGTTCATCTGTTCGTGGCGCAGGGCGTAACCGATTGGCAGTCTCGGCTACTGAGCATCACTCGCAACCTGGGCAACGTGACAGCGTTGTTGAACGGGAAGGTGGAGAGCCTGCTAAACAGCACCACAGCCACGCTCACCGGAGGGCGGCGGCGCATGCAGGAGGTGTGACGGGTGCAGGAGCATCGGTGGCAGGCGGGCGGGGCATCGGTGGGGCAGCAAGCTGCCGCGAATCAGAGTGGCAGAGGGGCCGCGGTATTGGAAGGTGCTGGGTGTGCTTGCATTCAGACCACGGACACGCGGGGGGTGGGGTGACCCAGGAGCGGAGCGCTTTGTCCATGACGTTGCGACGACTTTCCCACTTGGTCGCTCCTCCTGGCTCGCAGAAGGACGTTTTCGCCATCCTCAACAGCACGGTCCGCAGCGTGCTGGCCTCGGATGCCGCCAAGCCCTACGTGGCGGCGCTGCAGGCGGCTGGCTACGACCCCGCGACGCTGCCCGCCCTGGCCGGCAGCCTGCTGACCATGGCCCGGCGGCTGCTGGGCGCCAGCAGCGAGCTGCGCGACTTCATGGAGCGGCTGGATACACACTTCGACCTGGGCATGTTCCCCAGGTACTGCAGCGTGTGCGGCTGCTAATGAGTAATGACACCAGACGGGGAGACCGTGGGCGACGGTGGGGCTTTGCGGCGCGCAGCCTCGTGGGGTGTGGCGGGGCGGGCGTGCCTGTTGGGCGTAGTGTGACAGGGGCTGGACTGCTGCCTGCCAGAGCAAACGCCGAGGCTAATACTAGAGGTAACGCCGCCCGCGGTGCTCCTTCCCCCTGCCGCCCGCCGCAGCTTGCCCATCTTCAACCCGCGCACGGGCATCAACCTGACCTACTTGGTGGACTCGGTGCCCTTCGACAAGCGCACCACACTGGTGCTCAGCCCCGCCAAGCGCCGCCGCCTGCAGGCGCGTCCGGGTGCACACAGCTGCGTGCAACAGTTTAGTTTCCTGAGGGGCCGTGTGTGCAATGCGGTCAATATTGATCCTACCTGTCACGCCTGCAGGCCACCGACCCGCTGCGTGCCGCGCTGTTGCTGCCGCGCACCGCGCTGCCCGCCAACTTCTCCTTCGCCAAGCCCGAGGCGCTGCCGCGTGTGTACATCCCGCTGGTGTTCCACGTGATGACCTACAGGTGAGGAGCTGTGGAGGGGGTTGTCGAGCACCAGGGCATGCAGCTCTGGTGCATGAAGTGGGCCCCTGGAGCCATGTACTACATCCCACCCTGTGCTCATCAACATGTTGTGCATGTCGTGTCCATCACGCGCGCAGCACCACCACTGGCGGCTACGGCCCGCCGAATTGGGACAAGACGCCCGACTACGTGACGCGCATTGTCAACATCGCCAACGCAATGGCCTGGCGCACCAACTTCCAGTTCTTTGTCAACGAGGTCCGCTACAAGCCCGACAGGTGGGCGCGGGGGCCGTACGAGCGCGGGGCCGTGCATTGCTGCTGGCAACTCACACACCGGCACAGCAGCTGCCCCCGCCTACCGCTGCTCCCTCAAACCCACCTGGCTCCTTCCCCCCCACCCCGGCTCCTCCACAGCAACGCCTACCTGGTCAAGGCTGACCGCGCCTCCTGGATGGGTTGCGCCTCCAAGCCCAATTACTTTTACCTGGCCTGCCCAGACGTCCTCAACGTGCGTGCTGGGAGGCGGGTTCGGCGCTTTTGCGTTGGTGCAGTGGGCACACTGGAGGCACGACTGACGAGACTCGCATCCGCCACACCAGTCGCGAACACCAGCTGTCAATACGTCCTTAATCTCCTTATGCCTGCTGCCACGCGTGCAGGGCGCGCTCGACCACCCCCGCTCCATCAACATCTTCGTGGTGGGCGACAAGGCCGATGCCTCCTACGCCGGGTACGGCTGGGTCCCCTCATCGGCGACCGACATCAGCCGCGGCCACATCGCGCTGCTGTGGAGCGTCCTGGACCCCAGCCAGTGGAACGGCCAGGCGGGCTGGGAGTACGGCGGCAAGGTGCTGTGGCACGAGCTCATGTGAGTGACATAGCTAGAGTCATTTCAGACAGGGGGTAGCGGCAAGGCTTGAGGGCGGGAATGTGCCGGTGAAGACCCAGGGGGCGGCGGCTGGGCTCGAGGCCGGGGATGGCGTACAGAGATAGCCAGATAGGCCATGACGCCGCCCGCGACCCAGTTGTGCCGGCCCACAAGCTGGCGGCTTCCCGTCACTGCGTACGCGGCCTGAACCTGCCGTGCGCACCGCCCACTGCCGCAGGCACCACCTGGGCTTGTACCACACCTTTGGTAAGGGAAACACCGGCACCGGCTGCACCCTTGCCTCGGACGACGGCGTGGCGGACACCCCCATCGTTGCGGGTGAGTGTGAGCATACCATATGTATGTGGGCGCTGGACAGCACGAGGCTGCAAGTGCATGGCGTGCAGGGTCGAGCAATTGGATCGACTCTTCAAAGCGCGCCCGCCGTGCCGCGCGCCTTACCCTTCTCCCTTGCCTTATCCTCCCGCTGCCCGCCCTGCTCTGCCCAGGCCCGGTGTACAACCAGGCCTCGTTCTCGGCCCAGGCCCGTGACTACTGCCTGAGCTACTTCAACAAGGACCTGGGCAGCAGCTGGACGCGGGTGATGCAGGTGAGCAGCGGCAGCGGCAGCAGCAGCCGGCGGCAGCGGCAGGACGCGCAGCGGATAGCATGTGCTGGGGGCTGGGTTTAGGTCGGAAACGGGTCCAGGGCAGTTGCAGGAGACGTGCGTGCCCGGTTGCCCTCCTGCTTACATGCTTGGAACCCCTGTTTACAGGAGTGGCGCAACCGGCTGGGCATCCCCACCGCCGACTCCACCCACGGCTTCGACTCCTGCCCCTCCCTCCCCGGCAATGACGAGTTGGGCAACTACATCAGCTACACGCACGTGAGTGTCGGAAGCCATGTGGTTTGTGGTCAGGGTGTTGCTGTCGGGCTCTCCAAGCTCCAAGCTCCAAGCTCCAAGCTCCAAGCTCCATCCTGCCGCGCCTAAACGAACGTGTCCTTTTCCCTCCCAGGACGTGTGCATCCCCGCGCTGGGCCACCAGACGCCGGGTGAGGAGGGGCCCCAGGGGTGGGCAGCCTCGGGGCGTGCTTCGGGAGAACTGGGGGGTGTGTGGGTGTGTGGGAGGGCGCCAGGCCTTGAGTGTGGTGGTGAAGACTTGGACGGCAGACAGCGTTTGCAGGGGCGATCCGGGCAGTGTGTACAGGGACCGTGGAGCTGTGAACTGGACCCGGGCTAAGCAGCTCTAGCTACCTTGATATGTGCGATCCTTACCTGTCCCAACCCGGCCTTGCGTCCTCCACCTCACCTCACCCCACTTCGACCCACAGGCCAGGTGCTGGTGATGCACAACACCACCAGCCGCTCCATGAAGGTGCTGTACCAGTGGGGGCAGTACCTGGCCACACTGGCGCCAGCGGCCTTCGAGACGCCGGCACCGCCGCCGGCGCCCTCACCGCCTCCCTCGCCGCCGCCGCCCACCCCCGTCGTCGTAGCTAGCCCGCCACCGCCGCCGCCCTCGTCGCCGCCGCCGCCCCCGCCACCCAGCCCCTGCCTGGTGAGGCCTAGGCTACTGCTCCTGGCAGTACTCATGCCAGCCGGCTGTGCCGCTCCCTTGAGCACCCGATCTAGCTTTAGCCGATACCTGCATGCGACGGGCACAGCCGTTCTCCTTCCCTCACGCCATTGCCCCGCATCCCACCTTCCGCCCATTCGTTGTACAGGCGACGCGGTCGGGGTGCCGCTGCCGCAACAGCTGGTCCTGGAACAAGCAGACCTACAGCGGCTGCGCGCGGCCGGACGGCGATCCCGTGGGCCTGTGGTGTCTGGTGGAGCAGGTGACGCGGGTACACCAGGGCCTTGTGCTCTCTAACACACCGGGGTGCACGCGCGGCAGTGCAGTCCCTGAACGTCATCCCACCCCTTCACTCACAACGCAGCACCTGTCAGCATCGTCCCAAACGTAACTCGCAACAACCGGAAGCCCCCTGACTCGCCTCCCTGTGCCGCCTGTCCCTCTATCCAGGACGGCAACTGCCCCTCCGCCATCAACGGCTTCTGGGACTACTGCCCCGGCGACGCCACGGACGAGCGCTGCGGCGCCGAGTTCCCGCGCCCGCCGTCGCCGCCACCCGCCCGCCCGCCGCCGCCGCTGCAGCCCTGCGGCGCCGGCCACGTGACGGCCAGCGGCTCCATCTGCAGGTGAGAGGTTGCGGGTGTGTGTGTGTGTGTGTGTAGTTTTTTCCAATTCCCGATTGGGGGGCAACTATGTTGATGACATGGGAAGCTGTAGTTGATGGTGTCCCAGTGCCCTTGCAACGGCAGGGTTCTCGTTCCAGCTTTTGTTGTGTTCAGCGTCAAGGCCTCTTGCCCATACAAAAGGAGTTCGTCTTATCTCACGCGACGGCCTTGTGCTCGTTGTGGCATGCTGCGCAGCCGCGAGCCGTGGGCGTACACGGGTGTGGACGGCGGCGAGTACAACGCCACCTTCCTGGGGTGCGCCAACCCCGACAACGACCCGCAGGTGGGGGAGAGCGCGGAAGGCGGGGGGAGCGCGCGTGTGTGTGTGTGTGTGTGTGTGTGTGTGTGTGTGTGTGTGTGTGTGTGTGTGTGTGTGTGTGTGTGTGTGTGTGTGTGTGTGTGTGTGTGTGTGTGTGTGTGTGTGTGTGTGTGTGTGTGTGTGTTAGTTTCACAAGGAAAAACGACAGGCAAAGACTGTGCGTGCGGTGCAGCAGGTCGCGACGGAACGGAACGCTTACGGTTGTTACCTCAGTAAATCACCTGGGATACCTGGCTGCGCAGAGCCGCCGACCGGCTTACCATCCGGAAATCGCGCAACCCCCGGCTACTCGAAACCTTGAGGGGGGTTTAGTGACCACTCGCTCTCAAGGGTGCATCCCTATGCGTGTGCTCACGGTACCGTGAGGCCCAGGCACTCGATAGGTCCCAGTTCCCAGTTCCCAGTTCCCAGTTCCCAGCGCCTCGCCGCTTCTCCTGGCCGCTACGTCCAAGCGCCCGCCCGATCCTCGACGAAATACTCACCTACGCGATTTGGGTAAAGGAGGAAACACATGGCGGCAATAGGGGAGTGTCACGAACAAGAGCGAAGGATCATGGCGGTGCGATGAGCAAGAGCAAACACATAGCCCAGTCCCAGCCCAAATAACTATGAGGGGTTGCGCGATTTGGAAAAGAGAGGGAGTGTAAGCGGACGTAAGCGAATAAACAGCGGGAGATCGCATGGACGCATGCACGACGGCAATGGCATGGTGTGCTGTGCACCATGGGCTGGCGGGGGACACATCCCCCGCTCCCCGCTCCATGGTGCCACAGAGGCGGTACACGCTAGGTACTCCCCTGGCATGCGCCGTGCAGCGCCAGGTCCGAGCGTACATGCAGCTTAACGGGGCGTCGATGCCGGCAGGGGGAGAGCGGGCCCAAAGTCAGTATATGTAGTATAGTGTGGGCGCAGACGACAAGAACGCGGCAGGACGACAGGAACACGCGGCACTCCCGAGGCGCCACAAGGCCCCCAGCCCGGGCCCCGACCCCGTGTGTGTGTGTGTGTGTGTGTGTGTGTGTGTGTGTGTGTGTGTGTGTGTGTGTGTGTGTGTGTGTGTGTGTGTGTGTGTGTGTGTGTGTTCCAATTCCCAAATCAACCATTGCAAACCAAGGGGGGGGGGTAACACCAGCCCAATCTAAACCAAGCTAAAGTGGGGGGAAGGGGCTATGGCAGCCTTCCCAGCCTTGTCCCTGCACGGGGGCGCTGACGTCTGCTGGCCACCATCCGCGAACCTGCCGTGGACCTCGTCCCACGACCTCCTGCCTCTGCGCTGCAGGGCTCCTGGTGCCGGCTGCAGGCGGGCTTCACCGGGCTGCTGGGCCGCACCTGGGACTACTGCGGCCCCGTGTGCGACCCCGCTGGCACCGGCGGCAGCAGCGGCAGCAGCACTGGTGGCAGTACCACCGGACCCACCTCCGCCACCAACTGCGAGTCGTCGCAGGTGCGGCAGCAAGTCACATGCCGCTGCCCAAAAGCAAAGCTTTGGCTGCCCTTTGCAACCCCAAGGCTTCACTCAGTCCCACGTATCCTACCGCAACCCGCCATTTTAATGTTTGGCCTATAAAGGACTCGTCCTTCACACACGCACACACCGCCCTGCGTGCCACAGGGCCTGCCTGCGGGCTGCATGTGCCGTGAGACCTGGGGCGGCGTGTTCAAGGCGCAAGGGGCCACCATTGGTCGCCGCTACACCACCGCGCGCGCCTGCACCTTCGTGCCCGAGCTGGCGGGCCAGGTGTCGAACGGCGGCGGCGTGTGCGAGGTGGCTGGCTGCAACGACATCACCCTCAACGGCCGCGTCATGACCTGCTCCAGCTCCTGTACAGTGCTGCGCGCGTCGGACGGCGAGACTACGGATGTATGAGCTGTCGCACTCAGCTGATGCTGCTAGTTGCGTGCAGCCATAGGTGATGATCGCTGAAGTGCGGTCGTGTGGGGTGATGTCCTGTGATTTTGAGTGATTGCAATTGTTTTGACGTAGGTGCGAGACCAGTGTCCTTGACCGGACTGCAATATGGCATGCTGTGTCTAGAAGGACACGATCTAACCCGCCTGAGCAAAAGTGAAGGCATGCCTGCACGGGCACTGGGTTGCTATCACTGATGACTCCTGCTTGCTACCTTATGACGCGTGTCGGACACGGAGACGTTGACGTTGATTACGCCAAGATGCATTGACGGATGGGCAGTGCGTGCGATGCGTACCGTATTCATGACACGCCGCGGCTTATGCATGTGATGAAGATTTAAGACGGTCCAAGTTGCGGCTTGGAGGCTGATGGAGCGCTGAATGTGTGTGGGGTGGGGGATGGGGGAGGTGCGGCTTGGCCAGGCGCTCAGTCGGACATCGTAAGTGCTTGGTTTACAGGCAACTGCAGGGGGACCGCCACGCAAAATTGTGGGAATGTGCAAAACTCGTGACCTCCGGCACCTCGAGAACATCTCTGCAGTCAGGCCTACCTCCGCCCTCTCCCTACACCCAGCCCGTATTACGGTCCCAGCGCTCACATCGTCGATAAGCGTTGCCCAGTCATGAATCTTGCCTCTGTTTTCATGCAACGGACTAATCAGGATTTCACCTGTCACCATTGGGAATTCCATCATTCAACCCTTGCCCTGCTCTATCAACCAATATCAACCGTTACCAATCCGTTGCGGCCCGCGGCAGGCCTGCCGCCGCCTTCTTTGCACCTGTCCGCCTGTTCTGCAGCCGCTGTCCCTCGTGGCCTGGCCGCTGCATCCGCCCATGTTCCGACCCTTTTCCCCCGCCATGGCCCCCGCCAACGCCGATGTCCACCTCTTCCGCGCTATCCGACGACCTGACCGCAAAGGGCGGCGGCGCTTGGGCTACTCCACTCTCTGGCTGAGCTGCGCCACGAGCCGCCTGCAGGGTCGACTGCAACCAGTCACGGAAGCCGCCGTCCAGGCCGTAGGCACCGCATCCGTCCAAGAGCGCCTGCAGATACCTGTGGCGTTGAAGGGCCTCCGCAGAAATGCGGGCGAGTGGATTCAAAAGTTGTCCAAAGGGGTATGAACGACCAGATGCTTTGGGAATCACGCGCAAATGACGGACAAAGGAGCTGGCGATACAGACGTGGAGACACGGATGTCCAACCTCAGCCCACGAACCTCGGGTGTGGCGGTACCGCTTGCGGTAGGCAGCGCTCTGGCAGCGCCACAAACGCCACGGCAGTGACTGCAGCAGTGCTTGCGGCCGCCGCAGCGGAGGACGCCGCAGCTCCTGCCATCGCTGGAGCTGGCTCGCGGCCATACGGCGTACATGTGACCTCAGTGGGGCTGCGGGTGGCGGACACGCAGCAGATGCAGGTCAAAGGACACCGAACACCGCAGGTGCTGTAACAAACGGATGACGCCGCTCCTCCCCCCCAGTACCCGGGACACATATTTCCACTTTCCGCACCCTCCAGAACTCCCTCCGCGCTTTGCGAACTCACCATGCCTCGTGCACTACAAGCAGCAGGCGCGCCATCACTTCCAGAGGCAGCCGGTGCAGCACGCCGTGTACCGCCAGCGACCCCGGCACCTGCCCTGGATCCCCTGCCGGGACGAGGTTGGCGCGCCCGCCTGGCCGGTTGAAGGCCAGGCGGTAGCTGCGGCCTGCAGGAATGGCATACAGTACAGGGCATGGGTCTCGTGTGGAGCGCGTGGGTGATGCCGCGGCGGACTGTGCAAGCACGAGTAGAGGGAGTAGATACTGGACCGCAAGAAGCCGGGAGCAGGGGGGCAACATGTTAGAGGTGCTCCGGCTGCTAGAATAGTCATTCGTGATTACTAATGAGGAGAGCAGCAAGGTTTTGAACACAACCGCACCAGGTGCTTACCAGGAAGGACTGCGGGGTGCGACTCGAGCGCACCCAGCTCGTGGGGACTGGCCTGCAGGGCGGCGCCGTAGGCGAACCACCACACGCTAGGCGCCCCCACCCCGTGCCCTGTTCTTTTATCCGCTGACACCTCTGCCCCTGCTGCAGCAGACCCAGGCCGTGCTACCCTGCTGTTGCCAGCGCCAAGGTCCACGCCGGCAACAGCGCCGCTGGTCGGCGCCGCAGAACCAGCCGAGCGCTGCAGGAACATGCTGTGCGAAGGCTGGGGCGGCCGGGGCGGCAGCACCAGGCAGGGCGTTGCGAAGCCCTCAACCAGCGACCTGCCAAAGGTGCATTGACATGCAGGCGCGAATGTCAGGACTCCTTACTGCCGCTTGCTCACCCACGCCACTTCACACCTCGCACCCCATTAGTTTCCACATTGATGCAACATCCAACTTACAGCGCATCATCCCCATTCAATGGCTGCTGCTGCTGCTGCTCCTCCTGCACCTGCTGCTGCCTGTGCCGCGGCTGCAGATTGGCTAGTGTGGCCACGTATGGCACATCCAGCCTCCGCACCACCCGGCCCAAGCCGTACCCTGTCCGCCCGGGCGCTACGGCGGGGTCCCGATCCAAGCCCTCTGTGCCCAGGCCGAAGGGCACGTGGTAGCGCACCGTGAACGGCGTCAGATAGCCCTGCAATCGTGCACGATAGCAATCACTTGCATAAAGCGGTTCCGGCCACTTGGTCGGTCGCTTGATCAGTCAACTTGATTTCAAACAGTTTCCCCCGTATCAATGTATCCATTCTCCGGCCCACCCAGCCGCTGCTGATCCACACACCGAGCGACTGATGAGCTGCACACTGTCCACCAGCCACTCCACAGGCTCCCAGGCAGCCTGCAGCGCCTGAAAAGTCAGGTATGCGGGAAGCATGCGCAGATGTGGCTCGGCAGGAGTTCCCGGCCTGGGGGCAAGGCCACCAATAGAGCCGCGACTCGCGCCATCATGCTATCGGTACCGCCACCGCCTGACTGCAGCCTCACCTCTAGCTCCCGCTCATCCTGGACAGATGATGCCAGCCCAAGCAGGCAGGGCAGGGGGCATTGGCTGTTAGCAGGTGCTGGCGTGACCCGCAAACAATGTTCATCGCGACGACTTAACACAGGGGTTTCTTATTGACAACCCATGTCAATCCCATGCCATTTCGCATCTGTGGGAGCCCGGCACCACCCCGCGCTCAAGCTCGCACGGCGTCCGCAGCCCCACCCGCAGCTGGCCCAGAGACAGATGCGGCACGAAGCCACGGATGCCACGCCCCTCGTCCGCGCTGAGGTCCGTGCAGGCCGGAAATTCTGCCTCGAGCAGCGCCTGCACAGCCACCAGCCCCACCGGCGCCACAAGCCCGGCTCCCGGCCCGCTGGTCGGATGCGACACGGAAACGGGGTCGGCCCACGCAGTGATGCTGCGGGAGGAATGGCGGAACACACGCAGCTGTTCCAGCCGCACCTGTTTGTGGGGCGGGATGGCAGGCAGTGTGGCGGTTGATGGCAGGCTGGTGTGTGGAGGATCGGGGCGCGGCTTGTGGAAGCGGCGTGCGAAGCAGCATTCGGCGTCCCGCCTATCGACCCCGCTCTTCTCAACTTCCCCCACTGACCTACCGTGAACGGCTTCACCTGCGCCAGAGCCCTACCGGCGCGCGCCGCCATCTGCCCGAAGGGGTCCTCCATCTGCTCGCCGCTGCCGGCGAGCTCGCGAACCAGCTGTAGCTGCCCCGCCACCTCGGCCCCAGGAGCGTCCCATGCCGGCAAGTCTGATAGGAGGGACGCTTCTGCGGCCGTGGCTTGCCCAGGCCCGCTGCGCCGTGCACCGCCGCGCCTTTGGCCGCCGCTGCCCCTGCTGGCCACGCTTTGTTGCCTACCGCCGCCTTCACCGCCGTCAGACTCCCCGCCGTCTGCGGCCGCCAACTGTTCCGCCGCGTCCGGATGGAAAGGGTACAACAGGTTGATGTGCGGTGGCCAGCGCACAAAGGACTTATCGGCAAAGCATCGCAGTGCCTGGATGCGGCGCCACACGGCGGCGGGCGGCACAACCGCAACGGATGAAGTGTGCACCTGAAAGGGCACCCGTTTACAATACGTTAGAGTAGCGGTGCTTCCCGGAAGCTGCCAATCGCGGCACTCGTGCGTGTCCCGTGAATTATGCACGCTATGTCCCGGGTGGAGTCACGAGTGGGGTCCGCAGTCGCAGTCAGCGTGGGGTGGTTGGCGGAGCCGACGCGCCGCACTACGGATGATATAATGGCAACATGGCACCAAGCGCATCGATGATGCGCCAGTGCGCTGGCGCAGTCTACCGACCTTCGGTAGCGACATGTTGCGACGGGCTTGTTTCCCGCGCCTACTAAACCGCTATCCCAGCAATGCTGCTGCCATTTTTTACACTGCGGGTATGTATAGCATTGCGGTGTGGGCCTGCTATGCATGAGGCGATTTCGGGCTCAATTGAGGTACCGGCTCCGTCCTGGATGGAGTGACACTCGGTCGCACCACTGTGAAGACTGTTGCTTGCATAGTCGAAACCATACGCACTGCTTCTGGAAGGACCGCACTAGCTTTTGCCCTGACGGGCGCTTGAACCAAACACACGCGAAATGATGAATATCTTTCGCCTCGCGGGTGATATGACTCACCTGCTGTCGATTATCGTGCTGCTATTAAAAATCAACGCGACTCGGTCATGCAGGGGTGAGCCCCGGGAGCCAGCGTTTGATCTCGGCAGCTGGCACAGCGATGCAGTAGCAGCAGCGGGGGCAGCGGTGCAGCGTTTAAAAAGAGGCGTGCGCTGCCTGGTATGCAGGTGTCTCGCTCAAGACGCAGGAGCTCTATGCACTGGTGTTCGTGTGCCGGTACCTCGACCTCTTCACCAACTTCATTTCGCTGTAAGGCCGCTGGCACCCCCCCCCCCCTTCACTTTCCCCTGCCGTGACCCGGAATTCTCTCCGTAGCTTGTGCCTGACTTGCCCTCGTGCGGGTTGCAGGTACAACACTGTCATGAAGATGATCTTCCTGGCCTCCACCTTCACCATTATTTACTGGATGCGGTTCCATAAGGTCATCCGCGTGACGTATGACCGCGAGCAGGACACTTTCCGCTACCAGTTCCTGGTGCTACCATGCCTGGTGCTTGCGATGGTGCTGAACAGCGAGTTTACGGTGATGGAGGTGTGTGTCGGGCGGGCTGCTCAAAGGGAGGCGGAATGGGGGAGTGGATGGGGAGTGTGCGCGTCGCAGACATGCCCGCGTGATAGCCGGCCGGCGTGTGTCAGTCGGACAGGCGCATCCGGCAGGGGACCCAGGCCTCTTAAGTGGCGTTCGGCACCGGATAGCTCTCTCTTTGACGCATCATGCATCATCTGTCTTAAATGCGCCCGTTGACGTCTCTCCATGTGCCTGCCGGCGGGAATGGGTCGGAGACGCCAGGGGTGGCTAGGAATGGTCCAGATAGTTGATCGTTGTCATGCTTGCGGAAATGGCCTAAAATTTGCCACCTGGCTTTGACACAGCATTCGCACGCATACTTGCTTCATGTGCATTATATTGCGCAGCTCCTGCCGCGGTGCCACTGAGAGGCAGCACACTGGTGCGTCGCGAACAGTTTCCGTTCCGCCCCTCTGTCCCATCCTTTCCGCCTCGCATCAGGTGCTGTGGACTTTCTCCATCTACCTGGAAGCTGTGGCCATCCTGCCGCAGCTGGTGCTGCTGCAGCGCACCAACAACATTGACAACCTCACCGGCAACTACGTGTTCCTACTTGGGTGAGAGCAGCAGCATTTGGTGCAGCGGCAGCGAGAACCAGCTGGCGCGGTGCACTGGGTGTCGTCTCGCATCCACAAGCGGAGGGGGGGACCGTTTGCTGGCTGTTGCGCTTGGGTGCACGAGGGATGTGCGGACACCAAGTTGGTGTATTGCATCCACCACGTCCCCTCCTCATGGACGCACGCGTCAATCTCCCTGCACGCTCACCATGTTTGCAAATCCGCAGTTCGTACCGCGCGCTATACATCCTGAACTGGATCTACCGCTTTATGACGGAGCCCAACTACCGCCAGTACCTGGGTGAGTGGGAAGGATGTGGAGCGGGGAGATGTGGCTGTGGCTGTCACGGCGCAGGAGTCCTCGCATAGACTTTGGGTTTCCGAAAAGGCGTGTATGCTTTGCCGACAGGGGCGTGCATCAGTCTGCTGTCTGAACAGACTGTACGTTTGCTAATTGTACAGTTGAATGCTGCACTGCACAACGCGGAAGGCCCACCGCCAGACCCGATCGTGCTATCCCTGACGCCAACCGCTATCCTGCATCCACGCTCCCTGTCCCGCAGTGTGGATTTCCGGCATTGTACAAACAGTTGTGTACATCGACTTCTTCTACTACTACATTAAGAGCTGGCGAAACAATGAGAAGCTGTCGCTGCCAGCGTAATGAGGATCGGCCCAGCTGGTCAGCTTTCCTTCTTGGATTGCATCGACGGGGCGGCAATGCCCTGGACGTGTCATGCGGCTGACTCCTAACGCGTGATTGGGCGTGTGGTTGAGCCGAGTGTAGATGTGCAAGGGTTTGTGAACAATAACGACTGTGCGTGGTACACGGTTTGCGAGCCGCGCAATGATGGTTCGGGACCATTTAGCAGGAGTACGGTGGCGACAGGCGTCGTGCTAGCAGACACATCACACGCCCGTGCATGCTAGGCGCGTTGACGGCCGCGAGGGAATTGGTGTGCTTAAAGACGGCGTGACAGGGCTGCCAGTGTGGCAATCCTGGTCGTTGGCCGTGGATAGGGCAGGTCACAGTTACTGATGTGCAGCGTGTGGAGATTGCGGAGTGAAGCCTTGTGACTTGTTGGGATCACGCATGAGCTAGGCGCATAGGTTCTGCAGATACACGAACTTGACGGACAGCCTCGAGAAATTAATATGAGCTACACAGATCGACAAGAGTCGGGACGTGCATAATGCAATAACAGTTTACACGTTGACGTGTTCCGGCCGCCAATGTCAGGACTCCACCGCCTTAAAGCTTTGCAACACGGGCAGGTAAGTTTGATGATCCCCGTCATCTTGATCGAAATTCAGCAGCGGCCATGCTCAAAGCCATCCAGACACGACTGTCTCGAAGGTAAGCTGGCGATATGTAGCGCCGGCGGTTCACATCCAGGCGTGTTGCCCCTGCTAACCCAAGCCTTGAGCGCGTGCACCCATCCTCGGCATGCTCCTCCGCCAAGCATGTATCAATAAGGTGACAGGTTTCCGACACAACTTGAGCACGCGAACGCATGGCATGTGTGCTATCGACTCCGTCAACCGCACACATGGTCCAGTCCGCCATCGTGCTGTGCAATCCTTGTTCGAACTCTGTGGCGCTGGCCCTGCGCCTATGCTGTTGCAAACCATTCTTCCAGTACGAAGACGATCCACAGCACATTAGCACGGTCTCCTGTCATACAAGTACAGCATTACCCCTGAACAGCCTATGCAGTAGCCAGCTTGAATGTGTGCACACGCATGTGGCCTCCCATACAGAGGAAACTGTCACCGCTATCAGATGGGGCCGACTAAGAGCTCTCGCTCAATCGCACCGCCCAGCCCCAAACCGGCCCCTCTATCGTCAGTCGAATGCCCCACCCTGCGGCCGCAGCGGATGACCGCGGGTTAAGTGAGCTCTCCGCATGGATCAGGCTCGGGGTGCCCAGGCCCCTGCCCTTTCCCCCGCCCATACTGAAGCCCACATCCACATTGGTGTGAATTTTTGGTTGCTACGCCCTCCAGCGCTGTCACGAGTACTTGTCAATCTCCTGTCCTCCAGCCTCAGTCATGTCCGCGTTAGCACCCATTCACCGCCGCTGCTGCTGCGGCTTCATGACGGCGCCCTTGAGGTACTGCGGCTGTAGCCCGGCCTGCGGCGGCAGCGCCCCCAGTCGCTGATGGAGCTGCTGGTACTGTGCTTGCTGCATCTGCATCTGCTGCATCTGCGCCATCGAGAGCTGCTGCTGTTTCAGCAGCGCGGCGTTCAGTTGCCGCTGCTGCATCTGCTTGTTGTGCTTCTGCACCGCCAGTACGAACTTCAGCAGCACCTCCTCCTCATCTACCACCTGCAGTGTGCGGCGCATTTCCAGGCGTAAAGTGGCAAGTTTCGCATAGAATAGCATGACGCTGATGTTGCGCTACGTGTCCGGTGTCTTGCCCCGCTTTACCGCCCCACATGGCCGTACCTGCCCCCACGCGCCCGTGCGCCCACCTGTTGTGCGAAGTGCCGCGACACCGCCGGCAGCAAGTCCTCCTTGGTTGCGGTGGCTGGCGCGTCCCCGAGCTTGTAGACTTTACGGTACCGCAGTAGCGACATGGTCTGTGTTCGGCACAGCGGTGCGGCATGGGACAGTCAGCGCCGGCATTTTGCCAGACCCAGGCCCAAGCCAGGTCCTCCCGCTAAACACCGGCTTACGTCAAGTTTCGCGAGGTCCACGCGAGGTCCAGTGCGTCGGCTCCTCGTTTGGCGACCTGACAGAGTTGACCGACCGGCCGCGTTGAGCGCAACATGTGAGCATGGCTCGGTTTTCACCTAGGGCGCACTGCCGCGAACAGGACATCCGGATTTATCAACACCTCACACGGGACAGCTGGTTATGTCAAACCGCTGAATCTCCGCGCACGTACCTCCTTCGTCGTCCGAACTGGCTGCCGCGACGAACGCATCGTTGGCGCGCAGTGCTGTTTGGCGTGGTGGCCGCCGGTCAGCCATATCTGTGAGATGGGCAAGAAGGAAGCACGCAGTCTGGGCAGGAGGAAGCACCGCGATTTTGCCGGTAGAAGGAACGTCATGCGTGCAGCGCCTCGAGGGTGCCTCATATTTTACCAGTACATTCAATAGTACGTTTGGGCTTGTCGGGCAGCAGCCGCGAGGGCGCGCGAGCAGTTCCATTGCCCCCCGCAGCTCGGGCTATGACAGCACCCACCTCAGTCACAAATGCCACACCACTGCCGCTGCTAGCCTAGATACAAGAGGGATTCAAGACGGCTGGGACGGTGTTGCACGTTCGCGGGTCGTGTATCAATGGCGCGGCAGGTGACGGAATCCAATGCAAGAGCGGATTGTAGTCGTGCCGAGTAGTATTATGTGTGCTGCGGTGCGTGGGCCGCGACGCAGAAGGGTGGACGGGCGACTGTGGGCGCCATGCCAGTGGCAGTGCCATGCCAGTGCCAGCGCCTGGACATTTTTTAGAGGCCTTGCTTTCAACACTATTGTAAGAGTCAATCTTCGCAGCTCCGTGGGATGATGCGGGCGCGGGCAGAAGTTCGCCAGGCCTCGCTTCCTCTGGACAAACTCCTGGACTTCTGTTCTCCATGTTTTTGAAGGTATTTACTTCCATGCATGGATGGTGCAGGAGATGCAAGTGAATGGCAGCTACGACTCCGCGTTCATGTCGAGCCTGGCTGCCTCCTATAAGCCTCCTGGCCTGGTCCATGGCCAGATGCAAGTGATTTCAACAATCGTTATGAAGGCGATCAGCTTTCATAGTGTCCTTTGCCCAGGGAAGCGACCTGACCGGGAAGAGACCCGTCAACCACCTTGCAACGACCTTAACCACTTTCAATCGGTCGTTTCGAGGATTCCATACAGACGTTTGCTGATGAAACTAAGACAAATTATGACACGAATTAAGAAACAGCCCATTGCCTCTGCCCGACTGAGAAAATTTCGGCGTTGCGAATCGGCAGGGCGGGCACAGCATGCGTTCAGGCTTTGAGTTCAGGCTTGAGTTCAGCCAGAAAGTTTGGGCCAGGCAGGCATGCAGGCTTGGGGAAGGCAGTCAGGTTGGCGTCAGGCAGGTTGGGCCAGGCCAGGTTGGGCCAGGCAGGCAGGACCAGATACAGACGAATTTGCTGCGGGCGCCGTCTAGTTCTCTAGTTGTTGGGTACGAACTAGTGCTCGGTCATCCCTGCTATTATCACGGGAGCCTGCGTACCCCACCCCTGCCCCACCATGCCCATGCTGCAGCAATCCACGTTTGGGTCCACGTTGCTTGGGGTGGGGCATAGTGGGATGGGGTTGGGGGTGAAGCCGCCCAGAAACACCGCTGGGCTCTAGCATCTGGATCACTCGGCCATGCCATTTCGTTTGCTTGTGCGTGCGACTAAGGCACGCAGGGAACCACAAGCGCCCCTACAATGCAGACAGCGCGTGTGCGAGCCGCATGCAAGGGCGAGCCCAGCGCGTATCCATTGTAGGACTGTCCCTTCTTTGAAATGGTCCTTGATGTGTTGGGTGATAGGACGAGAGTTGGCCCCAGTGGTGACAAATGAAATCCCTCACCCAGCAAGCCCCGTGCGCGCTCATGCCTGCTGCTGCAAATTGTCTCTTGACTGTTTGGGGGGGGGAGGGGGAAAGGAAACAAGTGCCAGACCCCATACCCCGAAATCCCCCGGGACCCCCCTTGAAGGGACGATCGACCTCCCCCCCCTGGACAATCATGTCTTTCAGGGAGTAAAACCCCTCCATTTAATACCGAAGTGTGCCAATCGACTCCTCTTGACGAGCGCTATCACACCGTGTAATTGGCGGCATGTCCTGAGACTTCGGCACCCACAGGATTCTATCCATGGAAATCCCCCCGGCCCCGCCCACCTCTCAAAATAGCCCCGTTCTACTCTCTGCCATTTGGCACCCTTGTTAGACATGAGTTCATGCGCAACAGCGCTTGAGAGCCCCGCCGTGTCGGTGCGCATATGAATGCGACATTACAAAGAAGGGACAGTCCAGGACAGTCCGACCAAGCAAGGGTGCGCCCCGCACCCAAGTCAAGAGGAACCGTCTCCGGCCCGAAGGGAAACCACCCTCCCCCCAGCTGTCTGCCGTGGTACTGGTAACGTGAACGGGAGCTTGTGGGCGCAAGGGCGTATACCTGCTTTTGATTGCGCACTGGGTGGGCGTAACCTGTTTTCTCGGGACTTCGAAGTTCAGCTACTGCCCCCTGTTTGCCGTGTAACACCGAACCCAGCTGTCTGCCAACCTTCCACCAACACGTGCATTAGGTCCAGGTCTCAGCTGCTAACCTCGCAGGTCGAAGCCAAGCGTTAGCCCGCCAAAGCCCCACAAAGTATAGCAAACCGTGTCTGCGCTCAAAGCGCTGTCTACAGCACCAGACGCAAAACCAGGTACACCAGGCATACAGTCCGGCGACGCCCAGTCAAATGCTAGCACCGCAGTAGAAACCCACACCATAAGCAGTCGCCGCCCACATCCCAGACACCAGGTCAAGGGGAGGGGGGAGGAAAGTCCACGTCATCAGGCAGGAACAGATCCAGGGCGGACAACGCAGCAAGGCACACCACATCCCACACCGGCGGCGCCAGCCCAACAGGCGGCTGCACCAACCAAAGGTCGACACGTGTGAAACACTCCTCACCAGACCCGGGTACGGCACCCATGGCCATGTTCATGTTCTCCCGCAGCGCCCGCGCCACCACGCAATCCCAGAAACGGTGCCGGCGGTCCCCGTCACACATATCCATCGCACAGGCACGACAGAGGCATGCGGATGCCAGACGCACGACGCTCGTCATTTTTCGGGAAGGCCCAACACGCATTGGCAGCCACTCGCCACAAAGCCTCCTTCTGGCGATTCTCCCATTTCAGCGCCCACAACCGGGCCAAAGTGCAGCCAAACGCCCCAGCCGCGAGCGGAGCACCCTCCGCCGACACACCGGCAGCCCGGCGCATATGCCGACCTGTGGGGACATGTGCCGACCTGTGGGGACATGTGATGCGGTGTACGGCTTACGACCAGTTGCGCACAGGTAGCGGGATCAATTTTACAAGAAGGATGCAGACCGTTATGCTGAAAACGGACCCAGCTAGGTTAGCCGCGATTCCATTTGGGAGCACATTTGGGAGCACAGGAGCAAATGCACCCCCATTCGGGGACCAACCTAGCTGCTTATACAAGTGTTTGCAGGCGTTATAAGGCCCCCCCGGCCCGGGCCTCGGTCTCCACAAGGACAGGAATGCACGACGTGCTCACCACCTTGTAACCACACACAACAACAATGTGCCGACGTGTCCACGCCAGGACGTGCAATTGGACCTCCCATTGCTTGATTTGTGCTTACTACGCATAGCATGCATAGTTCAGCATCGTGGTGCTGCGTTTGGTCTCTGTTCTGCTTGTGGGGCGCTTCCCGAAATCCGCCAGGATGGGCTCCCGAAACCGTGCCCGAAACCCGCCGGACCCCCATCGACGTCCCCGACCCCCCAATTTTGGCGCTCCAGAACTTCCTCATCAGACATCCCCTGAGAAATCTAAGTGCATGAGCGCAATGCTCGCGTTAAGCTCTTTAATTTTGAGCATGGGGTCCTGAAGGATCCTGAGCTTTCTCCTCCCCCCCCTTGGTTGGGGTCTGGGAATCAGGTCCACACCGCGGACTTCGCCAACTTGCCCCGTTTGCTCTGTACCATTGAACCCAACAAGCTCCGTGCGCACCAACACAGACAAGAGGCTGCGCGACGCGGTCATTGTACTGATGTCGCGCGCTGGCTGCCCCAGTCGTTGATGGACCCTCAGCCGCTGATACGAAGCTGGCATCCCGTGCGTTTGCATTTAGCAAGCATGTATATGTACACAGCATTTTGTGATCGCACTTTCCAGACCCCAGGGTTGCACATACTTGCCATCCATGGCTCCGTTGCCATACGGTAATACAGTTTGGAAGTTGGTGCGATGTACAGGATTACACAGTGTACAGCGTTGCTTGCCGGGTGTCATACGACACTTACACACACGGCGTTCCCTCCATCCAGAGAGTGTCCCCCGAATGGTCCGTGCAGCACCAAAAGAACACATCACACAAAACTGGTGTCCAGAGGGGATGGAAGCTGTGTATCGCTGTCCTGATCCCGCATTGGTCCTAAATGGGTATCATCTTCTCTTCTATGGTGGTGGGAAGTAGTAAGGGGAGGAGGATGCTGCCACTTGCTCCACACCACGGCCAGCCAACGCGCACATGCACACCCTCCTTGGATCCCGACACCACCACCGGTCACCAAAGGCAGGCGCCCTCAGCGCGCTCGCGTTGTGCATCTGCAAATGACGCCGGCCTAACACAGGGCCGCAGGTAGATGGCAAGACGCAGCCCAACAAACCGACCCGCCTAATCCATTGGTGAACGACCACAAGGATCGCCAGTGGGCCCCGGGGTGTACCGCAGGTCCCAACATGGCAACAGCCTCAGTGCAGCCACCGCCAAGTCACGCGCCCTCGTAGATGTTCCAAGCGCCACGACGCCTGGAACGCATGCCCAGGCACGCTCGTTGCACTGCCGCGTCAAGCTAGAGCTGCTTACGACGACGCCGACTTCTGGGCGTTCTCGCGCACCTTGGCCTGTGGAACATAAAGCGCAGGATGCAAGGGATTAGCAACTACCAAGCTGAGGATCCTACGCCGTACATTGCCGCAAAGTATAATGACTTCCAATGTTTGCGCTGCTCGCATAGGCAAGTCGAGGCAAGTACCACGGCGGTCTGAGTCCCCACTCCGGCTACCGCACCGGCACCCACCAGCAGCTTCTTCTTGGCCTTCAGGGAGACACCCTGCTTCTTGGTGCCCTCCAGGGTGTAGCTCTCCATCGACGCAGCGGTGGGCGACTTGGGGGACGAGCCGCCGCCTGTGCGCAGGGCGAAGTGCCGCCAACGTGTCACCTGGCAGGCCGCACAACCGGACCGGAACCTGCCACAAACCCTTGTTGTCAAGCCTTATCGGTGCGCCTGCTGGCACAGTGCAGGAACCACACGGTTTACAGCCAAACAGCCACTCACCCTTCACCATGCCGCCGGTGAAGTCGTGCGAGGGGATGCGGATGGCCTCAGCGGGAGCCACCAGCAGGGCGCCAGCGACGGCTGCAACGGCAAACGCCACGCACATGACACATTGATCAACGATAGTTGGCTCATTGCTGGGACGAGTGCCTGACGACACATCGACAGCGACCCCGCGCAGGCGTCCCTCAACATGAGCGTTCCGATGCTGCAGCGAACCCAGCTTTTATCCAGGCAATGATCAGGTGCAATGCTTGGCTGCGCTGCCAGCGAGCGCGCTTCCGTAGGCGCAAGCAAACGACGCGAGCGTTGTGGGCGCGTACTCCGTGGCTGGCGCAACAGACACTAAAAGCCCAACCGCGTGATGTCTAGTCCGCATGCCACGACCAAGATCATGCCGCGAGGACCGAAACGCGACGCTTGCGTGCAAGCCAATGCCCTTCGACACCGGTGCCGGTGCGTATCCGTCCCTAAGAACAACGGAGGTCCCTCACGCAACTCACCACCAGCCAGCAGGCCCAGCATAGCGCGCTTGGAGGTCTGCTCAGCGCTGGCGCGCACCACAACGGAGCTGCGGCGAGCCGGGACGGCCTGCGGGCACCAACACGCGCAGGTGACGATCGCCGGCTTAATGACTACACCACTGAGCTCGTGGCGAGCTGCGGCGATCGCAAACCCTTCTTCCCAAGCCCTGTTGACGACAACCCCGAGATAAAGATGCGCGCCTTACCGCGCGAGTGGCAACAGAGCAGCGCAGAGAGGCCATTTTAGCGAGTGTGCGTTAAGGCTGGTGGACTAGTGCAGGTCTGGAACAAGCTGACTTGTCGCGAGTTTGCACAAGAAGGAAGCCTTGATCTGCATTGGGCATGTACGACTTGCGGGCGAGAAAGAAGCGAAAACATGGTATGTTCTTGTTTAACAACACTATGAACCTGATTATGACTTGCTGCGGAGTGAGTCACTCTCTTGGCGGCGGTCCGGGCGCGGGCGGGAAAAAGCCCTGGACTCCCTGGCTCGTTTGGACCAATCTACAAGCATGAACTTGTAACATCAATCATGGCGACTGCTAATGACGAACCCGAGTTCACAAAGTACCAGCGGGAGCTGGACGAGGCGTTCCACCGCCGGGACGACCCTTGCCCAGCGGGCACGCCTGAGCATGCCGAGCTGCTGGCGTTCGTGGCCAAGCTAGCCAAATTCCGGAGGAGCAGGTGAGCCCAGATTGGTTGTGTATGTGGTCAGAAAACACCGGGTGGGGCCAGCGCTTGACGGCGTGGGCTGGGTGCGCGGGGTGGGGTTTTGGTGGGGGTGGGGGTGCACGTGGCGTAGCAGGTGGGCAAAGACGAGTTGCCGTTGCCCAGCTTTGGACAAAGCAACGTCATATCATTCGCAATAGAAGAGGTGTAATGTGATTGCGGATGTGTTACGGTGGTGGGACGCGTTGCATTACCGCGACGGCTGCTGCTGGCGGCGCCGCCAGCCAGCTGTGGGCGGTGCGCACGCCGCTGGGCAGCCGCGTCAACTCCAACTGGTCCATGATGGGTGTGGCGCAACGCCAGGCGCTGATTGCACGCTACCCCGCGATACGGCGACGCCAGCACGGGTGGTGTGTCAGGGGTGGGCAAGGGCCGATGTACGTTACTACACGCCCGACAGTGACGTGTAACTTCCTGACTCAGCAAATCCGCTGCGCGAGGATTAGAAGCAGAATCCTTGCGGGGCAATGTGTTTCTGTACCGAATGAAGCGAACTGTGTGGCTGCCGCAGTTCGCACTGGGCGCGGGTTGTTGTCGGGCGTTTGTTGTTGTCTGTTCCCGCCGCTGCCACCGCCTGATGGCCCTCACGACTACAGCTCAACACCACAGCATACTCACTCCCGACCTCCCGTGAACCTGCACACGCTTGCATCTCTTTCAGGCCAGAGCCGCTTGCGGGCGCCCCCGGCCTGGTTGCGCCCGACCCCGACCTGGCCGCCCGACTGGGGCTGCCCTCGGCGTACGACCCACGCTTCCGGCTGTCCGCCTCCCTACTGGCGCCGCCAGAGCGTGTGGGCGCCGCCGTCAGGGCTATTGCCCGCCGCATGGCGCAGCGTGCCACCGCCGCTGCCGGGGCCAGCGGCAGCAGGGACCATGGGAGGGAGCGGGAGCGGGACAGGGCACGGGAGAGAGACAGACGCCGGGATTATCGAGGTGACGGCAGAGGCAGCTCTGGCACAGCGGAAACCGGCGGTGTCACCCCGGACATTGTGGAGGCGGCTACACAGGTGGGCGGGCCTGGGATGGGTAGGAAATGGCTTGCGGATGGGAAGGGCGCGCGAAAGGTGGGTTGCTTGATGGCTGGGTGAAATCAGCAAATGAGCATTGGAACGGCAGGGTTGCAGCCGGTTTCGCCCTGCAATGTGTGGTGTGGGGCACACCTGGTCGTCGGCTTTGAACTGGAGGCTGGGGCTGGCTCTCATGAACCGAGGGGAGGACCGGGAGGACTGAGCCACATGCGATGAGGATTTGGCACGTCCGAGCGGTCTCAACATTCTTAAGAAACGATGTCCACGCCGACTCACGCCAACCCGGCGCAGGTGGTCGAGGAGTATAAGCGGCTGCTGCCCTGGTTCGAGGACTTCCACCAGCGCCGCCAGGTACGAGGGCTTGGTGTAGGCCCCACCCGCATGTCTGTCGCACGAAATCCTCGACTTTTCGGTAGCCATGTGGCTGCCATGTCATCACCTCGCACACATCAACCAAACCCCACGTGACTATCTTGCAGATGGCGCGGCTGCGGAAGCTGCAGGCGGACCGGGCGGCGCTGCCTGCGGCGGCATTCCGGGGCGCCATCGTATCGGCACTGACCACTTCGCAGGCACTGGTGGTGGCGGGCGACACAGGTGGGTGCTGGCGGACTGGTCTGGGCTGGATGCCTGGGTGGCGCTGGGTGGCCTGTGGTGGTAGTGGTGGTTTCAAGTGCGCTGGGTGACGAGGATTGCAGCGACGGGGCGAGGGGCGGTTGGGGCGGCTTCAGCTTGGGCACAGAGTACTGCGGCTAGCCCCTCCTACTGACACGTACGTTCCATGCACACCTGTCAACGTCAACGCGTTCCTGGCGCACGCCCTCTCTCCACCGCACAGGGTGCGGCAAGAGTACCCAGATTCCGCAGTACCTGGCAGCGGCTGGCTACCGGCGCATCGCCGTCACTCAGCCGCGCCGTATCAGTGCCGTGAGCCTGGCGCGGCGCGTGGCGATAGAGGCGGGCGACGCGCACGGCAGCAGCGTGGGCTTTAAGGTCCGATTCAGCAGCAGCGTGGCGGGTGGGTGCGGGCGCGCGCATGTGCATGTACCGTATGTTTGTGTGTTGGAGAACACGGAACGAGGCCCGCCCAAAAACGCGCCGTTACTTACGGATACGCGTGTATGTCCTGTGGGTATTTAAGCCAGCGTCCACGCAGCGGCCAAACGATTTGCTGGTGGCGGGCGGGTGCTGGGCACCCCGTGGACAGAGCCGTAGGGCGCCTGGCCATGCCTCGAACCCTCGCACGCCGTGTGGCTCCATGCGGCCCCCTCCTGCTGCCGCCACCTGCCAGGCTCCACGCGCATTGTGTTCTGCACGGAGGGCATCCTGCTGCGCGAGCTGGCCGGCGACCCGCTGCTGAGCGGCTACGACGTGGTGGTGCTGGACGAGGTGGGGGCGCGCGCGGGTGTGCGTGCGTGCGTGTGCGTGTGTGGAGGAGGGTTGGGAGTATTGGAAGGCGAGCGGGGCCCAGCCGCCCACCCGGGCCCGGGGTGCGAGGGGTTCGGAGGGGGCCTGCGGGCATTTTGCTTGGGATGGGAAATTTGGTAGCAAGCATGCTGAGTTGGTTGGGTGCGAAGGAACGACGGGCATGATGGGCCCCAACACCAGGCATCCTCGTTACACCTCAACTTTTCCTCCGGCCCGGGACGGTCAAAGACTCGCCTCACTGCACTCCTGTCACTTTGTTTGAAAAACCTTGCAACTGGCCCCTGACCAGGTCCACGAGCGGCACCTGACCACGGACTTCCTGCTGGCGCTGCTGCGCGCGCTGCTGCTGCAGCGGCCGGAGCTGCGGCTGGTGCTCATGTCCGCCACCATCAACTGCGCCGCCTTCGCCGACTACTTTGGCGGCGCGCCCATCGTGCAGGTGTTTGGGCTTGGCGGGGCGGGGGGGGGGGGCGTGGGCGGGCAGGGGAGTCGAGCGCGTGTGTGTTGTGTGGGTGGGAAATTGTGTCTGGCCGCGAGTGTTATTGGGTTGCGGGGGCGTTGGGGTCCAAGTTGCCACACCGCTTTGCCTGTCGCATGGTGTCTTACTCTGGCGCGGACGCTCCTGCACAGATCCCCGGCCGCCTGTACCCCATCCAGCTGGTGTACGTGCCGCCGGAGGGCGCGGCGGCGGAGGACGCCCGCCGGCGCGGCGGCGCGGGAGGCAGCGGCAGCAGCAGAGGCGGTGGTGGTGGCGGCGGTGCCGGCAGGGGCGGCGGCGGGAGGGGCGGTGGCGGCCCTGGGTCCGACCAGATCGACCCGGCGCCCTACCTGCGGCTGCTGCAGCGCATTGACACGGAGGTGAGCGGTCAGAATGCAACGGCCGTGAGGGCAGTCTACAGCTTTACATGTGTGCTGACGGGGGCGCTGTGCTGGCTAGCACAGCACCCAAGTGCGTCCAACGGATCCACCGGAATCGACCTAATCCATCCCGCAGGTGCCCGCCAGCCAGCGCGGCGACCTGCTTGTGTTTGTGGCGGGCACGGCGGACATCGCCGCGCTATGCGCCGCCCTGGCGCCGTACGCGGACCAGACGCGGAGGTGGGCGCGGGGGTGCCGCATGCGGCATGGTGGCAGTGGCGGCAGCGGCGGCAGTACAGGTTCCCGCATCAGGTTACCGTACTACATCAGGTTGCAGTTGCGGCGTGTTATAGCTCCCGACCCCATGCGGCATCCGCTGCATCGTCATGTCCACCTCCCCCATCCCTCCCTTACCTCCTTGCAGGTGGGTCATCCTGCCGCTGCACGCGGCGCTGCCGCTGGAGGCGCAGGAGAAGGTGTTCGACGTGCCGCCCGACGGCGTGAGGAAGGTGGGGGGTTACAAGGATGTTTGGGAAAGGTGTGCGGTATGCATTGGAGGCTGCAAAATGGGGGGCAAGTGTTCGGACGGGTGGTCGGATCTTCTCGGAAAGCGGGGATCCGGTTTGCAATAAGATACACATTGCCCGTGCGCCCATGTTGCCACGCTTCCTGGCGCGCCCTCACCCTTCTAACCCCCTGCTCGACGCCCAGGCCATCATCTCCACCAACATCGCGGAGACGTCGCTCACCATCGACGGCGTGCGCTTCGTGTGCGACAGCGGCCGCGCCAAGGAGATGATACACGACGTGGCCAGCGGCGGAGGCAGCCTGCAGGTGGGGACGCCGGGCGGGTGGGGACACCGAGCATGTTGGGGTGCAGCGCAGTTATCGAGCGATGGCTCAAAGGGTAAACGAGCAGTGCCTCCGATATAGTAGTGGGTTTGGGTGGAGGCCGGGGGGGGTTTGCACCAGTATAGTTGCTGCGCGGGTTTTCGATGCGCTCGTAGCGACACACCCAAGGGAGTGAGCGCCCTCGCTGCTTGTGGCACACGGCGCACCTTCACCTTGCAGGAGGGCTGGATCAGCCGGGCGAGTGCCGACCAGCGCAAGGGCCGAGCGGGCCGCACCGGGCCGGGCGTGTGCTACCGCATATACACGTGAGGCCGACCGGGAAAGCATAATGGGAGGATGGGGGTTTGGAAGGCCGACACGTTTTGGGGAAAAGTGCAGGGATGGGTGTAGCATGCCCAGCTTCCATGGGAACACAGTTTCGCATCGCGTGCGGCTTTGCGAGCGCATGGTGCATCACCTCAGCAGCACCACGCCGCCCCGCAGTGAGGCCCAGTATGACGACATGCGTCCCTTCAGTGCGCCCGAGATTGCGCGTGTGCGGTTGGAGGTGCGTATGGGCGATCGTAGGACAGATCTTAGGAATGATTCCAGCGCGCCGCTCTCTGACGCCACCGACCAAAGGCGGACGTGGGAGGGCATGCCGCTGCGGCAGACAGGCTATCGACATCGCCCGCATTTGCAAAACCACCGTCACATGGACGGCTAAACCCCCTGTCAACATCATCTGATCTTACGGTAGTTAATCATGCATGGAACCCCCTCTTTCGTAGGCGGTGGTGCTGGGCATCAAGGCGCTGGCGGGCGGCGGCATGGACCCCCGCGCCTTTGGCTTCATCGACCCGCCGCCGCCCGACCGGCTGGAGGCAGCCATCACCACCCTGAAGCAGGTGCGGGGGGGGGGGGGAGGTTGTAAACACCAGCCCAATCTAAACCCAAGCGAAACTAGACAAGGGACAGGCAGGTGCAGTTTGCGGCAATACAGGGTAACGGTATACTCTTGCGTTTTGGGGCGGAGAGTGTAGACGGGGCGAGGTCGGCGCGCCGTCGACGAAATGCCACCCAGGCTCGGCTCGCGCACAGCAGAAACAGACAGGCAAACACGCAAATGCAAAACACACGACTTACCTGGCGACCAGGAAGATGACCCCGGCGCCAGGCAGCAAGCGCCGGGCCAGAAGAGCGACATGCGGTTAAGGGGAAAGGCGAGGTTCGAAAGGGCGGGGCACAGTGAAAGGGCCGAGGCTTATCGGCTGAAGGTAAAAGGTATGGACAGCACAAAGTATATTACGCACGAGCCTGGGTGGCAAAAGAGAAAGGTGGGGGCGTCAGAACGGGTTAAGAGGTAGGCGCCGACGGCATGGGGGCGGTTAGTGGCAAAATGATGCGGCACGCAGCGTGCGAGCCGCGTACGGCTCCCCACATCGCTGCCAGCCGGGACGCCCCTCACGCATAAGGGGGCACCCGGGAGTGGGGGCGGTGAGCGGCGACGGCGGGTAGCGAGGACCTTAGCGGGGGCGTTAGCGGGGGCGGTGGGGGGCGTTAGCGGGGGCGTTAGCGGGGGCGTGAGCGGGGGCGTTAGCGGGGGCGTTAGCGGGGGCGTTAGCGGGCCGGCCGGCCGGAATACTCACATAGGGCCGGGCGTGGTCGGACGAACGCGCAATGGGGAGGCGGCGCTGGACTGAAACACAGTCACGGCCGGTGGTCAAACCCGCGTCCGGCACGTGTGCAAAGCTGCTCACGTTGTTTATTTCATCGTCCACCCCAATCCTCTACTACCGCCCCTTTAACCGATGTACACGCTACCCCGCCCGCCCTGACTATCCTAAGACCGGGCCCATGCGTGTTCCCAGCACTCCGCACAATGACTCCACGCCCACCGCCCGCCTGCCCTCCCCAGATCGGCGCGCTGACGCCCGACGGCCGCGAGGGCCTGACGCCCCTTGGTGCCGTGCTGAGCCTGCTGCCGGTGGACCCGGCCGTGGGCAAGCTGCTGGTGCTGGCCGCCGTGTACGGGCTGGCGGGTGAGCGGGCGGGGGGTGGCTGAGTGCAGACCCGGCTGGGTGGGTTGGTGGGTGAGATGAAGTGGGCGGTGGCACTCTCAGAGCGCCATGCGCGGGTTGCATTGATTCCGTTTGCAAGCCGTATCACGCAGCCAAGCACGGGTAATGTGCATGTGTTCTCCTGGCGTAGCCCTGCACCGAAGCGCCGCGCCGCTCCGCCTCTCCCGCGTCTCCCTGCAGGCCCGGCCCTGACGCTGGCTGCGGCGCTGTCTGTGCAGTCGCCCTTCCTCAAGCTGGGCGAGGAGGAGCTCGACCAGGTGAGGGCGGCACGTTGGACTGTCGCCACCACATGCAGCTGGGAACGGCAGGTCCATACATCTGCCTTGCGAGCGTGACAGCACGCGGTATGGGTCGGCAGCTACACGGCACGCGCGCGCGGCGCTCCTACAAGGACTGAAATCCCTTGTGTGGCAGTGCTTATGGCGGCGGGGCTGCTGGATGGTAGCCGCTTCGGGTCCACCAATCATGCGCGCATGTCCGGCTCTGCGAGCATGCGGACCGCGCGCACGCCGTGCTTTGCGGCATTGACGCTTACCGTAGCGGATGTGTGTGTTCCGGCTAGGATTCGCCAGTCGACTTTCGTGGCCGCTCTCTTGCACGCGCCCAGCCTTACCTCTACTTAGTCCGAGCCAAGCCGCTAAGCTCACCCGGCCCCCTGCGGCTTGTGCTTGCACAGGAGGCCAAGGCCGCCCGCGCCTCGCTGGTGTCCCCCCACGGCGACCCGCTCACCCTGCTCAACGTGTTTGAGACCTGGCTGGCCATCAAGGAGGGCGGCGGCGGCGGAGGAGGAGGCGGCGGCGGGGGGGCTGCGGGCTATCGCGGCGGCGACAGAGACAGGAGGGACGGCCGGGGCGGCGGCGGGTGGGACCGAGCCGACCGCCGCGGCGACCGCGGTGGTGGCGATGGGGGTGGGGGCTCCGTGTCTTCGTCGCGCTGGTGCCGGCGGCACGGCCTGGCTGAGGCGCGGCTGTACGAGATGGCCAAGCTGCGGGCGCAGTTCGCGGAGCTGCTGGCGGACGCGGGCATCCTCAGGTGCGGGCTGCGCTTGCGGTCTTCGGAGTGGGTCTGGAAGGGCGACGGGGGCGTTGGTCGCGGTGGAGGCACGGGATTGGAGTTTCACAGAGGCAGTCCTTGGTGCACGTCAGTGCTCGCCGGCCCCCGTAGTTGCGCCACGAATCCAGTACCGTCGCACCCGAAGTGCAACGATTGCCATTAGGAAGCAGAGGCGTGTGCGTATGCTCGTTCGTGACGCCCAACTGTGCGCGCTACAGGGCAGGCGGCGGCACAGCCCTCTCGGCGGCGGAGGTCAGCGCACGGCGCCGTCGTCATCTCCAGCACCAGAGAGGCGGCAAGGGCAGCACTGCCGGACTGCGCGGCGCCGAGCTGCATGCGGCGAAGCGGCGCCTGCGAGACATGCAGGTGGGCATGCCTGGGCGGGAGTGTTGGCGTATTGCGGGTGGTAAGCGGTCGTTGATTGCGAGGATACCGCATGGCACACAAGACACCGCGGCCCAGCACGCCCATATGCATCGCAGCCTTGATAATGTCAGCTGCACGTCATACAGCATACTCAGTAACGAATGATCACGCGGTGGTTTGACAGGCGGAGCGTGAACGGAAGCGCGGCCGCAAGGTCCTCAAGGTGGACAAGTCCGGAGGCGGGGGTGGCGGTGGCGACGGCGGTGGCAGCGGCGGCAGCGGCAGCGACGGCGAGGGCGGCAGCGGCAGCAGCAGCGGCGAGGAGCAGCTGGAGGCGCTGCATGACCTGGACCTGCGGGTGCACGTGGACGTCAAGTCCATGGCGGCAGGTGGGCGGCGCGGGGGACTGGGGGTGCGTTGCGTGCATGGGACTGCACCTGGGCAGAGTGCCGGGTGTATCGGCAATGATTCAAGAGCCTGGCGCTGGTTGTAGCCAGTCACGCCTGCCGGAGCCGCAGGGTGGGTCAGCTTGGGACCACTATGACCGTCGATTCTCATGCCCGCTTGCAGAGGCGTCCCGGCCGCTGACACCTGCGGACGTGGGGTTGCTACGCCACCTGCTGGCGGTGTGCCTCTACCCGCGCATCGCGGTGAGTGGGGCTGGGTGTGCAAGCATCACGGCGGCAATACGTTGGAAGTGCACGAAGGCGGCGGTGTGACGCCGCTGAGCCAGCGGATGCCGCGCACGCGCATGTTCAGGCTGCCGCAAGGAGTAAGGCAGACGCCCTCAACCCTGACGCGCCGCAGCATGCCTGCCCGCCCGCAACCCACTCGTCTTCGGTTTAACCGCCCCCGCACAACCAACCGCGTCGCCGATTTCAGCACCCCCGCACCCCCATCCCCACGCCCGCCACTCCCCACACCCTGCAGGTGGGCGACGAGGCCAACCCGCAGCGGCGCGACGCCGACTGCCGCTTCTTCACCGCCACCGGGGCGTCCGATCTGGTGCTGCACCCCGGCAGCGTGCTGGCGGGCGCCGCCAACGAGGTGCCGCGGGGGCAGGTGCTCGCGTACACCGAGCTGATTGAGACGCGGTGCGTGAGGTGGAGGGCTGCAGGGAAGGCGGGAGGGAAGATGAAGGGACGTGTGTGTTTGGGTAGGGAGGTGGCCAGGGTGATCTGGGCAGTGCGTGTGTTGTGATGCGGCCTACAGATATCCGACCTCGGACATAGGCCACCCGAACCGCACTGGCACTGGGCCGCTCGTCCTGCCGCTTCGCCGCCAACCCTTCCTCACGCCAGCGGCTTGGCCCTGTGAGCTGGACCTTCCCGTACGTACCGTGCTGGCCCTGCCCCTCGCCCTCCAGGCGGCAGTACCTGTCCGGCCTGACGCCATTGTGGGCGCTGCCGGCGCTGCTTCTGGCAGCGCGGCGGCTGGACTGCGACGCTGGGTGTGGGCGCTGGCTGGTGGACGGCTGGCTGCTGCTGCGGGTGCATGATGGCGCGGGGCCCAAGGTGTGAGCGTGTGTGTGTTAGAGAGCACAAGGGGAAATGGCAAGCCATCCATCCATCCCTCCATCCATCTCTGGTACAACGCGACCAACGCGCCGCCACCTCAACTATGCAGGTGCTGCAGCAGGTGCTGGAGATGCGCGGCCGCTCAAATGCACTGGTGAGCAGCCGGCTGCGGGCAGCACGGCTGGCAGCACTGAATGCCGTGCACACCGTGGATGGCGAGGAGGACGAGGACGACATCGGCAGCGGGGCGGGTGCAGGCTGCGGCTCAGGGGCAGCTGGGACACAAGGACCTGCGGCTGACGCGGCACATGGAGGTCCGTTGCCACCGACGCCGCCACCCGAGGGCACGGCCAGTGGCGCCTTCCAGAAGGGCTATGCGGCTGTGGTGGCGGCACTGCCGGAGGAGCTCAAGCCGCTGCTTGGCGGGGTGAGGCTGCGGCTCGCAGGGTGGGGATTCCGGGGACCGGGGCTTAAAACATGCTGACATTCTGTAAAGAGGCTTGCTTCCGTTGTTGGCTGTGGTCAGGACCTCTAGCATGCCGTCATGTGCATTTGCCTCGTCTTGACCTTTGTCCTTCCTTTCTTTCCTTCCCGCAAATCTCGCCCCCGTCCTGCCTGTCGGTCAGGTGATGGCCCAGCAGGCTGCCTGGCGTGAGATGGAGGCCACCCGCCGCCGCCGTGCCCAGGAACGTGAACGCCGCCGGCTGCAGGCACGTGACGCGGCCGGTGGCGGCGCCGGGGGCAGAGCACCGGCGCACAACTGGCGGGAGGTGGAGGAGGAGGCTGCTGGGGAGGAGGAGGTGGAGCGGATGGAGGCGTTGCAGGACAGCGTGCTCGAGGATGAGCTTGCGCGGCAGCTGTCACTGGACATGTGGCCGTGCAGGTGAGAGCTGTGTGACTGCACCGATGCTGATGGGAGGCTGGGTTGCAAGGCTGGTGTATTCATTCTGGCGGATGCGGTGAAGGTGCAAAACGCAGGGACTTTACAGCATGCTGATTGGAGTATGATCCAACGTGCATTGCAGGTACTCGTTGGAGCGGCTACCACCGGGCAACAAGGTCACTGCTCAGTTCATCATTGAGCAGCAACAGCCCCCACCGGCACCGCCGCACCAGCAGCAACAGGAACAGGCCACATGGGCTGGTGCTGCAGCAGCACCCGCAGCAGCAGCTCCAGAGCCGGGTGGCGGCCCCAGCGGTGCCACGGTGGCGGGCGTGAGCACAGACGTGCTCGGAGTTCCACACCACACCGCCGGCCTGTGGCTCACGTCTTGGCTCAGGTGGGGTGCTGTGGCGCGGCTTGCTGTCTACGCTTTCTGCACCCGTATGCGCGCACCGCACTGAGTTTGCCCATCGGTCTGGGGATGGTATGCGTAGACAAGTTGCTCCGAATGCCCACAAGCGTGCACAGAGATCACGCAGTTCTATCTTCGTTTACCCGTGCCGTGTTGCCATGCTGCGTGCTACCAGGTACGGCAGCCTGCGTGGCTACGACTCGGCCATGGCCCTCCACGCCTTGCAGCCGGCACTGCGGAAACCGTGGATGTGCCCTGGCTGCGGTCTGCGGCTGGTGGGCACGTTCGGCGAGGTGCGGGCGCACGTGGAGGGCTGCGCTGCAGTCCAGGGCGTGGATCCACATGCCGTGGAAACACTGGGCTACGCCCAGGCAGCCGCAGGGCCGTCAGCCTCAGCAGCCAATGCAGGCCGGGCGGATGCGCCCAGCGACAGCGGCAGTCGGCGTGCAGCAAGGGGCGTCATTGGCGTGGGAGGCGACATTGATGATGGCCCATTGGCAGCGGCAGCTGCAGTTGCCGCGGAGCGAGAGCGGGGACGGGAGGGGAGGGGGGAGAGGGACGGGCAAGGTGGGGGCCAAGATGGAAGCGCGACCAACAGCAGCCAGCTCGCAGCACCGCCTGCTGCTGGCCTTGAAGGTGCAGTGGACGCAGTGGCACGGCTGCAGGAATACCTGGCTTCCCCCGTGAAGTGGGGCCGGCGGCGGATAGCAGCCCCTGTGGGAGCGGCATTGCTGCTGCCACCTGCCGCAGGTGCAGCAATCGGCAGCTTCAGGCAGATGGCGGCCCCAGTCATGCCAGCGACTGGTGCCGCAGGAGCCTTTCCACACCCGCCCACGCTGCCTCCGCACATGGGACTGGATAGTTCACCAGCTGCTGCTGGTGCTGCCGCTGTTGGGGCCGCCCCGGCGCCAGCCTCCGCTCGGCTGTACAAGTGTCCAGCGTGTGGACTGGAGGAGTTCCTCACGCCACCACAAATTCTGCAGCACCGGCGCTCACACGGCTAGCGCGTGGTTGGGGGTTGTTTTTTGCCCGCATTGTGCAGTGTACTGCATACTTGAGGCTGTCGGGGTGGACTGTCCCTTCTTGCAAGTGGACCACCATTAGTCCATTACGGTACCTTGCATTGGTGGCTTCTGATTTTTTTGTTGAAACTTCAAACCAGATGTGAGCGGTGTAGCCGCTGGCGGGGGGGGTGGGGTGGGGTGGCGGGGTTGGGGGCGGTAGCCGTCCATCGACAAGAATCTGCGAACAGACGCTGCCAGCGATCGATTGGCGTCGCGTCAGCTGGAACCGCACGTGGCCAGGGACTCATCAGGGACTGCGGCTATTCGAATCATTAGTTGAAATGTAAATGGACATGAAGGCAAGCCGAAAGGCTGAATTCGGGCGAATGCGCAGGCATCGCATTGGATCCAGAATCAGCAAGCGCCCATATTAGTTATTCAGGCCGCGTCGATTCACATAAACCATCAATGCACTTAGGCTGGTAGACTGGAATTCCTGACTGTTTGAAGCCAGCGCTGTTGAACCGAGTATCCTGGTTGAGCTGGTGATGCTCAGCGTCGTGATCTGGCGGCTCGGAGGTGTTCAAAGTTAGCATTGTTACCACGTAGGCCAGTGCAGCGGACATCAGCGTGCTGCCGTCGCGGTCAAAAAATGAATCAGCCCGGACGACCGCCGAGTCCTGGTCTCGGCGAAGACTGCGCAATACACTTTAGAAGCATACTGTAACTAATCTCCAGCAGCTGGCGACACTGTAAACGCTTTGGCCCCATGTGTGCAGACGGGCCAGCTGTCAAGTCGCGACTTCGGAGATGAGCTGATGTCTCCAGGGCCAGCGTTTCCTAAAGGTGAGCCAGGGTCTGGGCTGGGATCTCTTGAGTTCAGAGGTGGGGCTTGTATTGTGAGGCACGGAGACAGCTTCCGGGGACCAGCCAGTCAATATGGCAGGAGGTCGCCATGTGCGACCATACGGGTGACAGCTGCGGTTCAACAGGATACCGTAATGGAAAAGAGTAAGCCCAGCAGCGGAAAGCGGCCTGGATGGGCTTTGCGCCTAGCAACTCAGCACCACATACCTTCCTACGGCCGCAATGCTGACCTGAATGCTGACGCATCCCCTTTCACACTTCCACTCACGCAGGGTCGCATTTACAGAGCTGTAACCTGAGCTATGCCGTAAGTAGTCGCCGATAGCGTGTGCATGGCGGGAAACCAAACTACAGCCTGCCAGAGTTGAGCATGTTGTCAAGCGTAGAACACACAGTGTGGACGCCTGTGTGCTGTGCCATGTCAATACAGATGGCCAACCCTTCCCTCGCACCACTTTTACCTCATCATCACCTGTCCCCGCATGTCGACTGCTATTCCCCTTGCAGACGGGGTGGAAAGAACATCAAGACCTTTGGACAACAAGTGGTGAAGTGCTATTCCGAGCTCAACCCGGATATCATAAGCTCGCGTGGCCTGCATGACCTGCGGCAACGGTACTGGAAGCCCCACTGCAGAGTTGCAGGCTGCGACTGCCTTCTGTACAAGAGCAGGCACACTGTGCAAGCGAGCATTTTGCGTGCGCTGAAGGAGTGCCGCCGTGTCGGCAGGCGGAAGGTGCCAGCTATCCCACCAGCTTTAGAGTGCCCGTTCCACACTATGAAGGCCAGCGGTCCTGCCAAGCGGGCGTACCTCGTGCTGCGTGGTGTTGTGAGGCAGCTGGAGCGTGTGATGGGGCGCACCATCATCGTGTGGGAGGCACAGGTTGTGCCTGGTGCCCGGTGGTTTGATTTCTGGCTGCCGGGCTGGCGTGTGCTGGTTGAGGTGGATGGCAGCCAGCACGCGTCCGGCATCATGCACGGGCGGGACATCCGCCAGGAGAAGCGTGACAGGGCCAAGGAGGCCCTGGCTGTGGCTCATGGCCGCACAATTGTGCGGCTGGACGTGGCAGACGAGCACCGATGGCGGCAGCTTCTGCGGGCTGCACTGACGCACGCAGCCAGTGCCTCCCCGCGTGTGCCGCGCATCTACTACTCGCCTGCCAACGTGCCTGAGAAGCTGCCGCATGTGGGCCACGTCCTTACGTCCTCTCCGGTCAAGGGCGCATACCACCTTGACAAGCTGCACTTCACCACCCCATTGCCCGTTGAGGTGGCACGTTAGAGGAGCTATGCATACCAATGTATACGATGCATTAGACTGTGCCAACCAGGCCTTCAGTCTTGAGGATTCTTCAACTTGATATGGAGTATCGTGTGGGCTATGCATGTTATCCATCCGTGTTTGGATTGGGATAGTTGATTGGACGCGGGAATCCAACTTCTAGCTGGTGTTAGAGAGCACAAGGGAAAACGACAACAAAGACTGTGCGTGCATGGTCATCCTTGGGTTGCGTGCCATAACTGTGTTTACGTGGCAGTGCGTGGAGTTCTTGCACGAGCAAATTTCCTGCGTATTGATGAGACACTAGAGGTCGCGTGCAGGGGTGATCTGGCAGCCGCGACTGAGCTTGCAGGCAATTGTGCTAGTTGCGCGCATGGATTGTCAAACGGATTCCTGCATCATGGTGCCCTAGATTGCATTGGTTACAGGAGGGACCTGCTGACGCAGCTCACGAGCCAGCGAGCACGTACTAGTACGGACGCCCTGCTCTAGACCTCAGGGGCGCGCCACCTGCAGCGCCGACAGCCTACTCTGCGCCTTGGGCTAATAGGCCTTGCTCCCATGGGAGCGCCACCATCTTCTAAACTCAATCTCCTTCCTCTTCAACTGTAATGAAAGTCGGCTTATTGATCCACATACTCCCGTCTTCCCTTCTTTCAATCCAAGGATGGCCTGGTGGGATTTCGTCCCACCCCCTTGGCTTGATGCCCAGGCTCACATACGTCTGCAAACGCTCCCAAAAGTCTGCTATAACTTGCGTTTTAATCCTGCTAATCGCTGTTTCTTCTACCTTGCCTTGTTCCCCTCTGGAGGCAAACAATAGCCTCCTACCGTACTCCATGGCAGAGATCGCAGCCAGGCATACAACGTCCCAGATGGGTTGCTGGATAGCCTCGTGTGGCGGTATTACTAGCCACAGATTCTTACGCTCCACTATCAACTCAATTATGTGATCCTCATCACCTATGTCTGTCGCTTCCTGAATATGCAGCCGTAGCGTGCTAGCAATTGTGCACGTGCTGAAATGGTGTGCGCGGTCAGACTGCGCATCCGTCACCCCACATGGGCATTTATGACCTTGCCCTCTGTGCATCGAGAAGCCTGGGAATCCATCCACTGCTAGCCTCCAGAAGGCTTCTTTCTGCTCTGCTTCCCATTTAAGCTTCCACAAGCGTTCATATGTGCTCGAGATGCGTTCCTTGTCCTCTATCGCCATCACTATATCACCTACGTTACCACCCTTAGCCTCGTGGACAAAATCAGCATGTTTTTCTGCTAGTTTCCCAAACGCTTCACGCATCTGCAGGTACGTGGCCTGCTTCACCGAAACGGTCGCCAGTGGAATTGGTTGATTGTTCATCTTCCATCCAAGGCACCCCACTATATGGTCAATCATTTCCGTGTATGCTTGATCCTGGTTTAGTCCCATGCCTGTTCGTGCCGCTTCTGTCCATCCCGCAGGCAGGTGGTTAATCAAGTTTTGCATGCGTCGAAATGCATCTATCCCATTCCTCAGGGGCCTCGGCATCAAATCTATCCCTAGTCCTCCAAAAATTCCCGCATCAATCACATCTTCCTTGTAAGCGCGTGTGCATTCACTCCGTATCCGGGGTGGGGCTCTGGTATTGGCCGGCACGTCTTGCAATTTCTCCTTAACCCGTGCAAACGTATCAATAGCCCTCACTGCGTCTCCGACTGTGGTAATTGAGCCTAGTGCAACAATATCCGAGAAGCCCCCTTCCAAAGATACATTCACACCATTTCTCTGTCTAAAAGTCAAGGTTGGGTTGCCCCACAACGGTGCTTGCGAAACCCATGGCCCCGCTTGAAGTAGATTGGCATCGAGTATCACAAGTTCCGGTAGGTTCATGAGCGCGGAGCACACTCGCTCAATCAGTGCACAGCCCGTGTCTACCACTTTCCCCAACACGATCGGCCTCCCCGTTGTGGGGTGCTTACGTGCCGTCAGGAGCGCCAGGGGCTGCGCTGCTGGGTGGTGTAGACAGACTGCATTTTTCAGGTTGTGCGACCATGGGGGGTTAAATTTCAGCATCGTGCGTCCACCTCCCGCTATACCTCTGATTCCTAGTAGCGCATGGCGAGCCCGCACATGTTGTATAGCCGGTAACATACCAAATCCCCAGCACTTGACAGGTAAACTTAGAATTGTGTTGCTGACCCCGGGTAATCGTGCATGTGGATTATTTCTGTATGCCGCTGGTGAGATTCCCCGGTCCACCAGTGCTGCAGCATTGCTAATGATTTTTTCCAGTGATCCATCATTTGGTATGCCATCAAACTCCAATTTGTACAGTGTCTTGCTCAGTGCATATCCTGACACCGCTGCTGCCCTGCCGAAGGTAGTGAGCGACATCCCTGCAATGCGGTTCATACAAGCATTCGCTTTTTCTAGTGTCGGTGCCATATTAAGCGCTGGCGGTGGTCCTGCATTATTGTTGAAGTGTATGCCAAGCGTCTTCGCCGACGCAACCAGTCGTAGTGCTGATTGAGGCTGCGTTGCTGCCGCTGTGGGATTGGCAGTCGAGTATGTGGCGCCAATAGTAATAGCCTCAGATTTTGTAATATTCAGCTGCTGCCCTGAGGCCTTGCCAAACGTTACCATAGCGTCAATGAACGTTGGTATCTCAGCCAATTTGCGTAGGAATTGTGAATAATCATCTGCATATTGTGAGGCTTTTAGTTTATGCACGTCAATACCAAACCCCTTGCTATTGAGCCATGAGAGAAGCGCTTGAGCGATTGCAAGATATAACAGTGGAGCAAGTGGGCAGCCTTGCCGTACGCCAGCTGTAAGTTCCATGAATTGTGACAGATGTCCGTTGACCAGTGCTGCAGCACGCGTGCCGTTGTGTAGCATACGTACCCAGTCAAGGAAACCATCGCCAACCCCAAGTGCTTGTAAACATTCAAACATGAATTCGCGATTAACAGTGTCGTACGCCTTGTGGAAGTCCAAAAAAGCTACCACGCCGGTTTCCTCTGCCCCTTTCAGGATGTGCGGTGCCAGCTGTAGAAGTGCAATATTGTCAGCAATCCGTCTTAGTGGTAGGAAGGCTGTCTGTTCGGGGCTGATAGTCTGACTGAAAGCTTTTGATACCCTAGTAGCAAGGATTCTTGCAAGGGTCCGGTAGTCTGTGTCAAGTAGGGTGATAGGCCTGTAGTTAGCAATCACCGTAGGGTCCCCCGCTTTATGCAAGCAGCAAATAACTCCATCCAGGAAACCCTTTGGTAGACGTTGTTGCTGGGCTGCTGCTGAGAGTACTGAGGCAAGAATGGCTGAGAATTTGTCGCTGAAGCGTTTATATAGGTCCGCTGGAATACCGTCCGCGCCGGGCGCCCTTCCGGCTGGCGCTGCAGACAGCGCTTTGGCCACCTCCTCACTCGACACTACAAGGCTACCCATCTCTGCTGCTAGGGCTGGGGGGCAGCGTCGTCCTGCCGCCCGTAGCGCCTCTAGGACAGTTGCGCGGGCCTCAGGGTTGGTTGTCGCCATGTTGCTGATGCCGCTCCAAAAGGTGATCATTTCCTGCGCCAACTTAACCGGGTCAGACGTGGTGGCGCCATCACCCCTATGGCACCAAAATAGCAGTAACGATGCTTTTCCGGGGGGTTACCATGCCGACGCCGGGGGTAACCGCCGTTTTGGGCCCGCACGGCCCGGCACGCCCAGGACGCAAGCCGAGTGATGCCGAAGCTGCAGTATAGCTTGTAGACACATATAAGAGCGTTCGCGATGTTGTGGGTGGCCAGAGGTCGCCTGGTGTATAGCCAGTAGGGCTATACCGTATGTGCCACCGAGTGGTGGTGGTAGTGAGAACTACCGGTGGATGCAGGCCAGTGCCCTTAAATAGTGCGGGAGACGCGCTCCAGACCGTGGGTTCCCGTCGGAGGGAAGCCCGCGCGTATATCCTTCGCACGGCTCACTGTAACGCATATGCGCCAGAGAGTATACTTCCAGGCATCCAACCAGTCAGGACGTGAGCCAGAGCCCCTACCAGTGACCAGCGTCACGACTCAGCGTGTCAGAATACACGGTGCCAGAGTTGCACATGAGCCCCGGGACAGTCGCCAGTGCGACAGACCCTTTACGACAGAATGTTCGTGACAGTGCCAGGGAAACTGTCCGACAGCAGAAAGTGTGTAACCCGGGAAACCGTCAGGCACGGTTTCCGGCATGACCCCGCCAGCCCGGGCGCTACACAACAAGTGCCCCCCACCTAGGCGGCGATGTCCTCAGCGCCAGACAGCCGATAAGACTCCGCGCCCGGCAGCAGCTCCTGTCATGCGGCGGCAGCTTCAGGGGTCGTCAATGTCAGCGTTGCGCGCAGACAGCACGCGCTTCTTCACAGCCTCCAGCTCAGGCAGCAGATCGTCAGTAAAGTGCTTCGCAGGCTCCCAAGAGTTCTCCGAGTCCGGGTATCCCGCCCACTTGACATACCACTCCGGGACCTTGCGCCGGTTCCGGCCACGGCCCACAAAACGCTCGTGATAGTCCCCGATGCGCTCCACGGTCCAGAGAGCCTCACCTTCTACCCAGCCAGCAGGACCAGGCTCAGGCACGGGGTCAGCCAAGCCATCAGCGCCAGCGCGCAGGTTGTACGGCTTAACCAGGGATACGTGAAAGACAGGGTGGAAGCGCAGAGAGGCCGGCAGCTCCAGCTTCACAGCAGCGTTCCCAACCATCCTCACAACCGGAAACGGGCCCACCCAGCGCGGCAGCAACTTACGCGGACCAGTCTTCTTCAGCGCCCGCAGGTGCTTAGTGTTCAGCAACACCGGCTGGCCAGGCGTAAAGGTGATGTCGCGCTTCGAGCGGTTGTAGTACTCAGCGGCGCGTTGACGAGCAGCGTCCAGGCAGGTGCGCGCTCCCTGTACTCGGGACAGAAAATCCTTGACAAAGGTGCGTGCGGCAGGCACGGCAACGTCAAGCTCCCGCCACAGCGGCAAAGGAGGATGGAAGCCGTAATTCAGGAAGAAGGGGGATTGCTTAGCGGACGTGCTGACTGCGTTGTTCATTGCGAATTCGGCAGCGCTCAGGTAGCGGTCCCAGCTCTCCGGATCCCTCCCCGCGAAATTACGAAGCAGGTCACCAAGGGTGCGGTTCATGCGCTCAGTCTGCCCATCGGTCTGCGGATGGTAAGCCGTCGAGAGCTTACGCTTGATGCCCAGCAACTCGCACACAGCCGTCCAGAACTTGCTGGTGAAAGCCGCCCCGCGGTCGGAGATGATGTCCTTGGGCACGCCGTGCAGGCGCACCACATTGTCCACGAACATGCGGGCAGCAGACTCAGCAGAAACCCCGTCAGAGGAGGTGCAGGGCGCCAGGTGCACCATCTTGGTGAGGCGGTCAACGAATACACAGATTGCATCGTAGCCGTCATCAGTTTTAGGCAGCGCAACAATCCAGTCCATAGACACACTCTCCCACGGCTGCGCAGGGACAGGCAGGGGCTGGAGTTCCCCGTTCCCTCGACCAACCGGCGGTTTGTTGCGTTGACAGAGGTCACAGGTGACCACGTAGTTCTCGACGTCGCGGGCCACAGTAGGCCACCAGAACCGCCTGGTAACGAGCTCCAGAGTGCGAATGTAACCTTGATGACCGGCTAGAGGGTCGTCGTGGCATTGCCGCAGGATGGCGCGCCGCACAGCGTCGTCGTTTGGAACCACCACCTGCTTGCGGGAGTTGTGCTCGCGCAGCCAGCAACCACGTGCCGGGATCAGGTTAGCGGTGTTCAGGGGGTCAGAGAACCACGAATCAGCAGCGTACGCGGCCTTCAGTTGCTCTAGTAGGCTGGGCGTCGCCTCAGCAGAAGGCGGCTCGGGAGAGTCAGCATGCTCAGAGGGTGGTGCCGTGTCAGAGTCACCCCGCTCGCCCGCCGTTTGAGGACCTCTAGTTTGCGGCGCACGAAGACCATCCTGCCCCTCAGGCTGCGTACCGTCAGTGGCACCAGTCGTCGACGGGCCAGCGCCAGCGTCGGCGGCAGCCTGCCGTTGCCGTCGCGTCATCACAGCGATGACCAGGTGGTGCAACTGCAGCGACGGGTGCCGAGACAGCGCGTCAGCTACCACGTTGAGGTGGCCAGCGCCATACTCCCACTGGTAGTTGAATCTGGCCATGTATTCCATCCACCTGGCCTGACGCCTGTTCAGGGTTGGCACACCTTCCAGAAAGGTCAGCGGTTTGTGATCGGTCTTAACCACAAAAGGGCTCCCCTCCAGGTAGCAACGCCATTCCCGCAGCGCATGGATAACAGCAAGCAGCTCTTGCTCCCCGGTGGTATAGTTGCGTTCAGCAGGGTTGAACTTCTTAGAGCAGAAAGCGACAGGCCGCCCCTCTTGCAACAACACCGCACCGGTACCGTGGATGGAGGCGTCCGTCACCACCTCGACCCGGAACGGTAGCGCGTAGTCAGGAAAGCGTAGGACTATGTCTTCGGCAACCTTCTGCTTGATAGCATCGAAGGCAGCTTGACATTCAGCGGTCCATGCGCCTGGTTTAGGGAATGCGCCTTTGCGCAGCAGGGCTGTTAGTGGAGCGCACAGAGCCGAGTAGCGCTCAATGAACTTGCGGAAGTAATTGGTCAGGCCCAGGAAAGAACGCAAGTCCGTCAGAGTCCGCGGCACCGGCCAGTCACGCACCGTAGCAGTCTTTTTGGGATCCATCCGCACGCCCTCCGCGCACACGATATGACCCAGGTATTCAACCTCCGACTGCGCCCAGCGGCACTTGGACAGTTTAGCGAACAGCTGCTCTTCCCGCAACTTACTCAACACCACGCGTAGGTGCTCCAGGTGCTCTTCCAGTGAAGAGGAGTAGATCAACACGTCGTCGAGGTAGCAGACCACGAACTTGTTGATGTATTCGCCAAACATACGGTCGATGACAGCCTGAAAGGTGGCGGGAGCATTGGCTAGGCCAAAGCACAGCACAGTGAATTCGAAGTGCCCAAAGGGCGTCGAAAAGGCGGTCTTCTCAATGTCCGAGGGCGTGATACGGATCTGGTTATAGCCCTGCTGCAGGTCAATGGACGAGAAGTACCGCGCACCCCGCAACTTGTCTAGTAGGTCATCGACGCGCGGAAGTGGGTAGCGGTTGCGCACAGTCTGCGCGTTCAGGCCGCGGTAATCCACACACATGCGCAGCGTCCCGTCCTTCTTTCCGACAAACAGAATTGGCGCAGAGTACGGGCTGGTCGACTTGCGGATCATACCTTTGTCCAGGAGGTCTTTCACTTGCCGCTCAACCTCCAGCAGCTCATCGCGCGACAGACGGTACATGCGGCGGTAGACAGGGCGCGCGCCAGGTACCAGCGGGATGGTGTGATCGACAGGCCGCACAGGAGGTAGGCCAGGTATGTCGCGGAAGACGTCAGCGTATTCTTTCAGCAGCGCCTGTACGCGGGGCTCAGAGGAAATGTCCGCAGGGACAGCAGGTTGCCCTGGGATAGGCGGGTTAGCAGCGGCAGCGCTACTATCAGGAGACCCCGCCGAGACAGCATTGCAAAGCAAGTGCGGGCGCAGAAGCATGACATGCCCGCCCGCCCTAATCTCACGAACAGCTTGGCGGCGCGACATCTCTTCGGGCGCGACCTTGTTCAGCATGTGCTGCATCGCGAGGTTAGGGTGCTTCTTCTTGGTGGGCAACTGCGCAGAAGCAGCAGAGGGCTCGCAGGCAGGGGGGTTAAGGGGTTCTGGTTCACCAGCGTCAGTGCTGTCGGTGATTGGTTTGAACCCAAGTAAAGCGGCAGAGTGCTTCACCGTCCCCTTGCGCAGCAACAGAGTGCCCTTGCCCAAGTCCAACTGCCCGCCATAGTGCCTCAGAGTAGCGGCGCCTAGGATCAAATCAGCTGAATCAGTCAGGGAAGGCATGACAAAGGGCTCCAGAGTGAGCCGCAACTTGCCAAAGCTAACCCGCAGCTTGACCGTCCCCAGTATGGTTTGCTTACCCCCATCGGCGAGAGTCACGGCGGCCCAGTCAGATGGCCGCAGCTTCAATCCCAAGAACGCAGCCGTTGATTGGGCGAGGAAGTCGTGACTGGCGCCGGAGTCCACCAGCGCGAACATGGGGTGACCACCGGCGTTGACAGACACCAGCGGCAGCTCACCATCTGTATTCGCAGCAGAACAGCGTGGGGAACGTTTAGCGTCGGGCAGCGCAGGTTTTGGGTCATCGTACCACAGTTCAGTCGTGTACGAGAGTGCAGGCAGACCCACAGGCTGACCAGACAGTGACAGCCCGTTAAACAGCGGAATCCCAGGCTCAAACCCCACAACCAACCGCAGACCCGGCAGCAGGCGCCGAGCCGTCTTGACCAGAAAGCGAGGCAACAGGATGCCGATAGCGGTGTTGGGCTTTGACTCCTTGCAGCGCTGGTAATGCGCCACATAAGCCTGCAGCTCCGAAGCAGAGGAAGGTAGGTAGAGAATGGTATGGCCCCCCAGAACCGAAGTCGGCACGGAACAAAAGCGACCTTTCGGCAAGTGCACATTACACAAGTCCGAGAAGCCCGCACAAGCAGCCCGAGCGTCATAGGAAAACCGGCGCTGCACCAGCTGTTCTATGCGCTCAAGCACGTCCGGCCGTAGAGCCACAACACCCTTGCTAACCGCGGCCGCAGGTGGCAACGGCAGCAAAGCCCCAGGGGAAGCCCCTCCCGCGCTAACGCCCTGGGCCACCCCCTACACCTTGCCTTCCTCCCGCGCTGCCTCGAACGCCTCACGAGTTTCGCACTTAGGCTTAGTGCACTTCTCCACGCGGTGGCCAGGCTGACCGCAGCGGTAGCAGTGACCAGCCGCGCGGCGCTCCAGGGTACTTCATGCTCTTCAGCGTGTTGCGGGCCTGAGCTGCGCGGGACGTGACCATGGAAGCAAAGCGCGCGCGCAACCCCTCTAGCACCTCCTCTGAGGTGGTGTTCGGCCGCGCCTCCCGCCAGTCCTCAAACCAGTCCTTTGCATCGTCCTTCAGTGCGGACGAAAAGAACAGGATGCGCCCTTGCTCATTCTTGCCCCAGTGCACCAGGCTGAAGTACGTTCGGCAGTCCGATATGAAAGCCCGTACGCGGTCAGCACGCTTCTTGGGTTGGTCCTTGAGTCCCTCCAGTGAGAGGCTAGGAACCGGCAGAGTACCCCGAATTACCTCCTCAGAGGCGGGCGCAGGGCCGTGCGACCGACCAGACGTCGAGGGCGCATCCAGGTCCATGGGCTCGCCGGAGGCAGCGGCGCGGGCGCCGGGGGCGTTGATCAGCCGCAGCAGGTCCGCAACTGTGATGTCAGTGATGGGGGCAGAGCGGTTAACACGGCCACTGGCAGGGGTGCGGACAGCTCCGTCATTCCCAGAGCCCGACTCGTTCCGTGCCCCATCGTTAGACGGGGGAGGCTCACGCCTTACGGGCGGGGTCCCAGCTGCACCACCAGCCCCGGTACCGCCCCCCGCACCGCCGACCCCGTAGGCGAGGCTCAGTTCATCCATGGTTGATAGCCTAAAGCCTACCGGAGTCGATTTTGGTCGCCAGCTCCGATTGCTGCGACAGCAGGCCCAGGACCAGGGTCAGCAGTCCCTGGTTGCCCTTAGCAGCGGACTGGATGACCTTGACAGCGCTGGGGTTCAGGCCAGCGAGACCGCCGCGGCAGTGCGGGCAAATCGCAGTGCCGTCCTCGGCTGACAGGTCCTTCACCGAGGCGAGAACGGCGTCTGTGGGGACAGCAACTAATACAGAATCGAGAAACAGTCAGCGGAAGCGAATTATGCGGAGACTTTACCGATAGCCTCCTGGAACTCAGCAGCATCCGGGCGCTCCATTTTATCGCCGAGGTAAAGCCGAGGATCGAAATGGATCGTATACCAACTTGGTGTATAGCCAGTAGGGCTATACCGTATGTGCCACCGAGTGGTGGTGGTAGTGAGAACTACCGGTGGATGCAGGCCAGTGCCCTTAAATAGTGCGGGAGACGCGCTCCAGACCGTGGGTTCCCGTCGGAGGGAAACCCGCGCGTATGTCCTTCGCACGGCTCACTGTAACGCATATGCGCCAGAGAGTATACTTCCAGGCATCCAACCAGTCAGGACGTGAGCCAGAGCCCCTACCAGTGACCAGCGTCACGACTCAGCGTGTCAGAATACACGGTGCCAGAGTTGCACATGAGCCCCGGGACAGTCGCCAGTGCGACAGACCCTTTACGACAGAATGTTCGTGACAGTGCCAGGGAAACTGTCCGACAGCAGAAAGTGTGTAACCCGGGAAACCGTCAGGCACGGTTTCCGGCATGACCCCGCCAGCCCGGGCGCTACACAACATCGCCGACAAACGGACATCCCGACATTTCCGTCGCGAGGTCGCACGGAGGTCCCCGCTTTTTGTATTATTATAGGCCTGTATGTCAATATGTAGCGATGAGAAGGCTCGGTCTGTGCAAACGAGCGAGTTTGGGCGCGCTCGGCCAACCCTTGTGACACTGTGACACGGGCCCTTGGAGGGGTAACCCCCTAGTAAGCTGAGGTTACGGGCCAGTCACCGGTCAAGTCGCGGAGCAAAATGGCGTCAATACTTCTTTGGCTCCACGAATTGGGTCGCCCCATTCCAAACATGTCTGTCGCAGAGTAATATACACAGCGGGAGTACTCACAGGAATGCGAAGTGTATAAACATGCCCAAAACGACGAACACAAGCAAGCCGGGCGCGCGAAAAGCTGTTGCCTCGAGCTGGGCTCCAGCTGGAGTTCCGTTAAAATGCCAGATACCTGGGTGCAAGGATAGGAGCGACAGCCAGCGGAAGCAGACCCGGAAGCGCTGCTCGGCGTGTGGAATCCCCTCGTGCGAGACTTGCTTCTCAGTGCACGCGAGCACAAAGCACGAAGGGGGCAGTGTCAAATCCTCTGCCGCACTTGAAGGTGCGCGGGATGTAAGGAGCGGCAAGCTTGTACAAAGCGCTGGCGCCAGGCCCGGACAGTGTAGCAAACTCGCCGGCTAGCATCTCGTCCACTACACTCTCAGTGGTTGCCGGTGACGCCTCGCGCAGCTTGAGCGCCTTCACACACGCCTTTATTACGAGGTCACGCACCGCAGGCTCGACAGCAGCGGGCAAGCGCAGTAGTCGCACCGGCCTGAACCGCTCAATCTTGTCCGCGCCGTCACTCCCAGGCAGGTTGCACCAGTACCGCATGCGCTCCTCGTCTGGGACCAACAGTGCAAGCGGGGTGTCAGGCACTTTATACAAGCGTTTCAAGCGTGTCATAGGCATGCCTCCGCACACACCCAACTCACCCAGCCCGGGCAGGACACGCTCCACCTCCTCCCGCGGCGGCATCTGATTTGGGCGCTCCGTGGGACTTAGGAGAGCCACCGGCAAGCCGTACTCAGCCATCTCCCGCTCTAGCTCCAGGTCAAGGTGCTCCGGTGACCCGGGCAGCGGGGGGGAGCGGGGGGGGGAGGGAGAGGGAGCGGCGGGGGGCGGGGACCAGTTCTGCATGAGCTGCAGCTGGCGCGCGGCCACTGGATCACCCCGAACTTGCACGGTGACGGCTGCTCGTCGGCGCGGAGAATACAGCAAGGGACAGCCCCGCGGCGAACGGGCCACTCGTGCTGGAGACAACAGAAAAGGCTGGCGAGCGGCATCGTGTTCTTGGGCACGCCGCTGCCTCTCCGGGGTTGCGGGCAGGACACCAACACCTTCCATGAGTCAATAAGACTATAGCATGAATAGGGTCGGCGTGGCCAACTGCAGCAGACGGGGCGTGATGCTCCTAATCACATGCGGTACCGACCGGCCCGACTAGTCACTACTAGTCGGTTCTATTCAGTACATTTGATTGATGGCGCATTACCTGTGGTGCGCGCAGCTAGTGTTCAAGTATGGGGGCCGAAAGTATGGTGCATGGTGCATGGTGCCCTCGCTTCCATTTCCCTTTCCTTTCCTTTCCATACTGTATACACAACATACTTGTACATACGCAATAAGTATACTGATTGTTTTTAGACCCTTCGTGTAAGAGTTGCAGCGAACCGAGCTCGCAATGCCACCCTTTGACTTTGACGACGAACACGATGCCAACGAGTTCGCGGATGATGAGAATGCGTATACTTACGATAGGTTGGGACCCTATGGCCCACGCGAGCCTCGCACTGGTGGTCAACACACTGTACACACGCTTGACCGGGACCGCGCGCTAACAACGGGCGTCCGAAGGCCCATGGGGGCGCTCAACTATGGCCCTGGGCTACAAATGACGAACCAGGAGTTCTTCCTGGGCATGGACAGCGAGGTTAGGCAGAAGCTGCCTATCCCCGTCCTTAGCGAGCTGCGCAATGCCCTGCGCGACAACGGGCGCACCTTCGGCTGGTTCGACAACCACATCCGCACCAACACCAAGAAGTACGGCCGCGAGGACACCCGTCAGGTGCTGCGGGGGCTGTTTCACAAGAGCTCAGCAGCGCTGGTGGAGGACGTGCTACTCGCGTACGCGCCCGTCTTCGAGCGCGAGTGAGTGGGGACACGGCAATTAGGAATGACGCTCTCTTGCAATCTGTGATTTGCAAAGAGTGCGATTTGACTAGGTCAACACAACATTCCTTGCAATTCTTGCACACAGGGCCGACGGTGATGGTGATGATGAGCGGGAGAACAAGCGGCAGAAGAAGTTGACGGCGGAGGAGCGGTGGACAGAGGAGATTGAGGAGGCGAAGAAGAAGGCGCCCGCGGTAGTCAAGGCTGACGGCCGCTTCCTGGGGCTGTGGCACCGACACATCCGGCGCTACCCTAAGAGCTCCTGGTTATGCCAGTCGCTGAGCCTCGTGTAAGCACTAGTGCCTCTGGCCGGCCAGGGAAATATGCGGTTTGTCACCCACTACCGCTTGCCACTCGCATAGAGAACACTCCCCTTTTACCACACCCAATGGTTGTGCGTTGGCACCCCGTGCTAATGCTGTCTGGTTGCAGGTACAGCAGCGCTGGCCTCAAGTGGAGCGACATGAACTTTGCACTGGTGGAGAAGAAGCCAAAGGAGGGCAGCCAGTACGACACCGACGCGCTGGTGCGCGGGTGGGCGTCCCCGGTCATTGACGAGCTGTGCAAGCAGCCGGGACTGGGCTCCAGCTTCCTGGAGATGAATCCCGAGGAGCCGCTGGCGGCGGCAGTGTGGCTGCGGCTCAAGGAGCAGATCCAGCAGTACATGGAGAACAACGCGGCCGGTGAGCGGACGTCCTTCCTGCGTGCTGCTTGAGTTGTCTGCTATGAGCCACGTGTGCTCTTTCTCCAGAATTGTGACTGGAGTGTCTTGCTGCTGTCATATTACAATGTGTGCAGAGTGCAAGTGGCGGAAGAAGGGCCTTGAGCCCTTCGAGCCGCTGGTCGACGCCAACACGGCCACCAACGAAAACGACAAGTACCGGCGGCGGAAGGACAACGCGACGGCGCTGTACAACAAGTGGTGGACCTTCAACCGCAGCAAGAACCCGCCGCTGATGGCACGCATGTACAACATGGCCACTGGCGCCGCCACTGGCACACACACGCCTCTGCCAGCCCTGGCCGGCGCGCCGACTCCACCCGCGGGTGAGCACGCACACAACCTCAGATGCACGTGCTATCCTATGCGTTTATTGATTTTGTCTTGGGCAGGAGTACTTACATGTCCTGCAATCCTGCTGCAGGGGCAGCGACCGCCGCTGGCCGAGAGCAGCACACGGCAGCTGACGGTGCTGGCCAGCAGCAGCACGCAGCAGGGGACGCGGCGGCGGCGGCTGCCGAGGAGCCGGAGGCTGCCGTGGAGGGGACGGCTGCCGAGGAGCGGGCGGCGACTGTCGCTGCCGAGGAGCGGGCGGCGACTGACGCTGCCGAGGAGCCGGCGGTGACTGGCCCGGAGCAGGTGGAGGCGGTGGGTCGCGGCGGCAGGACACGGCGGGGCCGCCGGCGGACTTGAGGGGCTGCGGGCGACCTTCATCAGCAGCAGGACAATAGTGGTGGCCCGGCAATAAGTAGGCGATATAGGACTCGCTCTGAGGGTGTGACACCATGCACCATGAGTTGAAGCAGTGTCATACTTAATGATTGAGGCGTGAGTTCACTAACTGACTGAATGATGGAGCGGAAGATGTGCAAGGTAGGTAGGTTTGATTGTTTAGGACATGATAGGTGCATGAGTTCAATAACAAACTGAATGACTATGAGCGCCAGATGCGCCAGGTGCCACCTGCACCGTTGAGGTCACTGCCGCAGAGTCCTGTCACATGTGTCACAATGTAGCCACACGATGCGCTCTGCTCCCCAGTGTCCACGCCTGCGTTCTGCCTGCGATCCGCGCTTCAGCACAGGGGGCGGGGTTACTACGCTGTCAGCAGGTTACTACTCCGTGAACAACGATCGTTACCATCTATGTACCTCCCGAGGGGGTAACGATTGTCGTCGAAATGGTTACCCCCTTGGTAACCACCGTTTTGGTGCCATAGGGCACTGCATTTCAGCGCCTGTATACGTCGTGATGTCGCCGGGGGGCGAAGGAGTTTAGTCATAACGGGGTTCGGTTGCTCCCCCATCCGTAGCCATGTGTGTCGAGTGCGCCTTTCTGTTGATACGCTGGCTTCTACTGCTGCTTTAGCTACCGCTGCTCTTGCTGATACTGCATTGTTCGCCAGATCGTGCAGTGGTTGCCCCCTAGTGGCCGCCCTTTCCACTGATGCAAAAGCTTGGGTGGCAGATCTGTTTGCCTGCGCTAGCTGTTCTGTCGCTGTGTGATGCCTTCGCACTGACTCCGTATTGAGTGTATGGATGGAAGTAATCATTGCTGATTTAAAAAGCGGCCACCAATCAATAATTGCTGCTGGGCTGGATGGTATGGTGGCAGCGTTAGTGTCAATCCATTCCTTAAAGTGCTGGCGTAGATCCCCATAATCCATGAAGTATAGCTTACATCGCCTCAAGCCTTTACCTGGTTGATGCTGCATAGCGGCCGAGGGTGAGGGGGCTAGGCGAGATATCACCATTCGGTGATCTGATGGCGCGCCATTCTCCACTCGGCATGAAATCATATTTTTGCTGATAGATGCGGATGCCATAATGCGGTCCAAGCGAGATGCCCCAGCGGAGCTTGCTGTACGGTGAAAATACGTAAAGGAGCGCAATGCTGGATGTAGATGACGAAACACGTCCACTAGACCAGGGCATGCTGACGTAAATTGGCTGGCCGTGATGCTATCAGCTGTACGGGCATCGGGGTTGGTGCAGTCAAGTTGCAGGTCCATGACAAAGTTGAAATCTCCGCAAATAATACTCTGCTTGCCATTGCTCGAAAGGAGGGCTAGCTGTTGCTGGATGAAATTACGTTGGCCTGTTGGGCTGCCAGACGGAAGGTACGTGCATACTAGGTTAAAGCTGTGGCCACCCCATTCCAACGGAAGCTGTAACATCCGGCTGTCCTCTGATATGCTGCATTCTGTCGTGTCTGTTGCTGTAAGCTGCTCTGCAAGCGAGGTTCTGATCAGAATGGCAACTCCCCCAGCTGGGCTTCGGTTCGGCCCTGTACCAGCTGGACCCCAGAAGGAAATGTATTCGCTGCCTCTGATTGCTGACGCTGCTATAAATATCTGTTTTCTGGCTGTGTCGATGCAGTCCGCTGTAACTCGCGTTTCCTGTAGGCAGATAATATCTAGCTGTGCTGCCTCCCAGGATTTCATAAGTGCAATAAGGCGTTTCGCATCAGGGCTTCCACCCCGGTGCGATAGGAGGCCACGTACGTTGTGCGTCGCTATCCGTAGCGGCCGCAGTGACTCACGGCCTTCTTGCCTACGTTTACGCATTATGCCCCAAGGGCCGGGAATTGCGTCTCATCTGAGAGCGCCAGGGCGGGGGGGTCGCCCTCCTCGTCCATGGATGCGTATCCGTTGCTGCTGTTGTCGTCTGCGCCTGTTGCGCTGCCCTCCACCACCAGTTTGATCGGCGGGGGGGTGTTGCCGTTCATCTTGCGGCGGTTCACGCGTGGTGCCTGTGGTGTTCTGTGCTGCGGATCGGGCTCCGTCTGTGGTTGGCTAGTGGTCGCTTCGCCCCCCGCTGCGTGTCCGTCCCCTCTCTGTCTGTTCTTGGCGTTCTCCGCCATCGCAGCTGCTGTTTTAGCTATGGCGCCGCGGTGCCGGCGTTCGCTCCCGTTACCGCTCACCTCCGTGTCGCCCGTGGTGCTGGTGCTAGTGCCCACGCTGGCACTGGTGCCGTTGCCGCCAGCATTGGCGTCAGCACTGGTGCTGGCGCCGGCGGTGGTGTTGGCATTGACGTTTGTGCTGGTGCTTGCGCCCGCGCTGGTGTTGGCGTCACCGCCGTCACCGCCAGCTCCGGTGCTAGCATTGGCGGGGGCGCTGGTGCTGGTGTTGGTGCTCGCGCTGTTGCTGCTGTTGCTGTTGTTGTCCGGGCTCTTCGCCGGGGGGCCGGGGCGGTCGGTCTTCTCCGACTGTGTGGTGCTGCCGCCCGCGGCCGCCTTCACACTGGCCCCGGCTCCACTGGCCGGCTTGCTCGGTGGTACCCTCACTGCGTGCAGGGGCGTGCCGTGCGGGGGGGGCGCCCTTCTCCTCCGGTTTCTTCCCCCCGTCTACGGCTTGTTCCTCTCCCTTCTCTTCCGCCTCCTCCATTTCCTCATCTCCGTCCGCCTGGCTAGTTGTGGGCGCGGGCGGCTGCGGTATCAGCGCTTGCTGGATCTGCGCCTGTGCCTTCGCAGCCTCCTGCAGGTGTGCTGCATACCGCCGCCGCTGCTGCTCCTCCAGCTCCTGCTGCTGCTGCTGTTGCTGTTGTTGCTTCTGCTGCTGTTGCCGCTGCTGCTGCTCTGCGTCCGTGGCGGTGTCGGGGTTGGGCGGCGGCGGCGGCGGCGGCGGCGGCGGCGGCGGCAGCTGCATGTCGCCGCCGTCGTGCTGCTGTCCCGTTCCCTCCACCGCCTCCTCCTCCTTCTTCTCCTCCTTCTTCTCTTCCTCCTCATCATCGCTGGCATAGCGCTCAGTGCGCCAGTCCTCGATGACCTGTTTGGCCTTGGCGACCGCCGGGTTCTTCTCATAGGCGGCCATGTCAAAGCGCGCCACCCCCAGGTTCAGCATTCCGCTGCCGTGCTGCACCTCCCACGTGACGGACTGCCCTCCGGCCTCCATCAGCTTTTCTGCAAGCTCCCCGGGGAGCTCGTAGTCAGCGTCGAAGGTGGCCAGCCAGCTGTCGCCCCGCAGCAGCTGCAGGTGGGGGTCCACCTGCTGCTCGAGGTATATCGGGTTGAGGTCAAGCCCGTCCAGCACAGTCCACGCGCCACCGTGGCCGACGTCGAGGCCGAAGAAGCACAGCGTGAACTGTTTTGACTTGATGGGCATTCTGTCCTGCTGCACCAGCCACTCAAGTGCCGGGACGTTGCGCGTGGCTGGGGCGAGCAGCACCGAGTCCTCATCGACCATGTCCCGCACGAGCTGTTTTGCCCGCTTGGACATCCGGAAGTCCATGATGATGCGCGTTAGCGTTTTCTTCTCCGATGGCTTGCCCGCTTTCAGGACTGCGGGCCACTTCTGCGCCGTGATGTCATCGGGGCCGACGGACGTTCGCACGACCTCTAGTACCGACTTCGCCACCGACGTTTTGAGCTCTCTGATGTACTTTTTTACCACCTCTGGGGGCAGGTCGGTCGTGGTTGTGAAGGTAACATACTCGTTTGGCGCCGGTGGTATGGTTATTGATCCATCGATTTTTGATGCGAGTAAAGGGCGTGGTTTGGATGTTCTGTGCATTTTTCTGCCAGGTAGGGCAGTGGTGGCGAAGGTGGCAAAGGTGGCAAAGGTGGCAAAGTTTGGTTGCTATTGGTTGCTATTGGTTGATATGCCCTAGGCAGCCTGCGTGCTTGTCTAGCGTGACGGTGGGCTGTGTTGCAACTTGGCTTGGCTGACATGATGGCGTGTGCCAGCGCACGCAGCTGTGCACAATGGCCCTCGCTGCCCAAATACAATAATACCAGTGGTGCTGTGCACCGCAGCGGCCTGCCTGGCTGTCGCGCGCGCACCGCAGCGCACCCCCAGCCCTCCCACCCGCCCGGACGCCTCCCCCGACCCCTCCCGACCCCCAGGCGCGTGCCGTACGGTGCCTGGGTGCCGTACAAACCGCCAAAAGGACAGATCGTCACTGAGGGTTCGCACGTGGTCCCCCACCGTACTACTGATTCAGCCCATTCATGCTTATCTTCCCAGTGCTGATGGGATGGGGAGTTTTCATGAAGGTATGAACGATCCATGCCCCTCTGAAGCGCGGCGACGTGACGCTCAGCCGCGGCTGGTCGAGTATGGGTCGCGTGATGTAGGCTAGGCCCTAGCCCTGCTGTGTGAGGTGTGCGCGGCGGCGGGGGCGCAGTGGGCGCGGTGCTGGCGGCGGGGGCGGGGTGTGCGGGTGCGGCTGTGGGGGCGTGGGGGTGGCTGGTGGCCCCCCTTTGCCCTCACAAGCCGACGCGCTCTAGTGAGGTCGTGGATTGCTGGCATACTTGGCTGGCACACTGTCCCTGGCTTGGCGCAGGTGGTGGCAGGTCGGTTGGCGGCGGCGGCGGGGTGGCGGGCGGTACCTTGGTCGCTCGCACTCGTGCGCATCCTCCTTCCCTGGGGGCTAGGGGGGATGCATGGCCCCGAAGCGGCACGCTGCCCGCCCTCCCTGTGCCGCCTGGGCTGCTGTGCCCCATCCATGCGTGGCTGCGACTGCGCTGTGCCAGCGCACGCAGCTGTGCGTGATGCGGGCAGCGCTGGCGCTGCGTGCCTTGCGGCGGCAACACATACCCCCGCCCCCCCCCTCCCACCCCACCTCCCGCCCCTCCGTCCCCCGTGCCCCCCTTGCTGCCCCAACTCCCTCCCACAATGGCCCTCGCTGCCCAAATACAATAATACCAGTGGTGCTGTGCACCGCAGCGGCCTGCCTGGCTGTCGCGCGCGCACCGCAGCGCACCCCCAGCCCTCCCACCCGCCCGGACGCCTCCCCCGACCCCTCCCGACCCCCAGGCGCGTGCCGTACGGTGCCTGGGTGCCGTACAAACCGCCAAAAGGACAGATCGTCACTGAGGGTTCGCACGTGGTCCCCCACCGTACTACTGATTCAGCCCATTCATGCTTATCTTCCCAGTGCTGATGGGATGGGGAGTTTTCATGAAGGTATGAACGATCCATGCCCCTCTGAAGCGCGGCGACGTCACGCTCAGCCGCGGCTGGTCGAGTATGGGTCGCGTGATGTAGGCTAGGCCCTAGCCCTGCTGTGTGAGGTGTGCGCGGCGGCGGGGGCGCAGTGGGCGCGGTGCTGGCGGCGGGGGCGGGGTGTGCGGGTGCGGCTGTGGGGGCGTGGGGGTGGCTGGTGGCCCCCCTTTGCCCTCACAAGCCGACGCGCTCTAGTGAGGTCGTGGATTGCTGGCATACTTGGCTGGCACACTGTCCCTGGCTTGGCGCAGGTGGTGGCAGGTCGGTTGGCGGCGGCGGCGGGGTGGCGGGCGGTACCTTGGTCGCTCGCACTCGTGCGCATCCTCCTTCCCTGGGGGCTAGGGGGGATGCATGGCCCCGAAGCGGCACGCTGCCCGCCCTCCCTGTGCCGCCTGGGCTGCTGTGCCCCATCCATGCGTGGCTGCGACTGCGCTGTGCCAGCGCACGCAGCTGTGCGTGATGCGGGCAGCGCTGGCGCTGCGTGCCTTGCGGCGGCAACACATACCCCCGCCCCCCCCCCTCCCACCCCACCTCCCGCCCCTCCGTCCCCCGTGCCCCCCTTGCTGCCCCAACTCCCTCCCACAATGGCCCTCGCTGCCCAAATACAATAATACCAGTGGTGCTGTGCACCGCAGCGGCCTGCCTGGCTGTCGCGCGCGCACCGCAGCGCACCCCCAGCCCTCCCACCCGCCCGGACGCCTCCCCCGACCCCTCCCGACCCCCAGGCGCGTGCCGTACGGTGCCTGGGTGCCGTACAAACCGCCAAAAGGACAGATCGTCACTGAGGGTTCGCACGTGGTCCCCCACCGTACTACTGATTCAGCCCATTCATGCTTATCTTCCCAGTGCTGATGGGATGGGGAGTTTTCATGAAGGTATGAACGATCCATGCCCCTCTGAAGCGCGGCGACGTCACGCTCAGCCGCGGCTGGTCGAGTATGGGTCGCGTGATGTAGGCTAGGCCCTAGCCCTGCTGTGTGAGGTGTGCGCGGCGGCGGGGGCGCAGTGGGCGCGGTGCTGGCGGCGGGGGCGGGGTGTGCGGGTGCGGCTGTGGGGGCGTGGGGGTGGCTGGTGGCCCCCCTTTGCCCTCACAAGCCGACGCGCTCTAGTGAGGTCGTGGATTGCTGGCATACTTGGCTGGCACACTGTCCCTGGCTTGGCGCAGGTGGTGGCAGGTCGGTTGGCGGCGGCGGCGGGGTGGCGGGCGGTACCTTGGTCGCTCGCACTCGTGCGCATCCTCCTTCCCTGGGGCTAGGGGGGATGCATGGCCCCGAAGCGGCACGCTGCCCGCCCTCCCTGTGCCGCCTGGGCTGCTGTGCCCCATCCATGCGTGGCTGCGACTGCGCTGTGCCAGCGCACGCAGCTGTGCGTGATGCGGGCAGCGCTGGCGCTGCGTGCCTTGCGGCGGCAACACATACCCCCGCCCCCCCCCTCCCACCCCACCTCCCGCCCCTCCGTCCCCCGTGCCCCCCTTGCTGCCCCAACTCCCTCCCACAATGGCCCTCGCTGCCCAAATACAATAATACCAGTGGTGCTGTGCACCGCAGCGGCCTGCCTGGCTGTCGCGCGCGCACCGCAGCGCACCCCCAGCCCTCCCACCCGCCCGGACGCCTCCCCCGACCCCTCCCGACCCCCAGGCGCGTGCCGTACGGTGCCTGGGTGCCGTACAAACCGCCAAAAGGACAGATCGTCACTGAGGGTTCGCACGTGGTCCCCCACCGTACTACTGATTCAGCCCATTCATGCTTATCTTCCCAGTGCTGATGGGATGGGGAGTTTTCATGAAGGTATGAACGATCCATGCCCCTCTGAAGCGCGGCGACGTCACGCTCAGCCGCGGCTGGTCGAGTATGGGTCGCGTGATGTAGGCTAGGCCCTAGCCCTGCTGTGTGAGGTGTGCGCGGCGGCGGGGGCGCAGTGGGCGCGGTGCTGGCGGCGGGGGCGGGGTGTGCGGGTGCGGCTGTGGGGGCGTGGGGGTGGCTGGTGGCCCCCCTTTGCCCTCACAAGCCGACGCGCTCTAGTGAGGTCGTGGATTGCTGGCATACTTGGCTGGCACACTGTCCCTGGCTTGGCGCAGGTGGTGGCAGGTCGGTTGGCGGCGGCGGCGGGGTGGCGGGCGGTACCTTGGTCGCTCGCACTCGTGCGCATCCTCCTTCCCTGGGGGCTAGGGGGGATGCATGGCCCCGAAGCGGCACGCTGCCCGCCCTCCCTGTGCCGCCTGGGCTGCTGTGCCCCATCCATGCGTGGCTGCGACTGCGCTGTGCCAGCGCACGCAGCTGTGCGTGATGCGGGCAGCGCTGGCGCTGCGTGCCTTGCGGCGGCAACACATACCCCCGCCCCCCCCCCTCCCACCCCACCTCCCGCCCCTCCGTCCCCCGTGCCCCCCTTGCTGCCCCAACTCCCTCCCACAATGGCCCTCGCTGCCCAAATACAATAATACCAGTGGTGCTGTGCACCGCAGCGGCCTGCCTGGCTGTCGCGCGCGCACCGCAGCGCACCCCCAGCCCTCCCACCCGCCCGGACGCCTCCCCCGACCCCTCCCGACCCCCAGGCGCGTGCCGTACGGTGCCTGGGTGCCGTACAAACCGCCAAAAGGACAGATCGTCACTGAGGGTTCGCACGTGGTCCCCCACCGTACTACTGATTCAGCCCATTCATGCTTATCTTCCCAGTGCTGATGGGATGGGGAGTTTTCATGAAGGTATGAACGATCCATGCCCCTCTGAAGCGCGGCGACGTGACGCTCAGCCGCGGCTGGTCGAGTATGGGTCGCGTGATGTAGGCTAGGCCCTAGCCCTGCTGTGTGAGGTGTGCGCGGCGGCGGGGGCGCAGTGGGCGCGGTGCTGGCGGCGGGGGCGGGGTGTGCGGGTGCGGCTGTGGGGGCGTGGGGGTGGCTGGTGGCCCCCCTTTGCCCTCACAAGCCGACGCGCTCTAGTGAGGTCGTGGATTGCTGGCATACTTGGCTGGCACACTGTCCCTGGCTTGGCGCAGGTGGTGGCAGGTCGGTTGGCGGCGGCGGCGGGGTGGCGGGCGGTACCTTGGTCGCTCGCACTCGTGCGCATCCTCCTTCCCTGGGGGCTAGGGGGGATGCATGGCCCCGAAGCGGCACGCTGCCCGCCCTCCCTGTGCCGCCTGGGCTGCTGTGCCCCATCCATGCGTGGCTGCGACTGCGCTGTGCCAGCGCACGCAGCTGTGCGTGATGCGGGCAGCGCTGGCGCTGCGTGCCTTGCGGCGGCAACACATACCCCCGCCCCCCCCCTCCCACCCCACCTCCCGCCCCTCCGTCCCCGTGCCCCCTTGCTGCCCCAACTCCCTCCCACAATGGCCCTCGCTGCCCAAATACAATAATACCAGTGGTGCTGTGCACCGCAGCGGCCTGCCTGGCTGTCGCGCGCGCACCGCAGCGCACCCCCAGCCCTCCCACCCGCCCGGACGCCTCCCCCGACCCCTCCCGACCCCCAGGCGCGTGCCGTACGGTGCCTGGGTGCCGTACAAACCGCCAAAAGGACAGATCGTCACTGAGGGTTCGCACGTGGTCCCCCACCGTACTACTGATTCAGCCCATTCATGCTTATCTTCCCAGTGCTGATGGGATGGGGAGTTTTCATGAAGGTATGAACGATCCATGCCCCTCTGAATCGCGGCGACGTGACGCTGAGCCGCGGCTGGTCGAGTATGGGTCGCGTGATGTAGGCTAGGCCCTAGCCCTGCTGTGTGAGGTGTGCGCGGCGGCGGGGGGCGCAGTGGGCGCGGTGCTGGCGGCGTGGGCGGGGTGTGCGGGTGCGGCTGTGGGGGCGTGGGGGTGGCTGGTGGCCCCCCTTTGCCCTCACAAGCCGACGCGCTCTAGTGAGGTCGTGGATTGCTGGCATACTTGGCTGGCACACTGTCCCTGGCTTGGCGCAGGTGGTGGCAGGTCGGTTGGCGGCGGCGGCGGGGTGGCGGGCGGTACCTTGGTCGCTCGCACTCGTGCGCATCCTCCTTCCCTGGGGGCTAGGGGGGATGCATGGCCCCGAAGCGGCACGCTGCCCGCCCTCCCTGTGCCGCCTGGGCTGCTGTGCCCCATCCATGCGTGGCTGCGACTGCGCTGTGCCAGCGCACGCAGCTGTGCGTGATGCGGGCAGCGCTGGCGCTGCGTGCCTTGCGGCGGCAACACATACCCCCGCCCCCCCCTCCCACCCCACCTCCCGCCCCTCCGTCCCCCGTGCCCACAATGGCCCTCGCTGCCCAAATACAATAATACCAGTGATGCTGTGCACCGCAGCGGCCTGCCTGGCTGTCGCGCGCGCACCGCAGCGCACCCCCAGCCCTCCCACCCGCCCGGACGCCTCCCCCGACCCCTCCCGACCCCCAGGCGCGTGCCGTACGGTGCCTGGGTGCCGTACAAACCGCCAAAAGGACAGATCGTCACTGAGGGTTCGCACGTGGTCCCCCACCGTACTACTGATTCAGCCCATTCATGCTTATCTTCCCAGTGCTGATGGGATGGGGAGTTTTCATGAAGGTATGAACGATCCATGCCCCTCTGAATCGCGGCGACGTGACGCTGAGCCGCGGCTGGTCGAGTATGGGTCGCGTGATGTAGGCTAGGCCCTAGCCCTGCTGTGTGAGGTGTGCGCGGCGGCGGGGGCGCAGTGGGCGCGGTGCTGGCGGCGTGGGCGGGGTGTGCGGGTGCGGCTGTGGGGGCGTGGGGGTGGCTGGTGGCCCCCCTTTGCCCTCACAAGCCGACGCGCTCTAGTGAGGTCGTGGATTGCTGGCATACTTGGCTGGCACACTGTCCCTGGCTTGGCGCAGGTGGTGGCAGGTCGGTTGGCGGCGGCGGCGGGGTGGCGGGCGGTACCTTGGTCGCTCGCACTCGTGCGCATCCTCCTTCCCTGGGGGCTAGGGGGGATGCATGGCCCCGAAGCGGCACGCTGCCCGCCCTCCCTGTGCCGCCTGGGCTGCTGTGCCCCATCCATGCGTGGCTGCGACTGCGCTGTGCCAGCGCACGCAGCTGTGCGTGATGCGGGCAGCGCTGGCGCTGCGTGCCTTGCGGCGGCAACACATACCCCCGCCCCCCCCCTCCCACCCCACCTCCCGCCCCTCCGTCCCCCGTGCCCACAATGGCCCTCGCTGCCCAAATACAATAATACCAGTGATGCTGTGCACCGCAGCGGCCTGCCTGGCTGTCGCGCGCGCACCGCAGCGCACCCCCAGCCCTCCCACCCGCCCGGACGCCTCCCCCGACCCCTCCCGACCCCCAGGCGCGTGCCGTACGGTGCCTGGGTGCCGTACAAACCGCCAAAAGGACAGATCGTCACTGAGGGTTCGCACGTGGTCCCCCACCGTACTACTGATTCAGCCCATTCATGCTTATCTTCCCAGTGCTGATGGGATGGGGAGTTTTCATGAAGGTATGAACGATCCATGCCCCTCTGAATCGCGGCGACGTGACGCTGAGCCGCGGCTGGTCGAGTATGGGTCGCGTGATGTAGGCTAGGCCCTAGCCCTGCTGTGTGAGGTGTGCGCGGCGGCGGGGGCGCAGTGGGCGCGGTGCTGGCGGCGTGGGCGGGGTGTGCGGGTGCGGCTGTGGGGGCGTGGGGGTGGCTGGTGGCCCCCCTTTGCCCTCACAAGCCGACGCGCTCTAGTGAGGTCGTGGATTGCTGGCATACTTGGCTGGCACACTGTCCCTGGCTTGGCGCAGGTGGTGGCAGGTCGGTTGGCGGCGGCGGCGGGGTGGCGGGCGGTACCTTGGTCGCTCGCACTCGTGCGCATCCTCCTTCCCTGGGGGCTAGGGGGGATGCATGGCCCCGAAGCGGCACGCTGCCCGCCCTCCCTGTGCCGCCTGGGCTGCTGTGCCCCATCCATGCGTGGCTGCGACTGCGCTGTGCCAGCGCACGCAGCTGTGCGTGATGCGGGCAGCGCTGGCGCTGCGTGCCTTGCGGCGGCAACACATACCCCCGCCCCCCCCTCCCACCCCACCTCCCGCCCCTCCGTCCCCCGTGCCCACAATGGCCCTCGCTGCCCAAATACAATAATACCAGTGATGCTGTGCACCGCAGCGGCCTGCCTGGCTGTCGCGCGCGCACCGCAGCGCACCCCCAGCCCTCCCACCCGCCCGGACGCCTCCCCCGACCCCTCCCGACCCCCAGGCGCGTGCCGTACGGTGCCTGGGTGCCGTACAAACCGCCAAAAGGACAGATCGTCACTGAGGGTTCGCACGTGGTCCCCCACCGTACTACTGATTCAGCCCATTCATGCTTATCTTCCCAGTGCTGATGGGATGGGGAGTTTTCATGAAGGTATGAACGATCCATGCCCCTCTGAATCGCGGCGACGTGACGCTGAGCCGCGGCTGGTCGAGTATGGGTCGCGTGATGTAGGCTAGGCCCTAGCCCTGCTGTGTGAGGTGTGCGCGGCGGCGGGGGCGCAGTGGGCGCGGTGCTGGCGGCGTGGGCGGGGTGTGCGGGTGCGGCTGTGGGGGCGTGGGGGTGGCTGGTGGCCCCCCTTTGCCCTCACAAGCCGACGCGCTCTAGTGAGGTCGTGGATTGCTGGCATACTTGGCTGGCACACTGTCCCTGGCTTGGCGCAGGTGGTGGCAGGTCGGTTGGCGGCGGCGGCGGGGTGGCGGGCGGTACCTTGGTCGCTCGCACTCGTGCGCATCCTCCTTCCCTGGGGGCTAGGGGGGATGCATGGCCCCGAAGCGGCACGCTGCCCGCCCTCCCTGTGCCGCCTGGGCTGCTGTGCCCCATCCATGCGTGGCTGCGACTGCGCTGTGCCAGCGCACGCAGCTGTGCGTGATGCGGGCAGCGCTGGCGCTGCGTGCCTTGCGGCGGCAACACATACCCCCGCCCCCCCCTCCCACCCCACCTCCCGCCCCTCCGTCCCCCGTGCCCACAATGGCCCTCGCTGCCCAAATACAATAATACCAGTGATGCTGTGCACCGCAGCGGCCTGCCTGGCTGTCGCGCGCGCACCGCAGCGCACCCCCAGCCCTCCCACCCGCCCGGACGCCTCCCCCGACCCCTCCCGACCCCCAGGCGCGTGCCGTACGGTGCCTGGGTGCCGTACAAACCGCCAAAAGGACAGATCGTCACTGAGGGTTCGCACGTGGTCCCCCACCGTACTACTGATTCAGCCCATTCATGCTTATCTTCCCAGTGCTGATGGGATGGGGAGTTTTCATGAAGGTATGAACGATCCATGCCCCTCTGAATCGCGGCGACGTGACGCTGAGCCGCGGCTGGTCGAGTATGGGTCGCGTGATGTAGGCTAGGCCCTAGCCCTGCTGTGTGAGGTGTGCGCGGCGGCGGGGGCGCAGTGGGCGCGGTGCTGGCGGCGTGGGCGGGGTGTGCGGGTGCGGCTGTGGGGGCGTGGGGGTGGCTGGTGGCCCCCCTTTGCCCTCACAAGCCGACGCGCTCTAGTGAGGTCGTGGATTGCTGGCATACTTGGCTGGCACACTGTCCCTGGCTTGGCGCAGGTGGTGGCAGGTCGGTTGGCGGCGGCGGCGGGGTGGCGGGCGGTACCTTGGTCGCTCGCACTCGTGCGCATCCTCCTTCCCTGGGGGCTAGGGGGGATGCATGGCCCCGAAGCGGCACGCTGCCCGCCCTCCCTGTGCCGCCTGGGCTGCTGTGCCCCATCCATGCGTGGCTGCGACTGCGCTGTGCCAGCGCACGCAGCTGTGCGTGATGCGGGCAGCGCTGGCGCTGCGTGCCTTGCGGCGGCAACACATACCCCCGCCCCCCCCTCCCACCCCACCTCCCGCCCCTCCGTCCCCCGTGCCCACAATGGCCCTCGCTGCCCAAATACAATAATACCAGTGATGCTGTGCACCGCAGCGGCCTGCCTGGCTGTCGCGCGCGCACCGCAGCGCACCCCCAGCCCTCCCACCCGCCCGGACGCCTCCCCCGACCCCTCCCGACCCCCAGGCGCGTGCCGTACGGTGCCTGGGTGCCGTACAAACCGCCAAAAGGACAGATCGTCACTGAGGGTTCGCACGTGGTCCCCCACCGTACTACTGATTCAGCCCATTCATGCTTATCTTCCCAGTGCTGATGGGATGGGGAGTTTTCATGAAGGTATGAACGATCCATGCCCCTCTGAATCGCGGCGACGTGACGCTGAGCCGCGGCTGGTCGAGTATGGGTCGCGTGATGTAGGCTAGGCCCTAGCCCTGCTGTGTGAGGTGTGCGCGGCGGCGGGGGCGCAGTGGGCGCGGTGCTGGCGGCGTGGGCGGGGTGTGCGGGTGCGGCTGTGGGGGCGTGGGGGTGGCTGGTGGCCCCCCTTTGCCCTCACAAGCCGACGCGCTCTAGTGAGGTCGTGGATTGCTGGCATACTTGGCTGGCACACTGTCCCTGGCTTGGCGCAGGTGGTGGCAGGTCGGTTGGCGGCGGCGGCGGGGTGGCGGGCGGTACCTTGGTCGCTCGCACTCGTGCGCATCCTCCTTCCCTGGGGGCTAGGGGGGATGCATGGCCCCGAAGCGGCACGCTGCCCGCCCTCCCTGTGCCGCCTGGGCTGCTGTGCCCCATCCATGCGTGGCTGCGACTGCGCTGTGCCAGCGCACGCAGCTGTGCGTGATGCGGGCAGCGCTGGCGCTGCGTGCCTTGCGGCGGCAACACATACCCCCGCCCCCCCCTCCCACCCCACCTCCCGCCCCTCCGTCCCCCGTGCCCACAATGGCCCTCGCTGCCCAAATACAATAATACCAGTGATGCTGTGCACCGCAGCGGCCTGCCTGGCTGTCGCGCGCGCACCGCAGCGCACCCCCAGCCCTCCCACCCGCCCGGACGCCTCCCCCGACCCCTCCCGACCCCCAGGCGCGTGCCGTACGGTGCCTGGGTGCCGTACAAACCGCCAAAAGGACAGATCGTCACTGAGGGTTCGCACGTGGTCCCCCACCGTACTACTGATTCAGCCCATTCATGCTTATCTTCCCAGTGCTGATGGGATGGGGAGTTTTCATGAAGGTATGAACGATCCATGCCCCTCTGAATCGCGGCGACGTGACGCTGAGCCGCGGCTGGTCGAGTATGGGTCGCGTGATGTAGGCTAGGCCCTAGCCCTGCTGTGTGAGGTGTGCGCGGCGGCGGGGGCGCAGTGGGCGCGGTGCTGGCGGCGTGGGCGGGGTGTGCGGGTGCGGCTGTGGGGGCGTGGGGGTGGCTGGTGGCCCCCCTTTGCCCTCACAAGCCGACGCGCTCTAGTGAGGTCGTGGATTGCTGGCATACTTGGCTGGCACACTGTCCCTGGCTTGGCGCAGGTGGTGGCAGGTCGGTTGGCGGCGGCGGCGGGGTGGCGGGCGGTACCTTGGTCGCTCGCACTCGTGCGCATCCTCCTTCCCTGGGGGCTAGGGGGGATGCATGGCCCCGAAGCGGCACGCTGCCCGCCCTCCCTGTGCCGCCTGGGCTGCTGTGCCCCATCCATGCGTGGCTGCGACTGCGCTGTGCCAGCGCACGCAGCTGTGCGTGATGCGGGCAGCGCTGGCGCTGCGTGCCTTGCGGCGGCAACACATACCCCCGCCCCCCCCTCCCACCCCACCTCCCGCCCCTCCGTCCCCCGTGCCCACAATGGCCCTCGCTGCCCAAATACAATAATACCAGTGATGCTGTGCACCGCAGCGGCCTGCCTGGCTGTCGCGCGCGCACCGCAGCGCACCCCCAGCCCTCCCACCCGCCCGGACGCCTCCCCCGACCCCTCCCGACCCCCAGGCGCGTGCCGTACGGTGCCTGGGTGCCGTACAAACCGCCAAAAGGACAGATCGTCACTGAGGGTTCGCACGTGGTCCCCCACCGTACTACTGATTCAGCCCATTCATGCTTATCTTCCCAGTGCTGATGGGATGGGGAGTTTTCATGAAGGTATGAACGATCCATGCCCCTCTGAATCGCGGCGACGTGACGCTGAGCCGCGGCTGGTCGAGTATGGGTCGCGTGATGTAGGCTAGGCCCTAGCCCTGCTGTGTGAGGTGTGCGCGGCGGCGGGGGCGCAGTGGGCGCGGTGCTGGCGGCGTGGGCGGGGTGTGCGGGTGCGGCTGTGGGGGCGTGGGGGTGGCTGGTGGCCCCCCTTTGCCCTCACAAGCCGACGCGCTCTAGTGAGGTCGTGGATTGCTGGCATACTTGGCTGGCACACTGTCCCTGGCTTGGCGCAGGTGGTGGCAGGTCGGTTGGCGGCGGCGGCGGGGTGGCGGGCGGTACCTTGGTCGCTCGCACTCGTGCGCATCCTCCTTCCCTGGGGGCTAGGGGGGATGCATGGCCCCGAAGCGGCACGCTGCCCGCCCTCCCTGTGCCGCCTGGGCTGCTGTGCCCCATCCATGCGTGGCTGCGACTGCGCTGTGCCAGCGCACGCAGCTGTGCGTGATGCGGGCAGCGCTGGCGCTGCGTGCCTTGCGGCGGCAACACATACCCCCGCCCCCCCCTCCCACCCCACCTCCCGCCCCTCCGTCCCCCGTGCCCACAATGGCCCTCGCTGCCCAAATACAATAATACCAGTGATGCTGTGCACCGCAGCGGCCTGCCTGGCTGTCGCGCGCGCACCGCAGCGCACCCCCAGCCCTCCCACCCGCCCGGACGCCTCCCCCGACCCCTCCCGACCCCCAGGCGCGTGCCGTACGGTGCCTGGGTGCCGTACAAACCGCCAAAAGGACAGATCGTCACTGAGGGTTCGCACGTGGTCCCCCACCGTACTACTGATTCAGCCCATTCATGCTTATCTTCCCAGTGCTGATGGGATGGGGAGTTTTCATGAAGGTATGAACGATCCATGCCCCTCTGAATCGCGGCGACGTGACGCTGAGCCGCGGCTGGTCGAGTATGGGTCGCGTGATGTAGGCTAGGCCCTAGCCCTGCTGTGTGAGGTGTGCGCGGCGGCGGGGGGCGCAGTGGGCGCGGTGCTGGCGGCGTGGGCGGGGTGTGCGGGTGCGGCTGTGGGGGCGTGGGGGTGGCTGGTGGCCCCCCTTTGCCCTCACAAGCCGACGCGCTCTAGTGAGGTCGTGGATTGCTGGCATACTTGGCTGGCACACTGTCCCTGGCTTGGCGCAGGTGGTGGCAGGTCGGTTGGCGGCGGCGGCGGGGTGGCGGGCGGTACCTTGGTCGCTCGCACTCGTGCGCATCCTCCTTCCCTGGGGGCTAGGGGGGATGCATGGCCCCGAAGCGGCACGCTGCCCGCCCTCCCTGTGCCGCCTGGGCTGCTGTGCCCCATCCATGCGTGGCTGCGACTGCGCTGTGCCAGCGCACGCAGCTGTGCGTGATGCGGGCAGCGCTGGCGCTGCGTGCCTTGCGGCGGCAACACATACCCCCGCCCCCCCCTCCCACCCCACCTCCCGCCCCTCCGTCCCCCGTGCCCACAATGGCCCTCGCTGCCCAAATACAATAATACCAGTGATGCTGTGCACCGCAGCGGCCTGCCTGGCTGTCGCGCGCGCACCGCAGCGCACCCCCAGCCCTCCCACCCGCCCGGACGCCTCCCCCGACCCCTCCCGACCCCCAGGCGCGTGCCGTACGGTGCCTGGGTGCCGTACAAACCGCCAAAAGGACAGATCGTCACTGAGGGTTCGCACGTGGTCCCCCACCGTACTACTGATTCAGCCCATTCATGCTTATCTTCCCAGTGCTGATGGGATGGGGAGTTTTCATGAAGGTATGAACGATCCATGCCCCTCTGAATCGCGGCGACGTGACGCTGAGCCGCGGCTGGTCGAGTATGGGTCGCGTGATGTAGGCTAGGCCCTAGCCCTGCTGTGTGAGGTGTGCGCGGCGGCGGGGGCGCAGTGGGCGCGGTGCTGGCGGCGTGGGCGGGGTGTGCGGGTGCGGCTGTGGGGGCGTGGGGGTGGCTGGTGGCCCCCCTTTGCCCTCACAAGCCGACGCGCTCTAGTGAGGTCGTGGATTGCTGGCATACTTGGCTGGCACACTGTCCCTGGCTTGGCGCAGGTGGTGGCAGGTCGGTTGGCGGCGGCGGCGGGGTGGCGGGCGGTACCTTGGTCGCTCGCACTCGTGCGCATCCTCCTTCCCTGGGGGCTAGGGGGGATGCATGGCCCCGAAGCGGCACGCTGCCCGCCCTCCCTGTGCCGCCTGGGCTGCTGTGCCCCATCCATGCGTGGCTGCGACTGCGCTGTGCCAGCGCACGCAGCTGTGCGTGATGCGGGCAGCGCTGGCGCTGCGTGCCTTGCGGCGGCAACACATACCCCCGCCCCCCCCCTCCCACCCCACCTCCCGCCCCTCCGTCCCCCGTGCCCACAATGGCCCTCGCTGCCCAAATACAATAATACCAGTGATGCTGTGCACCGCAGCGGCCTGCCTGGCTGTCGCGCGCGCACCGCAGCGCACCCCCAGCCCTCCCACCCGCCCGGACGCCTCCCCCGACCCCTCCCGACCCCCAGGCGCGTGCCGTACGGTGCCTGGGTGCCGTACAAACCGCCAAAAGGACAGATCGTCACTGAGGGTTCGCACGTGGTCCCCCACCGTACTACTGATTCAGCCCATTCATGCTTATCTTCCCAGTGCTGATGGGATGGGGAGTTTTCATGAAGGTATGAACGATCCATGCCCCTCTGAATCGCGGCGACGTGACGCTGAGCCGCGGCTGGTCGAGTATGGGTCGCGTGATGTAGGCTAGGCCCTAGCCCTGCTGTGTGAGGTGTGCGCGGCGGCGGGGGCGCAGTGGGCGCGGTGCTGGCGGCGTGGGCGGGGTGTGCGGGTGCGGCTGTGGGGGCGTGGGGGTGGCTGGTGGCCCCCCTTTGCCCTCACAAGCCGACGCGCTCTAGTGAGGTCGTGGATTGCTGGCATACTTGGCTGGCACACTGTCCCTGGCTTGGCGCAGGTGGTGGCAGGTCGGTTGGCGGCGGCGGCGGGGTGGCGGGCGGTACCTTGGTCGCTCGCACTCGTGCGCATCCTCCTTCCCTGGGGGCTAGGGGGGATGCATGGCCCCGAAGCGGCACGCTGCCCGCCCTCCCTGTGCCGCCTGGGCTGCTGTGCCCCATCCATGCGTGGCTGCGACTGCGCTGTGCCAGCGCACGCAGCTGTGCGTGATGCGGGCAGCGCTGGCGCTGCGTGCCTTGCGGCGGCAACACATACCCCCGCCCCCCCCCTCCCACCCCACCTCCCGCCCCTCCGTCCCCCGTGCCCACAATGGCCCTCGCTGCCCAAATACAATAATACCAGTGATGCTGTGCACCGCAGCGGCCTGCCTGGCTGTCGCGCGCGCACCGCAGCGCACCCCCAGCCCTCCCACCCGCCCGGACGCCTCCCCCGACCCCTCCCGACCCCCAGGCGCGTGCCGTACGGTGCCTGGGTGCCGTACAAACCGCCAAAAGGACAGATCGTCACTGAGGGTTCGCACGTGGTCCCCCACCGTACTACTGATTCAGCCCATTCATGCTTATCTTCCCAGTGCTGATGGGATGGGGAGTTTTCATGAAGGTATGAACGATCCATGCCCCTCTGAATCGCGGCGACGTGACGCTGAGCCGCGGCTGGTCGAGTATGGGTCGCGTGATGTAGGCTAGGCCCTAGCCCTGCTGTGTGAGGTGTGCGCGGCGGCGGGGGCGCAGTGGGCGCGGTGCTGGCGGCGTGGGCGGGGTGTGCGGGTGCGGCTGTGGGGGCGTGGGGGTGGCTGGTGGCCCCCCTTTGCCCTCACAAGCCGACGCGCTCTAGTGAGGTCGTGGATTGCTGGCATACTTGGCTGGCACACTGTCCCTGGCTTGGCGCAGGTGGTGGCAGGTCGGTTGGCGGCGGCGGCGGGGTGGCGGGCGGTACCTTGGTCGCTCGCACTCGTGCGCATCCTCCTTCCCTGGGGGCTAGGGGGGATGCATGGCCCCGAAGCGGCACGCTGCCCGCCCTCCCTGTGCCGCCTGGGCTGCTGTGCCCCATCCATGCGTGGCTGCGACTGCGCTGTGCCAGCGCACGCAGCTGTGCGTGATGCGGGCAGCGCTGGCGCTGCGTGCCTTGCGGCGGCAACACATACCCCCGCCCCCCCCTCCCACCCCACCTCCCGCCCCTCCGTCCCCCGTGCCCACAATGGCCCTCGCTGCCCAAATACAATAATACCAGTGATGCTGTGCACCGCAGCGGCCTGCCTGGCTGTCGCGCGCGCACCGCAGCGCACCCCCAGCCCTCCCACCCGCCCGGACGCCTCCCCCGACCCCTCCCGACCCCCAGGCGCGTGCCGTACGGTGCCTGGGTGCCGTACAAACCGCCAAAAGGACAGATCGTCACTGAGGGTTCGCACGTGGTCCCCCACCGTACTACTGATTCAGCCCATTCATGCTTATCTTCCCAGTGCTGATGGGATGGGGAGTTTTCATGAAGGTATGAACGATCCATGCCCCTCTGAATCGCGGCGACGTGACGCTGAGCCGCGGCTGGTCGAGTATGGGTCGCGTGATGTAGGCTAGGCCCTAGCCCTGCTGTGTGAGGTGTGCGCGGCGGCGGGGGCGCAGTGGGCGCGGTGCTGGCGGCGTGGGCGGGGTGTGCGGGTGCGGCTGTGGGGGCGTGGGGGTGGCTGGTGGCCCCCCTTTGCCCTCACAAGCCGACGCGCTCTAGTGAGGTCGTGGATTGCTGGCATACTTGGCTGGCACACTGTCCCTGGCTTGGCGCAGGTGGTGGCAGGTCGGTTGGCGGCGGCGGCGGGGTGGCGGGCGGTACCTTGGTCGCTCGCACTCGTGCGCATCCTCCTTCCCTGGGGGCTAGGGGGGATGCATGGCCCCGAAGCGGCACGCTGCCCGCCCTCCCTGTGCCGCCTGGGCTGCTGTGCCCCATCCATGCGTGGCTGCGACTGCGCTGTGCCAGCGCACGCAGCTGTGCGTGATGCGGGCAGCGCTGGCGCTGCGTGCCTTGCGGCGGCAACACATACCCCCGCCCCCCCCTCCCACCCCACCTCCCGCCCCTCCGTCCCCCGTGCCCACAATGGCCCTCGCTGCCCAAATACAATAATACCAGTGATGCTGTGCACCGCAGCGGCCTGCCTGGCTGTCGCGCGCGCACCGCAGCGCACCCCCAGCCCTCCCACCCGCCCGGACGCCTCCCCCGACCCCTCCCGACCCCCAGGCGCGTGCCGTACGGTGCCTGGGTGCCGTACAAACCGCCAAAAGGACAGATCGTCACTGAGGGTTCGCACGTGGTCCCCCACCGTACTACTGATTCAGCCCATTCATGCTTATCTTCCCAGTGCTGATGGGATGGGGAGTTTTCATGAAGGTATGAACGATCCATGCCCCTCTGAATCGCGGCGACGTGACGCTGAGCCGCGGCTGGTCGAGTATGGGTCGCGTGATGTAGGCTAGGCCCTAGCCCTGCTGTGTGAGGTGTGCGCGGCGGCGGGGGCGCAGTGGGCGCGGTGCTGGCGGCGTGGGCGGGGTGTGCGGGTGCGGCTGTGGGGGCGTGGGGGTGGCTGGTGGCCCCCCTTTGCCCTCACAAGCCGACGCGCTCTAGTGAGGTCGTGGATTGCTGGCATACTTGGCTGGCACACTGTCCCTGGCTTGGCGCAGGTGGTGGCAGGTCGGTTGGCGGCGGCGGCGGGGTGGCGGGCGGTACCTTGGTCGCTCGCACTCGTGCGCATCCTCCTTCCCTGGGGGCTAGGGGGGATGCATGGCCCCGAAGCGGCACGCTGCCCGCCCTCCCTGTGCCGCCTGGGCTGCTGTGCCCCATCCATGCGTGGCTGCGACTGCGCTGTGCCAGCGCACGCAGCTGTGCGTGATGCGGGCAGCGCTGGCGCTGCGTGCCTTGCGGCGGCAACACATACCCCCGCCCCCCCCCTCCCACCCCACCTCCCGCCCCTCCGTCCCCCGTGCCCACAATGGCCCTCGCTGCCCAAATACAATAATACCAGTGATGCTGTGCACCGCAGCGGCCTGCCTGGCTGTCGCGCGCGCACCGCAGCGCACCCCCAGCCCTCCCACCCGCCCGGACGCCTCCCCCGACCCCTCCCGACCCCCAGGCGCGTGCCGTACGGTGCCTGGGTGCCGTACAAACCGCCAAAAGGACAGATCGTCACTGAGGGTTCGCACGTGGTCCCCCACCGTACTACTGATTCAGCCCATTCATGCTTATCTTCCCAGTGCTGATGGGATGGGGAGTTTTCATGAAGGTATGAACGATCCATGCCCCTCTGAATCGCGGCGACGTGACGCTGAGCCGCGGCTGGTCGAGTATGGGTCGCGTGATGTAGGCTAGGCCCTAGCCCTGCTGTGTGAGGTGTGCGCGGCGGCGGGGGCGCAGTGGGCGCGGTGCTGGCGGCGTGGGCGGGGTGTGCGGGTGCGGCTGTGGGGGCGTGGGGGTGGCTGGTGGCCCCCCTTTGCCCTCACAAGCCGACGCGCTCTAGTGAGGTCGTGGATTGCTGGCATACTTGGCTGGCACACTGTCCCTGGCTTGGCGCAGGTGGTGGCAGGTCGGTTGGCGGCGGCGGCGGGGTGGCGGGCGGTACCTTGGTCGCTCGCACTCGTGCGCATCCTCCTTCCCTGGGGGCTAGGGGGGATGCATGGCCCCGAAGCGGCACGCTGCCCGCCCTCCCTGTGCCGCCTGGGCTGCTGTGCCCCATCCATGCGTGGCTGCGACTGCGCTGTGCCAGCGCACGCAGCTGTGCGTGATGCGGGCAGCGCTGGCGCTGCGTGCCTTGCGGCGGCAACACATACCCCCGCCCCCCCCCTCCCACCCCACCTCCCGCCCCTCCGTCCCCCGTGCCCACAATGGCCCTCGCTGCCCAAATACAATAATACCAGTGATGCTGTGCACCGCAGCGGCCTGCCTGGCTGTCGCGCGCGCACCGCAGCGCACCCCCAGCCCTCCCACCCGCCCGGACGCCTCCCCCGACCCCTCCCGACCCCCAGGCGCGTGCCGTACGGTGCCTGGGTGCCGTACAAACCGCCAAAAGGACAGATCGTCACTGAGGGTTCGCACGTGGTCCCCCACCGTACTACTGATTCAGCCCATTCATGCTTATCTTCCCAGTGCTGATGGGATGGGGAGTTTTCATGAAGGTATGAACGATCCATGCCCCTCTGAATCGCGGCGACGTGACGCTGAGCCGCGGCTGGTCGAGTATGGGTCGCGTGATGTAGGCTAGGCCCTAGCCCTGCTGTGTGAGGTGTGCGCGGCGGCGGGGGCGCAGTGGGCGCGGTGCTGGCGGCGTGGGCGGGGTGTGCGGGTGCGGCTGTGGGGGCGTGGGGGTGGCTGGTGGCCCCCCTTTGCCCTCACAAGCCGACGCGCTCTAGTGAGGTCGTGGATTGCTGGCATACTTGGCTGGCACACTGTCCCTGGCTTGGCGCAGGTGGTGGCAGGTCGGTTGGCGGCGGCGGCGGGGTGGCGGGCGGTACCTTGGTCGCTCGCACTCGTGCGCATCCTCCTTCCCTGGGGGCTAGGGGGGATGCATGGCCCCGAAGCGGCACGCTGCCCGCCCTCCCTGTGCCGCCTGGGCTGCTGTGCCCCATCCATGCGTGGCTGCGACTGCGCTGTGCCAGCGCACGCAGCTGTGCGTGATGCGGGCAGCGCTGGCGCTGCGTGCCTTGCGGCGGCAACACATACCCCCGCCCCCCCCTCCCACCCCACCTCCCGCCCCTCCGTCCCCCGTGCCCACAATGGCCCTCGCTGCCCAAATACAATAATACCAGTGATGCTGTGCACCGCAGCGGCCTGCCTGGCTGTCGCGCGCGCACCGCAGCGCACCCCCAGCCCTCCCACCCGCCCGGACGCCTCCCCCGACCCCTCCCGACCCCCAGGCGCGTGCCGTACGGTGCCTGGGTGCCGTACAAACCGCCAAAAGGACAGATCGTCACTGAGGGTTCGCACGTGGTCCCCCACCGTACTACTGATTCAGCCCATTCATGCTTATCTTCCCAGTGCTGATGGGATGGGGAGTTTTCATGAAGGTATGAACGATCCATGCCCCTCTGAATCGCGGCGACGTGACGCTGAGCCGCGGCTGGTCGAGTATGGGTCGCGTGATGTAGGCTAGGCCCTAGCCCTGCTGTGTGAGGTGTGCGCGGCGGCGGGGGCGCAGTGGGCGCGGTGCTGGCGGCGTGGGCGGGGTGTGCGGGTGCGGCTGTGGGGGCGTGGGGGTGGCTGGTGGCCCCCCTTTGCCCTCACAAGCCGACGCGCTCTAGTGAGGTCGTGGATTGCTGGCATACTTGGCTGGCACACTGTCCCTGGCTTGGCGCAGGTGGTGGCAGGTCGGTTGGCGGCGGCGGCGGGGTGGCGGGCGGTACCTTGGTCGCTCGCACTCGTGCGCATCCTCCTTCCCTGGGGGCTAGGGGGGATGCATGGCCCCGAAGCGGCACGCTGCCCGCCCTCCCTGTGCCGCCTGGGCTGCTGTGCCCCATCCATGCGTGGCTGCGACTGCGCTGTGCCAGCGCACGCAGCTGTGCGTGATGCGGGCAGCGCTGGCGCTGCGTGCCTTGCGGCGGCAACACATACCCCCGCCCCCCCCTCCCACCCCACCTCCCGCCCCTCCGTCCCCCGTGCCCACAATGGCCCTCGCTGCCCAAATACAATAATACCAGTGATGCTGTGCACCGCAGCGGCCTGCCTGGCTGTCGCGCGCGCACCGCAGCGCACCCCCAGCCCTCCCACCCGCCCGGACGCCTCCCCCGACCCCTCCCGACCCCCAGGCGCGTGCCGTACGGTGCCTGGGTGCCGTACAAACCGCCAAAAGGACAGATCGTCACTGAGGGTTCGCACGTGGTCCCCCACCGTACTACTGATTCAGCCCATTCATGCTTATCTTCCCAGTGCTGATGGGATGGGGAGTTTTCATGAAGGTATGAACGATCCATGCCCCTCTGAATCGCGGCGACGTGACGCTGAGCCGCGGCTGGTCGAGTATGGGTCGCGTGATGTAGGCTAGGCCCTAGCCCTGCTGTGTGAGGTGTGCGCGGCGGCGGGGGCGCAGTGGGCGCGGTGCTGGCGGCGTGGGCGGGGGTGTGCGGGTGCGGCTGTGGGGGCGTGGGGGTGGCTGGTGGCCCCCCTTTGCCCTCACAAGCCGACGCGCTCTAGTGAGGTCGTGGATTGCTGGCATACTTGGCTGGCACACTGTCCCTGGCTTGGCGCAGGTGGTGGCAGGTCGGTTGGCGGCGGCGGCGGGATGCAATCTATCATGTCCTTGTACGCGCAGTTGGCGTTGGTGCGCCTGATGCGATGCATGTTGGAGCTGGTCGATCATCCACGATATGGTCTTGAAGTCGAAGGGCTCACCGCGCTGCGCGGCGGTCAGGTTCGAAGGCACGGAGTCAGCCATGTCGTCGTCGTAGGTGTCTTGGATAGCTGCACCGGGGACGAGAGGGCTGGGAACAGGGGTGACAGGAGGAGGCGGAGGCGGAGTGGGAGAGGGAGGCGGAGGCGGAGTAACAGAAGGAGGCGGAGGCGGAGTGGCAGAGGGAGGCGGAGGCGGAGTGGCAGAGGGAGGCGGAGGCGGCGCAGGGGTCTGAGCAGTCGCAGCGGTTGCTGCTGCTGTCGCACCGCTAGCACCTGATCCGCTCGCAGACGCCGCACTACCACCAAGGTCCGCACCTGGGTCGCCGCCACTCACACTGCTCTCTACTGCTAGTGCTGTCGGGTCCGTAGGCTTAGCTGCACGCTGCACCGTAGGCACCAAGGCAGTCTGCGCCGCAGGGTTGGCACTACCCGACGCACCGCCACTCACGTACGCAAAGGCCGCGCTCGCAACGCTGGCTGCCGCACCCCCACCTGCTCGTGCGAGTGAAGAGAGAAGCCGGCGTGGCGAGAGAAGAGCAGCCGAAGTCGCTTCTTGCTGCCTGGATGGCGACCCTTGCCGAGACGCCGAAGGAGAACCAGCAGGGGTGGCCTGCCGCGACGTTCGAGGCGTGGCGGACTTGCTGTTCACCTTGCTGGAAGGCGCTGAGCCGCTGTTGTAGATTCTGCCGGAGCGGGTCGTACGGTTGGCTCCAGGTAACGGCGCCTCTGTCTCACGCTCAGATAGAACGGGCGAGAGGATGGGCAGAGGCAACCGTGAGTTGTTCTGTGCCAGTTGACAATGCTGGGGCCCCTAGCGGGCAACAAGGCAGATGAAATGCGCTGCTGGAAGCTGCCAACCAAGAGCAGAGTGGCGTAGGCTACGAGCGCTTACTGCACAATGATCTGCTGACAAGACGATGCAGGAATAAACACCAGATACCAAAGACTGAAGCCCAAGTAATAACACGCTGCTTAAGCTGGGGATGACGCAGGCGTAGCCCGTAGCCGTAGCCCCCTTAATAGATCACGTTGCCCGACGTTGCTGCCTCCAGACCAGCCCACACGCAAGACTTACTGGCTCCGTGACGCACTGTCACGCAATGAAGGAGCCGCGGTGCCTGAGGAAGGACTCCGCTTAGTCGGCGGCGTGGCGGGCGGGGGAGCGAGGGCGGAAGAGGGGGTACGAACCGGGGTGCCGGACACCTGGGCAGGCCTGCTCCTCGTAGTTGTCCCGAACGGCGCGGAGCACGCGGCAGTCGGAGGAGGAGTGCGTGGCGAACTTGCCGTGCACCAGGCAGCCGTAGATGCGCTCGACCTTGACGGGGGCGCGCCACGTGGTGCAGTCGTCGTACGAGGGCGACACCAGAGCGCGTTGGTAGTTGTCGGGGTTGTCAGCCACCGGCTCACGGGCAAGAACGTTGGCGGGCACGCCGTACCGCTGCAGGGGCGCACCGGCGCGGGGAGGCGGAGGCGGAATGGGGCTGCGGGAGCGGGCACGGCGGCACGGCGGCACGGCGGTACGTGGACGACGCTCGGCCGGTCCGGCCGGCTGCTCACGAGCGATAAGGGTGTCCAGCGAGTTGGTGAGCAGCTCCTCAACACGCGAAGACGACGATGACGAGAAGTACGTGAATGGATTGCGACGGTTGTTGCGACTCGAGTTGCCAGCGAGGTCGCGCTGATGACGGTTGCTCACTGCAAGCTCAAACGGGCACAGAGAAGAGAGCGAGAGAAACTCTTAGCGCAGAAAAGCAAGATGGCCAGTCAAGTCTGCTGCGAGAAGGTGTTTCCGTGCCGCTGCTCTGATGCTCGTTGAAGACGATAGTAGACAGATGACGTTGCGACAAATTGCCCAAGTAAAATCCACGAGCTGGCCTAAAGTGGAGAGTCGATTGTCGACAGCCCGGACACTTCAGAGCACGGAGCCCGCGAACGTGGGGACGGACCCCAAACTCCAGCTATATTGGAACCCTGTCTTACTTGAAGCGAGCAAGGTCTCGCGAAGGCGTAGACGGGCGATAGCGGGGGATGATGGGCGAATGCGGACTCGAAAAACTGCGAGGACGCGCGAAGCCTTGGGCTCCGCGGTCTTGCTTCGTGCTGGGATTCACACGACTGCTGTCCTCGTAGCAGGCGTGGAGCGAGAGAAGCGACACAGTTGGTAGACTTGCGTGTTGCAGCACACGCACCGGAGACAAGCGCCAGCAGGCGCTCTTGCACTAGTTTGCTTAGGGTTTGCGTTGGTCTTGCAATAGAAATGCAGCACACACAGGCTGTATATGTGAGCACGAAGCAAGACGGGGCTTGCGTTCGTGCCAAGCGCTTAAGACGCCGCTCCAGCTGTACTGCAGGGGCACACGCCCATGGCAAGTTTGCTACCACGCGTGCCAACGCTCCCACCTCAGCTCAGCAGAAAGACGACATCACAATGATTATGCATGCGTGAGGCGCGCTTGTGCGCGTAATCAGGCAAAGTGCACACGCTGACAGACACAGCCAACGCACATCTGCGTAGGCAGGCGCTCACGTCGTGACGCACTCTCAAACCGAAACAGTGTTGCACAACAACTCATAAAATGCACAGGCGCGTGGAGCGCGCCACCTATTCCTCCGTTACCGCCCTGCGGCACGGTTTCCCCCGCCGTAACCCTGAAACTGAACGTACGCCCTTTCGTCCCCACGCTGTCTTCGACACCCGTCCCTTGCCGGGTCCGGTAACGCCGTGGCGCGTGACAGGCCTCGGCATTGGAGGACCTTGCGAGTACGGCACCCCGCCTCTCTCGCATGGGGCGTGCGTGTGGGAGGCTTCTCCCACGTTCGGCCGCGCCCTGCGTAGGTCACATGTGTAGCAGTGTAGGTACGCTCGTACTCGTAGGTATCGTGCAGTGCGTGATTGGATTGGATTGGACGCTTCACCGCTTGGTGCGCGCATGCTCCCAGTGGCGGGTTCCTCCACTTCAGTTTGAAAGCGATTCGGTAACGCTGCTTCTCCCACTGGCAGTCCAACTTGTTCCAGCGTGCAGGAGAGTGCGTGAGAGTGCTGACGTGTGTACACGGTTCACGCAGAGGCGCCGGGGATGCGAAGTGCTTTCGAAACGCGAACGCGAATATGCGTAAACATGTGTCGTTGTAGGCGCTAGCACGCATAGAAGGCCGGTAAGCAAGACTCAGACAAAGCAGGCATGTTACCTCGTCCAGACGGTAAATTCCACGGGCGATGGAGGAGCGCCGCTGACCCATCACTGATATAACCAGGTTGTGATGGCTGGGCTGTCGGACGACGGCTGGGGCTGGCGGGGAGCGGAGCATTGGGGCGCGCGGCATCCGAAACCAACCTGGAAGCGCCAGCGCCACCGGCGCCCAGCAGCACATGCAAGGGAGGGAGTGAATGGAGGCGTAAGAAACGAAAGAAAGAAGCGGGTCCGACAGCACGGAACAAAGCAGCACACAAGTAACGGCGAGCTGGGCGGGCGGCTGTCGCTGCGGTTGGGTCTGGCGCGGGCTGGGACGAAACTACCAAGGTGGAAAGGAAGGCAAGGATGAAAACGGTGAGGCTGAAAGGAGTGTGGCATGGCAAGTACTGCAAACCGGTGGCCGCGGAAACTTTAAGACAGCGCAGTGGCTGCATGGCTCATCCCGGCGGTACTGCATGCGGCATGGGCCCAGATGGGCGTGATGCAAAGTGGCGCGCGCGGTCCCGCGACAGCGGGCCGCCATGCGGGATACCAGGCGGCGAGGAACACGCAGCCAGACACCAAGACAAGCCCCAGATCAGGTCACAACCCCGCAACAAGACATAACAGGACAACCGACGGGGCGGACCGCAGTGCGGTTCCCCACACCCGTCGAACGGACCGGCGGCTGCACCGGGTAGCAGCGCCGGCCGGGTGTGGGATACCATGGCGTGCATGCATGCGTATGAGGGTTATGCGGATGACCACCGCCACCCCCAGATCGGCCGGTAGCGCCGGTGGCTTCATCAGGAATGGGCATGGGATGGGAATGACCGCCGCCGCGCACGCTCGGGGATGGCGTTGTACAGCCCTGCAGTGCGGGGGGTTCTATCAACCGGCGAGGGGGTGGACGTAAAGCCGCATGGTCTTACCGGCAGCGCGAGTGTGCACGCACGCGCTAGCAATGAGGCAAGCGTGTAAGGTGCTGTTGCGTGCTTTTTAGGGGGGCGCATTCGAGGGGTATGCGGTGGTAAGGCCATGACGCGAGAGTTGGCATGCCCCGATGGTGACAGGTGATATCCCGCACCCAGTACTTGCATCCAAGCTCGCATCCAAGTCATCCAAGCCATGGCTGTGCGGCCGCGAATGGCATGCGGGCACTTCAGAAAACAAAATGCGGGCAAGGGGCTGGGTAAGGCCGTTAGGGCAGGGTGGTAAGCCCCGGGGCCCGGACAAGCCCCTTGCGCCAGGTGTTCAGCTGCACTGCACGGACTGCCGCGCAGCCACGCAGCTGCACTGCACGCGTGTTCAGCTGCACTGCACGCACTGCCACCCGGGCCGTGGAGCAATCAGTGAAGAAAGGGCCTTGCACTTCTCATCTTCCGCCTCTAGAAGGGTACTGTCCCGGGTGCATGTTGGTGGCAGGCATTCGTGTCATGTCAGCAGGAGAGACATACACAGGCGGCAGCGCAACATGGGTGAAGTGGCACAAGCGGCAGACATCCAGCTGGGGAGGGACTGGGAGACCAGCTGGGAGACACGCGAGGCCGCAGCGCGCTCGCGTGGCGCCGGCTGCATGGCCGCGCGTGCCCACCACACCACCGTCAGGCGCGCCCTTTAACGTTGCAACCTTATTTCAGAGAAGCCATTGTTCGGCTTTGCAACGCAAGCCTTGCTCTCATGCTAGGCTTCGGAGCGCAAGACCGGGCGCGACGCACCTGTCTCGGTGCCGCTTGCGACCTGCAAACGCTTCGCATGCATGTGCATTTGGAATTGCACAACGAGCAAGCGCGTTGCAATTGGCGCCATGCAAGGGACCTCGCATTGGTGACTTTTGCGCGAGCTCGTTTGCAAGCCTGTGCTAGCCTGATTGTTGCTGCATTACTGGAAATACTTGATCGCAGCGGGGTTGGAGTCAAAGGCGCGCGTATGAGAAAATCCAACTTAACCGATTCAACTTCCTCAGTTTCTCCAACGAGCATTTCAGGCTCAATTTTCCATACTCGAGTCGCTTTTAATTTGTAATTACCAGCACCAGTCATACATCGTTACAGGCACGTACAAAAATGCCGCGCGCTCCCTTCTCCCGCTCGGTCGCGACGCAAATTGCATCGGCGCTGGAGGCCAACCTGACCCAGGCCTCCGAGCCCGTGACGCAGCAGCTGTGGAATGCCGCTCGACCCCGCATGATGTCCACCATCGCGCGCGTCGAGGGCTCCAGCCTGCTGCGACTTGTCGCCCGCGGTTCGGGCCGCTCCTCCGTGCTCCAGCCCTGCACCTGCGGCAAGGTGCTGTGCCCCGGCCACGCCCGCTCCATGTCGACTGCGTCGTCGGCGCCTCACGTGCAGCTGCCTGGGCCATTGATGAGCGCGCCCCCGGCCTGGCCGAGCGCCTGGCCGAGGTGACCAAGAGCTTCCCCAGCGCCCTGTCCGTGGATGACTTCATGGCGCGTGTGGAGGTGGCCCTGGCGGGCTACGGCTTCACTGGCGATAACTCCATTGGTGAGCAGAGCGGGGCTACGGACGCGCATGCGTTGGCTGTTGGGCTATGTGTGTCTGGCGCATGCACGTGCTTCTGGATCTGGTGGCTGCTCCCCTAGCTGACCAAACCGACTTGCCTTCTTACGCTGCTGGGTCCGTCCTGCCTTGTTTGCTTCAATGCGTTTGCTTACGTCCTGCCTTGTTCGCGTTTGCTTACAGCCATGACCAACCTGTGCCGCGATGAGTCGGTCCTCATCCTGGAGGACAAGATTGAGTCCGCCTTCGGCTCGTGCTTCAGCACCCACGGCTTGGGCGGCGTGCTGACCTGTGGTGTGATTGGCATGAAGGCCGGCCTCTCGCACTCGCCCGTGGTCGGGGTGAGTTGCTGCACGCTGGGGCTTGGTGGGGTTGTGAATACCATCCCAATCTAAACCAAGCTGGGGCTGATGAGGCTAGTCTACAGCTTCTACGATTGGACACATTGCCGATGATGTGTGCGGGCAGTCGCCTACGCAGCTTGGGTCTTTGGCACGCACCCTGACGCGCGTGCTTCCCGTTGCCCTTCCTCTGTCTCCCCCTTAGGGCAAGGAGCGCTACGTGTTCTTCTCCTTCCCCCACATCGCCATCGACAGCAACGGCAAGGTCGGCGCCGTCAGCCGCCCCAACCGCCCCGGCGCCAGCGCGGGCCTGCGGTGCCCTGATTGCGGTGAGTCTCAATCAGTGTCCGCGGGGGTCTCGAGGCGGAGAGGGCAAAGTGTGCCGCAAGCGCTCGCACTGTGCGCCCTTGTGCTTGCTTATTTGTTACGCGCATTGGTTGCTTGTCTGTCTATGCACCCTCTTGATGTGTGTCCTGCTTTCTCCACACCCGCAGTGCATGGGCGACCTGAAGCGCGACGGCTTGGAGGTCAACTGCAAGCAGCCCGGCGTGCACGACCCCCTGGAGCCTGAGTACTCGATCCTGAAGCAGCGCATTGCCCGCCGCCTGGCTTACGAGAAGATCAACCCCCTGGACTGCTCTCTGGTGGACATGACCAAGGCCGCTGAGCGCGTCATCTCCGCGGTACGTGCTTGCAAGCCTGGTGACCTCTGGGTACGTGTGCATTGTGACACAGCAGTGCGACAACTGCAGCTCCGGCCCTCCGTAGCTCCAACCCCACCGCCCGGCTTAACTTCTCTGCGTTGTCCTTACGTGTGCCACCCCCAGGACCTGGAGTATCTGATCTCCAAGGCCGTAGACCCCAGAAGGCCGACTACGCCGTAATCACCGGCGTGCAGATCCACAACTGGGCTGCCGACCTGAACAACACCGACGTGCCTTCGCTGGAGTTCGTGGGCGTGGGCAAGAGCTACGTGGTGGTGAACGGCGAGGAAGGTCCACCTTGACCTGGAAAAGGTGCCGGTGAGTAAGCAGTGTGCGTACCGGCGAGAATGGGGGCCGGCGTAGGGTCGGTGAGGTGATGTGTGTTCGCGTTGTTACGGGGTTCTGCGCCGTGTGCTTTGCTTACCGGTATGTGCATTGGGAGCTGTGGCTCAGTCTCTGACTCGTCCACGCCGTTGCGTTCCTCTACCCTGCAGGCTCTGTCGCCGCGCCAGATGCAGATCCTGGCCTCCGCCAGCCCCGCCGAGGGCAAGGCAGCCACCGCCGCCTCCACCGGCAAGCTTAGGTGCAGGAGATCCCGCGCGAGTACCTGATGAGGCGCCTGGGCTGGTGCCATGAGCCGTAGCCACACGGGACGGCCGCCGCGCCCGCCTGGGGCAGCTACGTGGAGAAGTCATACACCGACCCCCACTACGGCGCGCCCCAGATGGACAGCCACTAAGAGCGACGCGGCAGCAGTGTGCCCCACGGTCTATGTACAGGTTCCCTGGTTTTAACCACGTGGCTCGACACGCAATTTAGACGTTTGGCGCGCAGATATTGATTCTTTCGACAGCCTCTCGGGGCTGCGGTGCTAATGATTTTATATGGATGGGGCTACCACGCCCCCCCAATGCAAATGATTTTATGTGGATAGGCTCCCCCACCGCATGGCAAGATAGAACCGCTGCCATGTCGTGGGTTACCTAGCCGTGTGGGGATACATACATAGATCGAGAGGAGATAGCCTTTAGGCAGGAGAGTTGGAGTGAGCGGCATGCAATGTAGGCTAGGCTATATATAGGTAGGGACTTCACCTGAAGCTCGACGAATTGTGTATGCTGCGAGGGGATAATACTTAGGCAGGAGATGCGAAGTGAGCGGCATGCAACGTAGGCCAGGCAATAGGTAGGGGACTTCGACCTGATGCTCGAGGAGTTGTGTATGTTTCCAGCGTGCACAGCTAGGCGCACACTGAGAACGCAGGAGTAAAACGAGAGGACATCGGAACGTCTCCTGGGGAGCATGGCTTCATACACAGGCGCGGCAAAGTGTGCGGCCTGCGCCATGCAAGGTTTTGTAACACCTGATTCCAGGGGTGCATTCGCACGTTCGCAATGTTGGCTCAGTTTGGCTTTAGCTCTGACGGGATCGGTGCTGCCGGGGTCGCAAGTTGCGCAGGCAGGTGTTATAAGCCGCCCTGCGGCAGGTTTGGGCGTGAGGTTTGGGGCAGGGGCAAGTTGGACCACGCAGGTTTGGGGAACAGGCTTAGGGCAGCTGGGGCACGTTGGGGTCAGGGCAGTCAGGATAGATGGCAGGCAGGCTGGGGCATTCACCCCCGCGGAGTTATCCCGGCCACTCGTTGACGCGCGGCAGTGCGGCACGGAAGCATGGAAGCTAGATTGCTGCGCATTAGCGCAAGTGACCCAAGCACCGCATCGTCTGTCAACAGGCGCGGTGCACGACTAGTACTGCTTGAATGCAGATGCAGAGTTGCTGACGTTGCAGCGGTACCACCCTCCCGGCTCTCCACTGAGTACCGACCCCTGGCCTGCGGCCCTGGTCACCACTTAACTACGCAGCAAGCGGCCCAGCGCGCACTGCGCAATGGTCTAGCCACAAAGAGGCACGGGCGCGCGCACGTTGCTTGCAAGTGATATGGTAGTGTGAGAGGCTGGTTTTTGCAGCCAACGAAGTAACGGCCAGCACTGTGTGCAGCGGATGCCAGGGTTTTAAAGCTAGCAGGGCAGCCCATCCCTGCGGTGGACAAGGCGCGCTATCTTGGACTAGTGTACAGTCCGGGTAGGGCCTTCGTCAGCTGCAGGGAGACACTCTGCGAGTCAGCAAGGAGAGCCATGTGTGGGCTTAACACTAGATTGAACCGTTTACGCATTTTCGCACCAGATATTCGCATGAGGTGTTTCGACGTGCAAATCCGATCCATCCTTGCCTACGGATGTGAGGTATGGGTCCCGCCGTGCTAGTAGAGATGCTAGACGGAGGACCGCCACCCAGGAGGAATGACAGGAACAACCTAGCACAGGGCGCATTTGAGGCATGTTTGCGTGACGAGGCCGTAAAGCTGCAGGTCCAATACATGCGACAGACAGTGGGAGCAGCCAAACCGTCACACCGTCTCCTGTTTGCGGAGCTGGCCCAACTGCCGCTGCACTTTTTCATAGCCAAACAATGTTTGGGTTTTTACAATAGGATTTCCGCGCAAAACAGAAAGTCTGGCTTTTGATGCACTAGTCGACGAGGCACGGGTAGGCATGGGCGAATCCAATGGGAGACGGGTGGTGCGCGCGGCTGTTCCGTTTTGTGGCGGCACAGGGTGTCGACGCGTGGCATTGGCCAGGCCACACACGAGTCCAGAGAGGAGTGGAGGGCAGCACGACGGTCCTACCCGATGGACCTATCTTATCTACCTTCAGGGGCCCATTTGACGAGGGCGTGGGAGCACGAGAGGCTGGTAGCGGACCCAGCACGCATTCCCTTCAGACGGCAAGCAACCCGGCATACACATGTGCAAACACAAGCATTGGATGGGGCTAAGCGCACTAGGGTCCGCGCCGCCGACCCTGCACGAACACAGTAGAGCATTCATACCGGTTGCACAGCATAAGCTTTTGATGAGATTCCGTTTATGTTGCTGGCCAATCACCGCGAACCGTGCCTGGGAGAGGCCTAGGGAGGAGAGGACGTGCCCACTGTGTACGGCCAATGAGGTGGAGGATGAGCACCACGTCCTGATGCAATGTGCTGCCTACACCGAGTTACGAGCGTGCAGTGGCCTAGACTTTAGCCTAAACATGCGCGAAGTGATGCTGAAATCTGAGCCTGTCAAGTTAGCTGCATTACTCAGCTCCATCTGGGAGCATAGAAGTAGGGAAGTCCCCCTTGCAAGGGGAGAACAATAAATAGGACAATCATGCACTGGCGTTATAAGGGTCACCCCGGCCGGGCCTCCGGTTTACACGCAGCAGGAAGGCACGCAAGAACGTGCGCACCACTCTGTAACCACACACACACGATATGGTACGCCGGAAGCCGCAGCGAATGGGCGCAGGCTTGCAGCTGACGTCCGTGATCCGTCCGTAGCAACAATGTAACATGTTGCCCTTCCACGTGTGCAGGCACGGTGGTAGGACCAGGGTATGGGGATAAGAAGTGACATACCCAGCTGTGGCAGATGATATCCCATACCCAGCAGGCCCGTGCGCAATAGTGGAGGCAAGTTGTGGCTGTGAGACTCGCGGTTACTGTACCGATGATGCGCGCTGGCTGGCTGCCACAGTTTGCTGATACGCGGTCCTCACACTCCGGGCGCCCGGCCAGGCTATAGCACCAGACAGACACATGCGACGCCACACCGCGTGAGACGCATCGACGTAGCGCACCTGCGAGCAGGCGACCAGCGTCCACGGATGAGCGCCGACGAGAGACACCAGGATAATGCGAACGGAGTGCAGCAAGACAGTGGCCGGGCGACAGTGTGGCAAGCAAGGGCGAAAACAGGGCGCGGCAAGGCGGAAGTGGGAGCCCGAATGTACGACGTGGTGGGCGTAGCGAATGCGGTGCGAACACGCGAACATCACAACCGGAGGCGAGGACGCGTAGCTGAATTGGTAATGGTCCGTGCTGAAGTTCGGTGCGGCGGAACGCGCGCTCTAAGCGGGTCGGAAGTTTGCGAGAAGTTCGCTGGAAGCGGGCGCGGACTGCGGCAGAGTTGCGGCTGGCTGATGGGTGCTGTTAGTTGTAACGGAAAATGTGTGTGTGGTTACAGAGTGGTGCGCACGTTCTTGCGTGCCTATTCCTGCTGCGTGTAAACCGGAGGCCCGGGCCGGGGGTGACCCTTATAACGCCAGTGCATGATTGTCCTATTTATTGTTCTCCCCTTGCAAGGGGAACTTCCCTACTTCTATGCTCCCAGATGGAGCTGAGTAATGCAGCTAACTTGACAGGCTCAGATTTCAGCATCACTTCGCGCATGTTTAGGCTAAAGTCTAGGCCACTGCACGCTCGTACTCGGTTAGGCAGCACATTGCATCAGGAAAATGGAGGCAGGCATAGGTGCGGAGCGGCGGACAGCGGGTCTGGCAGTGGTGGGCGTGCTGCACCACGTAGGCGAGGAGACAAACGGCGCTGCGGTGCTGTGTAAGGCAGTGTGAGTGCTGCAGGCGGCATGCTGAAGTGCCGACGCGTGGCTGGTGGGAACTTGGCGTGGGTGCGTGTGCAGGCACGGTATCCGAGCCATCCTGCTGATAACACACCGTGCATGCCTTCATTGGCGTTTCCATCCCTTGCCTACCACTGCATGCCTTCACGCTGGTGCTGCATCCGACGGCGTCTTGCATTCGCATTCTCTAGCAAACACAACGCATTCTACCTGCCGCGCTAGCAGTGGCCTGCCATGCCATATCCGCAACACAACGGCCACACTGGCACTAGGTGCCCTCGCCCGGGACGCACCACGCATGGCACGCTCCCAGCGCTGCTCGAACCGTCCCCCATCACCGCCCCGCGGCACATGAAAGCCGGTGCCCATCATGGCGCACGACTTGCATGCTTCTGTCTAAACTCTAAAGCATCTTGGATCATGACGACTTCGCAAGGCTGTCCCATCCCAAGCTCCACCGCGCATCGGAGCCTCCCGCTGCACCCACAGCATTTGGCTTGGTTCAGCTTGCGCTGGCACCCACAACTCCCCCTCCCCCCCGACATAGCTCTGCTCCTCGCTCTCACAAACAAACAGAAGCGCTCACGCCTGCCGCATCTTCCTGGCGGGCGCCGGCCGGTTCACGTTCTTCTTCCTGCAGCAGGGAGATGGACAGGACAGATCAAGGCAGCAGCCTTGTCAGCGGGGCCCTGAATAGCCCCTGTTAACGCCAGAAGATGGGAGGGTTCGACTTTACGCTAGGTTGGCTCCTAGACCGCCCCCTGCAAGACCGACTACAGCTGACTGGCACCCAGGCGCCCTGTTGCGCACCTTCACACACACGGGCGACTCCTTGATGCGCCAGATGGGCGCCACGTTGTCCGCCGCGGCCTCCGCCACCACATCCGGCAGCAGCCAGCATTCAGCAGTCGGATGCAGCAGGTACGCGCCGTGGCCATGCGCAACAAAGGCCGCGTACCAGTCCACGTGCCCTGGCCGCAGCTGGAAGCTCATGTTGCCATCCAGCCAAATTGTCGGTGCGATGTGCATGGGCCTGAGGGGTGTGCCAGACGGGACGGTGTGTCAGACGGACGTCACCAGCGCGCACAAAGCTCATCCGTACAGACTTCCCGCGCATGGATTGGGCTGGTGCGTGTTTACAACCCCCGTCCCGCCAGCTGCTGACCCTTGCACCCCTTCCGTGCACGCAGCATCACCTCTCAAAGGCCGTGGCCCACTCGTCGCTGCAGAACACAGCCCGGGCACGGCAGCCACCGACGAGCTGCTTGGTGACCACCTTGTGGCCCGCCGCCAGGACGTAGGCAACGAACGGCCGTCTGAGCAGTCCTCGGCAGCGTCTGCCTCAAGTCCACGGGCGCCGCGGCGCTGCTGCCACCAGCCGCGCCCGGCCCCCCAAGCTCCTTCACCACAATCAAGTCCGGCGTCAAGCCGTAGTAGCGCCCAAGGAGGTGTCTAGACGCGAGCCAAGCCAGGGCCGTGCGCAAGTTGTAAAGGCCCGCTGGCGTAAGTTCGCCGCTGCAGTAGTACCAGAGCTCCGGCGAGTAGCTCTCGTGCTTGTCCACCCACACAGCGAGCACCAGCATGCCCGCGCGCAGATTGCCCAGTTCCATAGCACGGCGCAACAGCGCCAGCCCGCCCGGCCCAGCACGCAGACCCCGTCGCAGGGTTGTGGTGGGCGGCTCGAGCGTGGCGCGGGGTATCTGCACAGCGCTGGTGGCACAGCACCCGTGGCAACACGCTGGCACATTCCCCGCTGCTCATTGACGCCGCACCATGCCAAAGCAACTGAAGTTGCGTTGCGCACCGGGCTCGGAGTCCATTCCTCTGGCGACTTGCTCTGCCCGAGCTGGAGCTATGAGTCGCGGGTCGCAGGTCGCGAGTGGGACTTGTTGAGAGGAAAGGGCAGAGCGAGGCGGGCGCGAGGCATTTGTGCTGGCGCCAGTTTGGAAGTTTTCAGGAAGTTTTGGCGTTTGGGGCCCGCGAGCGTGTGGGGGCTTGGCAAGTGCAGCGATAAGTTCTGCGGGGAAGCGCGGACTTTTATGCGGAACGTTTCCATGAGCATGAGCATGAGCATGTTACATGGCTTGAAGTCCATGCGGCCCCACTAACTCCTTTGAGTCCGAGGCGCGATGATAACTAAACAAAGGGGAATCAGCTAGCGGTTGCGCAATTCACTAGACCGAAGCGTTGTCACCGCGACGTTTCCAAAGTTCCGCACATGGGCAGAAACGCAGAAACCTCCCCTTCGCCCGGAGGCAACCTTTATCCGCCAACCAATTTACAAGTCCCTTTTTATAGCTCCGTAACTTGATTCAGTGCCTCACAGCTCGCGAAGTATTAGCTCGCGAAGTTTCGCGTGCAATTAGCTAGCCTTGCCGCACGGGTAAAGGTCGGAAACTATCGCCGGCGGAGCTGCGTGAGGACGATGCGTCCAAAGAATCTACATGAAGGACATGAGCGTGGACCAGCGCACGGGATCCGCGAGCGACGGGTCTCGGGTGCGAAATCTGCGTCAGCGCCTTCCTGCCAGAGGCCGTAAGCATCTTTTTTCTCCCTATGCCTAATGCAGGTCAGCCGGCCATGCTGGCCGCTATCAACTCGGCTGTGGACGAGTCTGAGGCCCGCATGAAAGCGGCCATGAACACGGCCATCGCTGCGGCCATCGGCGAGTCTGAGGCGCGCATGGAAGCGGTCATCGGCGAGTCTGAGGGGCGCCTCAGCCTTGTTCTGAGCCCCCAGTGTGCCCCCGAGCTCGGTAATCTGGCGGCTGAGGCGCCCCTCAGACTCGCCGATGACCGCTTCCATGCGCGCCTCAGACTCGCCGATGGCCACAGCGATGGCCGTGTCATGGCCGCTTTCATGCGGGCCTCAGGGCTTGCGACAGCGCAAGGGCCAGGCACGCAGGATTCCACACCATCCACGCACACCGCAGGCTCTGTTGCCGCAGAACCGAGGCAGTATCTTGCTTTCCACGGTATGAATACCACCCCACGCCTCACGCTCATCGGGCTAGGCGCTGGGCCGGACCGACCTCGGGGCGCCTCGGCATTTAGGCGCGGCAACAGGCATGGCTTAGCAAGTTCCCGAGAAGTCGCGCTATAGTTCCCCTGGATGAATGTCGCTAACATAGTTTGCCTTATAGATGCGCTAAGAGCGCGGGCCGGTGCCTTTCTACGCGAAGTCAATTGTCGAATGTCGCGCGAAGGCACTTCTCGCTCCGGCCGCGAATTTTCCCTGCCGCCGAATTACATTCAATAGACAATAGCAAATTTGCGATTTGCGCCAGTATGATTTGCGCCAGTATGATTTTTTGCCGACGCATGCTCAGCTAAATAAATGAATAAATAAATAAACATAATGAGCGGGAAAATACAGCAAAGCGCGGAGGTGCACACGCCTGCCCGCACGCACGCATGCACGCACGGACACCCGGCGGTCCTGGGGGGGCTTCGCCCACTTGAGTCGCTTGGCTGCGCTCCGGGGGCTTAACTCAAACAAAGGGGTGTCAGCTTTTTACAGCTGGAAAATGGGCTGAGCCCTCGTACGCTACGGAGCTAGCAGGCATGTAACGGCCCCAGAGCCCTACGAAGCACAGGCGCGTGGCTAGGGACGCACGGGTGGGGCCAGGGCGGGATTTCCCGCGCCAACCATGTGCGTGCCTTGACACGTTACCGAACCCCCAACCCTTTCTTTAGCCTCCTGCCATAGGAAACACCCCTCCGGCGCCCCACGCTCAAAGGGCTAGGGCGGGGCGGGGGCGACCTCGGGGTTCTCCGCATTCTGGCGCGTCGGCAGGTATGGCTTGGCATGGCTCGGCAAGTCGCACCTATGACCTGGACTGCGCTGCAAACCAGCGCTCGTTATGTATAGCTAGCTAGGATAGCGGACAAGAAGCACAGTGCACCGCAACTCCGTCAATCCCAACCTGCAAGTCGGTCAATCCTACCTGCCAACCCCCAAAGAAGTAATTGTGACTAAAGTAATGAAAGCATAATGATCGGAGATGTCCCTCCCGACCTGGGTGCGGGGTTCACTTGCTTGGACG